>QXEO01000433.1:1874802-2528217 GCA_007115705.1 Dactylis glomerata
AGGATGTGGATGGTAATATTATTAAGATTAATTTGTTTCCTTTCTCTTTGAGAGGAAGAGCTAAGGATTGGTTGCTATCTTTGCCTAGAAATAGTATTGATTCTTGGGATAAGTGTAAGGATGCTTTTATTGGAAAATACTATCCTCCTACTAAGATTATAGCTTTGCGTAGTGATATTATGAAGTTTAGACAGTTTGATAATGAACATGTTGCTCAAGCTTGGGAAAGATTGAAATCTATGATAAAGAATTGTCCCACTTATGGACTTACTACTTGGATGATTGTCCAAACTTTTTATGCATGACTGAATTTTTCTTCAAGAAACCTATTGGATTCAGCTGCTAGAGGCACTTTTATGTCCCTTACCTTGGGCGCCGCAACAAAGCTTCTCGACAACATGATGGTAAATTATTCTGAGTGGCATGATACGTCTCCAACGTATCTATAATTTTTGATGCTCCATGCTTGTTTTTACACCATTTGCCTATTGTTTCATTACACTTCGTGGCACTTTTATGCATTTTCAGGAACTAACCTATTAACAAGTGCCACAGTGCCAGTTCCCTGTTTTCTGCTGTTTTTGTGTTTCAGAAGTGATACACAGGAAATATTCTCGGAATTGGACGAAACAAGTTCCAGAAGTCTTATTTTACCCGGAAGCTTCCAAAGATCCGAAGAGGAGTAGGAGGTGGGCCACAGGGGCCCCACATGCAGGGGTGGCACGGCCAGGCCCCTGGCTGCGCCAGCCATGCGTGAGGGTGCCTGGTCCCACCCCTCACGACGCCCCTTCGCCTATATAAAGCCTCGGGACGGAAAACCCTAAAAGAGTCGGCAAATTTCCAGAAAGAGTTCCGCAGTTCCACCGCCACCACCGACGAATTTCAGGGGACAGAAGTCTCTGTTCCGGCACCCTGCCGGGACAGGGAAGTGCCCCCGGAGCCATCTCCATCGGTCTCCATCGCCGTCTCCGCCGTCTCCATCGACCTCACCGCCATCTCCATCAACCTTGCTGTCTCCTATGATGAGGAGGGAGTAGTTCATCCCCGGGGCTGAGGGCTCTACCGGTAGCTATGTGGTTCACCTCTCTCTCCCATGATGTGATCTTTATGTGATCGTGAGCTTTGTATCATGTTGAACAAGTAGATGTTATTATTCAGATATTATGCTACTCCTATGCTTAATTATTATAGTGTACTCTAGTGGTGTTATTAAAGTAATCTATTCCTCCTGCCATGGTGTAACGGTGACAGTGCGTGCATCGTGGTGGTACTTGGTTTAGGCTATGATCGTGATCTCTTGTGGATTATGAGAGTAATTATTACTATGATAGTATTGAGTGATCTATTCCTCCTTTCATGGTGTAATGTTGACAGTGTGTGCACCGTGTTAGTACTTGGTCTAAGTTGCAATGATTTCTATCTTGAATTGTGCTTTGATTTGGATATCTCTATGAGTGGTGTTTGTCAAGTACTTGATGAACTTTAAGGGGTGCTTCTGTAGCCACTACACAATGATTAGTGTTATTCAATAGGAGAGTAATTCAGAGTACCATAGTGGAGAGAAGTTGTTTATTTGTTCAATCATGTTATATTGTTGGGAGTGTGTCCACTAGTGAAAGTATGATCCCTAGGCCTTGTTTCCAAGCTTTGCACACCGTTTACTTGCTGTTTTGTTACATGTTTGCTCGCATCGATATTTATTTCAAATCACGTTTGCTACTTATAATCATCACTACTACTTGTATTTCACTATCTCTTCGCCGAACTAGTGCACCTATACATCTGACAAGTGTATTGGGTGTGTTGGGGACACAAGAGACTTTCTGTATCGTAATTGCAGGGTTGCTTGAGAGGGATAGCTTTGACCTCTTCCTCCCTGAGTTCGATAAACCTTGGGTGATCCACTTAAGGGAAACTTGCTGCTGTTTTACAAACCTCTGCACTTGGAGGCCCAACAAGTGTCTACAAGAATAGAAGTGCGTAGACATCAAGCTCTTTTCTGGCGCTGTTGCCGGGGAGGTAAGGTAAAAGGTACTCGCATCCTCCTATGTGAGTGCTCGAAGTTATTTCCTTTAGATTCTGCAATTACATCTTTTTGTTTCTTGTTTTTATTTTCACTAGTTAGGCTTAATGGAAAACAAAGAGTTCTGTAGTCTTTTTCCTGAGTTTAGATATGAAGTGTTTGAAGAGAAAATTGAAAAACCTTTGGAGCTTAATTCGCATGCTAATAGTTTTGTTAGTATGAATGCTTTGAACACCGTTGTTCCTAATGCTATAGAAAAGTCTAAGCTTGGGGAAGCTGGTTTTGTTAAGCATGATATTTTTAGTTCCCCAGCTTTAGTGGAGAAAGTTTGTTCTGATAATATTTTATCTCCCATTTGTGATGTTCCTTCTTATGATGATATGTTTGAAGAATATGCTTTGCGAAATAGCTGTTCTTTGGCTTGTGATGATACTAAGCCTCTAGTTTATGATGGCTATGATGATGAGTATAATATTTTCAGTTCACCTACTATTGAGGATAAAATTAGTTATGATTACAATATGCCTCCTATTTATGATGATTATGGTGATGAGAATAATTATTCTGTTGAATCTGCTCGTACTACTATTGTTCCTGTGGTGAGTATTAATTCTTTTATGCATGTGGCTCATGATAGGGATGTTTTATGTGATAGTTATATTGTTAGTTCTATTCATGATGCTACTGAAAGTTATTATGAGAGAGGGAAACATGGTTTGATGGATCTCAACAATATTAAGTTTCCCCTCTTTATGTTGCAAATCTTGAAGTGGCACTTGTTTTATCTATCCATGCTTGCTACTATGTGCCTCGTTGATTTATTTTCTTACAAGATTCCTATGCATAGGAAGTGGTTCAGATATAAATGTCTTTCACATTTGCTTTTTGATGCTCTCTATTGCTTTAAGTTCCTATATGGCGCCTTTGCCTCAAGCTCTTATATGGCGCCCACACGAGCATCTTTGCAAATTACTGCGCCTAGCTCAAAGGCGTTAAAGAAAAGCACTCTTGGGAGATAACCCAATGTTTTTATTTTCAGTACTTTTTATTTTATTTGAGTCTTGGAAGTCATTACTACTGTAATGACCGCTCCTTATCTTGTTTATTTCGTTTTTGTGCCAAGAGAAGCCTCTAATTTGAGTGAGGTAAGATTTGGGGATGTTGCTGTCCTGAAACTGTTTTCGGTGCTGCACCGTAAAAATTCGTATAAATTCTCTGTATATCTTTTGGACCTGCGATTTCTTGTGCATATGCCCCAGGTTATATCCAAACTTTTGTTAGTTGAACACTTTTTGATTTGAGCAACATAAAACCCCTCAAAAATTCGACCTTTGTCAGCTGTTCAGTTTTGACAGATTTCTGCCAATATTTGTGTTTGCCACTTTATCACTTTCTTTTGAGTTCTTTTGATTATGGAACTTTTGGGGAAGTTGCTACAGTAGTATTTGCTTTATATGTGGTGGTTTTGAGTTGAAACCTGAAGCAAATAGAGGATTGATTATATGTTATGCTTGCACTAATGTTGCTAATAGAATTGTGTTTAGTTTTGTATGAAGGAAGTTTTCAAGTGTAGGGATTGGAGAATGATGAGATGAGTTGAAGAATGGACAAAAGCTCAAGCTTGGGGATGCCCATGCATCACCCCAAGAAATATCCAAGAAGTACAAGCGTCAAAGCTTGTGGATGCCCCCGAGGCACCCCTTCTTCATCGGCAAAAATCAGGTCACCTTTCAAGACACTATATTTTTATTGCTTCATGCACTATGTGTTTTTCTTAGAGCGTCAGTTGTTTTTGTTTAAGTATTAGTTTAGTTTAGTTTGCTGCAATAAATGGTTAGATCACATCATGTTTCTTTTGGAGGAGATGAACTCCGTTTTTCATTTGCCAAGAACACTCTGTTTTTCACTCTTATCGTTTCAATGAGTGTTCTCTTTTTCTGCTACTGCTTTTGGTTTTCATTTTCACCTTGATTTGCATTTAGATCTTCTTATATTTATTTATCAAGGTGTATTTTTGCCTCTGGACCATGTTCGTTTTCCTCAAAAGAGTTGGATTAAAAAAGTTTGAATGGTGTTGGAAAAGAGAAAAAGCTTTATGCAAAAAAGTGGTACAAGAAGGAGCTTGTGTAGATTGCGGCTTAGGCTTTTTCATGTCATGCTTGATGTCTTTTTGATAGTATGCTTAGTGGTTTTTCTGTAGCATGACTTGTCTCAAATGACTGAGATTGCTTAATGAGCCTTTGAAAAAATCATGCGTTGTTTTTATTATATGGAAGCATTTGTTTGGTTTTTTCCTTTGATGCTTTATTTGGGTTGACTTGGCACATGCTTACACCATGTTGACTACAAAATAAGTCGCCAATAGCCTCTATGATCATTTAGTTTTTGACTTTTGATGCCATCTTATGCTTATTTTAATGTCGCTTTGTCGCTTTGCATGATTATGGCCGTTATTGCTCTCTTAGTTGGTCGCTCCCAGTCTTTTGCTAGCCCTCGCCTTGTACTGAGTATGAGCTCTACTCGTGCATCCAACTCCCAAAAACCAAGTTTGCCATTGTGTCCACTATAAATTCCTATGCATGGTATTTGTAAGCCATTCCAAGTAAATTTTCATGTGCTACCTTTCAAAAACCTTCAAAATACTTCTCGTTTTGTGACACTGTTTTCAGCTCATGGGGACGTAGTGGTCGGATTTGCTATCTTCCATATTGCTTATTCCAAAAAGAAAAAAAAGAAAAAAAAGAAAGAAAAAAAAGGCACTCCTCCAAGGAATGTGAATGTTGGTGGGCACCCGATGGAATCGGTTAGCCATGGTTTGAGAAAGGAAAAAAGGTGGGGAGGAGTGCCAAGCTTTATAAAAGAGCACAAAAGTGCCAATCTCTCTCTCTCAAAAACTTGCTTCATTTTTGTATGGAAGATAGTAAGAACCCCATTGCCAGTCGTTGACAAAGACAACCACCTCTCAAAACCAATTTTTATCTCTCTGTTTTACAAATGAAAAGCTCTAGCACATGTTTAATCACTGCTTCCCTCCACAAAGGGCCTTTCTTCTACTTTTATGTTGAGTCACCACCTTCTTTCTTTATGCACCATTAAGAGAGCATAGTTGTCATTCTTAGTGTAATGTGCATTGTCCCAAAGTTTTCATTGATTGATTCATGACTATGGTTTCACTTGTTCTTAAATTATCTGTATCTAGTCGCCCTCTTAAACTTGAAGGTGTCCTATGCATTTATGTTTTGCTCTCCATGAAGGACAAGCTGAAAACTACTTGTATGTTTTTCCTTATGATTCGAACACACGTTTGACTTTCATTGTTTCATTTTCATGATCTTTTGTTTGTGTTCATTTTCATGTTATAACATGGTTGCTAAGTTTCTATTGTCAAGATTATATCTTTCATGCCCATGTTTTAAGTTCTTATGATCCCAGCTCACAATGCTTACATATATGATCAAGATTGTGTAGGTGCATGTCACCTCAAAAATTATTTCTTTTGTTATCACTTACCTACTCGAGGACGAGCAGGAGTTAAGCTTGGGGATGCTGATACGTCTCCAACGTATCTATAATTTTTGATGCTCCATGCTTGTTTTTACGCCATTTGCCTATTGTTTCGTTACACTTCGTGGCACTTTTATGCATTTTCCAGAACTAACCTATTAACAAGTGCCACAGTGCCAGTTCCCTGTTTTCTGCTGTTTTCGTGTTTCAGAAGTGATACACAGGAAATATTCTCAGAATTGGACGAAACAAGTTCCAGAAGTCTTATTTTACCCGGAACCTTCCAGAGATCCGAAGAGGAGTAGGAGGTGGGCCACAGGGGCCCCACATGCAGGGGTGGCGCGGCAAGGCCCCTGGCCACGCCAGCCATGCGTGAGGGCACCTGGTCCCACCCCTCATGACGCCCCTTCGCCTATCTAAAGCCTCGGGACGGAAAACCCTAAAAGAGTCGGCAAATTTCCAGAAAGAGTTCCGCAGTTCCGCCGCCGCCACCGATGAATTTCGAGGGACAGAAGTCTCTGTTCCGGCACCCTGCCGGGACGGGGAAGTGCCCCCAGAGCCATCTCCATCGCCGTCTCCGCTGTCTCCATCGACCTCACCGCCATCTCCATCAACCTTGCTGTCTCCTATGATGAGGAGGGAGTAATTCATCCCCGGGGCTGAGGGCTCTACCGGTAGCTATGTGGTTCACCTCTCTCTCCCATGATGTGATCTTTATGTGATCGTGAGCTTTGTATCATGTTGAACAAGTAGATGTTATTATTCAGATATTATGCTACTCCTATGCTTAATTATTATAGTGTACTCTAGTGGTGTTATTAAAGTAATCTATTCCTCCTGCCGTGGTGTAACAGTGATAGTGCGTGCATCGTGGTGGTACTTGGTTTAGGCTATGATCGTGATCTCTTGTGGATTATGAGAGTAATTATTACTATGATAGTATTGAGTGATCTATTCCTCCTTTCATGGTGTAATGTTGACAGTGTGTGCACCGTGTTAGTACTTGGTCTAAGTTGCAATGATTTCTATCTTGAATTGTGCTTTGATTTGGATATCTCTATGAGTGGTGTTTGTCAAGTACTTGATGAACTTTAAGGGGAGCTTCTGTAGCCACTACACAATGATTAGTGTTATTCAATAGGAGAGTAATTCAGAGTACCATAGTGGAGAGAAGTTGTTTATTTGTTCAATCATGTTATATTGTTGGGAGTGTGTCCACTAGTGAAAGTATGATCCCTAGGCCTTGTTTCCAAGCTTTGCACACCGTTTACTTGCTATTTTGTTACATGTTTGCTTGCAGCGATATTTATTTCAAATCACGTTTGCTACTTATAATCATCACTACTACTTGTATTTCACTATCTCTTCGCCGAACTAGTGCACCTATACATCTGACAAGTGTATTGGGTGTGTTGGGGACACAAAAGACTTTCTGTATTGTAATTGCAGGGTTGCTTGAGAGGGATAGCTTTGACCTCTTCCTCCCTGAGTTCGATAAACCTTGGGTGATCCACTTAAGGGAAACTTGCTGCTGTTCTACAAACCTCTGCACTTGGAGGCCCAACAAGTGTCTACAAGAATAGAAGTGCGTAGACATCATGGCACACCGAGAGAGCTCCACAAGGTAAGAAGGTAAATTCTGTTGAGGAAACCTCTTCCTTGAGTGATAAGATTGATGCTATTATGCTTATGCTTTCTAATGATAGAGCTCAAGTTGATCCTAATAATGTTCTTTTTGGCCTCATTGGTTGCTCAAGAAGAGCATGTTGATGTAAACTTCATTAGGAATAATAATTTCAACAGTGCTTATAGGAACAATTTTGCTAGCAACAATTATAGGTCGTATCCCTCTACCAATGGTAATGGTTATGGTAACTCTTATGGTAATTCCTCCAACAACACTAGGGGCGCGCCCTCTAAGCTTGAAGTCATGCTCAAGGACTTCATCGGTAAGCAAACTGCTTTTAACAAGTCTGTTGAGGAAAAGTTGGGAAAAATTGATATTCTTGCTTCTAAAGTTGATAGCCTTGCTCTTGATGTTGAACTTCTGAAACTAAAAGTGTTTCCTAATGATGTGAAAGAAAGCAATACTTTTGCCGCTACTAATGCCATACAAGTTCAAATTGATGAAAATGTTAGGATGTTAGCAAAATTCCATCCCAGGTGGGAAAGAGAAGATGAGATGGCTAAGAAAGATGAAGGTATGTACTATTACTACCTCTAATGATGTTGCTCCAAATACTAGCAATCCTCTTACTTTGATTGGTATAGAGAAAAATCCTACTCCTTGTGCGAAAAAGCCCAAAACTGCAAAAACTTTTTCTCAAAAGAGTGCTAAAATTTTTAAGAGTGTAGGAGATGATAGCTCTATTTCTTTTAATGATTTTGTTGTTGCTGGCTGCAATATATCTGAAGATATTTTGTTCTTACAAAAGCTTGCTTTGAGTCCTAATGCTAGTTCTTTGAATATTGATTTTACAAATCATATTACAAATGCTCTCATGAAAATTAGGGAGGAAAAGTTGAAACAAAAAGCTTTTATTCCCAAGAAGTTAGAAGATGGTTGGGAGCCCATCATTGATATGCATATTAATGGTTTTGATTGCCATGCTTTATGTGATCAGGGTGCTAGTATTTCTATTATGCCTAGAAAGATTTATGACATGCTTGGTTTACCACCGCTTGAAAAGTGTTATTTTGATGTTCCTCTTGCTGATGTTGCTAAGAAGAAAACTTTGGGAAGAATTAATGATGTTCTTATTATGGTTAACAATAACCTTGTTACCGTTGATTTTCTTGTTATCGATGTTGAATGCAATGCTTCATGTCCTATTATTTTGGGAAGACCTTTTCTTCGAACTGTAGGTGCCATCATTGATATGAAGGAAGCCACCATCAAATATCAATTCCCATTGAAGAAAGGTCGGGAACACTTCCCTAGAAGGAGGAAGAAATTAATTTTTGACTCTATTCTTAGAGCAAACTATGAACTTGATGCTTCATCGCTTGATATTACTTGTTTTGCACTTTCTGCGCCTAGCTCAAAGGCGTTAAAGAAAAGCACTCTTGGGAGATAACCCATTGTTTTATTTTCAGTAATTTTTCTTTTTGAGTCTTGGAAGTTATTACTACTGTAATAACCACTCCTTATCCTTTTATTTCGTTTTTGTGCCAAGAAGAACCTCTAATTTGAGTGAGGTAAGATTTGGGGAAGTTGCTGTCCTGAAACAGATTTCGGTGCTGCACCGTAAAAATTCGTGAAAATTCTCATAATATCTTTTTGACCTGCGATTTATTGTGCATATGCCCCAGGTTATATGCAAACTTTCATTAGTTTTGCACTTCTCGATTTGAGCAACAGAAGGTCATCGAAAAAATCGACCTTTATTAGCTGTTCTATTTTGACAGATTTCTGCCACTAGTTGTGTTTACCTCTCGATCGCTTTCTTTTTGAGTTCTTTTGATCACAGAACTTTTTGGGAAGTTTCTACAGTATTATATGCTTTATATGTGGTGTTTTTTAGTTGAAACCTGAACCAAAAAGGGTTGGTCTACTATTATGTTTATGCTAACGTTGCTAATAGAATTGTGTGAAGTTTTGTATGAAGGAAGTTTTCAAGTGTAGGGATTGGAGAATGATGAGATGAGATGAAGAATGGACAAAAGCTCAAGCTTGGGGATGCCCATGTCACCCCAAGAAATATTCAAGAGTTACAAGCGTCAAAGCTTGGGGATGCCCCCGAGGCACCCCTTCTTCATCGGCAAAAATCAGGGTCACCTTTCAAAACACTATATTTTTATTGCTTCATGAACTATGCGTTTTTCTTGGAGTGTCTTTACTTTTGCTTTCAGTTTTCTTTTTTTGTTTCCTGCAATAAATGGTTGGAACCCAACAAATTTCTCTTGGAGGAGATGTACTCGCTTTTCATTTGCCAAGAACACTCCGTTTTTCACTCTTATCGTTCAACGAGTGTTCTCTTTTTCTAGAACTGCGTTTAGCTTTCATTTTTCGCCTTGATTTTTGTTCAGATCTTGTTTTGTCTTTGCATCAAGGTGTATTTGGACCTCTGGTCTATGTTGGTATTCATCAAAAGAGTTGTTTTAAAAATGTTTGAATGGTGTTGGAAAAGAGAACAAGTTTCATGCAAAAAAGTGGTACAAAAAGGAGCTTGTTTAGACTGCAGCTTAGACTTTTGCATGCCATGCTTGATGTCGTTTTGATAGTATGCTTAGTGATTTTTGCTGTAGCATGACTTGTCTCAAATGAATGAGATTGCTTAATGAGCCTTTGAAAAATCATGCGTTGTTTTATTATGTGGAAGCATTTATTTGGTTTTCTCCTTTGATGCTTTATTTGGGTTGACTTGGCGCATGCTGACAACATGTTTGACTCTAACAAGTCGCCATAAGCCTCTATGATCATTTGGTTTTTGAATTGTGATGCCATTTTATGCTCCTCTTAATGATGTTTTGTCGCTATGCATGATTATGGCTGTTATTGCTCTCTTAGTTGGTCGCTCCCAGTCTTTTGCTAGCCCTCGTTTTGTACTGAGTATGAGCTCTACTCGTGCATCCAACTCCCAAAAACCAATTTATGCCAATGTGTCCACCATACATACCTATTAGCAATTTGCTATTCCAAAGTACATTTGACTTGCTTTTATCTATCCTTCAAATTAAACTTTTTTTGGTGTTATGCGATAATTAGTTAGTAAAGCTCTCACGAACCTGATGGCACAATTTACTTTTCTGGCTTTTAAAATTTTGACATTGTGGTTCTCTTATGTTGACATTATGCTTGCAAGTTGTAAGTTGGGAATTAGCCAAACCATGCCATCATGGGGAAAGCTTTCAACATTGCACTTCTCTTATTTGAGTTGATATCGTGATCTTTTGTTTATGGATACTCGCAATGTGAAACAAGTTGGGAATCTTGCGGGATCATAGAGTTTGTATATGTGTTAGAGAAACGCCTGGGCCGCTAATCTAAGCCATGCATAATTCATGTTGGAAATTTATAGCATGCCCATAGTGGACATTCGACGACGCATCTCACAATAAAAAGCTATACCAATGGTAAATAAAAGAGATGCTGAGGTGTTCATTGTCTGTTTGTCCTATCATTTTGATGTGGGCTTGTTCCATGTCATCGGGCAAGGAGGTACCCCGTTGGCAGTTCTCGATGATATGCATATACTTGCAATCACAAGAGCTTGCTTGGGACCCTAAGTCGACTAGCATGAGGTTTGGGTATTCGTACTTCACAGGACACGAGGTTTTCAACTTATGATTTGTCAAGCATATGCTCATAATTGTTCTCGCATTAACTTTAACCATTCAAGATGCCTATGATGGGGGCAATGAGAGCTCAAAGCTAGTAAGTACCATAATTTTTGAAGGTTTATAAAACTTGCAATCACTGCTTCCCTCTATGAAGGGTCTTTCTTTTACTTTTTTGTTGAGTCTCCACCTTCTACCTTTATGCACCATCTAAGAGAGCATAGTTGCCATTCTGAGTTTAATGTGCATAGTCCCAAAGTTTATCATTGATTGATTCATGAATATGGTTTCACTTGTTCTTAAATTATTTGTATATAGTCGCCCTCTTAAACTTGAAGGTGTCCTATGCATTTATGTTTTGCTATTCCATGAAGGACAAGCTCTAAACCATTTGTTATGTTCTTCCATATGATTTGAACACACGTTTGACTTTCATTGTTTCATTATTCATGATCTTCGTTTGTGTTTCTTTTCATGCTATAACATGGTTGCTAAGTTTTTATTGTCAAGATTATGTCTCTTATGCCCATGTTTTAAGTTCTTTGATCCCAACACTCAATGCTTACATAGATGATCAAGATTGTGATGGTGCATGTCACCTAAAAAATTATTCTTTTGTTATCACTTACCTACTCGAGGACGAGTAGGAGTTAAGCTTGGGGATGCTTGATACATCTCAAACGTATCTATAATTTTTGATGCTCCATGCTTGTTTATACACTATTTTCTTTGAGTTTTGTTACACTTTGTGGTGTTTTTATGCATTTTCCGGGACTAACCTATTAAGAAGATGCCACAGTGCAAGTTCCCTATTTTCTGCTATTTTTGTGTTTCAGAAAAATTACACAGGAAATATTCTCGGAATTGAACGAAAAAAATCCGATCCTCCTATTTTTACCGAAGCTTCACGAAGACCGAAGATTAGACGGAGAGGGGCCAGGAGCCAGGCTCACCACCAGGGCGCGCGGCCCAGCCCCTGGCCGCGTCACCCCATGGTGAGGCCAGCTGGCCCCACCTCTGACGATGCCCTTTCGACTATAAGTTCCCCTCGACGGGAAAAACCTAAGGGACGGATCTCTTTTCCACGAAACATACTGCAAGCTGCCACAGTCGCCGTCGCGAGATCGGGAGGATCTAGGAGCTCTTCCCAGCACCCTGCCTGACAAGGGTATAGCTAATAGAGCCCGCTAGTTGAGTACCCCTGAGGCCCGTTAAGCTAGGCCCAATTGTAATAATAGTCGAGATACGAGTTCTTACTGTATGTCGATATTGTAATCTGTATCGGACCCTACCCGATCCTCGAGACCTAGCCACCTATATATAGGGGCCAAGAGGGGACGGTGTAGGCCAGACTGAAAGCAAGCCAGGTTAAACACCCAAGTTTACTTTTGATATACACTTGTTTCGACTAACCTTACCTTCGAGTTCATCCGACGCCCTATCTCCCTGATCCTAAGTCCTTCATTTAGGACATTTGTCGAGTTAACCCTCGTCAATTGGCGCCGACCGTGGGGACTCTGGGCGTTGGAATCATGAATTCGACGGTTTTTCGCTTTTAGCCAATAGCAGTGCAGGAATCGACGAAAGTCAAGAGATGGAGCTGACGATCAGAAGTTTAAGCATCTTAATCGGACCCTCGGGTTCGACCCGCCTCTCGGATTCGACGAAGCCAGATCCGTCGGCGAGTGAACCCGAGACAGAAGAAATGGTGGAATCATCTGAAGGCTCTTCCAGCGAGGTAAACTCACCAGTCAGCTTAGGAGAAGGGCAAATCGCAGAAGGCGATGAAATTCAGGAAAAATTCGACATGAAAGTAAAAGCATTTGGAACGCACAATAGCACAAGGGACCTCGCCACTGGAAATAGTGGCATCTCCAAAAGAGTACACCAGTTATGCGTCATTATCACTGAAGCAGAAGAAGAAAACAATAATGAGGGAAACAAAGGGGTCGGCAGGCAAGTCGACAAGATAAGGGAGCACAACAGAAAGGAGAAGGAGAAAATTCACGTCTCAGCCGGAGAGTGGAGGATCATCATGTCAGCTATCAATCATGGCACAGAAGTACCCAAAGGCTCAAGAAGAGAAGTTCTAATGGGGTATCAGTACGCATTACACCAGCACAAGAGGAAACTGAGAGAGGAAAGAGACATGTTTGTGAGAAGTCGAGATAATAACAGTTAGTCAAGGGAAGAGTATTGGGATGATTATAGTGATGATTCAGAGTACAGCAGGGAAAGGTGCGGAGACCGAAAACACAACAGAGGGACAACAGTGCAGAGTAGAGAGGAGAGGTACTCAAGAAGCATTACTCCACAGCTTTATATTTGTAATCTCCGGAGATACCTTGTATCATGGTGTGAAGGTGACTAGTGTGCGCATCATGTGTATCTTTTTGGTTAATGTCTCTATGAATTGTTGGTGTTTGTTGGAACCATCTAGTGCGTTCATGGTGATAGTGTGGGACAATCTAGTTTGGGGAAATACGGACTTTGAGGAGTGCTTCGTAGCCCTACGCATGATTAGTGTTCGTTTTCCATTGGAGAATTGTTTTGAGTTGCATACTGATGATAGTATCTATTGGTTCAATTATGTTATATTTGTTGGGAGTGTGTCCACTAGTGAAAGTATGATCCCTAGGCCTTGTTTTCAAGCTTTGCATACCGTTTACATTCAGTTTTGTTACATGTTTGCTCGCATAAATATTTATTTCAGATTACATTTACTACTTATAATCATCTCTACTACTTGTATTTCACTATCTCTTCACCGAACTAGTGCACCTATACATCTGACAATTGTATGGGGTGTGTTGGGGACACAAGAGACTTTCTGTATCGTAATTGCAGGGTTGCTTGAGAGGGATAGCTTTAACCTATACCTCCCTGAGTTCGATAAACCTTGGGTGATCCACTTAAGGGAAACTTGCTGCTGCTCTACAAACCTCTGCACTTGGAGGCAAAACACTGTCTACAAGAACAGACGCGTGCGTAGACATCAGAGCCCATATAACATGTGGCTGTACAGGGAAGCTACTAAACCAGAAACCTATCCAATCTCTTATAGCCTGGGTGCTTTCCGCCGTGGTGTCAAACACCCTTTCACATGTAACCCAAAACCATTCACCCAGTTGTGTTGTTAAATGTTGTTTTCATTATAACAAAACAGATTTCATTCCTCACCACTCATAATCACGAATCCCAAACAACGCATCTAGTAGCATAGCTAAGCAACTACCTACGATGGTGACAAGTAGTATTGTGATGAACATATGGCTATTCTACTAGGTTTTTATAGCATAGCATATATAACTAAGAAAACATCATATTCATGCATCAATACTTAAAATAAGGTACATGCATAGGAAAAATATTGGGACAATGAAGTGACACTTGCCTTGGTCGGTGTTCACGTTCACACAGTCGAAGCAGTCACATGGGTTGCACTCCGGACAATCTAACATGGAAAACATTGACACAATAAGCATCCAGAGGATACAAGCAAACAATGCACAACAAAAATAAATGTATGCATGATAGAAAACAAAATAATTTTGAATGCACTTTATAAATAATTTATAATCGATAAATAGAGTCTAAAATAGCTTTTATTACGTAACAAATAAACTTGCAGCAAGAAATAGTTTCAAAAATTTTGCTACAAGTTCTACTGGTTAGAAAAAACTAAAACCTTTCAAATGCAATTGGAATCGTGCAAAAATCATTTACAGAATTTAAAATATAGCCAAAACTCTATAATCACTATTTGAAATTACAAAAATCTGAAAGTTACGAAAACTTGAAAAATAACAGTACAAAACTGTTCCTCTCATTTTTAGGAATCCAATGGTATATTATTTGCAAAAACCGAGTTACTGAACAAAAGATATGAATTTTCTAAGATTCGCGTAAAATCTGACTATTAAAACGAAATTCGTAAACGGAAAGAATATTCTGGGAATATTCCGGGTGATGTGGCGGTGTCTGATTGGTCCGTACCCCTTCGCGCGGATTGGCTGTACGAGCCGTTGGATTGAGGCACGATCGGACGGCTCAGATCTGTTCGGAGAAGACTCACCGGTGACGTGAACTCCGGTGAGGTCGGCGGCTCGGCGGTGGACTCCAGCGGTCTCCGACGGTGGACTCCGGCGGTCTCCAGTGGTGGCAAGGTGGCGGACGAGGTGCGACATGCGATTGTGGTCCTGGTGACATCCTTGGTGGCGGCTAATTCTTCCCGGAACAGCGGCTACAGACGGATGGAGCTCTCCAACTTCGATTGAACTCCGGCGAGCAAATGCGGCCGTCTCGGTAATCTATGCATGGGGAAAATAGGTGAGAAGGGGCGGTATAGTATGAGGAAGAGATTAGGGGCAAAAGGAGGGCTCGGGGGCGACGAATTCGAGCTCTTACCGAGCTCCAATGGCGGCGCTCCGGCGAGAGATTGGAGCAGCCTGGCGGCTCAAAAAGCTACGGTTTCGGGGGAAAGATAGAGGGGGTCTACGGGTGTTTATAGGCAAAGTTTCGTGGAAAAGGGGCAACAAAATCCGGCGATTTTTGGGGAGATCCGATCAATACAGAACACGTACGCGTGCAGAACTCCTGGACCGAACTCAGTGATGACAGGCGAGTCCCAGCCGTCAGGGAAAAAAAAGAAAAAGGAAAAGGAAAAGACAGGGCGGGCTGGGCTGCTGCTCCTGGGCCAGCGGCACGTATGACCTGCCACGCGGGGAGGCGGGGGCGGCTGGCCGGCTGGGCCGGATTTGGCCCAGTTCGGTACGGCGGCTGATTCCTTTTTTTTTCAAAAAAACTGTTTTTTTTCTTTTTCAAATTTCTGTTTTAGTTTTAGGCCTATAAAAATAGCCAAATAAAATACGGAAAGATTGTAAAAATTCATGTAGCTTGTTAGAGCATTTAGGAATCCACTTTACACTAAACAAAGCTAAATAAAAATTTGTCACATGACAATTTAGCCTAATGGCTATGAAAGAAATTTGAAAAGAATAATGGGGTCTTTGATTGAAAACAAAACAAAACATTTTTGAGAATTGAAAAGTTTTGCATGATGGCATGATGCACAACAGAAATTCAATAATGAAAATCTGGGATGTTGCAAACCTATCCCCTTAAGATAAATCTAATCGTCGAGATTCGGAATGGCTAGCAAATAGGTTTGGGTGGTCTTCTCGTAGATCATCCTCTCGTTCCCATGTGGCTTCTTCTTCGGTGTGGTGTGATAGGGTAAAGGTGCCCGATCTTTCGATGAGACGGATAGATATGATTTGTGGTGGAGGTCGACGTTGATGATCCGACTACGAACATGCGAGATGTTGCACCTTAGCAATCGCTACACCAACCTCTGAGGCTATCGACCACGTGGGAGCGAGATCGACCTGACCACGGGGGTCTATTCCTGCGAGCAATCGAAGAACAATGATTAAGCAATCAGAATTGCAGATGAATATGAAGATTGTATTACTCCCAGAGGGATGATAACATCGGGTTCTGCAAGTGCGTAGTACAGGAGGTCTCGATGACGCTCGTGCCTATGGCGAAGTATAGCAATGGCTAAAACTTAATCTAAACAAAACCCAAGTCCTAATGATGGCTGGGTGGGAGTATATGAGGAGGAGAGGCAGGGATTTTCGTCCACCCTGGTAGGGGTGGCCGAAACAGGCCCTAGTTGGGCTTTCCTCCTCACATGCGGACTCATTAAAAACCCTAAGTGGTCCACTTCGAAAATACATGGGTCTGGCCCATAAAATAAGGTTTCGCAGCACCCTTAAAAGGCTATGGACAATTACTAATTGTAATCTTGAATATTTCATCCATGCATCCATCCTTGCTCATGGCTGCTTCAATGTCCTGAATTCTCCACTTGCAGCGTCTTCTTCCTGGATCATATGCTTGTTGCCCTCTCCATGCATGACCATGCTCCAATGCTTGCCCCTCTCGTCCATGCTAAATCCTTCATTCCTAAGTAACACAAGTACATCTGATTTAGGCAACATCATATTCTCATGTATGTTAGGAACGGTTCTGAGAAACGAAAGTACCTAATAATTTAGTTGCTTAGCATGAGCTCTAGTGAGAGGTCCTTGTACATGAGGATGTGTAGTGGTTGTATCAACAGTAGGGATGTCCTCATCATGGTGACTCCACTGAACCTTACAAAACCTGATCGGTTTGGTGCGAGTAACTCTCTCTAACGTTTCAAGAATTTTGATAGGCTTCTCCTCATATGTGAGATCGCTCTCCAATTGAACCCCCTCGAGTGGGATTGTATCTCTTAGTGGTGCACCTACCATGTCTGGATGGTACTTCTTCAACCGTGATACATGAAATACATTGTGAACTGCTGACAATGCCTCCGGCAATTCCAACTGATACGCAACTTCTCCTTTTCGTGCAAGAATTTTGTATGGCCCAATAAAACATGGTGCAAGTTTTCCTTTGATTCCAAATCTCTTCACTCCACGTAAAGGCAAAACTTTGAGGTATGCTCGATCTCCTACCTCATATGTTACTTCCTTGCGTTTTGAGTCAGCATAACTCTTTTGTCGCGATTGAGCTACTTTTAGCCTATCACGGATAAGTCTAACTTTCTCCTCGGCTTCCTTAATCAAGTCAGGACAGAAGAAACTACGTTCTCCAACACCATCCCATAGCAATGGTGTTCTACACTTTTTGTCGTACAACACCTCGAACGGAGACATCCCTATGCTAGATTGATAACTGTTGTTGTATGAGAATTCTGCATATGGATAATTTTCATCCCAGCTAGATCCATAATCTAGAGCACAAGCTCTCAACATATCTTCCAGTATCTGATTTACTCTTTCAGTCTGTCCATCAGTGTGTGGATGAAATGCTGTACTAAACTCTAGTCTTGTTCCAAGTGATTCATGCAATTGGCGCCAAAAATGAGAAGTAAACTGAGTGCCTCTGTCAGAAACAATTCTCTTAGGAACTCCATATAAACACACAATCTTGTTCATGTAGATCTTAGCTAACTTGGTACTTGTATAAGTTGTCTTCACTGGTATAAAATGTGCCACTTTGGTCAAACGATCAACCACTACCCAAATAGAATCGTATCCTGATCTAGTCTTGGGCAATCCTGTGATGAAATCCATACCAATCTTGTCCCACTTCCAGTCAGGTATAGGCAATGCCTGAAACAATCCAACTGGCTTCTGATGTTCAGCTTTCACTCTACTGCACACATCACACAAAGCAATGTACTCTGCAATTTCTCTCTTCATATTGGACCACCAAAATCTATCTCACAGATTCATGGATATTTTGGTATTTCCTGGGTGTATCGAATATGGTGAATCATGAGCCTCTTGAAAAATCAACTTCCTAATCTCAGGATCATTAGGCACACACAGACGCTTCTCGAACCATAGCGTCCCTTGTTCATCCTCACAAAAACCTTCAACTTTGCCCTTGCTCATGTTCTCTTTTATTTCTACCATCTCACTATCTGCTTTCTGGGCTTCTCTAATTCTATCCAACAACGTAGGCTTCACTTCCATCGATGCTAGATATCCTTGCGGTACAATTTCTAACCTGAGATCCTTGAATTGCTCACACAACTCCAACGGTCATTCTCCTGCGGTTAGTCCATTTACGTATGTCTTACGACTCAGCGCATCCGCTACAACATTGGCCTTCCCAGGGTGATACTGCGAACTCAAATCATAATCCTTTATGAGTTCTAACCATCTACTTTGCCTCATGTTCAACTCCTTCTAAGTGAATATATACTTCAAGCTTTTGTGATCAGTGAACACATCACAATGCTTACCCATTAAATAATGTCTCCATACCCTGAGTGCATGTACAACTAAAGCTAATTCCAAGTCATGCGTGGGATAATTCCTTTCATGATGCTTTAGTTGACGTGAAGCATAAGACACCACTTTCCCATCTTGCATTAGCACACAACCAAGTCCTTGACGAGAAGCGTCACAATACACTTGGAAATCGTTCTGAATATCTGGCAAACATAAAACTGGCACACTCACCAACTATTGCTTCAATTTCTGAAAGCTAGCCTCACATGTGTCGGTCCACTCAAATTTCTTCTCCTTCTTCAACAGTTCTATCATGGGCTTTGCGATCTTGGAGAAGTTTTCAATGAATCCGCGATAATATCCACCAAGTCCTAAGAAACTCAGAATATCTCCTGCATTCTTAGGCGATTCCCATTCAGTCACGGAAGCTACCTTACTAGGATCCACTTCAACTCCTTCAGCTAAAACTATGTGTCCAAGAAATCCCACTTTGTTCACCCAAAAGTCACATTTGCTAAATTTAGCATACAACTTGTGTTCTCTAAGTTTCTCCATGATCAAACGTAGAAGTTTCTCATGCTCAACATCATCCTTTGAATAAATCAATATGTCATCGATGAAAACCACCACAAATTTATCCAAATACTCTATGAATACCTTGTTCATCATAGTCATAAAATATGCCGGCGCATTTGTTAGTCCAAATGACATAACGGTATTCTCATATAAACCATACCTAGTGGTGAAGGCTCTCTTAGGTATGTCTTGTTCTCGAATCTTCAATTGGAAATATCATGATCAAAGATCAATCTTTGGGAACATCTTGGCTCCCTTCAGTTGGTCAAATAGGTCATTTATATTAGGTAGAGGATATTTGTTCTTAATTGTTACTTCATTCAGTGAGCGATAGTCTACAACTAGCCTCTTGCTAGTATCCTTTTTCTCCATGTACAGAACAGGTGCTCCCCAAGATGATGAGCTAGGTTTAATAAAACCTTTATCCAGCTGCTCCCTAAGTTGCTTCTTGAGTTCTTTCAACTCATCCACATCCATCTTATACGGCCTCTTAGCTATAGGCCCAGTTCCTGGCATCAAGTCAATAAGGAACTCGACATCTCTGTCTGGTGGCATTCCTGGTAACTCCTCTGGGAACACATCCGGATATTCCTTCACTACTCACACATCCTCTAGGCTAACCCCCTTAAGAGAGTTCACCTTACTTCCCTTAAGCTCAAAGTTTGACTTGAAACGAATGCGTTTCTTTTCTGGGGTTGTGAGTGTTATGGTTCGTTTCGCACAATCTATTATGCATTCATACTCTGTCATCCAATTCATGCCAAGAATCACATCTAAACCTTGTGACTCCAATACAATTAGGCTAGTGGGAAAACAATACTCTCCAATCCTTACGATTAACCGGTGGCATCCACTATTGGCCATTATTTCACCTCCTGGCGAGCTAACTCTAAGGGGTACACTAATGGCTTGGGTAGGTAACTTATTTCTATCCACAAATACCCTTGATATGAATGAATGCGATGCACCAGTATCAAATAATATGAGTGCTGGGAAGTTATTGAGCAAGAACGTACCAATCACAGCATTAGGCTCCTCATAGACTTCCTCCACATTGACATGGTTCACATGTCCCTTCTGGAATGGATTTGGCTTGTTCCCATCATCCTTCTTCTTCTCAGGGCAGTTAGTGGCATAATGTCCATTCTTGTGGCACTTGAAGCACTCCACAAGACTAAGATCCTTCTTGACGAAATCATTGTTGTTTCTAACACTATTACCTCCATTGTTATGCCCATTACCTCTTGCAGAGTTGTGATTGTTATGACTCTTGTGGCCATTATGGTGGTGGCCATTTCCTTTGTGGTGCTGATGTCCATTGCCACCATTATTGTGGTGGTTGTTCCCTCCATTCTTGTGAAAGCCAGAACCTCCATTGCCATCATGGAAGTTACGCTTGTGTGCAGGCTCATGATACTTGTTAGCATGGTGCTTCCTCTTCCTATTTTCTAACTTCTTCATCTTGTTCTCCAGAAGTATAGCTTGATCAAGGAGTGCCTGGAAGGTAGGAGTATATGCAATTGACAGAGGAATAGACAATTCATCATTGATGCCCTCCAAGAACTTCTCCTTCCTCTTTGCATCAGTGGCACTATCATCTGGTTCATAGCGTGACAGATTAGTGAACTCATCAATGTATTCTGACACAGTGCGGTACCTCTATTTGAGATCACATAATTCCTTCTTCTTTAGGCTCATCACTCCAGATGAGATATGTGCAGCCCGGAATCCCTCCTGGAATGAGTCCCATGTCACCCCATCAATAGGGTGGGTGATCTGATAAGTTTCCCACCATTTTGCTATTGTTCCTTCCAGTAGATGAGCTACAAATCTGACCTTCTCACCATCAGTGCAGCCAATGGTCACCAAGTTCTTATTCACAGAGCGGATCCAATCAATAGCTTGCAATGGCTCGGTAGCACGAGAGAACTTTGCTGGGCGGAGCCTCAAGAATCTTGCAAGCATATCCACTTGTGGAGGCGATGGTGGAGGTGGATTATTGTTGTTGTTGTTCTGATTCGCCAAGTTCTGAGTTAACAACTGATTAACTGCGCCTGTGCTCCCAGCAATTATTGAATCTCATTGCCATTGTTGTTGTTGTTGCCATTGTTGTTGTTGTTCTCACAATGTGGAGGCATCTGTGGTTAGCATAGGTAAGTATAGATAGATAGAACTAAAGGAGAAATAACTCTACCCATAACATAGCAACAAACAAAAAAACAAGGCAAGCACAATCTAACATACTAGCAATCGTCACACAAACAGCTTTACAAAAGATTTTTTATGGTTGTCATGAAAACAAGAAGAAAAATGACAACTCATAATCCACACAACCTACGAATCTATCGATAAGTGTGTTTGGTCAGGGTTCCTAATGGATCATCTTGAATTCAAGATGTGGTCTTCAAATATGGTTCATGTTTTCCTAAGTAAGTAATCTAAAATGGGATATGAAACTTGCTAGTCAGTAAGCATGGCGTCCATCTATGTAAAATGATAGAGGTAAGAATTTACAAGAAAACAAGTGTAAGAGAAGTAGAAGACTAGGATTAAATTAAGTTTTCAATCCTATGGTCTTCCTATTTCTAAAACATTTCTAAGGCCACGAACCTACAGTCAACATAGTGCTCTGATACCATCTGAAGCGATCCAACCTGGTAAAGGTAGAATCTCTGTGCTTTTCAGTGCTAGTCCCTAGATCTCGCTAGCACACACACAGTTTGATGAATAAACAGAATAGCAAAATGTCAATTATTACAATGAATGATCCAGAGTATATTTATTACATCCTTGCACTGCCCATGGCTAGCGCAAATAAAACTGAGTTCAAATTCTTGCGGAAACATACTGAAATAATAGAGCTCCATCAATGCCACAGGCGAACACGATGAGTGGAGACTCGTGGCCTATCATCGGTACCTTACTCGTTGTCGGAGAAACCTGCAACATTAAACATTGCAGCCATGAATGGTCAATACATTTAGAATTGTATTGGCAAATGTCACTATTTGGTGGATAAATAAATGGCGCCTATTAACTACATGCATATTTTGCTGGTGGAGTTTAGGCTAATTTGCGCAAAACAATTGTTTCTTCCTACTTTTCAAAAGATTTTCTTTGAAACATTTTTGGACACACTGGAATCCACCAGGTGCTCCTAATTATGTACACGAGGAATCCACCAGGTGCTCATAATCCCTTGTTAACCCATCAAATTTTATTAAGAAATTGGAATGATGAGATCTTCCAAACCGTTCTAGAATCCAGTCGCTCATAGTTGTCCATAACCGGGGACACGGCTAATCGATTAGTTTTACACCCTGCAGGGGTTGTACACTTTACCCACATGACCCAGTTAGTCCCGTGTTATTCCAAATCTGCCAAGTGGGAATTGGACGAGAGAAGACCAGGACGAGACCTTTGGGAAACAGATTCCTGAGCCTGACTCCGGACCCATACACCTACACATCTACATCTGCTGGTCACGGCAGGTCAAGTTTCCATAACTTAGTTAGTCAAGACAGAGCCCATATGACATGTGGCTGTACAAGGAAGCTACTAAACCAGAAACCTGTCCAATCTCTTTTAGCCTGGGTGCTTTCCGTCGTGGTGTCAAACACCCTTTCACATGTAACCCAAAACCATTCACCCAGGTGTTTCGTTAAATGTTGTTTTCATTATAATAAAACAGATTTCATTCCCCACCACTCATAATCACGAATCCCAAACAATGCATCTAGTAGCATAGCTAAGCAACTGCCTACGATGGCGACAAGTAGTATTGTGATGAACATATGGCTATCCTACTAGGTTTTTATAGCATAGCATATATAACTAAGAAAACATCACATTCATGCATCTATACTTAAAATTAGGTACATGCATAGGAAAAATATTGGGACAATGAAGTGACACTTGCCTTGGTCGGTGTTCGCGTTCACACAGTCGAAGCAGTCACACGGGTTGCACTCCGAACAATCTAACGTGGAAAATATTCACACAATAAGCATCCAGAGGATACAAGCAAACAATGCACAACAAAAATGAATGTATGCAGGATAGAAAACAGAATAATTTTGAATGCACTTTATAAATAACTAGCTCAGTGACCCGCACATTTGCGCGGCTAGATTTATCGTTAATTCATAATGCACATCAATCTCCTAGTTTGTCGATTGTTTAAATCTAAATATCTCTTTTATCATTGATCACACTGTAGCTAAATTTAAATTTTTGATCGCGACTACCACTGATTGTTTGGACGCTAAGTAGTACAGTTATCCATTTATATTCATTTAAATTTACTAAAACATTTTCTTTGGTCCAGTTTTTCATTGCATGTTATTTGCTAGGATACACATATTTATTTAGCCAGAGATGATTTCTCTTAAAATATTTATTTTTCTATCCTAATGTCATGATGTTGTAAGTGAGTAACTAACTGGCCACTTATGTTCATATGCCTCAAATGCTCAACTCGTCATTGATCTACTCATGTCGACCTTAATTTTTTACACTCATAAACTTGAAAAAAATATATGGTCATATCTAACAAATAATTTATGTTATACATACATATGAGCCGTGTTATGCCAACATTGGTTGTTTATTACTACAATTTGCAAAGCTGGTATTTCAATATATTTTTTAGATCAACCTGATATTTTTATATAAATTTTATTCCAAAAATATACATAGTTTGTTAGCTTTATCAGATCGATTGATGAGTCGTTTGTTCATATTTTCATATTATAACTGGCAGTGATTTAGACTGTTAGTAATGCAAAACCTCTATCTGAAGTGATTGTATGTATCTCCTAGGGAGCCCCGTTACTAAAACTGAATGTTGTCCGATGCAAAAGTAAATCCATAGTTAGGGTGACTAAAAAATTAAAATGGTGCTCCTAGAGACTTGGCTACTTTTACATGTATGTATACGCATTTAAAGGTCTCTCTATGCTCGGTCAGTGCTGATGTGGGTATGTAAATAATAATTGATATTTTTTATACGTAGGTAGCCATACAATAGAGAAGCAACGGACAGAGAAAGTGAGTCAAATGCACTGCGAGAGAGAGGGAAAGAGAGAGAACCTGGAGGCATCGAAGAGTACATGCACCCCCTGTGTTTCAGGTGCGCCGCTTCTGCTCCTCGCCGGAGTGCTTCATCGAATCTTCGCCAGCCATGGCCTGTGCCAGTGCTTCCTCTTGAACATGGTGTATAATCATCGTGTGTTGACAACTCACGTGCAAGTGCATGTTCTTAGCTGCTGTCGGTTGCCGCACCGGTGCTTGCTCCTTGGGTCGTCAGGAGGACGTAAGGCAGTTTGCCATTGATTCGAACTGCGCGCCGCGTGGGTTTCAGACCTCTTGTCCCCCAGATTGATATCGCTAAAATGAACTCGTCGATGACTTTGAGTGATCTTCGAGCTAGCTTCGTTGGTGCGATCGCCGTTATGCCCCTCTAGCTCGTCGGAGAATTTATGCTTGGTCGGGGACACTGCCATCGCAGGATCGACATGGCAGTTGTTGCCGATGCGTGCCATTGTTAGTCGATCAACATAACCCGCGACATCCATCGATTACTGTAGGCCGAAATCTCATGCAAAGCAACACTAATCAGGGATCAAAGAGATATGGATCAGTTTATTACCTTTTGTTTCTTCGAGTCCTTCTTGCCCATGGTGGTACATACTATCTTTGGAATCTTTTCCTCAGTGTGTCCTTATTCTAATCTAACCGATTTTGGCTACAACGTAACTCCTATGTTCCGTGTTTAAATCTAGACCGTTTATTGGTTGTTGCTTAATCTTGGCCATTGATTGTTAGTTGTTTTAATTATATAATAGATTTATAATCAATAAATAGAGTCTAAAATCACTTTTATTAAGTGACAAATAAACCTGTAGCAAGAAATAGTTTCAAAACTTTTTCTACAGGTTCTACTGGTTAGACAAAACTAAAACGTTTCAAATGCAATTGGCGCAAAAATCATTTACATAATTTAAAATATAGCCAAAACTCTATAATCACTATTTGAAATTTGAAAAATCTGAAAGTTACTAAAACTTTAAAACTAACAGTACCAAAATGTTCCTCTCATTTTTAGGAATCCAACGGTATATTATTTGCAAACAAATGAGTTACTGAACAAAAGATATGAATTTTCTAAGATTCGCATAAAATCTGACTATTAAAACGAAATTCGTAAATAGAAAGAATATTCTAGGAATATTCCGGGCAATGTGGCGGCGTCTGATTGGTCTGTACCCCTTCGTGCGGATCAGCTATACGAGCCGTTGGATCGAGGCACGATCGGACGGCTCAAATCTATTCGGAGAAGACTCACCGGTGACATGAACTCCGGCGAGGTCGGTGGCTCGACGGTGGACTCCGGCGGTCTCTGGCGGTGGCAATGTAACACCCTGGAATTTATAACAAATTCAAAGTGCCCGTTATGCATTCCACCACAATCCCAGAATCATTGTTGTGATACACATAACGTAGTTGGTAACCAGTTCCATAGACATTACAATACGATAGTTCAAATACAATGGTCATAGTGACCAAGTTCATATTACAACACAATATAGCAGCGGAAATAAGGTCTTCGGGTCCATGCCTTCACCCTACAGGCAATGGCGACTCAGGAGACGATCTTAGTTCTGATACTCCTCTTCATAACCTTCATCCGGATACTCTTCCCCATAGTCTAGCCAAGTTGATAGCCAGGGACACAGCCATGAGTACATTGGATGCACTCGCAAACCATCTTATAAACAAAATGATGAAGTAGATATGCAAGGTTGATATGGTGGACTAAGCACTAAGTTTATTTGCAAAAGCTAGTTTTATTTCCCCAGAATGTTCATTACTAGAGAAGAAGATTTAATTCTCTAAGTAAATCTAAAGAGGAACTTCAAGTGTGTCAATACTAGGGTCAAGTCAAGTTATTCACCAAGTTCTCATAGATTGTTAACATTCTTGACAAAAGTCAAGTACAGCTTGCCAACTGTCCATGACCGCGGACGCGGCTATTCGAATAGTTTTGAAACCTCTGCAGAGGGGTACACTTTACCCACAAGATTCGATACATCTGCCGGGAGAAATCCACGGATCGTCATACACAAAGTATGCGAGGTTCAGATAATCAAACAAATTCTTTCACTTGTCTACTCTAGTATAGGATCCTTCCCTAAGAGTCCATTTTGGCACTCATAGTTTTGCCCGCTGCAGAGTGCTGCATGAATGGAAACTTCCACTCGGTTCGGAAGCACCCATGTAAGGCTTACTTCTATAAAAGATGATACAAGGTCTCCCATACTAGAATAAACAAACTACGGACTAAGCCCCTTCCCATTTAGGGGTAATGTGGTCGTACGGTAGTGGTTGGCTCGCATGGTACATCACTTATTATCATTTAGCAAATACATTCCATAGTCCTTAGTCAAGATTATTTTTCCCTCATAAAACCATCATGTAGGAGAAATCTCTAATTCAAGTTTTCAAGTTCAAGTCACCCATTTCAAATAGGGTTCCCCTTCTAGATGGCCTCAATTTTATTAGCGACTAAGCAACTATATAGAGTGATGATACCCCTAGATAAGGTTGGATAAACTCAGCTTGATACTCTTGCTAAACAAGATATCACTACCCAACTATCATTCTACTCTAGCAATTCAATCATGCAATTTACTTAAAAACAAGTAGAATGCAATAGTAAAACTAGGCATGTGGAGTATGATTCAAAAGATGGCTTGCCTTGGTTGGCAAAGTGTCCGGGGTAGTCTTCTTCTTCTTGATAAAATTCCCCCTCAATATCCTCCTCAGCAACACTAGCGTCTAATAACGGATAAACACAAAGCACACAATCACTACACAATACTAACAACACTCCAAGCACACAATACTTGTTTTCAAACAATAGAATTCATGTTGGATTTTATTGAGTGGTGTTGCAAGTTTTCATTAAGTGTGTAAGTTAGATTTTCTTATCATGTGCCATGTGTTGTTTACTTTCTAAGTATTGGTATGAAGCTAGGGTATTAGGGCTAGTTCAAGTGGAGATTGACTAATTAAGTAGATTGATAGTGATGGAAAAAAGAATTAAGCTAACTGCATAGTGGGGGTCTATCATTTTATGCTACACACTAGGGTTGGAGTAGAGTTTAATTGATAGCACTAACAAGGTTTGAGTTGATTAAGGTTGGACTAAACAGTAGGTAAGTTCACTAGTGGGGTCCTAAATCAAGTTTCAAGATTTTAAGGGGTTTAAACAATTTTCTAAAATTTTCCTAAGATTAATAAGGCTATGGTCAAAGTATTCTTATTGAATTAAATCCCTAACTCAAATTGGATTCTAACTAGTTTCAGAGGCTAGATAATTTCCTAAGCTTTCCAACACATATTTATTTGCTAAAAATGGATTTCTAAATCTCTTGGAATTAAAGTTTGAAAAATATATCTGAAACAAATTTAAAATGAGCGGGAAAATAAATAAAAACGATTCAGACCGAATCTCACTGAACCGGGCCAATTTCCGAAGAATCCCGAACGGGCCGGCCCAGTACCGCTTCGCAGGGCGGGAGGCCTTTCTAATTTCAAACCTGATAGGTGGAGCCCACCGGTCAGGTCACTTAAGTCACCCGAATCGGTACGCTACCGATGGATCAGGATCCGACGGCTCACAGGCGTCGTCTACCTCGGCTAGGGCGGGAGCTCACCGGCGCTTGCAGAGACGAGTGTTCAACGGCGGGGGCTCGACGGAGAGGAAGCAGGGGTCATCGGCGATGACGCAGAACGGCGGCGGCAGCTTGACTCCTCCGCCTCGCACCGGCGGCGTGTCCAACGGTGGCCGGACTCCTTCAGAACGCGGCGGCGCACGCTCACAGAGATCGGACGATTCCGAGGGAGAGAGGAAGAGAGAAGAGTGGGAATCGGTAGCGGTGAGGGTGTGCTTCTTCTGGGCGTCGACGGGGGGGTTTTTATAGGCACGGGAGGGCGCGGGAGCTAGGGTTTCCAGTGGCATGCTGGGGCGGTGCCTGGCGACGTGCACGGGCAAAGCCGGGCGCGGCGGCCTTGGGGGCGTGTTGGCGGGGTGTTGTCCTGGCGTCGGGGTACTGTGGGCATGCTCTGGCGAGCTCACGCCGGTCGGCGTTGTGCAGAGAGCAGAGAGGAAGAGAGGGGGGTCCGGGCGTGTTCTTCCTCTTCTCCTCCACTTCTCACGGCCTGGGTCGGGGCAGAGGGGGCTGGGCTCGACCGAGGGGGTGTCCACGAGCATGGCTACAGGGCTAGGGCGAATGTGAATAGCATCGGCCACAGTAGAGTGGATTTTTCTGGATTTTTGCCAGCCAGGTGTTAGATCAAATGCCCGCAAGAATTCAAATTTCGAATTTTTTAAAATTGCCACTGTGGTTTGTCAACATATTGGACAAGGGTTCCAGAGGTATTTTTGTTACAAAGAAAGATGATGTTTTGCAGATTTGTTATTTCAAATTTGAAGTCTGGTCACTGTTTCGGATTCAAACTTTGTCAGATGTTTGCGTGGGTTTCTTGTTTGAGTTTTTGTTGGAAAATTCTTGGTTGAGTTAGTAGGTGATCTGGTCAAGCTCAACCCACTCACCACACCCTGAGTTGAGTTGCAGAAAGCTTAATCTAAGTGTTCAAAGTAGGGTAGTGGTTAACTTTTTCTAGATCATCTTTTCTTCTCTCTTTTCTTTATTTCTTTGATTTCTGGTTTCTTGGTCCTGGTGGTTAACCTCTATTGTTTCTGTTGGTTAGGTTTGAATTCACTAAATATTGCACAACAAATTAAAACACACATGAAATCATAAAAGACACATAATAGAAATATATGCATACATGCAATAAGAATGAAAAAGTTTTATTTGGTCCAAAATTTGGCACTTTAAATAATAGGAAATGGATTACAAATATTTGGGTTGTTACAGGCAAGGTGGCGGATGAGGTGCATCGTGCGACGGTGGTCCTGGTGACATCCTTGGTGGTGGCTAATTCTTCCCGGAACGGTGGCTATGGACGGATGGAGCTCTCCAACTTCGATGGAACTCTGGCGAGCAATTGCGGCCATCTCAGTAATCTACAGATGGGGAAAACAGGTGAGAAGGGGCGGTATATTATGAGGAAGAGATTAGGGGCAAAAGGAGGGCTAGGGGGCGACGAATTTGGGGTCTTACTGAGCTCCAATGGCGGCGCTCTGGTGAGAGATTGGAGCAGCCTGGCGGCTCAAAAAAGCTAGGGTTTCAGGGGGGAAGATAGGGGGGGTCTGGGGATATTTATAGGCAAAGTTTCATGGAAAAGGGTCAATGAAATCCAGCAATTTTTGGGGAGATCCGATCGATACCGAACACGTACGCATGCAGAACTCCTGGACCGAACTCAGTGATGATAGGCGGGTCCCAGCCGTCAGGGAAAAAAAGAAAAAGGAAAAGGAAAAGGAAAAGACAGGGCATGCTGGGCTGGTGCTGCTCCTGGGCCGGCGGCGCGTATTACCTGCCACACGGGGCGGTGCGGGCGCGGGCGGCTGGCTGGCTGGGCCGGATTCGGCCCAGTTCGGTACAGTGGCCGATTCCTTTTTTTTTAAAAAAAACTGTTTTTTTCCTATTTCAAATTCCTGCTTTACTTTTAGGCCTATAAAAATAGCCAAATAAAATACAGAAAAATTGTAAAAATTCCTGTAGCTTGTTAGAGCATTTAGGAATCCACTTTGCACTAAACAAAGCTAAATAAAAATTTGTCACATGACAATTTAGCCTATTGGCTATGAGAGAAATTTGAAAAGAATAATGGGGTCTTTGATTGAAAACAAAACAATTTTTTTAAAGAATTGAAAAGTTTTGCACGATGGCATGATGCACAACAGAAATTCAATAATGAAAATCTGGGATGTTACAATCCCCCTTATTTTGGTTATAACTCTGCAGGATAGGTGACAAGGGTATAGCTAATAAAGCCCATTATCTTTGTACCCCTAAGGCCGGTTAGATAGACCCAAGCATAGATGTAGTCGAAATACGAGATGATATCGTATACAGATAATGTAATTTGTATTGAACCCGACCAGATTCTTGAGACCTGGCCACCTATATATAGGGGCCAGGAGAGGCCGGCCAGAGACAGATGGAGATTGAGCCAATTGAGTACCATGCTTATTCTTGATACACACCAAACCTCGCCTTGTTTGACTAACCTTTACCTTTGAGTTCATCTGACGCCCTTTTCCCCTGATCCTAAGTCCTTCATCTGGGACATTTGCTGAGTTAACCCTCGTCAATTGGCGCCGACCGTGGGGACCTTAGGCGTTGGAATCATGAATTTGACGGCTTTTTCGCTTCCAGCCAACAGCAACTCAAAAGTCGATGGAAAACAGATATCCTTTTGGACCGTAGATTTCAACCTCATCAACCAATCCTTACTCCAGTCTTTGCAATCTTGGATCAGGAGATGGACCTGACAATTAGAAGTCTGAACTTTCGCTTTGGCTCACTGGGTTCGATTCACCTTTCAGATCCAACGAAATTGGATCCGTCGGCAGAGAAAACCACAACAATGGCCATATCAGAATCATTGGTATGCTCCTCCAGCGAGGTAAACTCGCCAGTCAGCTTCGCGACGACGGAGAATATAGAAGACAAAATCAAAGAACTCGACGAAACCATGGAGAACCTCGACTTAGGAGAGCAGTCAGAAGATTTCATGATCTGTTGCGACAACCTCTCGGATAAATCTATAAACACATGGAAAATGGGATTGGAGCTTCATGAGGACAACCAAACTACCCTCTCAAGCTGTAGCAACAAATTCGACAACCAATATCAAATACTCGCAATCATAGGAGACAACTCAGAAGAATTTGATGACAACAACAATCCAGTACTAAACCCAGCAAACATGACAAGAGGAGCAAATCACCTGGCGGAAGGAGATACTGCAGACTCCCTGGCAAATAGAGCTAAAATTCGACTATCAGCCGAAGATTGGAACATAATCAAAGCAGCCATCGAGCACGGCGCAGCCATACCAGCAGACGCAAGTAAAGAGGTGCTTCTAGGGTATCATTATGCCCTTTGACGACAATCAAGACAACTGGCGAAGGAAAGAAGCGAAATACAGAAAAGAAGGGACTCAGCAATTGCAGCAAGCGAAGCTCTGCACAAAGCACGCATCAACGCATCACATACAAATAGCAAAAGGCATAATAGGCATGGCTCGCGAATCAATAACCTCGAGCACTCAGATAGAAGAAATCTCTCCAGAAATCATGACTCATCTTTCCTATCGGTCGATGAGCAAGGCAATATCATGCTAAAAACACCCGAAGCAGCACTCGTGGTAGCACAAACATATATGTATACTACGCAGCCAAACCCAGGGGACCCAAGAGAACACATGCATCGAGCAGCACCACAAGGATTGAGATTAGTAGGAAACAAACTAATAGCTAAAGTAAAAGAGGCGTATTGCAACAAAGATACACACAAACCTAGATCACCGCACCGTCATGGCAGTCCTCGGCACAGGAGTAGCATTCGATGATCTAGGTCATCATCGCCAAAATACCACAAAAGCCCAAGACACGGAGGAACCCAAAAATCCTGGACTCCCATCAAAGAATACGATTACGAAGACGACGAAAAAGAGATGGGAGCACAGTGCTTTACTCAAAGAGTTTGCACCACGCCTATACCCAAAGGATTCAAACTACCCCATGATCAGCAGAAATACGATCGATCTCAGGAGCCACAGTCATGGCTCTCAGATTACTTACAGGCAGTCAAAATACTAGGAGGATCGAAAGAGACAATAATGCAAAGCTTTCAGCTCCACCTCACCGGCGCAGCACGGTCATGGTTGAGCAAGTTGGAAAGGGAAACAATCGGAAGGTAGGATGAACTCACAAAATAGTTTACGAGCAACTTCAAGTCAACATACAAGCGGCCAATGTCAATAGAGGAAGGCAAAGCCTGTATACAGCAGTGCAATGAGAAACTTAGATCATACATCCAAAGATGGAGCATCATCAGAAACTCCGCAGTCAAAATTTCAGATGAGAGAGCAATCGATGCCTTTACACTCTGGTTGCGATGAGGAGATCTAGTCGAAGAAATGGAATGGATCAAACCAAGGATAGTATGAGAGCTAATGGATATCGCAAACTGATTTGCTGACAGCGAAGATGCATGTAACAATAAAAGGACGTGATCACCTAAAGACGATAGGGGAAACAGATACAATAGTCAAAGGAGAAGATCCCGCAACTACGACCACTATGGTTCTCATAGTCAAGTAGCCGTAGGATACAAGGACAACAACTATCAAGGAGATGACCGCAAAAATTCCGGGTACCGCAGCTACGGTAAAGAGGATTCAAGCAATAGCAAAAGGTTCCAGTCAAGGGGGTCTAGGGAGTATAATCAATCCCCAGACGACATGCTGAACAGACCATGCCATATACACTATGCATTCATCGATGGAAAAAGAGTATCCAGACATGTAATGAAGGATTGCAAAACATTTCTAAAACTCCAGGAAGTAGCAGGGAATAAATAAGCTGAAGCAAGGAGGCAAGGCTATGAGAGAAACACAAACAACACACCTCCGGTAAACCAGCAGCCAAACAACGGAACAATGCAAGGACAAAACCAGCCAAATCAAGGAAACGACAATGATGGAGGATATATCCCAACGAAAGGGCACATCACCGCAATGATACAACCCGTACCAAAATCAAACAAAGAGGAAAAAAGCATATCTTGACAAGTCAATCTAGCAGTAACATCGCCTCCAGTGACTACAGAATATTTGCACTGGTCTGAGCAACCCATAGAATTCAACATAGAAGACCATCCAATAACAGTGCCACGGCCCAGAAACGCGCCCTTGGTACTCAAAGCTTAGATAGGAGGATATGACGTAGAAAGAGTATTCATGGATGCAGGATGTAGAATAAACTTGATATATGCAAAAACACTTCGAGAAATGTGCATATCACTGGAGTTCCTCAAGCCAACAGACTGCTCCTTCCATGGAATTGTACCAGGAAGCGCCAACTACCCATTGGGTCTAATAACACTCGACGTTTGTTTCGGCAATCGCTAGAACTATAGAAAGGAGAAGCTCAACTTCGAGGCCATGTACTGGCCCTCTCAGTATCACGCGATCCTTAGGCGACCCACGTTTTCGCGCTTCATGGCAGTACCTCTGTAGTGTACCTGTGCTTTATTTGTGCTAGTCTCGGATCAACTGCTAGCACACACAGTTACAACATGAAATATCAAGAATACAATGGTCTTTATTACAACGCTTGATCCACAATAACATAGTTCTTTTACAACTCAAGTAGCACAAGGCTACAACTTATTACAAACTCGAGAAATGACTAAGTAAAAGAAACTACAAGTCCTCTTTCTTCATAGCTCCGCAGGCAGACGTGTTGGACGAAGACTCGTGACCGAAGCGCAGCAATCTTCAATCTTCATAGTAGTAACCTGCAACATGATACGTTGCAGCCACGGAGGGTCAATACTTTGAATGTATTGGAAAGATGTCACATTGGTGGACTCAATGGCGCCTACACTTATATGCTTATCTGGCCAGGTGGAGTTGGACTTTGCAAAAGCAAGCTTTCTTCCTATCTTTGTAAAACAAAAGTTTTTCCTTAGCAAAATTTTGTCAAAGAGGAACTCATTACTACCCAAGTTTTCCCATCAAGTTTTAACTTAAGAAATTGGGATGAGGAGATTCTCGAACAGCTTCAATAATCATGTCACTCAGAATTGTCTGTAACCGGGGACACGGCTAAGTACTTAGTTCTAACACTCTGGAGAGGTGGTGCACTTTTCCCACAGGACTTAGTTAACCCATTTTGCCATGAGACTCATTTTGCCTCAAATGGCCAAGTGAAAACTAAGACGAGACCTTTCAGAAGCAATCCCTCAGACCAACCCGGACGTGTTCCAACCTATCAACAACTACCACCCTTTGTCCGTCTGGCTTGAGTTCTTGCAACTTAGTTGGTCAAGACAGAGCCCATATGTCTTGTGGTTGCACTGGAAGATTCATGACCTGAACGTCTCCAATCTCTTTGCTCCTGGGTGGCCGTCCACAAGTGAGATACACCTGGTGGTTCAGAGGTTCGATGACATGACCCCAGGGAACCACTCAACATAACCCAATCAAAGCCACTTCCACCTAGGTGATTCATTCACTTAGTTGTTTTCTTAGTTTTACAAAACATGGTTTTCAACACTTAGCCAAAACATGTGATAAACCCTTCCCACAACAAGTGTAAAACATAGCCCTATAGCAGCAGCAATTCTACTAGGAGATGCAAAAGCTAGGCAAAAGCTAGACAAAGACTTTAGCATAAAATCTAACAAGCTACAGACACAAACTCAAAACCACCTACACATGCATCTTCTACTAGAAAAGGTACAAGTTACAAAGCATTAAGTAGGATAAGGAAATATGGTGACACTTGCCTTGGTGAGGAGAGGAGTTGGTGCACTCGTCACAAAGGCACTCGTTGCACTCAGCACAACCTACAAATAAAATTTTCAAACATAAGCACGAAGCAATCATAACATTCATAAGAAGAAACATGCATGCAATATGTGACTTAATCACCACAAAGACACTTAGCAAGTTCTTGGGTTGGTTCCTATATGCATGATGCCATGATCAAAATTTCAGAGTTATTTATAAAGCTTAAAATATTTTCAACACACAATTAGAACATTTAAACAAGTTGAATCTACAAAGGTAAAATAAGAGGTACTAAAAATATTCTAAACCTGCTACAGTATAGAGGGGTTTCATTTTGATCAAAAACAACAGGAGTTACTGAAAAATAAAATTTACAACTATTTTTAATAGCCAAAAATAGAAGAACAAAGCTTGCAGTAATATAGTGTATTAAACAGATGCAAAAATATTATTTTTTGCTGGAAATAGTTTCAACTCGTTTTTCTAAATCTAGAGACACAAAGTTTGCTAAATTTGGACCAGTAGAACTAAAGATATGAAATTTACAAGTTTAAAACATATAAAGAAATTTTAAAATGAAAAACAGATCGGGGCTATCCAGAAACAGACACTTGGCAGCCTCTGATTCGCCGATACCGATTCGGGCTGATCGCCATTTCAGATCGTTGGATCTAGATGAGATTAAGTGGCCCAGATCTAGCGTACCGTTTCACGTAAGTGATCTATTGTGATCCACACGATCCAGATCCAACGGTTAGGAAGAAACAGAAGAGCGTTTCCAGAGGGAGACGTCGACGGCGAGGTTCGGCGGCTCTAGGGATCAACGGCGTGATGATTCCGGTGGTCTTCGAGCTCCGAGAAAGCGACGATGGTGTTCAGGAGGAGACGACAAAGACGATGGCGTGCAGAGATCGATCCTTTGCTTCCTGTAGATGCGAGGAGAGGTGGCTGGAAGTTAGTGGCGCGGCTGTGCTGTGCAGAGCACGGAGGAGAACGACGTGTACTAAGAGATCTGATGGGCAGCATTCTTACCAGAAGGTGTAGATCGACGAGGCGGTCATGGTAGCGAAGCAGTAAGGGTGGAGGTGATGTGTATCCCCGGCAATTCCTCGCCGGAAAACTTCACTGTGGCAACGAGATCTGGTCGAGGATGGGCGCAGTGCTCTGAAGAAAGGAGGGGCAAAACCTTGTCAGAGGGATGCGCCAGAACATGGTAGAGAAGATGGAATAGGAGAGAGATCGAGGGAGCGGAGATGCTTACGAGAATCGGCGTCGGTGGTCGGCGGAGTCTGCAACCTCGCGAGCTTGTTTGTGAGCAGCCTGGCGGTGGTTTTGCTAGGGTTTTGGAGGGCAGATGCTTGCGGGATGGTGGTGCTCTTATAGGCACGAGGAGGAGGCAAAATCGGAGCAGAATCGAACAGAATTAATCGGGCGAGATTTTTCTGGCTCGGGTGTTTCCCTCCGAAACTTGAGGAAGAAGAGGTGACGCATGCAGTGACGTCATTGTGGGACCCACGTGTTAGCGAGGAAATAAAGAGGGGAGCGTACCTGTCGAAGGATTTCATGTCGCAAGAACATGGGGTACCACATGACGAACCCAAAGATTCGAACGCAGGGGGCTGTACGTGTGAGATCTTGGATCGCAATGAAACACGGTGACGGAAGCCTCAAGACGTTAGAATGCATAGCGCATTGTAGAGAGAGACACCGAGCCTTACCCAGGTTCAGGGCCCTCGTGGTGAGGTAAAACCCCTACTTCCTGCCTTCTTGTATTACGACGCGATACCTCGCGAGGAGTACAAGGTCTTGATTGCTGAGCTCTAACTGGCCGGAGGTAGAAGAACCAACTTAGCCTAGCTAGGAGCCCGGAGATGAAGATCGGATCCCTTCTAAGGGGTGGCCTCCCCTCCTTTTATAGAGCCGAGGTCCTCCTTCCCCTTATCATCTTGGGTAAGGGGTTGCCACAAACAGCCAAGGAGAGGGGACAACTATTGTCTTGAGTCTTCGGTAGACGTAGTCTTTGTAGAGCAGTGGCGCCGGTCCACAGGAGTGGGTGGAGGAGGCTGACGTCCTCCTCTGGTGCCCTGCACCGTCCACCCTATTTTTAGGGGGGGTGGCCAACAACCACTGTGCCGCTTTATGCAGGCACGACGAAAGCTTGTCTCCTCCCTGTCAGGGTAGCGTGCACGGTACGCAGTCTTCCGCCCTTATCTTCTTGCTCAGCACGGCAACGTACCGAGCTAACGTGGACGTGGTTCTTCCCCTCACGAGAAACAGCTCGTGAGGAGGTCTTCTAGTCCTTAGCAGTTTTAGCCATCGTTCTCCTCATGAGGGTCTTCTCCGCTGGGCTTCAGTCGTCGTTTCATCCCTGGGCCGAAGCTGGGCCATTAAAGGGGCCCAGGAGTAGGTGGACCAGGATACCCTGGTATCCAGAACACTGACAGTAGCCCCCGGGAGCCTGGCCCGCGAACGCGCCCTCTCGAGGGAGCGAAGGGTCAAGGGGCCCCAGAAGCTGCTGGGCCCTCCAACGGCACGCGTCAACGCGCACGGTCAGAGGACCATGTGAAGATGCAGAGGCCGCGGAGGCGTGGCGAGACCGCAGCTGGCGAGACGAAGCGGCGGGCGATGCAACAGTCTCCGAGGCATCAAACCGTCATGATGGCGCGTCACTTCGCTGCACAGCGCTGCGCTGATGCTCCGATTCCCGCGCTGATATTTGATGCTTCGACACTGGCCGCACCCTTTAAATGCAGCCTCCTCGACACCCTCGGCACTTCACCCACTTCTCCCAGTACTACTTCTTCCTCTGGCACTTCTCCGAGCAATGGACCTTTCTGCCTCCTCCGCCGCCGCCGGATCCACGAGCTCGGGGGCTAAACGCCGCGGGCACCCTCCGGGCAGCCGGAACAAGCCGAAGGTTCCCGCCCGGTGGGCACCCGGCGCCGGAGGTCCCTTGCGCATTGGAGCGCCGCCACACAGCGCGGCGAACCGCGCCGCCCTAGGGACCTCCATCGCCTTGACCCTTCGGGGTCCCGCACCAGGAGGTGCTATGAGCATGCCTGACAATGGCTCCCCGCCCCACGGGGAGCATTGATCAGGCGCTCCGGGAGGTGGAGGCTGCCCTGGGCCCCCTTCCCCCGGCCGCGGATGATCCGGGGCCACAGGAGGTGGCCCCTCCCGTGACCGTAGTAGTGGCGACTCCCTGCCGCTTGGTGGCGGAGATGCTGGGACCCCTCATTGTGCCGGGGTCCCGCTTCCTAGAGCTCCTTGTCATCGTCGAGGCTTGGAGCTTCATCTCCCGCCGGCTGCCCGATGCAGTTCGGAGGGTGATCTACGCCCCCGGATCCTCCTCTGGAGAGGTTGTGCTAGTGGAGCAGAGCAGGCCAGAGCTCCTCTGGCCTATTGACATCATCCTTGGATTGGGCGGCATTGCCGCTTTCTCTGGGCATTGGAGGGCATTCGCCCTGAGCCACCGTCTCCGCGTCGGCGACCACCTCGTCTTCTGCTTCAAGCTGGGGATGCTGGAGGCCTCGGTGCGGATTTTTGCCACCACCAGCGTCCGCCGCACCTTCCCCCAGCCTGCGGTGGAGTAAAGGGGCGGCCTTGCTGCGGAGGTCTTCTGGGGAGGAGAGCTAGTCTCCTCCCTCCTTTTGCGATGTAGCTTCCGCTGGCGGGGTATGCCCCGCCGTGCCTCTGTTCCTCCCCCCGCTAGGGGTTATTTAATGAAGTTGTCCTATTAGGTGTCTGTCGATGGATTTCGTGTCGCAAGAAAACGGGGTACCACGCGACGGACCCAAGGATTCGAACGCAGGGGGCTGAACGTGTGAGATCTTGGATCGCAACGAAACACGGTGACGGAAGCCTCGATTGTCGAACGCGCTACGCACTGCAGAGAGGGAGACCGAGCTTTACCCAGGTTCAGGGCCCTTGTGGTGAGGTAAAACCCCTACTTCCTGCCTTCTTGTATTGCGACGCGACACCTCGCGAGGAGTACAAGGCCTTGGTTACAAAGCTCTAGCTGGCCAGAGGTTGAAGAACCTGCGTGCCCAGCTAGCAGCTTGAAGAAGATGAAGACTCAACCAGATCTCTCCTCTAAGGGGTGGCCTCCCCCTCCTTTTATAGCGCCAAGGTCCTTCTCCCCCTTATCTTCTTGGGGAAGGGGTTGCCACACACGGCCAAGGAGGGAGGACAGCTGTAGACTATGCTCTTCTGTAGACTTGGTCTTCGTAGGGTAGCGGCGCCGGTCCACAGGAGTGGGTGGAGGAAGCTGACGTCCTCCTCTGGCGCCCTGCACCGTCCACGCTATATTTAGGGGGGTGGCCAACTGCCACTGTGCCGCTTTGGGCAGGCACAGCGAAAGTTGGTCTCCTCCCTGTCGGGGGTAGCGTGGGCGGTACGCGGTCTTCTGCCCGTTGTCTTCTTGCTCCGCACGGAAACGTGCTAGGCTGACGTGGGCGTACCTCCTCTCCTCACCAGCAGGGGCTCGTGAGGAGGTCTTCTGGTCCTTAGCGGTTTCTGTCGTCGTTCTCCTCACGAGGCGCCTCCTCGTGAGGGTCTTCTCCGTAGCGAAGATTATTGATTCTCCCCTGGGCTGAAGATGGGCCGATGACGGGGCCCAGGAGCAGGTGAACCGGGATACCCCGGTATCCAGAACACCGACAGTAGCCCCCGGGAGCCCAGCCCACGACGCGCCCTCTTGAGGAAGCGAAGGGTCGGGGGCCCCCGAAGCTGCTGGGCCCTCCAACGGCACGCGTCAACCGCGTGGTCAGAGGTCCATGTGAAGATGCAGCGAAGATCGGAGACTGCGGACACGTGTCGTGGCCGCACCTGGCGAGACGAAACGGCGGCGACGCTACAGTCTCCGAGGCGTCACCCATCATAATGATGCGTCGCTTGACTGCAGAGCGCTGCGCCAACGCTTCGATTCCCGCGCTGGGATTTGACGCATCGACGCCGAACGCTCCCCTTAAATAGGTCCTCCTCGAGACCTTCGGCACTTCACCTCCTTCCTCCAGTGCCACTTCTGCTTCTTTTTCCCTGAGAGCATGGACCCCTCCAACTCCGCCGCCGCCGCCGGTCCAAGCTCTGGGGCGAAGCGCCGTGGGCGCCCCCCGGGCAGTGGGAGCAGAGCGAAAATCCCAGCCCAGTGGACGCCCGGCGCCGGGGGTCCCCTCCGCATCAGTGCGCCGAGGCAGGGCGAGGCGATTCGCGCCGCCTCGGGGACCTCCGGCGCACTGGCCCTCAGGGGCCCTGCGCGTGGCGGCGCCCTGAACTCGCCGTCGCCGCTGGCGGCGGCGCCTGCTCCCCGCGCCTCGGGGAGCGTCGATCGGGCTCTCCGGGAGGTGGAGGCCGCCCTGGGCCCTCCTCCCGCTGCTGCAGATCCTCCGGCCCCGCCGGTGAATGGAGTGGTTGCCACTCCGCGCCACCTGGTGGCGGCGCTTCTGGGACCCCTCATCGCCCCGGGGTCCCGCTTCCTGGAGCTCCTCGTCGTCGTCGATGCCCCGGGCTTCAACTCCCTCCGGCTGCCCGACGCCATCCGGAGGGCGATTCACGCCCATGGCCCGGCCGTCGGGGAGATCGCCCTGGGGGAGCAAAGCAGGCCAGATCTCTTCTCGCCTGTGGACATCCTCTTCGGGGCGAACGGCAACGTCGTCCTCTCCGGCCGCTGGAGGCCCTTCGCCCTCGGCTGTCGCCTCCGCGTCGGCGACCGCCTCGTCTTCCGCTTCAAGCTGGGGACCCTGGAGGCTACGGTGCGGATCTTCACCGCCGACGGCGTCCGCCGCACCTACCCCCAGCTCGCGGCGCAGTGAAGAGGAGGCCCTGGCGCGGTAGTCTTCTGGGGAGGGGAGCTAGTCTCCTCCCCTCTTTGCCTTGTAGTCCTTGCCGGCGGGGAATGCCCCGCCGTGCTTCGCTCCTTCCCCCACTGGGGGCAATTTAATGAAATCCTTTTGTTGATCATCTTGCTGTCCTTCACTGTCCTGGCCATTCGCTTGCTCGAGAGCCCTGGTGAGCTGTAGGCATCGACGGGAAGCCTCCCTCCACCTCAGAGCTCGGGACGGGTTCGGCGTCGATGACACAGTGGACGATTCCTGAGACAAGAAGTTGAAGAAAGAGTTGGAAAAGAAAAAACCCCAAATCCCCGAAAACGGAAAAACAAGTTGGTAAAACAAACGAAAAAAGAAGGCAAATAAGATGCCCCTGTGACCGGCACAGGGACCTTCTCCGTCATGGAGGAGCGCGGCACTATCTGTGCCAGCAGCTAAGAGCAAATTGCCGTGCATGGCGATTCACGGGGCCTTCCTCGTTGTTGAGGGAAGCTGGACCCTCACGGACGTGAAAACGTCGACGCTTAAGAGAGCCCAGAGACCGTCGACACCTCACAAGGATTGCTCATGAGGTGAAGGGCCTGGCGCGGACCTCCGGATCTGCGTCTCCTTCGCAAGATTGATCGGAGCGGCCTTAGTCTTCAATAATCCTGCCACGTTAGGCCTTCCTCGGCAGAGGGAATCCTCCTGCGGATGCTGGTGCATCGACGCGTCTTTGCTCCCTCGTGAGGGTTGCTCACGAGGGGTAGGTCCTTAGCGGGTGCCATGGGCACACCTTGGACTTTTCCTCGAAGATTTTTTATTTTCTGGCGTACTTCGCGAGGAACTAAGCACCATGGGCATCCAGAGGTGATCATTAACGGGGCCGTCGCCCCCGACCAGAGCTCGCTCCCTTCGGGTTTTTCGGGCTTGCTGTTTTCCGAGCGAAGGCCCCAGCATAGACACCGTGCCTAGCCCCCTTCCGCGAGGAGTACAGCAGAAAATAAATGGACTTCATGCCATTTTGATGTCATGCCGAAGCAGAGGCGCTATATTGCGCATTAACTTAATATCAGTGCTTAAGAGCAGTTTGAGCTGATACAAGTGCCGTGAAAATGGTCTTTTTCTCCTCGTGAGGAACCTAGGGGTAGAACTTTCGCAGATGAGCTATGTTCCACGGGTTCCCCACTGGCACGCCTTCTGCGGTTTCCAGCCGTGCCGAGCCAGGCCTGGCGATGTGCGTCACCTTGAAGGGTCCTTCCCACATTGGAGACAGCTTGTGCAGGCCCTCGCGAGAGAGTATTCTCCTCAGCACCAGGTCGCCGACCTCCAGAGTTCTTGCTCGAACATGGCGGCTATGGTAGCGGCGTAGTCCTTGCTGGTACCTCGCGGCGCGGAGCGCGGCTTGGCACTGAGCTTCCTCGAGCAGGAGGAGGCGATCCTTGATGAGGTCCTCTTGGCGAATTTCGTCGAAGGCGAGCACTCTTGGCGACCCGAACTTGATGTCGGTGGGAAGAACAGCCTCCGCCCCGTAGACCAGGAAGAAAGGGGTTTCTCCGGTGGGTTTGGTGGCGGTAGTCCTGATGGACCACAAGATGGATTGGAGGTTGTCTAACCATTTTTTGCCGCAGGCCTCGAGCTTGGCATTGAAGCTTTTCGTCTTGAGTCCTTTGAGTACTTCAGCGTTGGCACGCTCGGCTTGGCCATTGCTCCGGGGGTAGGCGACGGAGGCGAAGCAAATCTTGATGCCGGTCGATGCGCAGTACTCCCGGAACAGTCTGCTGGTGAACTGGCTGCCGTTGTCGGTGATGATGCGGTTAGGCACTCCAAAACGACAGACCAGCCCACGGATGAACTTGACTGCGGACCTCGCCGGAATCGTGCACACCAGTTCCACCTCCACCCACTTGGTGAACTTGTCGATGGCGATGTAGAGGTAGCGATAGCCCCCTTGCGCTCTGGGGAATGGACCGAGGATGTCCAGCCCCCAAACGGCAAAGGGCCAAGTGAGTGGGATGGTTCGTAGCTCTTGCGCCGGCTGATGTATCTGCTTGGCGTGGAATTGGCACGCCTCGCACCTCTTGACCATCTCCGCCGCATCTCCGAGCGCCGAAGGCCAGTAGAAGCCACTTCGATATGCCTTTGCGGCTAGAGTTGTAGCAGAGGCATGATGGCCGCATTCGCCGGCGTGGATGTCCCTGAGAAGCTCTTGGCCTTGGTGAGTAGATATGCACTTCAGAGCGACGCCGTTCGGGCGACGCTGGTACAAATCACCGTCCTTGACGCAGTAGCCTGAAGCTTGCCGCACAATCCTCTCAGCCTCCTCTTCATCCTCGGGGAGCCTGCTGCTGGTGAGGTAGGCCTTGAGCTCGATATTCCAATCCACTCCGTCCTGCCGTGCCAATACCAGAAGGACACGGTCACCCGAAGGAGGCCCGCAATCCGGAGCCCCCTGTTCCGGTGGTGGCGGCAAAGCAGAAGGAGGAGGTGGTTCGGATGTCGACGGAGAAGCGGACGGTTTGAAGAGACGCTCCTCGAAGACGCCGGCAGGCTGTGCCAGGCGATGAGAGGCGCGCTTGGTGATCTCGTCGGCTTCCACATTTTCTCCTCTCGGGACGTGCTTCAGCTCCAAGCCTTGGAAGCGTTTTTCCATCTTTCGATGCTCCTCGAGATAAGCCGCCATGTGCTCATCCCTTGGAGTGTAGCTCTTGTTTGAGAAGTTCACAACCAGCTGTGAATCTCCCTTGACGATGAGGCGCTTGATGCCCAAAGCATTCGCTGCCCTTAAGCCCGCGAGTAGTCCTTCGTATTCCGCGATGTTGTTGGAGACCTTGTGCTCAGGCCCGAAGCAGAGCTGCACAGCGTAGAAGAGTTTGTCTCCAGAGGGAGAGGTTAGGACAGCACCGGCTCCCGCGCCGGGGAGGTTAAAGGCGCCGTCGAAGTGCATGACCCAGAGGCCTGGGGCCTCCTCTCCAGGGAGAGTTGACTCCACCTCTGGAGGCTCGTCGACGAACGGATCAGTCCATTCTGCAGTAAACTCGGCCAAAGCCTTGCTCTTGATTAACTTTGTAGTTTCGAAGGAGATCTCGAAAGGCTGAAGCTCCACAGCCCACTCAGCCACCCGCCCGGTGACATTGGGGTTGCGCAGGACGGTTTCCAGGGGCCGATCGGTTACCACCTTAATCGGGTGACCCTGGAAGTAGTGGCGTAGCTTCCGCGAGGCGATGAGCAAGGTGTAGAGCAACTTTTGCTGCATTGTGTAGCGCTCCCGCGCATCGCGCAGTACCGTGCTGACGAAGTACACAGGCTTTTGCACCTTGACGACACCCTCGGAAGGCTCCTCCTCAGGAGGCTTTTGAGCGTTGCTCTGAGAGAGCGGCTCGGTCGGTGAAGATCCCTCGGGTGGCTCCTCTCGAGGGGCGGGAGGCAAAGCGGCCTCTTCCTCGCGAGGAGCCCCCGAGCTTGGAGGAGTGACCTCCTCCTTGGCGATTACCTTGACGTCCCACTCCGCGACAAGAACGGCACTTGCAGTCCTTGGAGTTGCCGCGATGTAGAGTAGCAAGGGCTCGCGAGCCGTTGGGGCAACCATGATCGGTGGGCTCGTGAGGTACCTTTTCAACTCGGCGAAGGCCTTGTCGGCTTCTGGAGTCCACTCGAACTTCCCGGTGTGCTTCATGAGCTTGAAGAAGGGCAAAGCTTTTTCCCCACTCCTCGCGATGAAGCGCCCTAGGGATGCCATGCACCCCGCGAGGCGTTGCATTTCCTTGAGATTGCGCGGAGGACGCATTTCTTCGATGGCCTTGACCTTGTCAGGGTTCGCCTCTATCCCGCGGTTGGACACGAGGAACCCCAACAGTTTTCCCGATGGTACGCCGAAGGCGCACTTGGCAGGGTTGAGCTTGATGTTTACCTTTCTCAGGTTGACGAATGTTTCCTCCAGATCCTCGATGAAGGTGTGACCCTCGCGAGTCTTGACGACGATGTCGTCGACGTAGGCTTCCGCATTCCTTCCCATCTGAGCCCCCAGGGCCTTACGCATGAGCCTTTGGAATGTAGCTCCTGTGTTCTTCAGGCCGAAGGGCATGCAGACGTAGCAGTACACCCCACAGGGCGTGATGAAGGTGGTCTTCTCTTCGTCCTCCTTTGCCATCTTGATCTGATGATAGCCGGAGAAAGCATCCAAGAAGCAAAGGAGGTCGCAGCCGGCGGTGGAGTCGACGATTTGATCTATCCTCGGGAGAGGGTAAGGGTCCTTGGGACAGGCCTTGTTGAGACTTGTGAAGTCCACGCAGAGGCGCCCACTGCCATTTGCCTTTGGGACGACCACCGGATTAGCAATCCAGGTGGGGTGGGCCACCTCGCGTATTAACTTGGCCTTTTTCAGCTTCTCTATTTCCTTGACGATGAAGTCTTGCTTCTCTTGCGCTTGCTTCCTGGTCTTCTGCTTCACGGGGTGTGCCTGAGGGCACACGGCTAGGTGGTGCTCAATCACCTCCCTGGGAACGCCGGGCATATCTGACGGAGTCCAAGCGAACATGTCAGACTTTGCCCGCAGGAAGGTGACGAGCGCGCTTTCCTATTTGGGGGAAAGCCCTGCCCCGATAGTGACGAAGTTGTCGCAGCCCCGAGCCTGAAGCGGGACCTTCTTGGTTGCCGAGCGCTCCTGGGTAAACTGGGGCCTCCTGCCGGAGGGTACCGCAGCTTCCCCAATGCTCATGTCCAGCATTGGATGGACCAGGTCCTCGCTTGGAGTAGGCGATGCAGAGGCGGCGAACTTCTTCCCTGTCGAACCCAGAGGGTAGGGCTCGAGAGAGGCCTTCTTCGTTGCAGCCCGCTCTTGGGATACGAGCTGCTTCTTCCTCGCGAGGTCGCCGGAGTGTTCCAGTAGATCTTCGTCGGCGGGGATCATGGTGGCGGCCTCGCGGTAGACATGCTCAACTGATCGGAGAGCATCCTTCTCATTGCAGCGCACGGTGATCGTGCCGTTGGCACCCGGAATCTTGAGGACGTTGAAGCCATGGTGCGTTGCTGCCATGAACCTAGCCAAGGCTGGGTAGCCGAGGATGGCATTGTATGGCAGGGCGATGTAGGCGACGTCGAAGTCGAGGCTTTCTGTCCTGTAGTTGTCCCGGGTGCCGAAAGTGACGGGCAGGCTTACCTGCCCAATTGGCGTTGTAGATCCCTCGGTTACCCCGAAGAACGGCCGAGTTGGCATGAGCCGGTGGTACGGCACCTGCATCTTTTCGAAGATCTCGATGGAGATGATGTTGAGGCCCGCCCCTCCGTCGATGAGAGTGCGATTGACGACGACGTTGTTGATGGTTGGCGTGCACAAGAGGGGGATTGTGCCCACGCCCCTTGTGGAAGCCGGATGATCCTCCTCATCGAAGCCAATCTTGCACGTCGACCACTTCATCAAGCGATTGCCGAAGTTGGGCTGTGCCGCCGCGATCTCTCGCGACAGCTGCTTGAAGTGCCGATTCGACAGAGGAGCCTGAGCTCCACCCAGGAGGCAAGCGACGAAGTCTCGCGGCTCTTGATAGCCCCCCTGGTTCTCCTCCCGACGATCGTTTGCTGGTGGGGCAGCGGCAGCGGCTCGGGATCGTCTCGAGACAGACCCCCACGGCGGCGTCCTTCCTCGCGGTCGTCGTCGCGGCGATCGCCCCGGGATCCACTCTTGCTGTTGCTGCGGCCACCCCCGCGACGCTTGGCGACGCCGTTTTCCTCGTGAAACTTCCGGACAATCCAACAATCTTCGGTATTGTGGGTGTCCTTCTTGTGGATAATGCAGTAGCGGCGACGTCGACCTTTATCGCGATCGGAGCGGTCCCCGCGGCGTTGCTTATGATCTGGCTCCGCCGCGAGGGCTGCAGCCTCCTTTCGCTTGGGGTCCTTGGACTTCGGCTTTGGGGGAGGCGCCTCCGGCAGATTGTGCACGAAGAGCCTCCCCTCCTCACCCTTGGCGCAGCGGTCGGCGATCTCGAAGAGCCTGACGACGGAAGTCAGCTCATCATTCACAGACAGCTTCTCCCGCATCTTGACGTCGGAGACGCCCATGGAGAATGCGGAGATGACCTCCTCGTTGGAGATCCTGGGGATCTTGTTCCTCATCTGACTGAAGCGCTGGATGTATTGACGAAGCGTCTCGCCCTTGTACTGGCGCACCGCTTTAAGATCGTTCTTAGTTGCGGGGCGCTCGTATGTGGGCATGAAGTTGGCAACGAACTGACGACATAAATCCTTCCACGACGTCACGGATTCATGAGGAAGATTCATGAGCCAAGTTCGCGGAGCGTCCTTGAGGGCCATGGGGAACCAATTGGCCATGGCGCGCTGATCTCCACGCGCAGCCTGGACGGCGACGACGTAGAGTTGGAGGAATTCGACAGGATTTGTGGTCCCGTCGTAACGCGCGCTGATGTCTGGCTTGAACTTGTCAGGCCAGACGACGTAGCGCTGCTGGCGAGTGAGGGCAAGACACCCGGGGTTGTAGATCGGGACGCCGGGGGTCCTGACGTTCTTGCCAGCTTCGCCGATGTCATCGATGGCGCGGTCATGATTTTCGCGGCGGCGCTCGAGGGAGACACATGCGTCTTCCGGAGCGCGTTGGACGATTTGGCAGCTGGGCTCCCCGCGCGGCGAAGATGTGGCGCGGGAAACCACCCTCTTGGCCTTGTTGGCCATCCCATCTCCGGCGCCCGGGGCGCGATGCCCCGCAGCCGGATCTGGGCTCCCCGCGCCCTGGGCTCCTCCCAAGGCCGGGTCTTCGTTGGCGATGGCGACGAGCTCAGCGATTCGAGTGCGCCACCCCTCACACCCGTCGTCGGTGGGTTGATAGCGCAGCAGCTCCTGCGCCATGGCGAGTGCCTGCGCAGGGGACAACTGACTCCCAGAACGAGCGCGAGAAGTGGCGGTGGCGGTGAAGGAGAGCGAAGGCTCTGTCCGCCCGGACGGGAGGTAGGAGGACTCCAGATCTTCCTCCTCTTCCTCCCCGGCCGAAGCTTCATGACGACGGAAGATGGGCTCGGTTTGCCCCCGAACAGTGTTGCGACGGCAAAGACGCTCGAGCCTTGCATTGGCATCGGCCATGTCGAAGCAGATCTAGAAGAAAACACACCACAGCCCCCTACCTGGCGCGCCAAATGTCGATGGATTTCGTGTCGCAAGAAAACGGGGTACCACGCGACGGACCCAAGGATTCGAACGCAGGGGGCTGAACGTGTGAGATCTTGGATCGCAACGAAACACGGTGACGGAAGCCTCGATTGTCGAACGCGCTACGCACTGCAGAGAGGGAGACCGAGCTTTACCCAGGTTCAGGGCCCTCGTGGTGAGGTAAAACCCCTACTTCCTGCCTTCTTGTATTGCGACGCGACACCTCGCGAGGAGTACAAGGCCTTGGTTACAAAGCTCTAGCTGGCCAGAGGTTGAAGAACCTGCGTGCCCAGCTAGCAGCTTGAAGAAGATGAAGACTCGACCAGATCTCTCCTCTAAGGGGTGGCCTCCCCCTCCTTTTATAGCGCCAAGGTCCTCCTCCCCCTTATCTTCTTGGGGAAGGGGTTGCCACACACGGCCAAGGAGGGAGGACAGCTGTAGACTATGCTCTTCTGTAGACTTGGTCTTCGTAGGGTAGCGGCGCCGGTCCACAGGAGTGGGTGGAGGAAGCTGACGTCCTCCTCTGGTGCCCTGCACCGTCCACGCTATATTTAGGGGGGTGGCCAACTGCCATTGTGCCGCTTTGGGCAGGCACAGCGAAAGTTGGTCTCCTCTCTGTCGGGGGTAGCGTGGGCGGTACGCGGTCTTCTGCCCGTTGTCTTCTTGCTCTGCACGGAAACGTGCTAGGCTGACGTGGGCGTACCTCCTCTCCTCACCAGCAGGGGCTCGTGAGGAGGTCTTCTGGTCCTTAGCGGTTTCTGTCGTCGTTCTCCTCACGAGGCGCCTCCTCGTGAGGGTCTTCTCCGTAGCGAAGATTATTGATTCTCCCCTGGGCTGAAGATGGGCCGATGACGGGGCCCAGGAGCAGGTGAACCGGGATACCCCGGTATCCAGAACACCGACAGTGTCCTTTTCTTTCACTTCTTGATGCTGCTGGCCATCCTGGTCATCCATACGCTCGAGAGCCCTGGCGAGTTGTTTACGCCTGCGGGAGGCCTCCCTGCGCCTCAGAGCTCATGACGGGGTCGGCGCCGGCGACAATGATGGACGATTCCTGAGATAAGTAGTTGAAAAAGAGTTGGAAAAATAAGAAAAAACCCCAAATCCCTGAAAACAAAAAACAAATCGATAAAACAAACGAAAAAAAGAAAGGCGAATAAGATGCCCCTGTGACTGGCACAGGGACCTTCCTCGTCGTGAGGGAGCGCGACACTATATGTGACAGCGGCTAAGAGCAAATTGCCGCACGTGGCGATTCACGGGGCCTTCCTCGTCGTGAGGGAAGCTAGACTCTCATGGACGCGAAAGCGTCGACGCTTAAGAGAGCCCAGAGGCCGTCAACACCTCGTTAAGGGTTGCTCACGAGGTGAAGGGTCTGGCGCGGACCTCCGGATCTGTGTCTCCTTTGCAAGATGATCGGAGCAGCCTTGGTCTTCAGTAATCCTGCCGTGTTTGGCCTTCCTCGAACAAGGGGAATCTTGACTCCTGCGGATGCTAGGTGCATCGACGCGTTCGTGCGCCCTCATGAGGGTTGCTCACGAGGCGCTGGTCCTTAGCGGGTGCCTTGGGCACACCTCAGACTTTTTCTGAAGATTTCTTATTTTCCGGTGTACTTCGCGAGGAACTAAGCACCACGGGCACGTGCAGGTGATCGATAACGGGGCCATCGCCCCTGATTAGAGCTTAGTCCCTTCGGGTTTTTTAGGCTTGCTATTTTTCGGGCGAAGGCCCCAGCATAGACACCGTGCCTAGCCCCCTTCCGCGTGGAGTATAAGAGAAAATAAATGGACTTCATGCCATTTCAATATCATGCCGAAGCAGAGGCGCTTTCATGCCCTTTAACTTAATCTTAGTGCTGAAGAGCAGTTTAAGTCGATACAAAATGCCGTGATAACGGTCTTATCTCCTTGTGAGGAACCTACGGGTAGAACTTTTGTAGATGAGCTATGTTCCACGGGTTCCCCACCGGCACGCCTCGCACCTCTTGACCGTTTATGCCGTGTCCCAGAGCACCGAAGGCCAGTAGAAGCTGCTGCGGTACGCATTCACAGCGAGGGTTGAAGCAGAGGCATGATGCCCACACTCACCGGCGTGGATGTCCCTGAGAAGCTCTTGGCCCTGGTGAGTAGATATGCACTTCAGAGCGACGCTGTTTGGGCGATGCCGGTACAAGTCACCATCTTTGACGCAGTATCCCGAGGCTTGGCGTACTATCCTTTCGGCCTCCGATTCATCCTCAGGAAGCTTGCTTCTAATGAGGAAAGCCTTGAGCTCGAGGATCCAATCCACTCCCTCCTGCCTCGCCAATGCCAGAAGGAGGCGGTCACCCGAAGGAGGCCCGCAATCCGGATCCCCCTGCTCCAGTGGCAGTGGTAGGGCAGGCGGAAGGTCGGATCCTGTCGTTAATGGAGAAGCGGATGGCTTGAAGAGGCGCTCCTCGAAGACACCAGCTGGCTGCGCCAGGCGATGAGAGGCGTGCTTGGCGATTTCATCCGCTTCCACATTTTCTCCCCGTGGAATGTGCTTCAGTTCCAACCCTTGGAAGCGTTTTTCCATATTTCGATGCTCCTCAAGATAAGCTACCATGTGCTTATCCTTCGGAGTGTAGCTCTTGTTAGTGAAGTTCACAACCAGCTTTGAATCTCCCTTGACGCTGAGGCGCTTGATGCCCAAAGCATTTGCCGCCCTTAGGCCAGCGAGTAGTCCTTCATATTCCGCGATGTTGTTGGAGACCTTGTGCTCTGGTTTGAAATAGAGCTGGACAGCGTAGAAGAGCTTTTCCCCAGAGGGAGAGGTGAGGACGACCCCAGCCCCCACGCCGGGAAGGTAGAAGGTGCCGTCGAAGTGCATGACCCAGAGACCTAGGGCTTCTTGTCCTGGAAGCGTTGACTCCACCTCTGGAGGCTCATCGATGAATGGATCAGTCCGTTCGACAGTGAACTCAGCTAAAGCTTTGCTCTTGATCACCTTGGTAGTTTCGAAGGAGATCTTGAAGGGCTAAAGCTCCATGGCCCACTCTCCCACCCTTCCGGTGACATTTGGGTTGTGCAAGATTGTCTCCAGGGGCCGATCAGTGACTACCTTAATCGGGTGGCCCTGGAAGTAATGACATAGTTTCCTTGAAGCAATCAGTAGGGTGTAGAGCAGCTTCTGCTACATGGCGTAGCGCTCCCGCGCGTCGCGCAGTACCGTGCTGATGAATTACACGGGTTTCTGCACCTTGGTGGTGTCTTCAGGAGTTTTCTCCTCATGGAGATCAGGAGCGTCGCTCTGCAAGAGCGGCTCGGTCGGCGAAGTTGCAGCGGGCAGCTCCTCATGAGGGGCAGAAGGAATTGCTGCTTCTCCCTTAGGAGGAGCCCCCGGGCATGGAGGATCTATCTCCTCCTAGGCGATTACCTTGGCGTCCCACCCAGCGACGAGGACAGCGCTCGCAGTTCTTGGCGTCGCCGCGATGTATAGCAGCAAGGGCTCGCGGAATGTTGGGGCAACCATGATCGGTGGGCTTGTAAGATGCCTTTTCAGCTCGGCGAAGGCCTTGTCAGCCTCCGGAGTCCACTCGAACTTCCCAGTGCACTTCATGAGATTAAAGAAAGGCAGAGCCTTCTCTCCGCTCCTCGCGATAAAGCGCCCCAGGGCTGCCATGCATCCTGCAAGACGCTGCATCTCCTTAAGATTGCGCGGAGGACGCATTTCTTCGATGGCCTTGACCTTGTCAGGATTTGCCTCTATCCCGCGATGAGACACGAGGAACCCCAACAACTTGCCCGACGGTACGCCGAAGGCGCATTTAGCGGGGTTGAGCTTGATATTTACCTTTCTCAGGTTGGCGAAGGTTTCCTCCAGATCTTCAATGAAGGTATGACTCTCACGAGTTTTAACGACAATGTCGTCGATGTAGGCTTCAGCATTTCTTCCCATCTGAGCCCCCAAGGCCTTGCGCATGAGCCTTTGGAATGTGGCCCCCGTGTTCTTCAGGCCGAAGGGCATGCAGACGTAGCAGTACACACCGCAGGGTGTGATGAAGGAAGTCTTCTCTTCGTCCTCCCTTGCCATCTTGATTTGATGATAGCCGGAGAAGGCATCCAAGAAGCAAAGGAGGTCGCAGCCGGCGGTGGAGTCAATGATTTGATCTATCCTTGGGAGCGGATAAGGATCCTTGGGATAGGCTTTATTGAGACTTGTAAAGTCTACATAGAGGCACCCACTGCCGTTAGCCTTTGGGACAACCACCGGATTGGCAATCCAGGTGGGGTGGGCTACCTCGCGTATCAACTTGGCCTTCTTTAGCTTCTCTATCTCTTTGACGATGAAGTCTTGTTTCTCTTGTGCTTGCTTCCTGGTCTTCTGCTTAACAGGGTGTGCCTGAGGGCACACGGCTAAGTGGTGCTCAATCACCTCCCTGGGAATGCCGGGCATATCTGACGGAGTCCAAGCGAACATGTCGGAGTTTGCCCGCAGGAAGGTGATGAGCGCACTTTCCTATTTGGGGGAAAGCCCTGCCCCGACGGTGACAAAGTTTTCGCAGCCCCCAGCTTGGAGCGGGACCTTCTTTGTTGCAGAGCGCTCTTGGGTAAACTGGGGCCTCCTCCCTAAGGGTACCGCAACTTCCCTAATGCTCATGTCCAGCATTGGAAGGACCAGGTCCTCGCTTGGTGTAGTCGATGCAGAGGCGGCGAATTTCTTCCCTGATAAGCCCGACAGGAGGGGCTCGAGAGAGGCCTTCTTGGAAGCAGCCCGCTCTTGCGACACGAGCTGCTTTTTCCTCGTGAGGTCACCTGAGTGTTCCAATAGATCCTCATCGGCAGGGAACATGGTGGTGGCCTCACGGTTGACATGCTCGATAGAGCGGAGAGCATCCTTTTCATTGCAGCGCACGGTGATCGTGCCGTTGGCACCAGGAATCTTGAGGACGTTGAAGCCGTGATGCGTTGCAGCCATGAATCTTGCCAAGGCCGGGTAGCGCGATGGCATTGTACGGTAGCGCGATCTAGGCGACGTCGAAGTCTAGGCTTTCTGTCCTGTAGTTGTCCCTGGTGCCAAAAGTGATAGGCAGGCGCACTTGCCCGATAGGCGTTGTAGATCCTTCAGTCACCCCGAAGAATGGCCGGGTTGGCATGAGCCGATGGTACGACACCTGCATCTTCTCGAAGACCTCAATGGAGATGATGTTAAGGCCCGCCCTGTAACAACTCAGAAATTGTACTCCACTTCTTATTAAATAAAGTACCAAATTTTGGACCCAGATAAAACTTTTTCTCTATTATTTTATGCATACATGTATTTTCTATTCTATGTATTCTATGATTGCATGTGTGTTATTTTTATTGAGCCTTGGTTAGATAATTCTAAGTGAACCAACAGCATCATTTGAGAAAGATAATAAGAAGCAAAGAAACCAGAAATAAAAATAAGAAAGAAAAAGAGAAGATTGAGATGATCTAGGAAATCTGTTTGACTATACCACTTTGAGCCCTTGGATTAAGAAATCTACAGCTCACTTTCATGTTTGGCCTGTTAGTTGAGCTTAACCAAGTTATGGACTAACTCAACCAACAAAGATCTACCAAAAATTCAAATTAGAGCATCACTCAAACTTGAGCCAAAGTTTGAATCCGAAACAGTAACCATACCCAATTTTGAAATATAAATTTCTGCAAAACTTCTTCTTTCTCCACAACAAAAATATGACTGGATACCTTGGCCAATATGATGATCACTCAAACTGGAAAATTTCAAAAATTTGAATTTCAAACTCTTGCGGGCATTTCGTCGAACACTGGCAGAATCAAATCAAACCAAATCGATGCTACTGTGCCTGCACTGTTTTGGCTCGCTCCTGTGCTGTAGCCATGCTCCTGGACGGTGCCTCGATCGACTCCAGTGCCCCCAGCCCCGACCCAAGCCAGGAGAAGCGGAGGGGAGACGAGGTTTGCGCCCAGGGCCCCCTCCCAGTCACCTTCTTCCCTGCACGATGCCGACCATCTTGGAGGCGCCAGAGCAGACCCACAGCACCCCGCGGCCAAGCCATAACCCTCCCAGCACGCGAGCGTGGCCGCCGTGACCGGGGAGAGCTTCAAACGCAGCCAGGACCCCCGAGCCGGCGAGCTTCTGGTCGCCTTGTTCCTCGACGCTCCGGCCTATAAAAGGCCCCGCCGATCAAACGAAGCAACTCACCCAGTCCCCAGCTACCTTCCAGACATGCTCGTTTAGCCCCGCTTGCCCTAGCTCGCCGTCGCCAGCCCCGCCGGAGTGGTACTGGACAAGCAGAGCGCCGCCACGTTCGACCACCTGGGAGCAAGCTGCTGCAGGGAATCGGTGGAGGAGACGCACCGCAGCCGATCCCGCACGTCGCCGACGAGCTCTGCATCCTCTACGCCACTCCCTCGCCGTCGAACAGTCTTCGCTGCAATGCAGGTGAGCTCCCGCACGTGCTGAGGAAGACGATGAACCTGAGCCGTCCGATCTTGATCCAACGCTAGCATACCGATTCGGGAAGGTTAAGTGAGCTGACACCCCGACCCCACCTGTCAGCATCGTTTTTATTTCTTTTCCCGCCCCGCGCGAAACAGTATCGGGCCGGCCCGTTCGGGTTTGATTCGAATTGGGCCCAGCCAGTTAGATTCGGTCCGTTTCAACTTTTATTTAGTTTCCCGCCTTTTCGATTTAATTCAAAACTGTTTCAGATATGATTTTCAAATTTAATTTCCAAGAGATTTACAAATCCATTTCTAGCAAACAAATATGCATTTGAAAGCTTATAAAATACTCTACCCAATAAAACTGGTTAGAATTCAAAATAAGTTAAGAATTAAATTAGGTATGAATAGTGTGACCCTAGCTTTATTAACCCTAGAATATTTCTAGAGAATTGCTTAAGCCCTCAAAAATCATGAAATTTAATTTGTGAACTCACCAATGACCTCTTTTACTGTTAGTCAACCCTAATCAACCCCAAACCCTATTAGTGTGATCAAGTAGACCCTAACCCAATCCTATTTGGTAACATAAAATGATAGATCACTATTGCACACTTAGAATTAATTTGCCCTCAATGCCAATTCACTTAGTGGGTCCAACCCACTTGAACTAGTCTTAATACCCCTAAACCAATACCAATGTTTAGAAAGTGAACCACTTATGACCCTTAGTAGGAATTCTAACTTGCACACTTAATGCAAATTTGGAAGAAACCATGCAAACCAATTCAAGTAAAAATCCAACCTGGATGCTAAGGTTAGCAAACCTTTATGTGTGTATGGTATGCTGCTAGCATTGTGTAGTGATTGGGTGCTTTGTGTTTATTCGTTATTAGACGCTAGTATTGCCGAGGAGGATATTGGAGGGGATTATTATTATCAAGAAGAAGAAGAAGAATACCCCGGACACTTTGCCAACCAAGGCAAGCCATCTTTTGATTCATACTCCCAATGCCTAGTTTTAACATTGCATTCTACTTGTTTAAGTAAATTGCATGATTGAATTGCTAGAGTAGAATGATAGAAGTAAAGTAGTATCTTGTTTAGCAAGAGCATCAAGCTGAGTTTATCCAACTCGATTTAGTGGTCATCACTCAATGTAGTTGCTTAGTCGCTAATAATATTGAGGCCATCTATAAGGGGAACTCTAGTTGGAATTGGTGACTTAAACTTGAAACTCGAATTGGGGGTTTTTCCTACATGATGGTTTTGTGAAAGAAAATAATCTTGACTAAGAACTATGGAATGTATTTCTCAATTGACAACGAGTGATGTACTATGGGAGCCAATTATACCGTACAACCACCTTACCCCTATATGGGAAGGGGCTTAATCCGTAGCTTGTTTATCCTAGTATGGGAGGCCTTGTATCAAATCTTCATGGAAGGACACCGTACGCGGTTACTTCTGGACCAGGTGGATTCCACTAACCCGGCACCCGGGATGGGCAGAACTAGAGGCGTCGGAGCGGGGTTTCCGTATCCCGGGCTCTAGGAAAGGATCCTATACTAGGGTGAGCAAGTGAAAGGTTTTGTTTGATTATCTGAACCTCGCATACTTTGTGTATGTCGAACCGTGGATTTCTCCCGGCAGATGTATCGAATCTTGTGGGTAAAGTGTACCCCTCTGCAGAGGTTTTCAAACTATTCGAATAGCCGCGTCCGCGGACATGGACGGTTGGCAAGCTGTGCCTGGCTTTTGTCAATAATGAAAACAACTTATGGTGAACTTGGTGAATGACATGAATTGACGTGACTTGATTTGAAAATGATGTTGACACACTTGAAATTCCTCTTTAGATTGAACTTAGAGAACTAAACCTCTTTTCTACCAATGAACATTCTTGGGAAATAAAACTAGCTTTTTGCAAATCAACTTAGTGCTTAGTCCACCATACCAACCTTGCATATCTACTTCCTCATGTCAATGATAAGATGGTTTGCGAGTGCATCCAATGTACTCACGGCTGTGTCCCTGGCTATCAACTTGGCCAGACTATGGGGAAGAATACCAGGAGGAAGGGTATGAGGAAGAGTACCAGAACTAAGCTCGTCTCCAGGAGTCGCCATTTGCCTGTAGGGTGAAGGCATGGACCCGAAGATGTTATTTCCGCTGCTATATTGTGTTGTAATATGACTTGGTCTATATGACCATTGTATTTGAATCATCGTATTGTAATGTCTATGGAACTGGTTACCAACTACGTTATGTATATCGCAACAACGGCTCTGGGATTGCGGTGGAATACATAATGGGCACTTCGAATTTGTATCAAATTTGAGGTCGTCACAAGTTGGTATCAGAGCCTAGGCTGACCTTAGGAGACCTTAGTTAGAATGGGCGTTAATTGAAACTTGGATAAAAGAAAAGATACAAGTAACGGTTGCAAAAATTGCTTAGTCTTTCCTTTCTGCTTGCAAAGTTTTATACCTACTTCAGTTTTTGACTACTTAAAATTTTGCACACTTGAGTTGATCACTAATTGAAGCTAATCTAAAATTTTGTAGATGGCCCTGGAGTTCGTTGAGCACTACCAGTTGGGCCATGGTGGCAGCCTTTGTTTCGAGCGCGACCTCACCACCCTGACCTTGTTCCCGAACCGTTTGTACCCGGAGTTCAAGGGAGCCGAGCTCAATGAGCACCCAGATGGAGAGCTACGGTGGCTTATCCGAGCCAGTTGCCGTGGCAAGAAGGGGATTTTGGGTTCTCCAAGGGTCAAGTTTGAGCTTGTGGAGAACACTTTGGCCGATGGTTTGGTCCGAGCGATGCAGGAGATGCACGCCCGCTTGTGCGGACTGCACGTTGAGGAGGTTCAGGGAGAGCGCTTTAGGAACTTTGCTCGGCGTGATGCGGACGGGCGTCCCACAAACATGCCCGGGCAGAATGAGCCGAGTACCTACATCGATCACATGGACTTCTTGCTGTACTCCACTCAGCAGGAGGCCGACCGTGCCCGTACTAGGGCCAACCTTGAGCACTTCGCACTGGTGGAGGCGAGGAGCACTATCAGGATTCTTGCGAAGGAGCGCAAGAGCCTTCGTCGCCAGCGCGATGAGAAGGATCAGGACATTGAGGAGTTGAAGGCCAATGTGGCGGAGCTGACTGAGTACATTGAGAGTCTTGAGGATCACCTTGGTGAGGAGGAAGGCATTGATCTCCGCAAGGAGGATAATGCCCTCATTAGTGATGAGGATGACTTCATGGAGGACCTTGAGGATCCGGAAGATGGTGGACACAATGGATTCATTGTGAGTGATGAGGAGGAAGACCCCGAGGAGCCTGCTATTTAGATCCGAGATCCACGTGTTATCTAGCTATGAGTTCCACTTTATGTTCACTTCGTGTAGGTGTGAGTTGTATCCCCCTCTCTAGTAGACGAGTCGCAATGGTTTGATGGAAACCATTTGTAATGTGTGAACTCGTATGTATGATATGTTTGATGGTTGTTGAATGAAATATGAATTTGGCCCTTAAGGCCTTAGTAAAACGCAAATTGCATCATCCATGTTACCTTTAAATCTTAGCAATTAGCTTTTCCCTCTTGTCTTACACACCTTATCTTCAGATGCCGCGAGCACCACCACCCCCGAACCCGGAAATGGCCGAACTGCTAAGGATGATCATGGAAGATCGGGAAGCAGCCCGAGCTGAACGCCAAGCTAACTTGGCCACTCTTCAGCAGATAACCCAGATGGCAATGAACCACAACAATGGCAATGGCCATGGCAATGGTGAAGGAGAAAACAATGGCAATGGTGATCACCGATCCAAGTTGAGGAATTTCCAAAACACCAACCCTCCTATGTTCACTAAGTCTGAAGAGCCCTTAGATGCCGATGACTGGCTTCGCACCATGGAGAACAATTTGGCCGTCGCCGAAGTTGGTGAAAATGAGAAGGTTTTGTACACCACCCACTATCTTGCTGGAGCAGCGAGAGCTTGGTGGGATAGCACCCGTGCAATGCAAGCCCCAGGGTATGTGATGCCTTGGGAGGAGTTCAAGAGCAAGTTTAGCAAAGCCCATGTTCCATTGGGATTGGTTAAAAGAATGAGAGATGAGTTCAGAAATCTGAAGCAAGGTTCCCTATCTGTGGTGGATTACCATGACAAGTTCCTTACCTTGTCTAGGTATGCACCCGATGACACCGACACCACGGAGAAGAAGCAAGAAAGGTTTCTGGATGGACTTCATGATGAGATGCAATGTGTCTTAGTCAGCATTCCCTTTGCCGACCTGGAGTCATTGGTTGACTCTGCCATTCAGATGGAAGGCAAACTCAAGCAAGCTACCGAGAACCGCAAGCGCCGTATGATGTATCAAGGCAACTCGAGCAACTCGCAGAAGCCAAGGGGAAATGCACCTATGGGTTTCGCCCCTAGGCCAACGAGGCCAGCCGCACCTGCTCCATGCCCCAACTATCCCAATCGTCCACCCGGCAACAACTTCAACCGTGCACCTCCAAGACCAAGTGGAAACAACTTCAACACCAATACTCCAAGGCCAAATGGTGCCCCTGTGTTACCCAAGCCTGGTGACAAGTCTGGAGTTACCTGTTATGAGTGCGGACTCAAAGGGCACTACTCCAATGAGTGCCCCAAGAAGCTGAATGATGCATCCAAGACAACTACTCCTGTTCAGCAACAGCGCCGTGTGGGAAATGGCAAGAACTATCCCCCAAGGAACCAGCCCCGCTCTCAAGGCCGTCTGAATCACATGAATGTTGAAGAAGCTCAGGAAGCAACCGATGTTGTGCTTGGTATGTTCCCTGTTAACTCAGTTCTTGCAAGAGTTCTGTTTGATTCTGGAGCTTCCCACTCATTTGTTACCCAATTATTCGTTGATAAAAGTGGACTTCAACCTACACCCTTGAAAGATGTCATGTCTGTGCAAATTCCCGGGTCAGTAACCAAAGCCAGTTGTACCTGTTTGGCAGTACCCATAGAAATCCATGGGATCTCATTCTTAGCCAGTTTGATTGTGTTAGGAACCAAAGGATTGGAAGTGGTCCTAGGTATGGATTGGATGTCTCAACACCAAGGAATTATAGATTGTGCCAAAAAGACCATCACCATGAGAAGTAGCCACGGAGTTTTAGTAAAGCATGTGTCCGTCAAACCCATCCCAATCCCCAGATGTCATAAGAGTATCTCAGGATCAACTTTAGAGCAAGTCCCCATCGTCTGTGAATACCCGGATGTGTTTCCCGATGAGCTACACGGAATGCCACCGGATCGGGATATCGAGTTTATCATTGAGCTTATTCCCGGAACTGGATCAATAGCCCAACGACCCTATCGTATGAACCCCGTTGAACTAGTCGAGTTGAAGAAGCAATTGGATGACCTTTTGAGTAAAGGATTGATTCAGCCAAGTTCTTCTGCTTGGAGATCACCCGTTCTGTTTGTGGATAAAAGTGATGGTTCCAGCCGATTGTGCACTGATTATCGCAAGCTAAACGATGTGACCATCAAGAACAAGTATCCTCTCCCAAAGATTGAAGATTTGTTTGACCAATTGACTGGCGCCAGAGTCTTCTCAAAGATAGATCTTAGAACCGGATACCACCAACTGAAGATCCGTGCAAAGGATATCCCCAAAACAGCCTTCACTACCCGATACGGATTGTATGAGTACACCGTAATGTGTTTTGGATTAACCAATGCCCCTGCTTATTTCATGAACCTCATGAATAAGGTTTTTATGGAGTTCTTGGATAAGTTTGTGGTTGTCTTCATTGATGACATTCTTATCTACTCCAAATCCGAGGAGGAGCATGCAACCCATTTGAGATTAATCTTAGAAACCTTAAGAGAGCATCAGCTGTATGCCAAGTTCAGTAAATGTGAATTCTGGTTGAAGGAAGTTGGATTCTTAGGCCATGTATTATCAGCCGGAGGAATATCTGTAGACCCCAAGAAGATCAAATCAGTCATGGAATGGGAAGCCCCAACCACTCAAACTGAAGTTCGAGGTTTTCTCGGATTAGCGGGATATTACCGCAAGTTTGTTGAAGGATTTTCCAGTATTGCTCGGCCAATGACCCAACTATTGAAGAAGGACAAGAAGTTTGAATGGACCCCTAAGTGTGAAGAGAGTTTTCAAGAGCTCAAGAGGCGACTGGTGACCGCACCCGTCCTAACCATGCCCGATATCACCAAGAATTTTGATGTCTATTGCGACGCTTCCAAACTTGGACTTGGTTGCGTATTAATGCAAGAAGGCAAGGTCATAGCTTACCTCTCTCGGCAGCTTCGACCTCATGAAGAAAATTATCCAACCCACGACCTAGAGTTAGCGGCCGTGGTTCTAGCTCTGAAGACCTGGAGGCACTATCTGATGGGCAATCGTTGTGAGATTTACACTGATCACAAGAGTTTGAAGTATATTTTCACCCAGAAGGAGTTGAACATGAGGCAAAGAAGATGGATAGAGTTGATCAAGGATTATGATCTGGAAATTCATTACCACCCCGGTAAGGCCAATGTAGTGGCAGATGCATTGAGTAGGAAGCCGTGTTCGTTGAATATGAGGATCAAGGAAGAGCAACCCAGGTTGCATCAAGAGTTTGAAAAATTTGGATTGGAACTAGTCAGTCAAGGATTCTTAGCCAACCTTGAGTTTCAACCCACCTTGATGAGCCAAATCAAAGAAGCCCAGAAGGGAAATGAGAGTATTGACGGAATCAGGCGCCGAATTAGTTCCGGCAAGGTGCCAGGATTTGAAGAAGATGATCAAGGAGTTCTTTGGTATAAAGGACGTATTTGTGTGCCTACTGATTCAGAATTGAAGGAAGTGATTATGAAGGAAGCCCATGAGACACCTTACTCCATCCACCCCGGTGGAACTAAGATGTACCAAGATTTGAAGGAACAATTTTGGTGGCATGGAATGAAGCGTGAGATTGCATCGTTTATATCTAAGTGTGATATTTGCCAAAGATTCAAGGCTGAACATCAACGTCCTGCAGGATTGCTACAACCTTTGCAAGTTCCGGAATGGAAGTGGGAATCTGTTGGAATGGATTTCATCACTGGATTTCCAAGGTCCAGCCGTGGCAATGACTCTATTTGGGTCGTTGTGGATAGACTTACCAAAGTTGCCCACTTTATTCCTGTCAAGACCACCTACAACTCGGGACAGCTAGCAGATCTATATCTATCCAGAATTGTTAGTTTGCATGGAGTCCCTAAAACCATAGTTTCCGACCGAGGAACCCAATTCACCTCAAGATTTTGGAAAAGTTTGCATCAAGCCTTGGGAACCAAATTAGCTTTCAGCACCGCTTACCACCCTCAGACTGATGGACAGACTGAAAGAGTGAACCAAATACTTGAAGATATGTTGAGAGCCTGTGTCCTAGCCTATGGAGCTAAGTGGGAAGATTGTCTGCCCTTCGCGGAGTTTTCCTACAACAACAGTTATCAAGCCAGTTTGCAAATGGCCCCATTTGAAGCTTTGTATGGAAGAAAGTGTCGTACCCCTTTGAATTGGTCAGAAACCGGAGACAGTCAGATATTTGGACCAGACATTTTGCAAGAAGCCGAGAAGGAAGTTCGCATGATTCGTGACTATCTCAAGGCAGCTCAGTCAAGACAGAAGAGTTATGCCGACAAGAGACGGAGAGAATTAACCTTCAAGAGTGGAGACTTTGTTTACCTCAAAGTATCACCCCTCAAGGGAATGCAAAGATTCCAAGTGAAGGGAAAGCTTGCACCAAGATATATTGGACCCTTCAAGGTACTAGACCGAAGAGGAGAAGTGTCTTATCAGTTAGAAATGCCCCCTGAATTGTCCGAAGTACACGATGTCTTTCACGTGTCCTTACTTCGGAAATGTCTTGAAGTTCCTGAGAAGCCCAAAATCTTCAAGAATATTGATCATCGTTCTGTGGACATCAACAAGGATTTGACCTATCGTGAAATGCCTACCCGTATCCTCGAGGAAGCATATAGGACTACTCGAACCCGAAGCATCAAGTTTCTGAAAGTTCAGTGGAGTAATCACACCGAAGAGGAAGCCACTTGGGAACGGGAAGATTACCTTCAGAAAGAGTTTCCCAACCTTCTGTAACAACTCAGAAATTGTACTCCACTTCTTATTAAAAAAAGTACCAAATTTTGGACCCAGATAAATCTTTTTCTCTATTATTTTATGCATACATGTATTTTCTATTCTATGTATTCTATGATTGCATGTGTGTTATTTTTGATTGAGCCTTGGTTAGATAATTCTAAGTGAACCAACAGCATCATTTGAGAAAGATAATAAGAAGCAAAGAAACCAGAAATAAAAATAAGAAAGAAAAAGAGAAGATTGAGATGATCTAGGAAATCTGTTTGACTATACCACTTTGAGCCCTTGGATTAAGAAATCTACAGCTCACTTTCATGTTTGGCCTGTTAGTTGAGCTTAACCAAGTTATGGACTAACTCAACCAACAAAGATCTACCAAAAATTCAAATTAGAGCATCACTCAAACTTGAGCCAAAGTTTGAATCCGAAACAGTAACCATACCCAATTTTGAAATATAAATTTCTGCAAAACTTCTTCTTTCTCCACAACAAAAATATGACTGGATACCTTGGCCAATATGATGATCACTCAAACTGGAAAATTTCAAAAATTGAATTTCAAACTCTTGCGGGCATTTCGTCGAACACTGGCAGAATCAAATCAAACCAAATCGATGCTACTGTGTCTGCACTGTTTTGGCTCGCTCCTGTGCTGTAGCCATGCTCCTGGACGGTGCCTCGATCGACTCCAGTGCCCCCAGCCCCGACCCAAGCCAGGAGAAGTGGAGGGGAGACGAGGTTTGCGCCCAGGGCCCCCTCCCAGTCACCTTCTTCCCTGCACGATGCCGACCATCTTGGAGGCGCCAGAGCAGACCCACAGCACCCCGCGGCCAAGCCATAACCCTCCCAGCACGCGAGCGTGGCCGCCGTGACCGGGGAGAGCTTCAAACGCAGCCAGGACCCCCGAGCCGGCGAGCTTCTGGTCGCCTTGTTCCTCGACGCTCCGGCCTATAAAAGGCCCCGCCGATCAAACGAAGCAACTCACCCAGTCCCCAGCTACCTTCCAGACATGCTCGTTTAGCCCCGCTTGCCCTAGCTCGCCGTCGCCAGCCCCGCCGGAGTGGTACTGGACAAGCAGAGCGCCACCGCGTTCGACCACCTGGGAGCAAGCTGCTGCAGGGAATCGGTGGAGGAGACGCACCGCAGCCGATCCCGCACGTCGCCGACGAGCTCTGCATCCTCTACGCCACTCCCTCGCCGTCGAACAGTCTTCGCTGCAACGCAGGTGAGCTCCCGCCCGTGCTGAGGAAGACGATGAACCTGAGCCGTCCGATCTTGATCCAACGCTAGCATACCGATTCGGGAAGGTTAAGTGAGCCGACACCCCGACCCCACCTGTCAGCATCATTTTTATTTCTTTTCCCGCCCCGCGCAAAACGGTATCGGGCTGGCCCGTTCGGGTTTGATTCGAATTGGGCCCAGCCAGTTAGATTCGGTCCGTTTCAACTTTTATTTAGTTTCCCGCCTTTTCGATTTAATTCAAAACTATTTCAGATATGATTTTCAAATTTAATTTCCAAGAGATTTACAAATCCATTTGTAGCAAACAAATATGCATTGGAAAGCTTATAAAATACTCTACCCAATAAAACTGGTTAGAATTCAAAATAAGTTAAGAATTAAATTAGGTATGAATAGTGTGACCCTAGCTTTATTAACCCTAGAATATTTCTAGAGAATTTCTTAAGCCCTCAAAAATCATGAAATTTAATTTGTGAACTCACCAATGACCTCTTTTACTGTTAGTCAACCCTAATCAACCCCAAACCCTATTAGTGTGATCAAGTAGACCCTAACCCAATCCTATTTGGTAACATAAAATGATAGATCACTATTGCACACTTAGAATTAATTTGCCCTCAATACCAATTCACTTAGTGGGTCCAACCCACTTGAACTAGTCTTAATACCCCTAAACCAATACCAATGTTTAGAAAGTGAACCACTTATGACCCTTAGTAGGAATTCTAACTTGCACACTTAATGCAAATTTGGAAGAAACCATGCAAACCAATTCAAGTAAAAATCCAACCTGGATGCTATGGTTAGCAAACCTTTATGTGTGTATGGTATGCTGCTAGCATTGTGTAGTTATTGGGTGCTTTGTGTTTATTCGTTATTAGACGCTAGTATTGCCGAGGAGGATATTGGAGGGGATTATTATTATCAAGAAGAAGAAGAAGAATACCCCGGACACTTTGCCAACCAAGGCAAGCCATCTTTTGATTCATACTCCCAATGCCTAGTTTTAACATTGCATTCTACTTGTTTAAGTAAATTGCATGATTGAATTGCTAGAGTAGAATGATAGAAGTAAAGTAGTATCTTGTTTAGCAAGAGCATCAAGCTGAGTTTATCCAACTCGATTTAGTGGTCATCACTCAATGTAGTTGCTTAGTCGCTAATAATATTGAGGCCATCTATAAGGGGAACTCTAGTTGGAATTGGTGACTTGAACTTGAAACTGGAATTGGGGGTTTCTCCTACATGATGGTTTTGTGAAAGAAAATAATCTTGACTAAGAACTATGGAATGTATTTCTCAATTGACAACGAGTGATGTACTATGGGAGCCAATTATACCGTACAACCACCTTACCCCTATATGGGAAGGGGCTTAATCCGTAGCTTGTTTATCCTAGTATGGGAGGCCTTGTATCAAATCTTCATGGAAGGACACCGTACGCGGTTACTTCTGGACCAGGTGGATTCCACTAACCCGGCACCCGGGATGGGCAGAACTAGAGGCGCTGGAGCGGGGTTTCCGTATCCCGGGCTCTAGGAAAGGATCCTATACTAGGGTGAGCAAGTGAAAGGTTTTGTTTGATTATCTGAACCTCGCATACTTTGTGTATGTCGAACCGTGGATTTCTCCCGGCAGATGTATCGAATCTTGTGGGTAAAGTGTACCCCTCTGCAGAGGTTTTCAAACTATTCGAATAGCCACGTCCGCGGACATGGACGGTTGGGAAGCTGTGCCTGGCTTTTGTCAATAATGAAAACAACTTATGGTGAACTTGGTGAATGACATGAATTGACGTGACTTGATTTGAAAATGATGTTGACACACTTGAAATTCCTCTTTAGATTGAACTTAGAGAACTAAACCTCTTTTCTACCAATGAACATTCTTGGGAAATAAAACTAGCTTTTTGCAAATCAACTTAGTGCTTAGTCCACCATACCAACCTTGCATATCTACTTCCTCATGTCAATGATAAGATGGTTTGCGAGTGCATCCAATGTACTCACGGCTGTGTCCCTGGCTATCAACTTGGCCAGACTATGGGGAAGAATACCAGGAGGAAGGGTATGAGGAAGAGTACCAGAACTAAGCTCGTCTCCAGGAGTCGCCATTTGCCTGTAGGGTGAAGGCATGGACCCGAAGACGTTATTTCCGCTGCTATATTGTGTTGTAATATGACTTGGTCTATATGACCATTGTATTTGAATCATCGTATTGTAATGTCTATGGAACTGGTTACCAACTACATTATGTATATCGCAACAATGGTTCTGGGATTGCGGTGGAATACATAACGGGCACTTCGAATTTGTATCAAATTTGAGGTCGTCACACGCCCCTCCATCGATGAGAGTGCGGTTGACGGCGATGTTATTGATCATAGGCGTGCACAAGAGGGGAATTGTGCCCACAGCCTTAGTGGAGATTGGATGGTCCTCCTCGTCGAAGCCGATCTTGCTGGTAGACCACTTCAACCTGTGACTATTGACGCTGGGTTGTGCCGCCGTGATCTCTCGCGATAGCTGCTTGAAGTGATGATTAGACAAAGGAGCTTGGGCTCAACCCAGGAGGCAAGCAGCGAAGCCTCGCGTCTCTTGATAGCCCCCTGGTTCTCTTCCCGATGATCGTTCACTGGTGGAGGTAGCGGTAGCGGCTCGGGATCTGCACGTGACAGACCATCGCGATGGCGACCCTCGTCCCGGTCGTCATCGCGGCGATCGCCCCGGGATCCACCCTTGCCATAGCTACGGCTACTCCCACGGTGCTTGGTGACTGCATTCTCTTCATGAAATTTCCGAACTACCCAACAATCGTTAGTATTGTGGGTGTCCTTGTGGAGGATGCAGTAGCGATGGCGTCGACCCTTATCGCGCTCGGAGTGGTCCCCACGACACTGTTTATGATCAGGCTCGGCCGCGAGGGTAGCAGCCTCCTTCGCTTAGGGTCCTTGGACTTCGGCTTTGGGGGAAGCGCCTTCGGAAGGTTGTGCACGAAGAGCCTCCCCTCTTCAGCCTTGGTGCATCTGTCGGCAATCTCGAAGAGCCTGATGACGGAAGTCAGCTCAACATTCACGGACAGCTTTTCCCTCATCTTGATGTTGGTGATGCCCGTGGAGAATGCGGAGATAACCTCCTCATTGGAGATCCTGGGAATCTTGTTCCTCATCTGGCTGAAGCGATGGATGTGTTGACAAAGTGTTTCGCCCTTGTACTGACGCACCACCTTGAGATCATTCTTGGTGGCGGGGCACCACCTCCCCCTTAGGTGGACATGCTTGCAAGGTTCTTGAGGCTTCGACCCGCCAAGTTTTCTCATGCTGCAGAACCACTGGAGGCCATGGATTGGCTCTGTTCTGTCAACAAAGACTTGGTGACAACCGGTTGCACTGACGCTGAAAAAGTCAGGTTCGCAGCTCATCTTCTGGAGGGACCAGCAGCAAGCTGGTGGGATACTTATCAGATCACCCATCCCATTGAGGGTGTGAGATGGGACTCGTTCCAGGAAGGGTTCCGGGCTGCACACATTTCTTCTGGTGTGATGGGTCTGAAAAAGAAGGAATTCCGTGATCTGAGATAGAAATTCCATAGTGTGACTGAGTATATTGATGAGTTCACCAATCTGTCATGCTATGCACCGGATAACATTGACACCGATGCAAAGAGGAAGGAGAAGTTCCTGGAGGGCCTGAATGATGAACTGTCTATCCCTCTATCTGTCGCCTACACTCCAACCTTTCAGTCTCTACTTGATCAAGCCATAACTCTGGAGAGTAAGATAAAGCAGTCTAAAAACAGAAAGAGGAAGCATCATGTTAGCAAATACCAAGAGCCTGTTCACAAACGAAGCTATCACAGTGGAGGAAACCACCACAACCATAATGGTGGAAATGGGCACCAGCATCACAAGGGGAATGGCCACCACCATAATGGCCACAAGAATCACAACAATCACAACTCCACCAGGACAAATGGCCATAACAATGGCAACAACAATGGCAGAAACAATAATGTCCCCGAGAAGAGGGATATTAGTCAGGTGGAATGCTTCAAGTGCCACAAGACTGGGTATTGTGCCAATGATTGCCCCCAGAAGAAAGATGAAGGAAACAAGCCCAATCCATTCCAGAAGGGGCATGTTAATCACATCAATGTGGAAGAGATTTATGATGAGCCTGACGCCGTATATGGTATGTTTCTACTCAATAAATTTTCAACACTTGTTCTTTTCGGCACTGGTGCATCTCATTCATTCATCTCAAGAGCATTTGTGGTTAAGAAAAAATTACCCACTGAAACAATAGGTTGTCCTATAAGGGTAAGTTCTCCAGGGGGAGAATTGATAGTAAATGCCGGTTGTAGAGACCTAGTCCTAGAAATTGGAAAACACAAGTTTCCGGCTAACCTCATTGTCCTAGACTCGCAAGGATTAGATGTCATCCTAGGCATGGATTGGATGACCGCTTTTGAAGGAGTCATAGATTGTGCAAACAAAACCATCACCCTCACAACCCCTGAAAAGAAACGCATCCGTTTCAAATCAACCTTTGAGCTAAAGGGGTCTAAGGTTAATTCTCTTAAGGGGGTTAGCCTGCATGAAGTGCCAGTTGTAAAAGAGTACCCCGATGTGTTTCCAGAAGAGTTGCCAGGAATGCCACAAGATAGAGATGTCGAGTTCATCATCGACCTGTTGCCTAGAATAGGACCTATAGCAAAAAGGCCATACAAGATGGACATAGATGAATTAAAGGAATTGAAGAAGCAGCTCAAGGAACAGTTGGACAAAGGTTTCATCCAACAGAGTTCATCATCATGGGGAGCCCCTATTTTGTTTGTGGAGAAGAAAGACTCTAGCAAGAGATTGGTTGTGGACTACCGTTTGCTGAACGAAGTGACAATCAAGAACAAGTTCCCATTGCCCAACATCAATGACCTGTTTGACCAACTGAAAGGAGCAAAAGCGTTCTCCAAGATCGATCTCCGATCAGGATATTTCCAGCTAAAAATCCGAGAACAAGACATACCCAAGACAGCTTTTACCATTAGATATGGTCTATATGAGTATACCGTAATGTCTTTTGGGCTAACAAATGCCCCGGCATACTTCATGACCATGATGAACAAGGTGTTCATGGAATACTTGGATAAATTCGTAGTGGTGTTCATTGATGACATCCTGATTTACTCCAAGGATGATAAAGAACATGAGCAGCACTTTTGCTTGATCATGGAAAAGCTCGGGGAACATAAGTTGTATGCGAAATTCAGCAAGTGTGAATTCTGGTTGCACAAAGTAGGATTTCTTGGTCACATAGTTTCCGTGGAAGGAGTCGCGGTGGATCCAAGCAAGGTAGCATCCGTTACTGAATGGGAGTCACCCAAAAATGCGGGAGACATCCGAAGTTTCTTAGGCCTTGCTGGGTACTATCAGAGATTTATTGAAAATTTCACCAAGATAGCAAAGCCAATGACTGAACTATTGAAGAAAGACAAGAAATTCGAATGGACCGACTCATGTGAAGCTAGTTTTCAAGAATTGAAGAAACGGCTAGTAAGTGCGCCAGTTCTATGTCTTCCAGATATACAGAAGGATTTCCAAGTCTATTGTGATGCTTCTCATCAAGGACTTGGAAGCGTGCTAATGCATAATGGAAAAGTTGTGAGCTATGCCTCGCGCCTGCTTAAGCATCACGAGAGAAATTACCCCACCCATGACTTAGAGCTAGCATCCGTTGTTCATGCTCTGAAGGTGTGGAGACATTATTTGATGGGAAAGCATTGTGATGTATTCACCGATCACAAAAGCTTAAAGTATATATTCACCCAGAAGGAACTAAACATGAGACAAAGGAGATGGTTAGAACTCATAAAAGATTATGATATGAGCTTACAGTACCATCCGGGAAAGGCTAATGTTGTAGCTGACGCCTTGAGTCGTAAAAGCCACATAAATGGGCTTACAGCAGGAGAGTTGCCTGAAGATTTGTGTGAACAGTTCAAAGAGCTCAGATTAGAAATTGTGCCAAAAGGGTTTTTGGCATCTCTTGAAGTTTAGCCTACACTGATGGACAAGATCAAAGAAGCTCAGAAGCTAGATAAAGAGATAGAGGAAATAAAAAGTAATATGGCTAAAGGCAAAGCAAAGGGATTTCACGAAGATGACCAAGGAATTATTTGGTTTGAGAAGCGTGTTTGTGTACCACAAGACCCTGAACTCAGAAAATTAATTCTGCAAGAAGCACATGATTCACCCTATTCTATTCATCCTGGGAACACCAAGATGTATATGGATTTGAAGGGTAGATTTTGGTGGAGCAATATGAAAAGGGATGTCGTCGAGTATATTGCCCTGTGTGATGTGTGTAATAGAGTCAAGGCAGAGCATCAGAAACTAGCAGGTTTATTACAGCCATTGCCCATACCAGAATGGAAGTGGGATAATGTTGGCATGGATTTCATCACGGGTTTACCAAGGACTAAGTCTGGATATGACTCCATCTGGGTTGTAGTTGACCATTTAACCAAAGTGGCTCACTTCATCCCTGTGAAAACCACTTATACCAGTGCCAGACTAGCCAAGATATATATGAGCCGAATAGTGTGTTTACATGGAGTACCTAAGAGCATTGTGTCTGATAGAGGTACTCAATTCACCTCTCACTTTTGGCACCAACTTCATGAATCCTTGGGCACTAGACTAGAGTTTAGGACAGCATTTCACCCTCAGACTGATGGCCAAACAGAAAGGGTGAATCAAATTCTAGAAGACATGTTGAGAGCTTGTGCCTTGGACTATGGGTCTAGCTGGGATGATAACTTGCCATATGCAGAGTTCTCCTATAATAATAGCCATCAAGCTAGCATTGAGATGGCGCCATTTGAAGCTCTATATGGAAGAAAGTGCACTACACCATTGCTTTGGAGTGGTGTTGGTGAACGAAGTCTTTTCGGGCCAGACATAATAAAGGATGCCAAAGAAAAGGTCTGTTTGATCAGAGATAGACTTAAGATAGCTCAGTCCAGACAGAAGAGCTATGCTGATTCAAAGCGTAGAGAGGTAACCTATGAGGTGGGTGATAGAGCATACCTTCGAGTATCTCCACTTCGTGGGGTAAAGAGATTTGGAGTCAAAGGAAAGCTAGCACCTCGCTTTGTAGGGCCATTCAAGGTTTTGGCTCGCAAAGGGGAAGTAGCATATGAGCTAGAACTACCAGAATCTCTGTCTGTAGTGCACAATGTGTTCCATGTGAGCCAGCTAAAGAAATGTCATCCAGAGATGGCAGATACCCCACTAAGAGACACAATACCATTGGAAGAGGTTCAATTGGAAAGTGATCTCACGTATGAAGAGAAACCTATCAAAATCTTGGAGACATCAGAAAGAGTTACTCGTACCAAGACGATCAAGTTTTGCAAAGTTCAGTGGGGCCACCATACTGAAGAAGAAGCCACTTGGGAACGAGAAGATGAACTCCGAGAGGACCATCCGCACCTATTTGCTAGCCAACCCGAATCTCGAGGGCGAGATTCATCTTAAGAGGGTTAGACTTGTAACATCCCAAATTTTGGGCAAAATCTGAAAATTATTCACACATGAAATCATGGCATTCATTCAATGCATATGCATCAATTCATTATTTTATGTGCAATTTATTTGAGCTTTGTTTGCCTTTCATTGTCAAAAGTCTCTCTGTAGTTTACCAAACAAAGGGAAAGGCTTAACAAAATTCAAAGTGGTTTCAAAAAATGATTTGGTGTTGTTTTAGCAAATAATAGAAAAAAACAGAAAAAGAAAAAGGGAAAAGAAATAGAAAAAGCAGAAAGGGCCGCGGGGAAGCAAACCGGCCCAGCTCGACAAGGAGCCCATGGCCGTTAACCACCCCTTCCTGAATCGTTACCGTGCCTCCCTCCTCCAGCCACTGACGGGCAGGGCCCGCTTGTCATCCTGTCCAACAGAACAGGTGAACACGGCGCGCACCCGACATGATCCGCCCGAACTCCTCTCCGATTCAGTTAGGGAAAAACCCTACCCTCTCGCCCACGCCAGCCCTCCATATAAACCCCTCACCCCGCCGCTCTCGACCTACCCAAAAACCCTAGCCTTCGCCGCCAGGCTGCCCAAGCACAGAAATGCCGCGCTGCCACTGGATTCCGATCTCGCCGCCGGTTACTGTGAGCCTCGATCTCCCTCCTCTGCACCCTCTCTTCTCCCTTGCTCTCGCACACCTTGCTGACATGTTTTCATATCTGCTTGAGCACCAGAGCAATGGAAGCCGCTGCCAGTGGATCTTGCTGCCTCCAGACGAACTTCCGGTGAGCGATTGCAGGAGCCTCACAGGACCCCGAGCCACCAAAACTCGCCACCAACCTCGCCTTGATCTCCTGATCACCTGGTATGAAACTTGCTTCCCAATTCCGCTCCTACTCGACGTACACCTCCATGCTCTGCGTGACTCGACCACGGCCTAATCCTCCAGCCACCTTTCTTTGTTGCTACAGAGAGCCGTCAAGATCGCCGATCACGCCTTCGAGTTTGCCGTAGTCTTCTGAAGGTCGTCAAGCACTCCATCGCCACCAGGAGCCACCGCAGCCACCTCGCCGTTGTCTCCCAGAGCCGCCGGGGACTTCGCCGTCGACGTTTCTCAGGTGAGCTCCTCGGGTTTCTTTTCAGCCGTTAGATCTGAATCGCACGGCATGGATAGATCACTTAAACAAACCGTTACGGTCGGATCTGATCTGTCGGATCTCACTTAGATCCAACGCACCAGAACAACGATCCACCCAAAACGGTATCAGCGAATAGAAAAGCGCCGCGTGTCGATCCCTGGTTCTTTTCGATTTCAATTTCGTTTTAATTCACAGAATTCATCTAAAACTTGTTTTTTTCATATCTGTTGATCCACACGTCGGTTTTTAGCAAACTTTGCGTCCATAGATTCAGAAAAATGTGTAGAATTTAACTACAGTATCAAAAGCAAGTATAGTAATGTTTTTAAATAGAGAAATGCTGCAAGCTTTAATCTTGTGTTTTGACTATTAAAAATAGCTATAAAATTCTTTTTGCAGTAAATCCTTTTGGACAAGGTTCCTCTGATATATCCTAGTACTGTAGCATGGCCAAGTTATTTTTGGGAACTTTTTAAATCACTTTTGTAATTTTAGTTTGTATCTTTGCTCTAATTGTGTGTTGTTGATGTTATAAGCTTTATAATAACTCTAAAATTTTGCTCATGTCATCATGCATATAGTAACAACCAGAAAACATGCTAAGTGTCCTTGAAGTGTTTAAAACACATTTGCATGCATGCCTTCTTTTCATGATTGTTTTGTGATGGTTATGTGCTTATGACGCTATATTTCATGTGTAGATTGTGCTGAGTGCAATGTGTGTCTGTGTGAAGAGTGCACCAACATTTCTCCTCATCAAGGCAAGTGTCACCATGTTTCCTTGTCCTACTGATAGTTTTGTCTTTTAGCTTTTCTAGTAGAAGATGCATGATTAGGCGTTTTTATGCTTTCTTATTTCTAACTTGCTAGTTTGTGCTAAGTTTTGTCTAAGCTAGCTAGTTTTGCATCTCCTAGTAGAATTGCTGCTGCTATAGGACTTTACTTTTGTTCTTGTTGTGGGAAGGGATTACACAATGATTTTGGCTAAGTGTTGGAAAACAAGTTTTTGGAAAATTAAGAAAACAACTAAGTTAATGAACCACCTGGGTGGATGTGGCTTTGATTTGGTTTATGTTGAGTGGTTCCCCGGGGTCATGTCATCGAACCTCTGAACCACCAGGTGTATCTCACTTGTGGAAGGCCACCCAGGAGCAAAGAGATTGGAGACGTTCAAGTCGAGAAGCTTCCAGTGCAACCACAAGTCATATGGGCTCTGTCTTGGTCAACTAAGCTGCAAGAACTCAAGCCAGGCGGACAGAGGGTTGTAGATGTTGGTAGGATGGAACGCGTCCGTTTGGTCTGAGGGATTGCTTCTGAAAGGCTCGTCTTAGTTTTCACTTGGCCATTTGAGGCAAAATGAGTCTCATGGCAAAACGGTTAACTAAGTCTTGTGGGAAAAGTGCACCACCTCTGCAGAGTGTTTAGAACTAAGTACTTAGCCGTGTCCCCGGTTACGGACAATTCTGAGTGACATGACTTTGAAGCTGTTCAAGAATCTCCTCACCCCAATTTCTCTAAGTTAAAACTTGATGGGTGAACTTGGGTAGTAAGAGTTTTTCTTGACAAGAATTTTGCTAAGGAAAAACTTGTGTTTTACAAAGATAGGGAAAAGGCTTGCTTTTGCTAAGTTAAACTCCACCTGGCCAAAGTGCATATACGTGTAGGTGCCATTGAGTCCACCAAAGTGACATTTGCCAATACATTCAAAGTATTGACCCTCCGTGGCTGCAACGTATCATGTTGCAGGTGGCTACTACGAAGATTGAAGAGAGAGATGCGCTACGGTCACGAGTCTTCGTCCAACACGTCTGTCTGCGGATCAATGAAGAAAGAAGACTTGTAGTTTATTTACTTAGTCATTTTCTTGAGTTGTAATAAGATTGTGGCTTTGTGCCTCTTTGAGTTGTAAAACACTAAGTTATTTGTGGATCAAGCATTGTAATAAAGACCTTTGTATTCTTGATATTTCATCTTGTAACTGTGTGTGCTAGCAGTCGATCCGGGACTAGCACAAATAAAGCATAGGTACGCTACAGATGGTATCAGAGCAAAGTGTTGCCCTTAGGTTCGTGACCCTAGGATTGGACGAAAACACTTAGGAAAATTTAGGAGTTGTCTTGTTTCTCTTTGTTGCTAACACTTAGAAATAGTTTTGACTTCTAAGTTAGAAAAATCTCTCTAACTCTTTCAGCGCTTTTCTAAGTTTCCTTCTCCTTTAATTTACTAACTTGTCTTGTTCCAACATGAAGATGTCAACCTTCCGCATCACCAAGCCCGGCAACTTCAAGAACTATAGCTTCGGAGAGCGCCTCATCGATATCGCCACTACCTTGTCCCTGCCTACCCCATTCATCAGAGGGAGCGAGATGACCAAGCTTCACAAGAAGGGCATCTGGGTCATCCACATCACGCAGCCAGGACACGAGACAGAGCTGAAGACTGAAAATATCAAGCTCAAGACCTTCCACACCAACAAGAAGATAGGCGCCCAACTCCTCATGCAAGAGATGATAGCACGCCTCTGCGGACGTCACTTCTCCGAGCTCCAGAACCACTACTCCCACCTCTACGGCCGACGTTATGAGAAGGGCATGGCCATCGTGCTACCTGACAACGAGCAAGACCCCATGCGCATCCACCTCGCCGAGTTAGAGTATCTTGTCAGGGACGTCGACGTTGAGAGGTACAACGAGATGTTTAAGAACAATGAGTTACGTGCCTAGCTTGCCGAGAAGGACAAGCAACACCTAGAGCAGGAGGAGAAGATCAAGGAGATGAAGGAGAAGTTCGAGACTCAAGAGAAACAGCGGAAGAGCCAAGAGAAGAGGATTCAAGCCAGGAACAAAGACATTAGAGAGCTGAAGCAGAAGTTAGAGTGCAACGACTTCAAGCTTGAATCGGACCACGACTTGATCGAGAAGCTGTGTGCCGACAAGAGGGAGCTTCAAGAGAAGGTCGACAACCTAACTGAAGAGCTACAAGACTACAGGAGGCTACTCAAGGAGAATGGCTTAGATGTTGAAGAGGTGGAAGTCGTCATGGAAGAGTAGAGTAGACCACCACCACCTTATCTTTGAGTTTGCGTTATGCCCGTGACCGCTTGTGGTATGGCATTAGTTATTGTATCCCTTTAAGACTTAAATGTTTGCGTACCTTAAAAACTATTTGTGAGTTGTTATTGCTTGTTGGTTGAGGTTCTTCTATGCTTGTGTTTGTTGTGTTGTGTTCTTTTGAGGATTGTTTATGCATGCGGGTAGGAAACTTTATTCCTTAGACTATATCTAAGTCTAATCTCACCTATTTTCCAAACCCAACGGATGCCTCCTCGTCGCGCTCCTGAGGAACAGATGCAGCAAATGATGGAAGCCCAGGCTCAGCTCATGCAGGTCATGACCCAGTTTTTGGCCAACGCCAACAACAACAATAACAACAACAATCCTCCACCACCACCACCTCCCCCTCAGGTGGTCATGCTTGCAAGGTTCTTGAGGCTTCGACCTGCCAAGTTTTCTTGTGCTACAGAACCACTGGAGGCCATGGATTGGCTCTGTTCTGTCAACAAAAACTTGGTGACAACCGGTTGCACTGACGCTGAAAAAGTCAGGTTCGCAGCTCATCTTCTGGAGGGACCAGCAGCAAGCTGTTGGGATACTTATCAGATCACCCATCCCATTGAGGGTGTGACATGGGACTCATTCCAGGAAGGGATCCAGGCTGCACACATTTCTTCTGGTGTGATGGGTCTGAAAAAGAAGGAATTTCGTGATCTAAGACAGAAATTCCGTAGTGTGACTGAGTATATTGATGAGTTCACCAATCTGTCACGCTATGCACCGGATGACATTGACACCGATGCAAAGAGGAACAAGAAGTTTCTGGAGGGCCTGAATGATGAACTGTCTATCCCTCTGTCTGTCGCCTACACTCCAACCTTTCAGTCTCTACTTGATCAAGCCATAACTCTAGAGAGTAAGATAAAGCAGTCTGAAAACAGAAAGAGGAAGCATCATGTTAGCAAATACCAAGAGCCTATTCACAAGCGAAGCTATCATAGTGGAGGAAACCACCACAACCATAATGGTGGAAATGGGCACCAGCATCACAAGGGGAATGGCCACCACCATAATGGCCACAGGAATCACAACAATCACAACTCCACCTGGATAAATGGCCATAACAATCGCAACAACAATGGCAGAAACAATAATGTCCCCGAGAAGAGGGATATTAGTCAGGTGGAATGCTTCAAGTGCCACAAGACTGGGCATTATGCCAATGATTGCCCCCAGAAGAAAGATGAAGGAAACAAGCCCAATCCATTCCAGAAGGGGCATGTTAATCACATCAGTGTGGAAGAGATTTATGATGAGCCTGATGCCGTATATGGTATGTTTCTACTCAATAAATTTTCAACCCTTGTTCTTTTCAACACTGGTGCATCTCATTCATTCATCTCAAGAGCATTTGTGGTTAAGAAAAAATTACCCACTGAAACAATAGGTTGTCCTATAAGGGTAAGTTCTCCAGGGAGAGAATTGATAGTAAATGCCGGTTGTAGAGACCTAGTCCTGGAAATTGGAAAACACAAGTTTCCGGCTAACCTCACTGTCCTAGACTCGCAAGGATTAGATGTCATCCTAGGCATGGATTGGATGACCGCTTTTGAAGGAGTCATAGATTGTGCAAACAAAACCATCACCCTCACAACCCCTGAAAAGAAACGCATCCGTTTCAAATCAACGTTTGAGCTAAAGGGGTCTAAGGTTAATTCTCTTAAGGGGGTTAGCCTGCATGAAGTGCCAGTTGTAAAAGAGTACCCCGATGTGTTTCCAGAAGAGTTACCAGGAATGCCACCAGACAGAGATGTCGAGTTCATCATCGACCTGTTGCCTGGAACAGGACCTATAGCAAAAAGGCCATACAAGATGGACATAGATGAATTAAAGGAATTGAAGAAGCAGCTCAAGGAACAGTTGGACAAAGGTTTCATCCAACAGAGTTCATCGTCATGGGGAGCCCCTGTTTTGTTTATGGAGAAGAAAGACTCTAGCTAGAGATTGGTTGTGGACTACCGTTCGCTGAACGAAGTGACAATCAAGAACAAGTACCCATTGCCCAACATCAATGACCTGTTCGACCAACTGAAAGGAGCAAAAGTGTTCTCCAAGATCGATCTCCGATCAGGATATTTCCAGCTAAAAATCCGAGAACAAGACATACCCAAGATAGCTTTTACCACTAGATATGGTGTATATGAGTATACCGTAATGTCTTTTGGGCTAACAAATGCCCCGGCATACTTCATGACCATGATGAACAAGGTGTTCATGGAATACTTGGATAAATTCGTAGTGGTGTTCATTGATGACATCCTGATTTACTCCAAGGATGATAAAGAACATGAGCAGCACTTACGCTTGATCATGGAAAAGCTCAGGGAGCATAAGTTGTATGCGAAATTCAGCAAGTGTGAATTCTGGTTGCACAAAGTAGGATTTCTTGGTCACATAGTTTCCGCGGAAGGAGTCGCGGTGGATCCAAGGAAGGTAGCATCCGTTACTGAATGGGAGTCACCCAAAAATGCGGGAGACATCCGAAGTTTCTCAGGCCTTGCTGGGTACTATCAGAGATTTATTGAAAATTTCTCCAAGATAGCAAAGCCAATGACTAAACTATTAAAGAAAGACAAGAAATTCGAATGGACCGACTCATGTGAAGCTAGTTTTCAAGAATTGAAGAAATGGCTAGTAAGTGCGCCGGTTCTATGTCTTCTAGATATACAGAAGGATTTCCAAGTCTATTGCGATGCTTCTCGTCAAGGACTTGGAAGCGTGCTAATGCAGAATGGAAAAGTTGTGAGCTATGCCTCGCGCCAGCATAAGCATCACGAGAGAAATTACCCCACCCATGACTTAGAGCTAGCATTCGTTGTTCATGCTCTGAAGGTGTGGAGACATTATTTGATGGGAAAGCATTGTGATGTGTTCACCGATCACAAAAGCTTAAAGTATATATTCACCCAGAAGGAACTGAACATGAGACAAAGGAGATGGTTAGAACTCATAAAAGATTATGATATGAGCTTACAGTACCATCCGGGAAAGGCTAATGTTGTAGCTGACGCCTTGAGTCGTAAAAGCCACATAAATGGGCTTACAGCAGGAGAGTTGCCTGAAGATTTGTGTGAACAGTTCAAAGAGCTTAGATTAGAAATTGTGCCAAAAGGGTTTTTGGCATCTCTTGAAGTTCAGCCTACACTGATGGACAAGATCAAAGAAGCTCAGAAGCTAGATAAAGAGATAGAGGAAATAAAAAGTAATATGGCTAAAGGCAAAGCAAAGGGATTTCACGAAGATGACCAAGGAATTATTTGGTTTGAGAAGCGTGTTTGTGTACCACAAGACCCTAAACTCAGTAAATTAATTCTGCAAGAAGCACATGATTCACCCTATTCTATTCATCCTGGGAACACCAAGATGTATATGGATTTGAAGGGTAGATTTTGGTGGAGCAATATGAAAAAGGATGTCGCCGAGTATATTGCCCTGTGTGACGTGTGTAATAGAGTCAAGGCAGAGCATCAGAAACCAGCAGGTTTATTACAGCCATTGCCCATACCAGAATGGAAGTGGGATAATGTTGGCATGGATTTCATCACGGGTTTACCAAGGACTAAGTCTGGATATGACTCCGTCTGGGTTGTAGTTGACCGTTTAACCAAAGTGGCTCACTTCATCCCTGTGAAAACCACTTATACCAGTGCCAGACTAGCCAAGATATATATGAGCCAAATAGTGTGTTTACATGGAGTACCTAAGAGCATTGTGTCTGATAGAGGTACTCAATTCACCTCTCACTTTTGGCGCCAACTTCATAAATCCTTGGGCACTAGACTAGAGTTCAGCACATCATTTCACCCTCAGACTGATGGCCAAACAGAAAGGGTGAATCAAATTCTAGAAGACATGTCGAGAGCTTGTGCCTTGGACTATGGGTCTAGCTGGGATGATAACTTGCCATATGCAGAGTTCTCCTATAATAATAGCTATCAAGCTAGCATTGAGATGGCGCCATTTGAAGCTCTATATGGAAGAAATTGCACTACACCATTGCTTTGGAGTGGTGTTGGTGAACGAAGTCTTTTCAGGCCAGACATAATAAAGGATGCCGAACAAAAGGTCCGTTTGATCAGAGATAGACTTAAGATAGCTCAGTCCAGACAGAAGAGCTATGCTGATTCAAAGCGTAGAAAGGTAACCTATGAGGTGGGTGATAGAGCATACCTTCGAGTATCTCCACTTTGTGGGGTAAAGAGATTTGTAGTCAAAGGAAAGCTAGCACCTCACTTTGTAGGGCCATTCAAGGTTTTGGCTTGCAAAGGGGAAGTAGCATATGAGCTAGAACTACCAGAATCTCTGTCTGCAGTGCACAATGTGTTCCATGTGAGCCAGCTAAAGAAATGTCATCCAGAGATGGCAGATACCCCACTAAGAGACACAATACCACTGGAAGAGGTTCAATTGGAAAGTGATCTTACGTATGAAGAGAAACCTATCAAAATCTTGGAGACATTAGAAAGAGTTACTCGTACCAAGACGATCAAGTTTTGCAAAGTTCAGTGGAGCCACCATACTGAAGAAGAAGCCACTTGGGAATGAGAAGATGAACTCCGAGAGGACCATCCGCACCTATTTGCTAGCCAACCCGAATCTCGAGGGCGAGATTCATCTTAAGGGGGTTAGACTTGTAACATCCCAAATTTTGGGCAAAATCTGAAAATTATTCACACATGAAATCATGGCATTCATTCAATGCATATGCATCAATTCATTATTTTATGTGCCATTTATTTGAGCTTTGTTTGCCTTTCATTGTCAAAAGTCTCTCCGTAGTTTACTAAACAAAGGGAAAGGCTTGACAAAATTCAAAGTGGTTTCAAAAATTGATTTGGTGTTGTTTTAGCAAATAATAGAAAAAAAACAGAAAAAGAAAAAGGGAAAAGAAATAGAAAAAGCAGAAAGGGCAGTGGGGAAGCGAACCGGCCCAGCTCGAGAAGGAGCCCACGGCCTTAACCACCCCTTCCCAAATCGTTACCGCGCCTCCCTCCTCTAGCCACTGACGGGCGGGGCCTACTTGTCATCCCGTCCAACAGAACAGGATGAACACGGCGCGCACCCGACGTGATCCGCCCGAACTCCTCTCCGATTCGGTTAGGGAAAAACCCTACCCTCTCGCCCACGCCAGCCCTTCATATAAACCCCTCACCCCGCCGCTCTCGACCTACCCAAAAACCTTAGCCTTCGCCGCCAGGTGATGCTCCAAGTGAATGTGGCTACAGACTGTCCTTGTGCGTGGTGAATAACCAGCCCGTTGGGAACCCCAAGAGGAAGGTATGATGAGTGCAGCAGCAAGTTTTCCCTCAGTTTAAGAAACCAAGGTTTATCGAACAGGAGAGGAGAGACAATGACGACTGAAGGTGTTGCGGAACCTGCACACACACAAATAAATACTTTGTTCCCAACTTGCGATGAGGTTGTCAATCTCACCGGTTTGCTTGAAACAAAGGTTATGAGTGTATCGAGTGGAAAACAATATAGTATGCGAGTAAAGTAAACAGTACGAGTAAAGTAAACAGGTGATAGCAATATGATGGAAATAGGACCGGGGTCCACAGTTCACTAGTGGTGTCTCTCCATAGATAAAATAACACATGCTGGGTAAACAAATTACAGTTGGGCAATTGATAGAATAGAGATAACGTGATATGTCAAGAAGATCACTATGAGATTTACTCTGGGCATTACAACAAAATACATAGACCGCCATCCAACTGCATCTATGACTAATAATCCACTCCCTGGGATATCAATCCGAACACCCTAGAAGTATTAAGTTGCGAACAACAGATAATTGCATTAAGCAAAGTGTGTAATGTAAACAAAGCATATGCCCTTGAGCATATGAATGTTGTTTTCTCCCTAGTAGCAACAGCACATCTACCACCTTAGAGGTTTCTGTCACTCCCCCAGGTGAAATAGAGGCATGAACCCACTATCGAGCATAAATACCCCCTCTTGGAGTCACTAGCAACTACTCGGCCAAGATAGCTACTAACAACGGAGAGCATGCAAGATCATAAACAACATAGAGATAACAAAAGATATAATTCAGTACAGCAACTTAATCATAAACACCAATATTCATCGGATCCCAACAAACCAAACATGTAGAATTACATAACGGTGATCTCAATCATGTATGGCAGCTCATGAGATCTAAACATGAAGCACATAGTGGAGAAGACAACCATCTAGCTACTGCTATGGACCCATAGTCCAAGGTAGACTACTCACTCAACGCTCCGGAGGCAAGCATGGTGATGAAGAAGACCTCAGGTGGCGATTCCCCTCTCCGGCAGGGTGCCGGGAAGAGCTTCTGGCCCCTCCCGATCTTCGGGTCGACGGCGGCGGCGGATCGCGATGTGTTCTGGAAAACTGATCGAGGCTTAGGTTTTTCTCGTCGGGGGGTCTTTATAGGCGAAGGGGCGATGTCAGAGGTGGGGCCAGGTGGCCTCACGCGGTGGTGGCGCGGGCCAGGGGCTGGCCGCGCCACCCTTGTGTGTGGGCCCCTGGTCCCTCGCCTCCTACTCTCCTTCGGATCTCTGGAAGCTTCCGGGAAAAATAAGACTTCAGGAACTTGTTTCGTCCAATTCCGAGAATATTTCCTGTGTATCACTCTGGAACACAAAAACAGCAGAAAACAGGGAACTGGCACTGTGGCACTTCGTTAATAGGTTAGTTCCGGAAAATGCATAAAAATGCCACTAAGTGTAACGAAACAATAGGCAAATGGTGTAAAAACAAGCATGGAGCATCAAAAATTATAGATATGTTTGAGAGGTATCAAGCATCCCCAAGCTTAACTCCTGCTCGTCCTCGAGTAGGTAAGTGATAACAAAAGAATAATTTTTGAGGTGACATGCACCTACACAATCTTGATCATGTATGTAAGCATTTGTGAGCTGGGATCATAAGAACTTAAAACATGGGCATGAAGATATAATCATGACAATAAGAACTTAGCAACCATGTTGTAAACATGCAAATGAACACAAACAAAAGATCATGAAAATGAAACAATGAAAGTCAAATGTGTGTTCAAATCATAAGGAAAAACATACAAATGGTTTTCAGCTTGTCCTTCAAAGAGAGCAAAACATAAATGCATAGGACACCTTCAAGTTTAAGAGGGCGACTAGATACAAATAATTTAAGAACAAGTGAAACCAACAATATGAATCAATCAATGAACTTTGGGACAATGCATATCACACTAAGAATGACAACTATGCTCTCTTAATGGTGCATAAAGAAAGAAGGTGGTGACTCAACATAAAAGTAAAAGAAAGGCCCTTCGCAGAGGGAAGCAGTGATTAAACATGTGCTAGAGCTTTTCATTTGTAAAACAGAGAGATAAAACTTGATTTTGAGAGGTGGTTGTCTTTGTCAACGACTGGCAATGGGGTTCTTACTATCTTCCATACAAAAATGAAGCAAGTTTTTGAGAGAGAGATTGGCACTTTTGTGCTCTTTTATAAAGCTTGGCACTCCTCCCCACCTTTTTTCCTTTCACAAACCATGGCTAACCGATTCCATCGGGTGCCCACCAACATTCACTTTCCATGGAGGAGTGCCTTTTTTTCTTTCTTTTTTTTCTCTTTTTTTTTCTTTTTGGAATAAGCAATATGGAAGATAGCAAATCCGACCACTACGTCCCCATGAGCTGAAAACAGTGTCACAAAATGAGAAGTGTTTTGAAGGTTTTTTGAAAGGTAGAACATGAAAATTTTACTTTGGAATGGCTTACAAATACCATGCATAGGAATTTATAGTGGACACAATGGCAAACTTTGGCTTTTAGGAGTTGGATGCACGAGTAGAGCTCATACTCAGTATAAGGCGAGGGCTAGCAAAAGACTGGGAGCGACCAACTAAGAGAGCAGTAATGGCCATAATCATGCAAAGCGACAAAGCAACATTAAAAGAAGCATAAGATGGCATCAAAAGTCAAAAACTAAATGATCATGAAGGCTATTGGCAACTTTGTAAGAGTCTAACATGTGTGAGCATGCGCCAAGTCAACCCAAATAAAGCATCAAGGAGAAAACCAAAATAATGCTTCCATACAATAAAAACAACGCATGATTTTTCAAAGGCTCATTAAGCAATCTCAGTTATTTGAGACAAGTCATGCTACAGCAAAACCACTAAGCATACTATCAAAAAGACATCAAGCATGACATGAAAAAGCCTAAGCCGCAGTCTACACAAGCTCCTTCTTGTACCACTATTTTGCACAAAGCTTTTTCTCTTTTCCAACACCATTTGAAATTTTTATAAACACCTCTTTTGATGAAAACCAATAAAAATCAGAGGCAAAAATACACCTTGATGAAAAGATATGACAAGATCTGAACGCAAATCAAGGCGAAAACGAAAACCAAAAGCAGTAGCAGAAAAAGAAGAACGCATCGATGAACGATAAGAGTGAAAAACTGAGCGTTCTTTGCAAATGAAAACGAGTACATCTCCTCCAAAGAAAATTTGTTGGGGTCCAACCATTTATTGCAGCAAACAAACAAACTAAACCAACTAAGAAAACTAAAACAACTGACACTCCAAGAAAAACACATAGTGCATGAAGCAATAAAAATATAGTGTTTTGAAAGGTGACCTGATTTTTGCCGATGAAGAAGGGGTGCCTCGGGGGCATCCCCAAGCTTTGACACTTGTACTTCTTGGATATTTCTTGGGGTGATGCATGGGCATCCCCAAGCTTGAGCTTTTGTCCATTCTTCAACTCATCTCATCATTCTCCAATCCCTACACTTGAAAACTTCCTTCATACAAAACTAAACACAAATCTATTAGCAACATTAGTGCAAGCATAACATATAATCAATCCTCTATTTGCTTCAGGTTTCAACTCAAAACCACCACATATATAGCATATACTACTGTAGCAACCTCCCCAAAAGTTCCATGATCAAAAGAACTCAAAAGAAAGCGATAAAGTGGCAAACACAAATATTGGCAGAAATCTATCAAAACTGAACAGCTGACAAAGGTCGAATTTTTGAGGGATTTTCTGTTGCTCAAATCAAAAACTGTTAAACTAAGAAAAGTTTGGATATAACCTGGGGCATATGCACAAGAAATCGAGGTCCAAAAGATAAATAGAGAATTTTCACGAATTTTTACGGTGCAGCACCGAAAACAGTTTCAGGACAGCAACATCCCCAAAACTTTACCTCACTCAAATTAGAGGCTTCTCTTGGCACAAAAACGAAATAAACAAGATAAGGAGCGGTCATTACAGTAGTAATGACTTCCAAGACTCAAATAGAAGAAAAAGTACTGAAAAGAAAACATTGGGTTATCTCCCTAGAGTGCTTTTCTTTAACGCCTTTGAGCTAGGCGCAGAAAATTGCGAATCAAGTAATATCAATAGATGAAGCATCAAGCTCATAATTTGCTCTAAGAATAGAGTCAAAAAGCAATTTCTTTCTTTTCCTAGGGAAGTGTTCCATACCTTTATTAAGTGGGAATTGATATTTGATAGTGCCTTCCCTCATATCAATGATGGCACCTACAGTTCGAAGAAAGGGTCTTCCCAAAATAATTGGACATGAAGCATGGCATTCAACGTCCGTAACAAGAAAATCAACGGGAACAAGGTTATTGTTAACCACAATAAGAACATCATTAATTCTTCCCAAAGGTTTCTTCTTAGCAACATCAGCAATAGGAACATCAAAATAACATTTTTCAAGCGGTGGTAAATCAAGCATGTCATAAATCTTTCTAGGCATGATAGAAATACTAGCACCTAGATCACATAAAGCATGGCAATCATAACCATTAACATGCATATCAATGATGGGTTCCCAACCATCATCTAACTTCTTGGGAACAGAAGCTTTTTGCTTCAACTTTTCATCCCTAATTTTTATGAGAGCATTGGTAATATGCTTAGTAAAAGCAATATTTAAAGAACTAGCATTGGGAGTCAAAGCAAGCTTTTGCAAGAACAAAATAACTTCAGATATATTGCAGCCATCAACATCAAAATCATTAAAAGAAATAGAGCTATCATCTCCCACACTCCGAAAAATTTCAGCACACTTTTGAGAAAAAGTTTTGGCAGTTTTAGGCTTTTTAACACAAGGAGTGGGAGTTTTCTCTACACCAATCAAAGTAAGAGGATTGCTACCAGTAGGAGCAACATCATTAGAGGTAGTAATAGTACATACCTTCATCTCTCTAGCCATCTCATCTTCTCTTTCCCACTTGGCATGCAATTCCGCTAACAATCTAATATTTTCATCAATTCCAACTTGGATAGCATTAGCGGTAGCAAAAACATTGTTCTCTTTCACATCATTAGGAAACACTTTTTGTTTCAGAAGTTCAACATCATGAGCAAGGCTATCAACTTTAGAAGCAAGAATATCAATTTTGCCTAACTTTTCCTCAACAGACTTGTTAAAAGCAGTTTGCTTACCTCAAGCTCGGAGGGCGCAGCCCTAGTGTTGTTGTAGGAATTACCATAAGAGTCACTACAAGGATTCCGATCTATTGCAACAAAATTTATTGCTACAACTATCTTTTGTTGCAATAAAATGCGATATTACCACAAAACTCATGTTCGTGGTAATAGGACCCACATATTGCCACAATTACATTTTGTCGCGCTAAGTACCCTTTTTGTTGCAATAGAAGCCACATATTGCAACAAAATGCATCACCGTTGCAATATGGTTGTGATATTGCGACAATTTTGTTATGTTGCACGAATTAGTCATTTTGTTGCAATAGCGACTAGGTATTGCAACAAAATAAGGCTTTGTGGTAATAATCAAAAATATATTGCAACATCTTTGGCCTGTTGCATTAGTTATGGATATTGTTGCAAAAGTTGGCCCCGTATTGCAACAAAAACACGTATTGGTTGTAATAGTGCATTTTTTTTTGCCTCAATTTCATTGTCTTGCAATTGCTAATACATATTGCGACAAATTGTGCGTTTGTGGTAATATGTACAACATATTGCAACAATCTCCTACTGTTGCAAAATAGGTACAATATATTGCAAAAATATTCCATAGAGTGGCCTATGGTTCTTATTTTTTTCTTTTATTTATTATGCCTTCTCCAACGATCTGATTAAAGGAGTTTAGGGGTGTACAGTGTATCTCTCCGTCCCGAAGTATAAGACACCCTTAATTACGTTGGTCAAAGCACTACAACTGTAACACACTAGAATTTCAATTATGGAATTGATATTGTGCATCATATCATCATTTAAGTTCTCAACTTTCAAACATTTTGTTTTGGTTTCATTCCAATAGCTCACAATTTTCATTTGAAGTTTCTCTTATAGCCTATAGGCCATATTGTCACAAGACAAAATTAGGTTCCTGAATGTCCTGTTTAGATAAAGTAAATTCCATGAATTTCTGTATTTTATTTAACTATTTTAGAGGCCTAAAACTAAAACATAAAAAAAATAAAAGGAAAAAAAAAACAGACCAACCGGACTGAAACCAGTCAGGGTCGGCCCAACCGTCTGAGCGCGCGCGAGTGCCACGGCCTAAGCCGACCCAACATTCAACACAACAGGCCGCAACCCCTTCCCTTTTTTCCTGAGGCCCCAGGAAAATTCTATTTGACGCGTTACGCTTACGAACGAACGCCTATATAGTCAGACCCCATCATTTGAAAGGGGACGGTCCACCATCATTTCTGCTTTGTGTTTTCCGGTTATAGCAATCTTCTGGAAGTTCTGGTCCAGCTTAGTATTTTTCTTGTTTTTCCTGTTCGCTTTTGATCTCTGTTTTTTCTGGTGTTTCAAGTAACATTTTTCTGTTATGTTTTTTCTTTTTTTGCGTTATTTCAGAAACAGTTTTTTTAGAACGTGATTTTGTGAGGAAATAGGTTTTTTTAGAACATGATTTTTTAAAATTATGAACAATTGTTGGAAATTCTTATTTCAAAAAAAGTGAACAATTTTCACAATCTGAAATTCGAAAACTATTTAAATTCAAAATTTGTTCAAATTAAAATCTATTCAAAGTCAAAAAATATGTTCAAATTTGAAATTCGTTCCATTCAAAATCTTTTTAATTCAAAATCTGTTCCATTCAAAATATGTTCAAATTCGATTTTCATCAAAAAACGTTTTTTTTCCAAATTTGAATATTTTTCAAAAAAGTGAACAATTTTCTAAATCTAAAAAATGTTAAATAAAAAAATCTGTTTAAATCCAAAAACTGTTCAAATTTAAATCCGTTTAAAATCAAAATACATTCATATGCGAAAGTTCAAAATCTAAATCGAAACTAAACCGTATTCACAATGACAAACGCCAGACTTTTTGTATTCGTGTGCAACCATCCATGCATGAGGGGCACGAGCGTAGTAGGAAAAGCGGTAAAAATTCATGCAAAGTCGAACGCGTACACGTTACAGAAACATTGAAGTAGGTACATACTGCAACAATTTGATACTTATTACGACGAATAAATTTGTTGCAATAGACCAGAATCCTTGTAGTGAGTTACCATAACCATTACCATTAGTAGAAGGGTATGGCCTATAATTGTTACTAGCAAAATTGTTCCTATAAGCATTGTTGTTAAAATTATTGTTTCTAATGAAATTCACATCAACATGCTCTTCTTGGGCAACCAGAGAGGCCAAAGGAACATTATTAGGATCAACATGAGTCCTATCATTAGCAAGCATAGCCATAATGGTATCAATCTTATCATTCAAGGAAGAGGTTTCCTCAACAGAATTTCCCTTCTTACCTTGTGGAGCTCTCTTGGTGTGCCATTCAGAATAATTTACCATCATGTTGTTGAGTAGCTTTGACGCGGCGCCCAAGGTAAGGGACATAAAAGTGCCTCCAGCAGCTGAATCAAGTAGGTTCCTTGAAGAAAAATTTAGTCCTGCATAAAAAGTTTGGATAATCATCCAAGTAGTCAGTCCATGAGTGGGGCAATTCTTTATCATAGATTTCATTCTTTCCCAAGCTTGAGCAACATGTTCATTATCAAACTGAGTAAACTTCATAATATTGCTACGCAACGATATAATCTTAGCAGGAGGATAGTATCTACCAATAAAAGCATCCTTACACTTAGCCCATGAATCAATACTATTCTTAGTCAAAGACAGCAACCAATCTTTAGCCTTTCCTCTCAAAGAAAAAGGAAACAACTTGAGCTTAATAATATCACTATCAACATCCTTATATTTCTGCATCTCACATAGCTCAACAAAATTGTTGAGATGAGCTGCAGCATCTTCAGTACTAGCACCAGAAAATTGCTCTTTCATAACAAGGTTCAATAAAGCAGGCTTAATCTCATAAAAGTTTGCAGCAGTAGCAGGTGGTGCAATAGGAGTGCAGATAAAATCACTATTGTTCGTGCTAGTGAAGTCACACAACTTGGTGTTTTGAGGATTGGCCATTTCAGCAAAACGAAAGTAAACAAGTAAAAACAACTACCAAGGATTCTAATTTTTTTGGGTTTTTTTGATAAAAAGCAATGCAGGTAAAATAAATAAAGTAAAGCAAAACAATAACAAAGTAAAGAATGTGTGTGCGAAAAACTCCCCTCGCAGAAGTCTTCTCTTCCTCCTAGGCAACGGCGCCAGAAAAATAGCTGATGCTCCAAGTGAATGTGGCTATAGACTGTCCTTGTGCGTGGTGAATAACCAGCCCGTTGGGAACCCCAAGAGGAAGGTATGATGAGTGCAGCAGCAAGTTTTCCCTCAGTTTAAGAAACCAAGGTTAATCGAATAGGAGAGGAGAGACAATGACGACTGAAGGTGTTGCGGAACCTGCACACACACAAACAAATACTTTGTTCCCAACTTGCGATGAGGTTGTCAATCTCACCGGTTTGCTTGAAACAAAGGTTATGAGTGTATCGAGTGGAAAACAATATAGTATGCGAGTAAAGTAAACAGTACGAGTAAAGTAAACAGGTGATAGCAATATGATGCAAATAGGACCGGGGTCCACAGTTCACTAGTGGTGTCTCTCCATAGATAAAATAACACATGCTGGGTAAACAAATTACAGTTGGGCAATTGATAGAATAGAGATAACGTGATATGTCAAGAAGATCACTATGAGATTTACTCTGGGCATTACAACAAAATACATAGACCGCCATCCAACTGCATCTATGACTAATAATCCACTCCCTGGGATATCAATCCGAACACCCTAGAAGTATTAAGTTGCGAACAACAGATAATTGCATTAAGCAAAGTGTGTAATGTAAACAGAGCATATGCCCTTGAGCATATGAATGTTGTTTTCTCCCTAGTAGCAACAGCACATCTACCACCTTAGAGGTTTCTGTCACTCCCCCAGGTGAAATAGAGGCATGAACCCACTATCAAGCATAAATACCCCCTCTTGGAGTCACTAGCAACTACTCGGCCAAGATAGCTACTAACAACGGAGAGCATGCAAGATCATAAACAACATAGAGATAACAAAAGATATAATTCAGTACAGCAACTTAATCATAAACACCAATATTCATCGGATCCCAACTAACCAAACATGTAGAATTACATAACGGTGATCTCAATCATGTATGGCAGCTCATGAGATCTAAACATGAAGCACATATTGGAGAAGACAACCATCTAGCTACTGCTATGGACCCATAGTCCAAGGTAGACTACTCACTCATCGCTCCGGAGGCAAGCATGGCGATGAAGAAGACCTCCGGTGGCGATTCCCCTCTCCGGCAGGGTGCCGGGAAGAGCTTCTGGCCCCTCCCGATCTTCGGGTCGACGGCGGCGGTGGATCGCGATGTGTTCTGGAAAACTGATCGGGGCTTAGGTTTTTCTCGTCGGGGGGTCTTTATAGGCAAAGGGGCGATGTCAGAGGTGGGGCCAGGTGGCCTCACGCGGTGGTGGCGCGGGCCAAGGGCTGGCCGCGCCACCCCTGTGTGTGAGCCCCTGGTCCCTCGCCTCCTACTCTCCTTCGGATCTCTGGAAGCTTTCGGGAAAAATAAGACTTCAGGAACTTGTTTTGTCCAATTCCGAGAATATTTCCTGTGTATCACTCTGGAACACAAAAACAGCAGAAAACAGGGAACTGGCACTGTGGCACTTCGTTAATAGGTTAGTTCCGGAAAATGCATAAAAATGCCACTAAGTGTAACGAAACAATAGGCACTCCATCGCCACCAGGAGCCACCGCAGCCACCTCGCCGTTGTCTCCCAGCGCCGCCGGGGACTTTGCCGTCGACGTTTCTTAGGTGAGCTCCTCGGGTTTCTTTTTAGCTGTTAGATCTGAATTGCACGACACGGATAGATCACTTAAATGAACCGTTACGGTCGGATATGATCCGTCGGATCTCACTTAGATCCAACGCACCAAAACGACGATCCACCCGAAACGGTATCAGCGAATAGAAAAGCGCCGCGAGTCGATCCCTGGTTCTTTTCGATTTCAATTTCGTTTTAATTCACAGAATTCGTCTAAAACTTGTTTTTTTCATATCTGTTGATCCACACATCGGTTTTCAGCAAACTTTGTGTCCATAGATTCAGAAAAATGTGTAGAATTTAACTACAGTATCAAAAGCAAGTATAGTAATGTTTTTAAATAGAGAATTGCTGCAAGCTTTAATCTTGTGTTTTGACTATTAAAAATAGCTATAAAATTATTTTTACAGTAAATCCTTTTGGACTAGGTTCCTCTGATATATCCTAGTACTGTAGCATGGCCAAGTTATTTTTGGGAACTTTTTATATCACTTTTGTAATTTTAGTTTGTATCTCTGCTCTAATTGTGTGTTGTTGATGTTATCAGCTTTATAATAACTCTAAAATTTTGCTCATGTCATCATGCATATAGTAACAACCAGAAAACATGCTAAGTGTCCTTGAAGTGTTTAAAACACATTTGCATGCATGCCTTCTTTTCATGATTGTTTTGTGATGGTTATGTGCTTATGACGCTATATTTCATGTGTAGATTGTGCTGAGTGCAACGTGTGTCTGTGTGACGAGTGCACCAACTTTTCTCCTCATCAAGGCAAGTGTCACCATGTTTCCTTGTCCTACTGATAGTTTTGTCTTTTAGCTTTTCTAGTAGAAGATGCATGATTAGGCGTTTTTATGCTTTCTTATTTCTAACTTGCTAGTTTGTGCTAAGTTTTGTCTAAGCTAGCTAGTTTTGCATCTCCTAGTAGAATTGCTGCTGCTATAGGACTTTACTTTTGTTCTTGTTGTGGGAAGGGATTACACAATGATTTTGGCTAAGTGCTGGAAAACAAGTTTTTGGAAAATTAAGAAAACAACTAAGTTAATGAACCACCTGGGTGGATGTGGCTTTGATTTGGTTTATGTTGAGTGGTTCCCTGGGGTCATGTCATCGAACCTCTGAACCACCAGGTGTATCTCACTTGTGGAAGGCCACCCAGGAGCAAAGAGATTGGAGACGTTCAAGTCGTGAAGCTTTCAGTGCAACCACAAGTCATATGGGCTCTGTCTTGGTCAACTAAGCTGCAAGAACTCAAGCCAGGCGGACAGAGGGTGGTAGATGTTGGTAGGATGGAACGTGTCCGTTTGGTCTGAGGGATTGCTTTTGAAAGGCCTCGTCTTAGTTTTCACTTGGCCATTTGAGGCAAAATGAGTCTCATGGCAAAATGGGTTAACTAAGTCTTGTGGAAAAAGTGCTCCACCTCTGCAGAGTGTTTAGAACTAAGTACTTAGCCGTGTCCCCGATTACGGACAATTCTGAGTGACATGACTTTGAAGCTGTTCAATAATCTCCTCACCCCAATTTCTCTAAGTTAAAACTTGATGGGTGAACTTGGGTAGTAAGAGTTTTTCTTGACAAGAATTTTGCTAAGGAAAAACTTGAGTTTTACAAAGATAGGGAAAAGGCTTGCTTTTGCTAAGTTAAACTCCACCTGGCCAAAGTGCATATACATATAGGTGTCATTGAGTCCACCAAAGTGACATTTGCCAATACATTCAAAGTATTGACCCTCCGTGGCTGCAACATATCATGTTGTAGGTGGCTACTACGAAGATTGAAGAGAGAGCTGTGCTACGGTCATGAGTCTTCGTCCAACACGTCTCCCTGCGGATCAATGAAGAAAGAAGACTTGTAGTTTATGTACTTAGTCATTTTCTTGAGTTGTAATAAGATTGTGGCTTTGTGCCTCTTTGAGTTGTAAAAGACTAAGTTATTTGTGGATCAAGCGTTGTAGTAAAGACCTTTGTATTCTTGATATTTCATCTTGTAACTATGTGTGCTAGCAGTCGATCCGGGACTAGCACAAATAAAGCACAGGTACGCTACACTTTTATAGCGCTGAGGTCCTTCTTCCCCTTATCATCTTGGGGAAGGGGTTGCCACAAACGGCCAAGGAGAGGGGATAGCTGTTGTCTTGAATCTTTGGTAGACGTACTCTTCGTAGAGCAGTGGCGCCGGTCCACAGGAGTGGGTGGAGGAGGCTGACGTCCTCCTCTGGCGCCCTGCACCATCCACCCTATTTTTAGGGGGGGTGGCCAACAACCACTGTGCTGCTTTATGCAGGCACGGCGAAAGCTGGTCTCTTCCCTGTCGGGGTAGTGTGGACGGTACGCAGTCTTCCGCCCTTATCTTCTTGCTCAGCACAGAAACGTACCGAGCTGACGTGGACGTGGTTCTTCCCCTCACGAGAAATAGCTCGTGAGGAGGTCTTCTAGTCCTCAGCAGTTTTAGCCGTCATTCTCCTCATGAGGCGCCTCCTCATGAGGGTCTTCTCCGCTGGGCTTCGGTCATCGTTTCATCCCTGGGCCAAAGCTGGGCCGTTAAAGGGACCCAGGAGCAGGTGGACCGGGATACCCCGGTATCTAGAACACCGACAGTACCGATTCGGTCGGGGTCCCAGGTGGGCCGTGGGCCTTTTCCCGGTTTGGGCCAGAGTGCTACCCCGCAACCTTTTCTATATTTGTTTGATCTTTTCCTTTTCTCTTTTCTATTTTTATTTGAAACTTTTGCAAATAAACTCTAAATTGATTCAAACCAATTTTGAAATTTGTAGAATTTTCCCTTGTTATCTTAAACATAATAGGAAAAGGTTTGATCAAAAGAAACAGTAAGCTAAACTTAAGAACTTATGTGCAAAGAAATGATGGTATGAATGCATGCATGCAATTTTTGAATTTTATTCATATTTTGGGATGTTACAAGTCTAACCCCCTTAAGATGAATCTCGCCCTTGAGATTCGGGTTGGCTAGCAAGTAGGTTCGGGTGGTCTTCTCGGAGTTCATCTTCTTGTTCCCAAGTTGCTTCTTCCTCTGTGTGGTGACTCCACTGAACCTTGCAAAATTTGATCGTCTTGGTTCGAGTAACTCTTTCTGATGTCTCCAAGATTTTGATGGGTTTCTCTTCATACGTGAGATCACTTTCCAACTGAACCTCTTCCAACGGTATTGTCTCTTAGTGGGGTTTCTGCCATCTTTGGATGACACTTCTTCAATTGACTCACATGGAACACATTATGTACTGCAGACAAGGATTCTGGCAGTTCTAGCTCATATGCAACTTCTCCTTTGCGAGACAAAACCTTGAATGGCCCTACAAAGCGAGGTGCTAGCTTTCCTTTGACTCCAAATATCTTCACTCCACGAAGTGGCGATACTCTAAGGTATGCTCTATCGCCTACCTCATAGGTTACCTCTCTACGCTTTGAATCAGCGTAGCTCGTCTATCTGGATTGAGCTATCTTGAGTCTATCTCTGATCAATCTAACCTTTTCTTCAGCATCTCTTATTATGTCTGGCCCAAAGAGACTTCGTTCTCCAACACCACTCCAAAGCAATGGTGTGGTACACTTTCTTCCATATAGAGCTTCAAATGGGGCCATCTCAATGCTAGCTTGATGGCTATTGTTGTAAGAGAACTCTGCATATGGTAAATTTTCATCCCAGCTAGACCTGTAGTCCAATGCACATGCTCTCAACATGTCTTCTAGAATTTGATTCACCCTTTCTGTTTGCCCATCAGTCTGAGGATGAAATGTTGTGCTAAACTCTAGTCTAGTCCCCAAAGATTCATGGAGTTGGCGCCAAAAGTGGGAGGTGAATTGAGTACCTCTATCAGACACAATGCTTCTAGGTACTCCATGTAAGCACACTATTCGGTTCATGTAAATATTGGCTAGTCTGGCACTGGTGTAAGAGGTCTTCACAGGAATGAAGTGAGCCACTTTAGTTAAACGGTCAACTGCTACCTAGATGGAGTCATATCCAGACTTGGTCCTTGGTAATCCCGTGATGAAGTCCATGCCAATGTTATCCCATTTCCATTATGGTATAGGCAACGCCTTCAACAAAACAGCTGGCTTCTGATGCTCTGCCTTGACTCTATTACACACGTCACATAAGGCAATGTACTCTGCGATATCTCTCTTCATATTGCTCCACCAAAATCTACCCTTCAAATCCATATACATCTTGGTGTTTCCAGGGTGAATGGAATAGGGCGAATCATGTGCTTCTCGCATGATCAACTTTCTGAGTTCAGGATCTTGTGTTACGCAAACACGTTTCTCAAACCATACAATCCCTTGCTCGTCTTCGTGAAATCCCTTTGCCTTTCCTTTACTCATATTACCCATTATTTCTTCTATCTCCTTATCTAGCTTCTGCGCTTCCTTGATCTTGTCCATCAGTGTAGGTTGAACTTCAAGTGATGCCAAAAACCCTTCTGGCACAATTTCCAACCTGAGTCCTTTGAACTGTTCACACAAATCTTTAGGCAATTCTCCTGTTGTAAGCCCATTCACGTAGCTTTTACAGCTCAAGGCGTCAGCTACAACATTTGCCTTTCTCGGATGGTACTGTAGGCTCATATCATAATCTTTTATGAGTACCAACCATCTTCTTTGTCTCATGTTCAGTTCCTTCTGGGTGAATATATACTTCAAGCTCTTGTGATCGGTGAACAAATCACAATGCTTTCCCATCAAATAGTGCCTCTACACTTATAGAGCATGAACAACAGATGCTAGCTCCAAGTCATGGGTGGGGTAATTTCTCTCGTGATGTTTGAGCTGGCGTGAGGCATAACTCACCACCTTTCCATTCTGCATTAGAATGCTACCAAGTGCTTGACGAGAAGCGTTGCAGTAAACTTGAAAATCTTTCTGTATGTCTGGAAGGCATAGGACTGGTGCACTTACTAGTCTGTAACATCCCAATTTTTGGGAAAGAATTTAAAAATCTTGCACAAGAAATCATGTCATCATTTCATGCATCTTTTATCTTTGCATTTACACATTTTCAAGTTATAGTGGCTATGTTCTTTTGAATCAAACCTTTCCCTGTATGTTTAACAACAGAGAGGAAGTTTACAATTTGCAAAAATTGGCTTGATTTCGATTCAGAGGTTTTTGCAAAATTTTCAAACAAAAATCAAAGGAAAACAGAAAAAAAGAAAAAAAAGAAAAGTTTTAGAAAGGGAAAAGGGGCCGGCGGCTGCACTTCGGCCTGGACACCGAAACGGCCCACGACCCACTTACCCCTATCCCCGAACCGGTACCGAATCCCTCTCCTCCAGCCGCTGACGAGAGGACCCCACCTGTCATCCCTCCCAGGAATTTGAGACGAACACGGCGAGCGCCCTAGAAGATCTCCGCGTTAACCTCTCCAGATTTGTTTCGATCCTTAGCCCCTCGCCCATGCCAACGCGTCTATTTAACCCCCTCTGTTCGCGCTCATTCTCCCTCCCCAAACCCTTGAGAAACTCGCTGCCAGGCTGCGCAAACTTAAAGTCACCGCGCTGCCACTGTAACGGAGAGCACCGCTGGTTTCTAGTAACCCTCGACCCTCTCCCGATCTCTCTTCTGCACCTCCACCTCTACTTTATCACAACGCATAACCTTGACATCTTTCTTTTCTCAATCGTGCACCAGAACGCTGATAGCAGCCATGACCGGATCTCACCGTCCGCCAGACGGGACTCCGACGAGCGATTGCCGAAGCCCCTGTGCACCTCGACCCATCAGAATTCGCCACCAATTCCGCCTCGTCCTCCTGAATCTCCTAGTATGAACCCCGTATCCCAGATCCGCCCCTGTACGTCATATTCCTTCGAGCTTTGCATGGCATGGCCACGGTCTAACCTCCAGCCGCACCGTGACACTGCTACAGGACGAAACCAAGGACGCCGCTTCGCCATCGTCATCGCCGTAAACTCCTAGACGTCGTCAAGCACTCCATCACCGTCAAAACCCACTAGAAGCACCTCGCCGTTGAAGCTCAGAACCGCCGGACCTCGCCGTCGACTTCCCCACAGTGAGCCCTTCCCTCTTTTTCTTCCCTGGCCGTCAGATCTGAATCCTATGGTTTATATTAGATCACTTAAGAAATTGGGCTGAGCTGGATCCGCCCGAACCGGTACCGTCCAATAGGGGCACACCGCGTGTCGACTCCTGGTTAAAACCCGATCTATTTTCGTTTTAAATTTCCTGAATATGCTTTAAATTTGTAAAATTCATAACTTGAGTTCTACTGATCCAAATTTAGCAAACTTTGCGTCCCTAGAATCAGAAAATTGAGTAGAACCTATTCCTGGAATAAAATACCACTTTTGCATATGTTTTATTCAGTGAATTACTGCAAGCCTATTTAAGTGTTTTTGATATTTAAAAATAGTTGTAAAAATTTATTTTACAGTAACTTCTTTTGCTTCTAGTCTATTTGATACCTCCAAGTACTATAGCATGGCCAGAATTTTATTTTGAGAATTCTATATTACTTTTGTAGCTTTAGTTTGTTTAATTGATCTTATTGTGAGTTGAAAACAATTTGAGCTTTGTAAATGAACTCTAAAATTTTGACATGCCATCATGCATATAGTCAACAACCAGAGAACTTGTTAAGTGTCCTTGAGGTGTTTAAAACACATTTGCATGCATGCTTTTCCTTTCATGAGTGTTTTGTGATTGATATGTGCTCATGATGCTATATTTTATGTGTAGATTGTGCTGAGTGCAACGAGTGTCTTTGTGACGAGTGCACCAACTCTTCTCCTCACCAAGGCAAGTGTCACCATGTTCCCTTGTCCCACTGAAAGTTTTGTCTTGTAGCTTTTCTAGTAGAAGATGCATGTGTAGGTGTTTTTATGATTTCTTATCTTTAGCTTGCTAGATTTTTATGCTAAGTTTTGTCTAGCTTGCCTAGCTTTGCATCTCCTAGTAGAATTGCTGCTGCTATAGGACTTTGCTTTTACACTTGTTGTGGGAAGGGTTAACATATAATCTTGGCTAAGTGTTGAAAACCTTGTTTTGCAAAAACTAAGAAACCAACTAAGTTAATGAATCACCTGGCTGGATGTAGCTTTGTTTGGGTTATGTTGAGTGGTTCCCTGGGGTTATGTCATCGAACCTCTGAACCACCAGGTGTATCTCACTTGTAGACGGCCACCCAGGAGCAAAGAGATTGGAGACATTCAAGTCATGAAGCTTCCAGTGCAACCACAAGACATATGTGCTCCGTCTTGGTCAACTAAGCTGCAAGGACTCAAGCCAGGCGGACAGAGGGTGGTCTGAAAGGCCTCGTCTTAGTTTCCACTTGGCCATTTGAGGCAAAATGAGTCTCATGGCAAAATGGGTTAACTAAGTCTTGTGGGAAAAGTGCACCACCTTTGCAGAGTGTTTAGAACTAAGTACTTAGCCGTGTCCCCAGTTACGGACAATTCTGAGTGACATGATGTTGAAGCTGTTCAAGAATCTCCTCACCCCAATTTCTCTAAGTTAAAACTTGATGGGTAAACTTGGGTAGAAAAAGGTCCTTCTGGACAAGATTTTGCTAAGGAAAAATTGAGTTTTACAAAGATAGGAAAAAGCTTGCTTTTGCTAAGTTAAACTCCACCTGGCCAAATAGCATATAAGTGTAGGTGCCATTGAGTCCACCAAAGTGACATCTTGCCAATACATTCAAAGTATTGACCATCATGTTGCAGGTGGCTACTATGAAGATTGAAGGTTGCTGCGCTTCGGTCACGAGTCTTCATCCAACATGTCTGCCTGCGGAGCTATGAAGAAAGAAGACTTGTAGTTTTCATTTACTTAGTCATTTCTAGAGTTGTAATAAGTTTGTGGCTTTGTGCCTTATCGTGTTGTAAAAGACTATGTTATTTGTGGATCAAGCGTTGTAATAAAGACCTTTGTATTCTTGGTATTTAATCTTGTAACTGTGTGTGCTAGCAGTCGATCCGGGACTAGCACAAATAAAGCACAGGTACGCTACATAGTCGTTTCTTCAGTTCTTGGAAACTAGCCTCACATGAGTTGGTCCATTCAAACTTCTTGTCTTTCTTCAATAGTTTGGTCATTGGCTTTGCGATCTTGGAGAAATTTTCAATGAATCTCCGATAGTATCCCGCAAGACCTAAGAAACTCTGGATGTCTCCCACATTTTTGGGTGACTCGCATTTGGTAACGGATGCTACCTTGCTTGGATCCACCGCGACTCCTTCCACGGAAACTATGTGGCCAAGAAATCCCACCTTGTTCATCCAGAACTCACAATTGCTAAATTTTGCATACAGCTTATGCTCCCTGGGGTTTTCCATGATTAAGTGTAAGTGCTTCTCATGTTCCTTGTCATCCTTGGAGTAAATCCGGATGTCGTCAATGAACACCACTACGAATTTATCCAAGTACTCCATGAACACCTTGTTCATCATGGTCATGAAGTATGTCGGGGCATTTCTTAGTCCAAAGGACATGATGGTATACTCATATAGACCATATCTGGTGGTAAAGGCTGTCTTGTGTCTTGTTCTCGGATCTTTAGTTGGAAATATCCTGATCGGAGATCAATCTTGGAGAATACTTTTGTTCCTTTCAGTTGGTCAAACAGGTCATTGATGTTGGGCAATGGGTACTTGTTCTTGATTGTCACTTCATTCAAAGAACGGTAGTCCACAACTAATCTCTTGCTAGAGTCTTTCTTTTCCACAAACAAAACAGGGGCTCCCCATGATGATGAACTTTGTTGGATAAAACTTTTGTCCAACTGTTCCTTGAGCTGCTTCTTTAATTCTTTTAATTCTTCTATGTCCATCTTGTATGGTCTTTTTGCTATGGGTCCTGTTCCAGGCAGCAAGTCAATGATAAACTCGATGTCTCTGTCCGGTGGCATTCCTGGTAGCTCTTCCGGAAACACATCGGGATACTCCTTCATATCTAGCACTTCATCCATGCTAACCCCCTTTAAGCGCGAAGGTTGATTTGAAATGAATGCATTTCTTTTCAGGGGTTGTAAGGGTGATGGTTTTGTTTGCATAATCTATGAATCCTTCAAAAGCGGTCATCCAATCCATGCCTAGGATGACATCTAGTCCTTGTGAGTCTAAGACAATGAGGTTAGCCAGAAACTTGTGTTTTCCAATTTCTAGGACTAGGTCTCTACAACCGGCATTTACTATCAACTCTCCCCCTAAAGAACTTACCCTTATAGGACAACCTTTGTCTCAGTAGGTATTTTGTTCTTAACCACAAATGCTCTTGAAATGAATGCATGGGATGCACCACTGTCAAAAAGAACAAGTGTTGAAAACTTATTGAGCAGAAACATACCATATATGGCGTTAGGCTCATCAAAAATCTCCTCCATGTTGATGTGATTAACATGCCCCTTCTGGAATGGATTGGGCTTGTTTCCTTCATCCTTCTTTTGTGGGCAATCATTTGCATAATGCCCTGTCTTGTGACACTTATAGCATTCCACCTGACTATTATCCCTCTTCTCGGGGACATTGTTGTTTCTGCCATTGTTGTTGTTGTTATGGCCATTTGTCCTGGTGGAGTTATGATTCTTGTGACTCATGTGGCCATTATGGTGGTGGCCATTTCCCTTGTGATGTTGGTGCCCATTTCCACCATTATTATTGGGGTGGTTTCCTCCATTCTTATGGAATCCAGAGCTCCCACTGCCACTATGGAAGCTTCGCTTGTGCACAGGCTCTTGGTACTTGCTAACATGATGCTTCCTCTTTCTGTTTTCAGACTGCTTCATCTTGCTTTCTAGAATTATAGCTTGATCAAGCAGAGACTAAAAGGTAGGAGTATAGGCGACAAACAAAGGGATCGGCAATTCATCATTGAGGCCCTCTAAGAACTACTCCTTCATTTTTGCATTAGTGTCAATGTCGTCCGGTGCATAGCATGACAGATTGGTAAACTCATCAATGTACTTAGACACGCTGTGGTACTTCTGTCTAAGGTCACAGAACTCTTTCTTCTTTAGGCCCATCAAACCAGAGGAAATGTGTGCAGCCCGAAATCCTTCCTGGAAACGAGTCACAAGTCACTCCTTCCATGGTATGAGTGATCTGGTAAGTGTCCCACCAGCTTGCTGCTAGTCCTTCCAGCAGATGAGCTGCAAACCTGACCTTTTCAGCATCAGTGCAACCAGTAGTCACCAAGTCTTTGTTAACAGAGCGGAGCCAATCCATGGCCTCCAATGGTTCAGCATCATGAGAAAACTTGGCAGGGCGAAGCCTTAGGAACCTTGGAGGGTTGTTATTGTTATTGTTGTTGTTGTTCCGAGTGTGGGCAAGAAACTGAGTCATGACTTGCATGAGTTGAGCCTGGGCTTCCATCATCTGCTGCATCTGTTCCTCAGGAGCGTGGCGAGGAGGCATCTGTTGGGTTTGAAATAGGTGAGGTTAGACTTAGAGATAGAGTCTAAAGGAATAAAGTTTCCTACCCACAACACATGCATATAAACAATCCTTAAAAGAACACATACACAAGCACACACAAGCATAGGAGGAAACCTTAAAACCAAGCATGCAATAAACAACTCACAAATAGTTTGAAGATACGCAAACATTCAAGTCTTAAGGGATACAATGTCTAATGCCATACCACAAGCGGTCACGGCATAAATGCAACTCATAGATAAAGTGGGGTAGTCTCCCTAACTACTCTTCCATGGCGACTTCCTCCTCCTCAACATCAAAGCCATTCTCCTTGAGTAGCCTCTTGTAGTCATGCATGTCTTCAGTTAGGGTTTCGATCTTCTCTTGAAGCTCCCTCTTGTCGGCGCGCAGCTTCTCGATCAGATCGTGGTCCACTTCAAGCTCGAAGTCGTTGCACTCTAACTTCTGCTTCAGCTCTCTAACTTCCTTGTTCCTAGCTTGGATCCTCTTCTCTTGGTTCTTCCGCTGCTTCTCTTGAGTATCGAACTTCGCCTCCATCTCCTTGATCCTTTACTCCTGCTCGAGGTGTTATTTGTCCTTCTCGGCAAGCTGGGCGCATAGCTCGTCGTTGTTAAACAACTCATTGTACCTCTCAACATCGACGTCCCTAACGAGGTACTCTAACTCGGCGAGGTGTATGCACATGGGGTCCTGGACGCTGTCAGATAGCCCGATGACCATGCCCTTCTCATCGCGTTGGTCGAAGATGTGGGAGTAGTGGTTCTGGAGATCGGAGAAGTGACGTCCGCAGAGGCGTGCTATCAGTTCTTGCATGAGGAGATGGGCGCCAGCGTCTTTGTCGGTGTGGAAGGTCTTGAACATGATTTCTTCAGTCTTTGGCTCTGTCTCGCATCCTGGCTGCGTGATGTCGATGACCCAGACGCCCTTCTTTTGAAACTTGGTCATCTTGCTCCCATTGATGAACGGGGTAGGCAGGGACTAAGTAGTGACGATGTCGATGAGGCGCTCTCCGAAGCTGAAGGCCTTGAAACTGTCGGGCTGGGTGATGCGGAAGTTTGACATCTTTATGTTGGAACATGACAAGTTAGTAAGCCAACATAAGAAAAACTTAACAATAGTGCTGATGAAAGTAAAAGAGATTCCTAACTTAGAGAGATCAAAACTATTTCTAGGTGTTAGAAACAAAGAGAACAAGAACAACTCCTAAATTTTTCCTAAGGGTTTTCGTCCAATCCTAGGGTCACGAACCTAAGGGCAACACTTTGCTCTGATACCATCTGTAGTGTACCTGTGCTTTATTTGTGGTAGTCCCGGATCAACTGCTAGCACACACAGTTACAAGATGAAATATCAAGAATACAAAGGTCTTTATTACAACGCTTGATCCACAAATAACATAGTTCTTTTACAACTCAAGTAGCACAAGGCTACAACTTATTACAAACTCAAGAAATGACTAAGTAAAAGAAACTACAAGTCCTCTTTCTTCATAGCTCCGCAGGCAGACGTGTTGGATGAAGAGTCGTGACCGGAGCGTAGCAATCTTCAATCTTCATAGTAGTAACCCGCAACATGATACGTTATAGCCACGGATGGTCAATACTTTGAATGTATTGGCAAGATGTCACTTTGGTGGACTCAATGGTGCCTACACTTATATGCTTATCTTGCAAGGTGGAGTTGGACTTTGCAAAAGCAAGCTTTCTTCATATCTTTCTAAAACTCAAGTTTTTTCATAGCAAAATTTTGTCTAAGAGGAACTCATTACTACCCAAGTTTTCCCATTAAGTTTTAACTTAAGAAATTGGGCTGAGGAGATTCTCAAACAGCTTCAATATCATGTCACTCAGAATTGTCCATAACCAGGGACATGGCTAAGTACTTAGTTCTAACACTCTACAGAGGTGGTGCACTTTTCCCACAGGACTTAGTTAACCCATTTTGCCATGAGATTCATTTTGCCTCAAACGGCCAAGTGAAAAGTAAGATGAGACCTTTCAGAAGCAATCCCTCAGACCAACCCAGACGTGTTCCAACCTATAAACAACTACCACCCGCTGGCCGTCTAGCTTGAGTTCTTGCAGCTTAGTTGGTCAAGACAGAGCCCATATGTCTTGTGATTGCACTGGAAGCTTCATGACTTGAACATCTCCAATCTCTTTGGTCATGGGTGGCCGTCCACAAGTGAGATACACCTGGTGGTTCAGAGGTTCGACGACATGACCCCAGGGAACCACTCAACATAACCCAATCAAAGCCACTTCCACCCAAGTGATTCATTCACTTAGTTGTTTTCTTAGTTTTACAAAACATGGTTTTCAACACTTAGCCAAAACATGTGATAAACCCTTCCCACAACAAGTGTAAAACATAGCCCTATAGCAACAACAATTCTACTAGGAGATGCAAAAGCTAGGCAAAAGGTAGACAAAGACTTTAGCATAAAATCTAACAAGCTAAAGACACAAACTCAAAACCACCTACACATGCATCTTCTACTAAAAAAGGTCCAAGTTATAAAATATTCAGTAGGACAAGGAAATATGGTGACACTTGCCTTGGTGAGGAGAGGAGTTGGTGCACTCATCACAAAGGCACTCGTTGCACTCAGCACAATCTACAAATATAATTTTCAAACATAAGCACAAAGCAATCATAACATTCATAAGAAGAAACATGCATGCAATATGTGACTTAAACACCACAAAGACACTTAGCAAGTTCTTGGGTTGGTTGCTATATGCATGATGCCATGATCAAAATTTCAGAGTTATTTATAAAGCTCAAAATATTTTCAACACACAATTAGAACATTTAAACAAGTTGAATCAACAAAGGTAAAATAAAAGGTACTAAAAATATTCGAAACATGCTAGGGGCTTCATTTTGATCAAAAACAACAGGAGTTACTGAAAAAATAAAATTTACAACTATTTTTAATAGCTAAAAATACAAGAATAAAGCTTGCAATAATACTGTGTATAAAACAGATGCAAAAGTATTATTTTATGCTGGAAATAGTTTCTACTCATTTTTCTGAATCCAGAGACGCAAAGTTTACTAAATTTGGACCAGTAGAACTAAATATATGAAATTTTCAAGTTTAAAACATATTCAGAAATTTTAAAGCGAAAAACAGATCAGGGCTATCTAGAAACAGACACTTGGCGGCCTCTGATTCGTCGATACCGATTCGGGCGGATCGCCGTTTCAGAGTGTTGGATCTAAATGAGATTAAGTGGTCCAAATCTAGCATACCATTTCATGTAAGTGATCTATTGTGATCCACGCAATCCAGATCCAACGGTTAGGAAGAAATAGAAGAGGGTTACCAGAGGGAGACGTCGACGGTGAGGTTCGGCGGCTCTGGGGATCGAAGGCGAGGTGATTCCGGCGGTCTTCGAGCTCTGAGAAAGCGACGACGGTGTTCAGGAGGAGACGACGAAGACGATGGCGTGCAGAGATCGATCCTTTGTTTCCTGTAGACGCGAGGAGAGGTGGTTGGAAGTTAGTGGCGCGGTTGTGCTGTGGAGAGCACGGAGGAGAACGGCGTGTACGTAGAGATCCGAGGGGCGGCATTCTTACCAGGAGGTGTAGATCGACGAGGCGGTCATGGTGGCGAAGCAGTAAGGGCGGAGGTGATGTGTATCCCCAGCAATTCCTCGCCGGAAAACTTCACTACAGCAACGAGATCTGGTTGAGGACGGGCGCAGTGCTCTAAAGAAAAAGGGGGGGGGGGGCGAAACCTTGTCAGAGGGATGCGCCAGAACATGGTAGAGAAGATGGAATAAGAGAGAGATCAAGGGAGCGGTGATGCTTATGAGAATCGGCGTCGGTGGCCGGCGGAGTCTGCGAGCTCGCGAGCTTGTTTGCGAGCAGCCTGGCGGCAGTTTTGCTAGGATTTTTGAGGGCAGATGCTTGCGGGATGGTGGTGCTCTTATAGGCGCGAGGGGGAGGCAAAATCGGAGCAGCATCGAATGGAATTAATCGGGCGAGATTTTTCCGGCTCGGGTGTTTCCCTCCGAAACTTGAGGAAGAAGAGGTGATGCAGGCAGTGATGTCATTGTGGGACCCACGTGTCAGCGAGGAAAGAAAGAGGGGAGCGTACCGATTCGATTGTGGTCCTGGGTGGGCCATGGGCCTTTTCGCGGTTTGGGCCGGAGTGCTGCCCCACAGCCTTTTCTATATTTTTTTGATCTTTTCTCTTTTCTGTTTTTATTTGAAACTTTTGCAAATAAACTCTAAATTGATTCAAACCAATTTTGATATTTGTAGAATTTTCCCTTGTTATCATAAACATAACAGGAAAATGTTTGATCAAAAGAAACAGTAAGCTAAACTTAAGAATTTATGTGCAAAGAAATGATGGCATGAATGCATGCATGCAATTTTTGAATTTTATTCCAATTTTGGGATGTTACAACCTCACTACACCTACCTGGTACTCAAGATCCCAGGACCAATAGGAATCATCCCAGTAAAAGGAAGCTTGAAACTCTCAAATCTATGCGACAAGGAATTCCACAAGATGGCGCAAAACTTCAGCATGACAGCTGAATATGGACAACACAACGGCAAAATAGGAAGCGCAGCCGCGCCCACTACAAAACAACCCGAGGAAAACTATGTGGAGACAGAAGTGAAGAACTTTGAGTACAAGCATCGAACCCGAAAGAAGCGACAACATAGGAGTCAGGGACTCCTCCAACATAGGCGACAAGTCTCCAATGAGCAATTAGATAATTAGAATAGGTATAATAAGGCTACTAAAGCCTCGAGTTATAAGGACAAGGCCCTCTAACTCCAGAACACAGGCCACCGGTCGGGTATCTTGGGCCACCCCATGTATCCTTACATTCAGCATAATAAAAGACAAGTTCCTCATCTTTTGAGTTTACAAGTATATTAAGAGAGTCTATGAAAGAAAAAATACAAGTAAAAGACTACAAACATTGCGAACACAACACACGAATACAACTCTCTGGTAATAAAATCAGAACAGTTAAACTCTCAGACTCGCAAAACAAAAACAAAAAACAATCTTAGACTACACCCCCACTTGGTCCGACGGATCAACACGGAGTGTGTTCAAGTAATGATACTCCCGAAAGAAGCTAGCATCGGCTTCAAGAAGCCTTGCAATCATCCTTCGTGCAGGTTGAAGTGTGGCGTCCATATGAACTTCTAGCGCCATAGCTCTAAATCTTTGGGAAGAAGGGAAACCTAAAGACATAGTAACAACATTCAGCCTTGGATGCCACTTCCGTACCCAGCCAAGAGCAAAATTGGTGTCGGCCACTAGGTTGAGCTCTATCAAATGATGGACATGTCGGCTTGTCCTGAAAACCTCGAGTAGCTAAACAAAATTCTCCAGTCGAGGATTCCGGGGAAGCATAACAGAGTACATGGTTGTCAAAGATTTTTTTACAACCATCGACAAATTCTCTGACATGCTGAGCGTATTCTTGTAGAAGAACAATGGCACTGTGACGCCGCGGGTCAACCCAAAAAGTGTTGGTATTCGACGATGCCCTCTCAAGAGCCGCAATTCTCTTAGAAACCCGACGATTCTCGTCGACAAGATTTAAGCAAGTACCGGAAGAATAAAGGGATTAAAGCATATGCAACCATAGGAACACAACAAAAAGGACAAGGGGGCTTCAAGAAACTCACATTGCAACTGCTCACATGCTGATTTGATAATTTCAACAAGGAAAGAATCACACTCTTTGAGATGAACAATCTTGGCCATCATATCAGACACCTGATGTAACATCCCAAGTTTTAAAATATAAAAATTCATCATGCATTCATGGCATATTGCATATCATGGTCTTTTTCAAAACTTTGAATCTTATTCCTTCAAAGAATATTGTTTCAAAAATGCCATTTTACCCCAAATTTTTAGAAACAAAAAGGTTTCAAAAAGAAAGTATTTAAAATAAGTTCCTTGGTTATGGGAGCTATTAGAAATTTTTTAAAACCAAATATTATGGGAAGTTTTTATTTAAAATTTAACTTCCTAGTTATTTGGACTCTATATTTAAATTCTTACAAATTATTTCTTTTTCTAGCTCATCACCAAACTCTTGGTTTATAAGTTTCAAACACACTTTTTAAAGAACCAAAGTGGTCAGCTTTGTTTTTATTCAAATCAGAATAGAATAGCTTTTTAAAAACCCAAAACAGAAATCAAAAACAAAAGAAAAAGAAAACAGAAAGAAAAAAATACAAAGAAGAGCCAGCAGCCCACTTGGGCCGCACCCGGGAGCCAGCCGGCCCAGCTCACCCCCGAACCAGCCCAGTCCGACTTTTCCCCCCTCCCTCTCACCGACAGTCAGGCCCCACCTGTCATCCCTCTCCCCCACAATCTCCTCTCTCTCTCCTTTCTTGGTAACGCTCGCCGGAATCACTCCACCCCCTCTTCATTCCGCGAGTGAATGGTCTTAAAGACCTCCCCTATAAAGCCCCGCACTCCCCTCTCTCGCTCCTCCCTTTCCCCCTGAAAAAGACACCGCCGGGCTGCTCAAATTCCTCGCTGGAGCTCGCAGGTTCCGCCGCCAGACGTCGTCGAATCCGACGCGGTGAAGCCTCCCCCTCTCCCCTCGAACTCCCTCTCCTTCTCCCCTCTCTCTGGAGCGTCGATTGATAGCCTCCCCCCGCTTTTTCTCGCAGTTTTTCGAGCTCTCCGACGACCACCAAAGCCGCCGTCGCCTCCAGCCGCACCTCATCGTTGCCTCGGGAAGCGCAAGTCGCCGACGACCACAGATTCGAGATCGCCGTCGTCTGCTGAACTCCGTACACTACTTCCTTGCCGCCGTTCATCACCGGAGCAAGCTCGCCGTCAACCCTCTGGACGCCCTCGCCGGAAAACCTCCGCGCCGGTGAGCATTCTCCCATCGATCGTCCTCGTCCCTCGGATCAGAATCCAGCGGCCGGGATTAGATCCCTCTACCGAAACGGTATTGGCCAATAGGGCTGCGCCACGTCGGCCAGGCCGGTCAGCCCCCCCCCCGGTCAAACCAGTCAAATGGTTTTCAAATTTGAATTTCAGTTCCAGATTTCTACTGCATCTCGTAAAATCGATAGAAAATAAAATACTTGGCCAAAAATTACAAATAATACCTCGTTGGAATCCTTAGAAAATGTAGATTCCAGTAGTACAATAAAACTCCATATTTTATGGGTTCATTTTGAATCTATCATCAGATCTGAACCAAACCTTCGGTTAACTTAATAAATTCATAACTTTTGTTCTGTGAGTCCAAATGCTACAAATTTGTAGTCTGTGGAATCCTTGGAACATATAGAACACTTTAGGATCAAAAATTTTCAAAGTTAATACGTACACAAACTTGCTACTGTTAAATATGTTCAAATCACTATTTTCATTACCATTTGAAATCTAAAAACTATTTTTGAGTGAAACCACTTGCAGTGACTTCAAGTTACTGTCACCTAACCAGTGGTAGCTCAAACTTATTTTTACAGTACAGTACCAAACCAAAACCTATTTTCAGAAGTGTTATCCTGTTTTGTCAAATAAACTATTTGTTTAATGCATTGAAAATTGTTTAATGAAACTTTTCTAACACCACACTTGTTTTCAAAGGCATCATAATTCATCTTATACAACATTTTCACACACACTCAATTAGTGTGTGAAATTAAAATGACATTTGCATACATGCATACATGTCTATGTTTATCATTAGAAATAGATTATTGATTGCTTGAATGTTTGGTTTGAATAGATTGTGAAGAGGAGCAAGACAACCTTTGTGACTGTTGTGAGTGTGCAAGCTGTTATCAAGGCAAGTGACACACCTATACCCTACATAATTTTACTACTGCATTAGTGTGTTTCAGTAGTATGCATGATAGGTGAAATGTTCAACTGTTTTATCAAATGCTTAGATCCTAGTAGTGTGTAGCTATCCCTCAAACCCCACCTGTTAGGATGCTAAATACTTTGAATAATATTGATGCCATGCTATGATCACTTGATAAAAGTGTTTCGTGAACAAATTAAGAACTTCAACTAAAATGAAACACCTGGGTGGATTGGTTTGATGATGGAGGCGATGTTGAGTGGTGACCTGGGGCTACACGTTGTGTAGTTGCTGCCTGGGTGTTCACTTGTGGTTTGCCAAAGAGGTTACTATGTCTTCCATGCTTAGAGTGCTTCCAGTGCAGCCTTATGACATTATGGGCTCTGTCTTGACTGATTAGATGTGAGAGTGCAACTTGTGTGCAACAAGATGGCGAGTAGTTGAATTGTAGGTTGGGAACGGATCTTACCAGTTAGTTGCTCTCTCCTCTAAAAGGTCTCGTCTCATTTTATGTATGGCCCTAAAATGAGTCGTAAGGTGAAAGTGCACAACCCTTGCAAGGTGTCAAAACTAATCGATTAGCCGTGTCCTCAGTTATGGACAATTGAGTCTCTAGACATGGAATGTACGGAGGAATCTCATCACCGATTCTGAATGACTAAAATCTATCTAGAAACCCTTAGGTAGGAGCTCAGGGCCATGCACTCCGAGGGGTGATGGTTGCTGTTGTTCCAACTTTGTTGAATTTCGCCCAGTGCTACATAACTTGCAACTATGTAGTATTTGGGGGTTATTTCGACCCTTTGAAAATAAAATCTTCAAATTAAATCTTGGAAAAGAATAGGACAAAATTGGCTTTATGCAAACTAGCCTACAGATCCACCAGCCAAATAGCATGTAGCTAGTTCTTTCACAACTGCCACCAAATAAGTGTCATTTGCCAGTACATCATTGTACTGACCCCCATGGGGCTGCATAATCCAATGTGCAGGTTCTTATGATGAGGAGTGAAGTGTTAGGATATCGACTCTACATACCAACATGACTGCCTGTGGCGCATGGTGAAGATGGAGGCTCGCTACTATTTTAGTTCCGTTGTGTCAAGTTGAACTCTGTTATTTGTTTCCCTCCATGAGACTATGAGGTTTAGTAATAATTTGTGAGACTTATGTATTTGGATCTGCGTGTAATCTTGATACTATGCAATGATTACTATATCTTGTTATGTGGTGCTATCATTGATCCAGGGAATAGCACATAACACAGGTGTTCCACCTTAATCAAAAGGTGGGGCGTCACAAAATGGTATCAGACCATAGTGTTGCCTGTAGGATCGAGACCCTAGGATTTGACAACCATAGGACACAATTTTTTTTTCTAAATACTATGCCAAATAATCATGATCTTATCGTCTTAGCCATTTCATTCTTACTTGTACTTCTCATTCCTGTTCTGATCTTTTCTCCCTTCTTTTTCAAAATGTTGTAGATGGACACCTACGACGAGAGAGTTGTAGCTGGTGAGGGAGACTACCTTTTCTCGGAGGTGCTATTTGACCTTGCCACCCAGCTTCAGATACCACCTCCAGTTTTCTGTGGGAAGATGCAGTACAAGGAGTATGGTATGGAGAAGTGGTTGATCCAAACCACTATCCAAGGAAGACTCGATGAAGAAAGAGAATCCACAATGGAGTACACCGAAGCATATGTGGACTGGAGGTATTCTGTGGAGATTGCCATGCAGGGCGCCATCGCCCGCATTCGCCACAAGTACAGGACTCTCATTCCACGTCCCTCAGCCTATGGGATGATTGGAGAGCGATCTGTTGGAGGACATGTTGTGGATCGCAGAGGCCAGGAGTTCCACTCCCTCCTGAGAGGTTACCTCACTGAGAGGGAGCGCTGCTCAGTCAATCTGGAAGACATGCTGAAGAAGCAAATTATCAACCAGGACCAGTTCAGAGATCTCATGGATCTTGCCACCAAAAAGATCATGGAGACTGAATCTGCTCTTGTGATGATGGATGAGAAGAAGACTCAACTGGAGAACAAGCTCAAGATTGTTGAAGGACCCTTGCAGTTAGGCGGGAAGATTCTCCAAGATGACATCTGGTCTCATCTTCTGGAGAAGACATTACTACTGCAGTATGATAACATACAGAAGTTGGGAGATGAGAAGAAGCAGATCGAGAAGGTCAACAATGAGCTGAAGTCTGAGAATGAAAAGCTGAGGATGAAGATTGCTGAGTTAGAAGCAAGTCAGAAAGAAGAGGAGTCCGAGGAAGAAGAGGACCCCGAAGAGAGACTCGTGTATTCCTCTAGTGATGATCTATCCTATGAGGAGTGGGAAGCCAAGGCGCTGAGAGACCTCAAGAAGGCAGAGCATCGAGACCCTCTACCCCTCTCATGTCTCAAGAGGGTTAAGAAAGGCTAGTTGACCACCATCATCATCTTGTATCGTTTGCGATAGCACGTTTGTATTGTCTTACCGTGTTGGTATGACAGTACCATTTATCATTTGCTTTTTCGAACTCTTAGTGCTTACTTCTAGACTTGTTAAGTCGTGTGTTTCGCGTGTGGCTTAAAAAAAAATTTATCGAAGGTTGTGTGCTTGTTTATTGTTTGTGATTGGCTTGTTGTTTTGTGCATGGGTAGGATTTTACTCCTTTAGCTTTATCTGTCTAATACTCATCTATGCTATACATTACCTCAGAAGCCGCCATGACGTGCACCAAAAAACAATGACAACGATGGAAACAACAACAATGACACCAATGCAGCAATTCAGCAACTAGTGGTTGCTCAGGCCCAACTGATGCAAATGATGACCCAGTTCATCCAAGCAAATGCAAACAACAATAACAACAACAATAACAATCCTCCGCCACCACCGCCGCCACCCCCACCCCAGGTGGATAGATTGGCAAGGTTTCTGAGGCTGAGACCCAACAAGTTCTCATCTGCTACTGAACCAATAGTAGGTGATGACTGGCTACGTTCAGTCAACAAGGATCTGACCACCTGTGAGTGCACTGATGCTGAAAAGGTGCGCTTCACTGCTCACTTACTTGAAGGGTCGGCAGCTATGTGGTGGGAGACATACCAGGTCACTCATCCAATAGATGGTTTGGACTGGGACACCTTCAAAGAAGGCTTTCGCACTGCCCACATATCATCGGGCACTATAAATGTGAAGGAAGAATTCCGTGGTCTGCGACAAGGTGGAAGAACTCTGAAGGAGTACATGGATGACTTATGTGCTCTGTCCAGGTATGCACCTGAAGATATTGATACTGATGCAAAGAGGAAGGAAAAATTCCTCAGTGGGCTCAAGGGAGAACTCAAAATACCCCTGTCAGTCGCCTATGCTCCAAATTATCAGTCTCTGCTTGATCAGGCCATCACTCTAGACAACAACATCAAGAAAGAAGAGAACCGTAAAAGGAAGTTCAGTAACAGAAAGAGCCATGTGGAACCATTCCACAAGAAGCACCACTCATCTGAGGGCAGTGGACTCGGCAGCTCTCACAAACATGGGAATCGTTTCCATAAAGGAAATGGTAGCCACTTCAACAACCATAAGCATAGTGGAGGTTTCAAGGGAAACAGCTCCAATGGACATCACAATGGACACAATGGTTAGCATCGCCACAACACTGAACCCAAGAAGGACCTCTCTGGCATCACTTGCTTCAAGTGCAAGAAGAATGGTCACTATTCCTCCAGCTGCCCAGAAAACAAGACCAGTGAGCTTGCCAAGCCCAACCCATTTCAGAAGGGCCAAGTGAACCACCTCAATGTGGAGGAGGTGATGAATGAACCTGATGCCGTGATGGGTATGTTTCCTCTCAACTCATTTACAGCATTAGTTTTATTTGATACTGGAGCATCTCATTCATTCATATCAAAGACTTTTGCAAACAAAAATGGGTTCCCCACTGAAACCATAGGAAAAACCATTAAAGTAAGTTCCCCTGGTGGAGAATTGTTAGTCAATGCTGGTTGCAGGGATCTGATTCTGGAAATTGGTACATATAACTTCCCAACCCATTTAGTAATTCTAGACTCGCAAGGTTTAGATGTAATCTTGGGCATGGATTGGATGACTACCTATGGTGGATTCATAGACTGTGTGAATAGAGCAATTACACTCACCACCCCAGAAGGGAGGAGAATTAGATACAAATCCCAACTGGATTTTAATGATATTAGGCTAAACCATCTTAAGGGGGTTAGCCTAGATGAAGTGCACATAGTGAATGAATACCCAGATGTCTTCCCTGATGAGCTACCAGGAATGCCACCTGATAGAGATGTAGAGTTTCTCATTGATCTGCTACCGGGCACTGGCCCAATAGTAAAGAGACCCTACCCTATGTCCACTGATGAGTTGAAAGAACTCAAGAAGCAACTAGCAGAACAATTAGGGAAAGGATTTATTAGAGAAAGTTCATTATCATGGGGAGCACCAGTTCTGTTTGTGGAGAAGAAGGATAAGGGTCAGCGTTTAGTGATGGATTATCGTTCGTTGAATGAAGTGACCATCAAAAACAAATATCCACTACCAAGAATCAATGACTTGTTTGATCAGTTAGAAGGAGCTAGTGTGTTTTCCAAGATCGATCTTAGGTCTGGATACTTTCAGCTCAAGATTAGAGAACATGACATTCCCAAGATAGCCTTTGTTACTAGATATGGCTCGTATGAATATACGGTGATGCCCTTTGGTTTAACCAATGCACCGTCATACTTCATGAGCATGATGAACAAAGTGTTCATGGAATTTCTAGATAAATTTGTCGTTGTCTTCATTGACGACATACTGGTCTACTCAAAAAGCAAAGAAGAACATGAAAAACATCTATGTGCAATATTGGAGAAATTTCGAGAGCACCAGCTATATGCTAAATTCAGCAAGTGTGAATTTTGGCTCAATGAAGTAGGATTCCTTGGACACATTATAACCAAGGAGGGAATTGCAGTCGATCCAGCCAAAGTGACTGCAGTAACGGAATGGGAACCACCCAAGAATGTTGGGGAAATTCGTAGTTTCTTAGGATTGGCCGAATATTACCGGACATTTATTGAGAACTTTTCAAAGATAGCCAAACCAATGACTGAGTTATTGAAGAAAGAAAAGAAGTTTGAGTGGACTGAAGCTTGTGAAAGCAGTTTTCAAGAGTTGAAGAAGAGATTAGTGTCTGCACCTGTTCTGTGCTTACCGGATATAGAGAAAGAATTTCAAGTGTATTGCGACGCTTCTCTTCAAGGTCTAGGAAGTGTGTTGATGCAAGGAGGCAAAGTAGCAGCCTATGCTTCTAGACAACTCAAGAAACATGAACTGAACTATCCAACTCATGACCTTGAGTTAGCTTCAGTAGTTCACGCCTTGAAGACTTGGAGACACTATTTGATGGGAAAGAGATGTGCAGTCTTCACCGACCACAAAAGTTTGAAGTATATCTTTACTCAGAAAGACCTCAACATGAGACAAAGAAGATGGTTAGAACTCATCAAGGATTACGATTTGAGTTTGCAATACCATCCTGGTAAAGCAAATGTGGTAGCTGATGCCATGAGCCGTAAAGCCTATGTGAACTGTCTATCAACAGATGTGTTGCCAGAAGATCTATGTAGGGATTTAAGAGACCTCAGCCTGGAAGTAGTGCCAAGAGGTTTTGTAGCCTCGCTAGCAGTGCAACCAACCCTGATGGACAAAATATGCCAAGCTCAGAAAGGAGATAAAGAGATAGAGAAGATTAAAGAAAATATGAGGAAGGACAAAGCTAAAGGCTTTAGTGAAGATGAACAAGGAATTATCTGGTTTGAGAAACGTATCTGTGTGCCAGATGACCCCGATCTTAGAAAATTGATATTCCAAGAAGCCCATGAAACCCCGTACTCTATTCATCCTGGTAATACCAAGATGTACATAGACTTGAAAGAAAGATTCTGGTGGAGCAATATGAAGGGAGACATTGCTGAATATATAGCCAAGTGTGATGTGTGCAGTAGAGTAAAAGCTGAACATCAGAAACCAGCCGGACTACTTCAACCACTGAAGGTGCCGGATTGGAAATGGGATCAAATTGGTATGGAATTCATCACCGGGTTACCCCGAACAAAATCAGGGTATGACTCGATTTGGGTTATAGTCGATCGTTTGACCAAGGTAGCTCATTTCATACCAGTGAAGACCACTTACACTAGTGCAAAGTTAGCGGATATCTACATGAAGAGGATTGTGAGCCTTCACGGTGTTCCCAAGAGTATTGTGTCAGATAGAGGAACTCAATTTACCTCTCACTTTTGGAAGCAGCTTCATGAATCATTAGGAACTAGGTTGGAATTCAGCACAGCATTCCACCCACAGACAGATGGACAAACAGAAAGAGTAAACCAGATTTTGGAAGATATGCTGAGAGCATGTGCTCTAGACTATGGGTCTAGTTGGGATGACAACCTGCCTTACGTAGAGTTTTCCTACAACAACAGCTATCAAGCTAGTATTGAGATGGCACCATTTGAAGCCTTGTACAGCAAGAAATGTACTACACGTCTACTATGGAGTGGTGTAGGAGAACGAAGTTTCTTCGGACCTGATATCATTCAAGAAGCTGAAGAAAAGGTTAGATTGATCAAGGATAGACTAAAGATAGCCTAATCTCGTCAGAAGAGCTACGCGGATAACAAGCATAGAGACATCACCTATGAAGTAGGAGATAGAACCTATCTCAGAGTGTCACCCCTTCATGGTGTTAAGAGGTTTGGTATCAAGGGTAAGTTAGCACCCCGATTCATAGGACCATTCAAAGTCTTATCCCGCAAGGGAGAAGTAGCTTATGAGCTGGAACTACCCGAGATTCTTTCAGCTGTACACAACGTGTTCCACGTAAGTCAGCTAAAGAAATGCCATCCAGAGATGTCAGAAACGCTGTTGAATGATACGGTACCTCTCGAGGAAGTTCATCTAGAAAGTGACTTGACTTATGAGGAGAAACCCATTAAGATACTCGAGAAAGCAGAAAGAACTACACGCACCAAGACCATCAAAATCTGCAAAGTACAATGGAGTCACCACACTGAAGAGGAAGCCACTTGGGAGCGTGAAGACACCCTTCGAGAAGATCACCCACACCTATTTTCTAGCCTTTCCGAAGTTCGAGGGCGAGCTTCATCTTAAGGGGGTTAGTCCGTAACATCCCAAGTTTTCAAATATAAAAATTCAACATGCATTCATGGCATATTGCATATCATGGTCTTTTTCAAAACTTTGAATCTTATTCCTTCAAAGAATATTGTTTCAAAAATGCCATTTTACCGAAAAATTTTAGAAACAAAAAGGTTTCAGAAAGAAACTATTTAAAATAAGTTCCTTGGTTATGGGAGCTATTAGAAATTTTTGAAAACCAAATATTATGGGAAGTTGTTATTTAAAATTTAACTTCCTACTTATTTGGACTCTATATTTAAATTCTTACAAATTATTTCTTTTTCCAGCTCATCACCAAACTCTTGGTTTATAAGTTTCAAACACGCTTTTTAAAGAACCAAAGTGGTCAGCTTTGTTTTTATTCAAATCAGAATAGAATAGCTTTTTTAAAACCCAAAATAGAAATAAAAAACAAAAGAAAACAGAAAGAAAAAATACAAAGAAGAGCCAGCAGCCCACTTGGGCCGCACCCGGGAGCCAGCCGGCCCAGCTCACCCCCGAACCAGCCCAGTCCGACTTTTCCCCTGTAACAACTCAGAAATTGTAATCCACTCTCTATTAATTAAAGTGCCAAATTTTGGACCAAGATAGAACTTTTTAACTATGATTGCATGTATACATGTATTTTTCCATTATGTGTATTTTATGATTTCATGTGTGTTATTTTTGGTTGTGCAATGGTTAGTTAATTCTAAGTTAACCAACAGAAGCAATTGAGACAAATTATAAGAACCAAGGAAACAAGAAACCAAAGAAAGAAAGAAAAAGAGAAGAATAAGATGATCTAGGAAATCTTATTGACTACCCTACTTTGAGCCTTTAGAATAAGAAATCTGTAACTCAACTTGGTGTTTGGCCAGTTAGTTGAGCTTGACCAAGTTGCATACTAACTCAACCAAAAGGTTGCTACCCAAAATTCAAATCAGAACATCACTCAAACTTCTATCAAACTTTGAATCTGAATCAGTGACCAAACTTCAAATTCAAAATAAGATTTCTGCAAAACTTAACAGTTCTTTGTAAGAAAAATATGACTGGAAACCTTGGCCAATATGTTGATCACCAAAAGTGGAAAATTTCAAAAATTCGAATTTGAATCTCTTGCGAGCATTTCGTCGAACACCTGGAAGATGAAAATCGAGCAAATCTTGATCACTGTGAGCTGCACTATTCTTCCTCGCTCAAACCCTGTCGCCATGCTGCTGGACACCTCCGCGGTCGACCCCAGCTCCCTCTGCCCCGACCCAAGCCGTGAGAAAGGGAGGAGAAGAGGAGACAGCACCCAGGACCCCCCTCTCTTCTTCCCCAGCTCACTGCACGTCGCCGACCACCGTGACTGCACCAGAGCCAACCCACAGCACTCCATGGCCGAGACCGAAACCCCCCAGCACGCGAGCGAGGCAGCCGTGCCCAGTGTCGCTCGACGCATGCGCCCAGGGCCCCCGCACCGACGAGCTACTGGACGCCCTCGCCCTTGTCGCTCCGGCCTATAAAAGCCCCCGCCGATCAAACGACTGGACGCACACCGTCCCCAGCTACCTCCCAGACACGCTCACTTCACCCTGCTCGCTCTCGTTCGACGTCGCCACCCCCGCCGGCGAGGTACTGGACGCGGAGAGCGCCGCCGCGTTCGACCTCCCTGGAGCAAGCCGCCGCTGGGAATCGGAGGAGGAGCCTCGCCGGAGTCGTTTCCACCCCTCGCCGTCGAGTTCTTCTTCCTCTATGCACGCCGCCGTCGCCGTCATCGCCTTCACTGCTCGCAGGTGAGCTCCGCCCCTCTCCGTCGAGCACGATGGCTGTGAGCCGTTAGATCTGGATCGATCGGTAGCGTACCGGTTCGGGGAAGTTAAGTGACCTGACGGGTGGGACCCCCCTGTCAGGTTCAGTTTTATTTCTTTCCCGCCCGTGCGAATCGTTTTCTGGGCCGGCCCGTTCGGGATTCGTTTGAAATAGGCCCAGCCGGTTTAGAATTCGGTCCGTTCGATTTTATTTATTTCCCGCTCGTTTCGAATTAATTCAAATATGATTCAGATATGATTTTCAAACTTTAATTCCCAGAGATTTACAAATCCTTTTCTAACAAATGAATATGCGTTGGAAAGCTTGTGAAATGCTCTATACTGTAGAACTGATTAGAATTCAATTTGAGCTAGGAATTTAAATCAATAAGAATAGTGTGACCATAGCTTTATTAATTCTAGAAAAATTCTATAGAATTGTTTAACCCTCCTAAAATTATGAAAATTGGTTTGTGAACTCACTAATCAACTCCCCTACTGTTTAGTCAACCTTTATCAACTCAAACCCAATTAGTGATATCAATTAGACCCTAACCCAATTCTAGTTAGTAGCATAAAATGATAGATCTCTATCTTACACTTAGAATTAATTTTTGCCCTCAATACTAATTCACATAATTAGTTAATCCTCACTTAAACTAGCCCTAATACCCTTAGTGCAAACCCATACTCAAGAAGTAAACCACACATGACATCTGGTAGAAAAATTAACTTGCACACTAAATGCAAACTTGGAAGAAACTTGCAAAACCATTCAAATAAAATCTAATAGGAAGGCTATGGTTTGAAAACAAGTATGTGTGCTTGGTGTGTTGTTAGCATTGTGTAGTGATGATGTGCTTTGTGTTTATTCATTATTAGACGCTAGTGTTGCCGAGGAGGATATTGAGGGGGAATATTATCAAGAAGAAGAAGAATACCCCGGACACTTTGCCAACCAAGGCAAGCCATCTTTTGAATCATACTCCAAATGCCTAGTTTTACTATTGCATACTACTTGTTCTAAGTAAATTGCATGATTGAATTGCTAGGTTAAAATGATAGAAGTGTAGTGATATCTTGCTTAGCAAGAGCATCAAGCTGAGTTTATCCAAACATAGCTAGTGGTATCATCACTCAATATAATTGCTTAGTCGCTAATAAAATTGAGACCATCTCTAAGTGGAACCCCATTGAACTTGGTGACTTGAGTTTGAAAACTTGAAATGAAGATTCTCCTACATGATGGTTTTAGGAAGGAAAATAATATTGACTAAGAGCTATGGAATGTATTTGCTAAATGATAATAAGTGATGTACCATGTGAGCCAACCATTACCGTACGACCACATTACCCCTAAATGGGAAGGGGCTTAGTCCGTAGCTTGTTTACCCTAGTACGGGAGGCCTTGCATCAAACCTTATGAAAGTGCACCGTGCGCGGTTACTTCTGAACCAAGTGGAGATTCCACTCATCCGGCATCCCGGAGCGGGCAAAACTAGAGGCGCCGGAACGGGGATTTCCGTATCTCGGGCTCTAGGGAAGGATCCTGTACTAGAGTGAGCAAGTGAAAGAATTTGTTTGATTATCTGAACCCCACATACTTTGTGTATGACGATCCGTGGATTTCTCCCGGCAGATGTATCGAATCTTGTGGGTAAAGTGTACCCCTCTGCAGAGGTTTTCAAACTATTCGAATAGCCGCATCCTCGGTTATGGACAGTTGGCAAACTGTACTTGACTTTTGTCAAGAATGATAATAACTTGTGTGAACTGGGTGAATGACATGACTTGACTTGACCTTGATCTTGACACACTTGAAGTTCCCTTAGATTAAACTTAGATAACTAAACTTCTCTTCTACCAATGAACGTTCTTGGGAAATAAAACTAGCTTTTGCCAACTAAACTTAGTGCTTAGTCCACCATATCAACCTTGCATGTCTACTTCAACACTTCATTTTATAAGATGGTTTGCGAGTGCATCCAATGTACTCACAGCTGTGTCCCTGGCTATCAACTTGGCCAGACTATGGGGAAGAGTATCCGGAGGAAGGGTATGAAGAAGAATACCAGAACTAAGATCTTCTACTGAGACGCCATTGCCTGTAGGGTGAAGGCATGGACCCGAAGACGTTATTTCCGCTGCTATATTGTATTGTAATATGAACTTGGTCTCTATGACCATTGTATTTGAATCATCGTATTGTAATGTCTATGGAACTGGTTACCAACTACGTTATGTGTATCACAACAATGATTCTGGGATTGTGGTGGAATGCATAACGGGCACTTCGAATTTGTGATAAATTCGGGGTCGTCGTAAGTTGGTATCAGAGCCTAGGCTGACCATAGGAGACCTTAGTTAGAATGGGCGTTACAGAAACTTTTATAAAAGCAAAGATATAAGTAATGGTTTGAAATTGCTTAGTCTTTTCCTCTCTATTTACAAAGTTTTGTACCTACTTCAGTTTTTACCTAATTAAAAACTTGCACACTTGAGTTGGTCACTAACTTAATCTAATCTAAAATGTTGTAGATGGCACCGGTATTCACTGAGCAGTACCAATTGGGCCATGGTGGCAGCCTTTGTTTCGAGCGCGACCTCACCACCCTGACCTTGTTTCTGAACCGTCTGTACCCGGAGTTCAAGGGAGCCGTGCTCAATGAGCACCCGGATGGAGAGCTATGATGGCTTGTCAGGGACAGTTGCCATGGCAAGAAGGGAGATTTGAGTTCTCCAAGGATCAAGTTTGAGCTTGTGGAGAACACTTGGGCCGATGGTTTGGTCCGAGGTATGCAGGAGATGCACGCCCGCTTGTGCGGACTACATGTTGAGGAGGTCCAGGGAGAGCGCTTTAGGAACTTCGCTCGGCGTGATGCGGATGGGCGTCCCGCAAACATGCCTGGGCAGAATGAGCCGAGTACCTACGTCGATCACATGGACTTCTTGCTGTACTCCACTCAGCAGGAGGCAGATCGAGCCCGTACCAAGGCCAACCTTGAGCACTTCGCACTGGTGGAGGCAAGGAGCACTATCAGGATTCTTGCTAGGGATCGCAAGAGTCTTCGCCGCTAGCGCGATGAGAGGGATCACACCATTGAGGAGTTGAAGGCCAATGTGGCTGAGCTGACTGAGTACATTGAGAGTCTAGAGGACCACCTTGGTGAGGAGGAAGGCATTGATCTCCGCAAGGAGGATAATGCCCTCATTAGTGATGAGGATGACTTCATGGAGGACCTTGATGATGAGGAGGATCCTGAGGAGAATGGATTCATTGTGGACGATGAGGAGGAAGACCCCGAGGAGCCCGATGTTTAGATTGGAGACTTCCGTGTTATCTAGTTATGAGTTCACCTTGAGTCACTTCGTGTAGCTGTGAGTTGTATCCCCCTCTCTAGTAGACGAGTCGCAATGGTTTGATGTAAACCATTTGTAATGTGTGAACTCGTATGTATGTTATGTTTGATGCTTGTTGAATGAAATATGAATTTGGCTCTTAAGGCCTTAGTCAGACAAAAACATGCATCATATATGTTACATTAAATCTTAGCCAACTAGTTTTTCCCTCTTGTCTTACACACCTTATCTTCAGATGCCGCGAGCACCCCCACCCCCGAACCCGGAAATGGCCGAACTACTAAGGTTGATCATGGAAGACCGGGAAGCAGCCCGAGCTGAGCGCCAAGCTAACTTGGCCACTCTTCAGCAGTTAACCCAGATGGCAATGAACCACAACAATGGCAATGGAAATGGCCATCGTGAAGGAGAAAACAATGGCCATGGTGATCACCGATCCAAGTTAAGGAGTTTCCAAAACACCAATCCACCTATATTCACTAAGTCTGAAGAACCCTTAGATGCTGATGACTGGCTTCGCACGATGGAGAACAATTTGGCAGTCGCCGAAGTTGGTGAAAATGAGAAGGTCTTGTACACCACCCACTATCTTGCGGGAGCCGCAAAAGCTTGGTGGGATAGCACTCGTGCAATGCAAGCCCAAGGGTACGTGATGCCTTGGGAGGAGTTCAAGAGCAAGTTCAGCAAAGCCCATGTTCCTTTGGGATTGGTTAAAAGGATGAGAGATGAGTTCAGAAATCTGAAGCAAGGTTCCCTATCTGTGGTTGATTACCGTGACAAGTTCCTTACCTTGTCTAGGTATGCCCCAGATGACACCAACACCACTGAGAAGAAGCAAGAAAGGTTTCTGGATGGACTTCTTGATGAGATGCAATGTGTCTTGGTCAGCATTCACTTTGCCGACCTGGAGTCATTGGTTGACTCTGCCATTCAGATGGAAGGCAAACTCAAGCAAGCTGCAGAGAACCGCAAGCGCCGTATGATGTATCAAGGCAACTCGAGCAATTCGCAGAAGCCAAGGGGAAATCCACCTATGGGTTTTGCTCCTAGACCTATGAGGCCATCTGCACCTACTCCATGCCCCAACTACCCCAACCGTCCGCCCGGCAACAACTTCAACCGTGCACCTCCAAGACCTAGTGGCAACAACTTCAACACCAATAACCCTAGGCCAAATGGCGCCCCTGTGCTACCCAAGCCTGGTGACAAGTCTGGTGTTACCTGTTATGAGTGCAGACTCAAAGGACACTACTCCAATGAGTGCCCCAAGAAGCTGAATGACGCATCCAAGACCACTGCTCCTGCTTAGCAGCAGCGCCGTGTTGGGAATGGCAAGAATTATTCCCCAAGGAACCAGCCTCATCCCCGAGGCCATCTGAACCACATGAATGTTGAAGAAGCTCAGGAGGCAACCAATGTTGTGCTTGGTATGTTCCCTGTTAACTCAGTTCCTGCAAGAGTTCTGTTTGATTCTGGAGCTTCCCACTCGTTTGTTACTCAGTTATTCGTTGATAAAAGTGGACTTCAACCCACACCCCTGAAAAATATCATGTCTGTGCAAATACCTGGGTCAATCACCAAGGCTAGTTGTACCTGCTTGGCAGTGCCCATAGAAATCCATGGGATCTCATTCTTAGCCAGTTTGATTGTGTTAGGAACCAAAGGATTGGAAGTAGTCCTTGGTATGGATTGGATGTCTCAACACCAAGGAATTATAGATTGTGCCAAAAAGACCATCACCATGAGGAGTAGCCATGGAGTTTTAGTAAAGCATGTGTCAGTTAAACCCACCCAAATCCCCAGATGTCATAAGAGTATCTCAGGGCCAACCATAGAGGAAGTTCCCATCGTCTGTGAATACCTGGATGTTTTTCCCGATGAGCTACCCGGAATGCCACCGGATCGGGATATTGAGTTTATCATTGAGCTTATTCCCGGGACTGGATCCATCGCCCAACGACCCTATCGTATGAACCCAGCTGAACTAGTGGAGTTGAAGAAGCAATTGGATGACCTTTTGAGTAAGGGATTGATTCAGCCAAGTTCTTCTGCCTGGAGATCACCCGTTCTGTTTGTGGATAAAAGTGACGGTTCCAGCCGACTGTGCACTGATTACCGCAAGCTAAATGAGGTGACCATCAAGAATAAGTATCCTCTTCCGAAGATAGATGATCTGTTTGACCAATTGACCGGAGCTCGAGTCTTCTCGAAGATAGATCTTAGAACTGGATACCATCAACTAAAGATCCGTGCAACTGATATACCCAAAATAGCCTTCACTACCTGATACGGATTGTATGAGTACACCGTAATATTCTTTGGATTAACCAATGCCCCTGCTTATTTCATGAATCTCATGAATAAGGTTTTCATGGAGTTTTTGGATAAGTTTGTCGTTGTCTTCATTGATGACATCCTTATCTACTCCAAGTCCGAAGAAGAGCATGCAACCCATTTGAGGCTAATCCTAGAGACTCTGAGAGAGCATCAGCTGTATGCCAAGTTCAGTAAATGTGAGTTTTGGTTGAAAGAAGTTGGATTCCTAGGCCATGTGTTATCAGCTGGAGGGATATCAGTAGACCCAAAGAAGATCAAATCAGTCATGGAATGGGAAGCACCTACCACTCAAACTGAAGTTAGAGGTTTTCTCAGATTAGCTGGGTACTACCGCCAGTTTGTTGAAGGGTTTTCACGCATTGCCCGGCCAATGACCCAGCTGTTGAAGAAGGACAAGAAGTTTGAATGGACCCCTAAGTGTGAAGAAAGTTTTCAAGAGCTCAAGAAGCGATTGGTGACCGCTCCCATCCTAACCATGCCCGATATCACCAAGAACTTTGATGTCTATTGCGACGCTTCCAAACTTGGACTTGGTTGTGTGTTAATGCAAGAAGGCAAGGTCATAGCTTACCTCTCTCGGCAGCTTCTACCTCATGAAGAAAACTATCCAACTCATGATCTGGAGTTAGCAGCGGTAGTTCTAGCTTTGAAGACCTGGAGGCACTATCTTATGGGTAACCATTGTGAGATCTACACTGATCACAAGAGTTTGAAGTATATTTTCACCCAGAAGGAGTTGAATATGAGACAAAGAAGATGGATAGAGCTGATCAAGGATTATGATTTGGAAATCCATTATCACCCCGGTAAAGCCAATGTAGTGGCCGATGCATTGAGTAGGAAGCCCTGCTCGTTGAATATGATGATCAAAGAGGAGCAACCCCTGTTGCACCAAGAGTTTGAAAAATTCGGATTGGAACTAGTCAGTCAAGGATTCTTAGCCAACCTTGAGTTTCAACCCACCTTGATGAGCCAAATCAAAGAAGCCCAGAAGGGAAATAAGAGTATTGACGGAATCAAGCGCAGAATCAGTACCGGCAAAGTGCCAGGATTTGAAGAAGATGATCAAGGAGTTCTTTGGTATAAGGGGCGTATTTGTGTGCCTGCGGACTCAGAGTTGAAAGAAGTTATTATGAGAGAAGCCCATGAGACACCTTACTCCATCCACCCCGGTGGAACCAAGATGTATCAAGATTTAAAGGAACAATTTTGGTGGCATGGAATGAAGCGTGAGATTGCTTCGTTCATATCTAAGTGTGATATTTGTCAAAGAGTCAAGGCTGAACATCAACGTCCTGCGGGATTGCTGCAACCTTTGCAAGTTCCGGAATGAAAGTGGGAATCTGTTGGCATGGATTTCATCACTGGATTTCCAAGGTCTAGCCGTGGAAATGACTCTATCTGGGTCATTGTGGATAGACTGACCAAAGTTGCCCACTTTATTCCTGTCAAGACCACTTATACCTCAGGACAGCTAGCAGATCTTTATCTATCCAGAATTGTTAGTCTGCATGGAGTCCCTAAAACCATAGTTTCCGATCGAGGAACCCAATTCACCTCAAGATTTTGGAAAAGTTTGCACCAAGCCTTGGGAACCAAATTAGCCTTTAGCACAGCTTACCACCCTCAGACTGATGGACAGACAGAAAGAGTAAATCAGATACTTGAAGATATGTTGAGAGCCTATGTTCTAGCCTATGGAGCTAAGTGGGAAGATTGTCTGCCTTTCGCAGAATTTTCCTACAACAACAGTTATCAAGCTAGTTTGCAAATGGCCCCATTTGAAGCTTTATATGGAAGAAAGTGTCGTACCCCTTTGAATTGGTCAGAAACCGGAGACAGTCAGATATTTGGACCTGATATTCTGCAAGAAGCCGAGGAGAAAGTTCGCATGATTCGTTACTACCTCAAGGCAGCCCAGTCTAGACAGAAGGGCTATGCTGACAAGAGACGTAGAGAACTGACCTTCCAGATTGGAGATTTTGTTTATCTCAGAGTATCACCCCTCAAGGGAATGCCGAGATTCCAAGTGAAAGGAAAGCTTGCACCAAGGTATATTGGACCCTTCAAGGTGCTAAGCCGCAGAGGAGAAGTGTCATATCAGTTGGAAATGCCCCCTGAATTGTCTGAAGTACACGATGTCTTTCACGTGTCTTTACTTCGGAAATGTCTTGAAGTGCCGGAGAAGCCAGAAGTCTTCAAGAATATTGATCACCGTTCTGTGGACATCAACAAGGATTTGACCTATCGTGAAGTGCCTATTCGTATCCTCGAGGAAGCATATAGAACCACTCGAACCCGAAGCATCAAGTTTCTGAAAGTTCAGTGGAGTAATCACACCGAAGATGAAGCTACGTGGGAACGAGAAGATTACCTCCAGAAAGAATTTCCCAATCTTTTTAGTTCTTAATCGGTGAATCTCGGGGACGAGATTCTTTTTAAGGGGGGAAGATTGTAACAACTCAGAAATTGTAATCCACTCTCTATTAATTAAAGTGCCAAATTTTGGACCAAGATAAAACTTTTTAACTATGATTGCATGTATGCATGTATTTTTCCATTATGTGTATTTTATGATTTCATGTGTGTTATTTTTGGTTGTGCAATGGTTAGTTAATTCTAAGTTAACCAACAGAAGCAATTGAGACAAATTATAAGAACCAAGGAAACAAGAAACCAAAGAAAGAAAGAAAAAGAGAAGAATAAGATAATCTAGGAAATCTTATTGACTACCCTACTTTGAGCCTTTAGAATAAGAAATCTGTAACTCAACTTGGTGTTTGGCCAGTTAGTTGAGCTTGACCAAGTTGCATACTAACTCAACCAAAAGGTTGCTACCCAAAATTCAAATCAGAACATCACTCAAACTTCTGTCAAACTTTGAATCTGAATCAGTGACCAAACTTCAAATTTGAAATAAGATTTCTGCAAAACTTAACATTTCTTTGTAACAAAAATATGACTGGAAACCTTGGCCAATATGTTGATCACCCAAAGTGGAAAATTTCAAAAATTCGAATTTGAATCTCTTGCGAGCATTTCGTCGAACACCTGGAAGATGAAAATCGAGCAAATCTTGATCACTGTGAGCTGCACTGTTCTTCCTCGCTCAAACCCTGTCGCCATGCTGCTGGACACCTCCGCGGTCGACCCCAACTCCCTCTGCCCCGACCCAAGCCGTGAGAAAGGGAGGAGAAGAGGAGACGGCACCTAGGACCCCCCTCTCTTCTTCCCCAGCTCACTGCACGTCGCCGACCACCGTGACTGCGCCAGAGCCGACCCACAGCACTCCGCGGCCGAGACCGAAACCCCCCAGCATGCGAGTGAGGCAGCCGTGCCCAGTGTCGCTCGACGCACGTGCCCAGGGCCCCCGCACCGGCGAGCTACTGGACGCCCTCGCCCTCGTCGCTCCGGCCTATAAAAGCCCCCGCCGATCAAACGACTGGACGCACACCGTCCCCAGCTACCTCCCAGACACGCTCACTTCACCCCGCTCGCTCTCGTTCGACGTCGCCACCCCCGCCGGCGAGGTACTGGACGCGGAGAGCGCCGCCGCGTTCGACCTCCCTGGAGCAAGCCGCAGCTGGGAATCGGAGGAGGAGCCTCGCCGGAGTCGTGTCTACCCCTCGCCGTCGAGTTCTTCTTCCTCTACGCACGCCGCCGTCGTCGTCTTCACTGCTCGCAGGTGAGCTCCGCCCCTCTCCGTCGAGCACGATGGCTGTGAGCCGTTAGATCTGGATCGATCGGTAGCGTACCGGTTCGGGGAAGTTAAGTGACCTGACGGGTGGGACCCCCCTGTCAGGTTCAGTTTTATTTCTTTCCCGCCCGTGCGAATCGTTTTCTGGGCCGGCCCGTTCGGGATTCATTTGAAATAGGCCCAGCCGGTTTAGAATTCGGTCCGTTCGATTTTATTTATTTCCCGCTCGTTTTCGAATTAATTCAAATATGATTCAGATATGATTTTCAAACTTTAATTCCCAGAGATTTACAAATCCTTTTCTAACAAATGAATATGCGTTGGAAAGCTTGTGAAATGCTCTATACTGTAGAACTGATTAGAATTCAATTTGAGCTAGGAATTTAAATCAATAAGAATAGTGTGACCATAGCTTTATTAATTCTAGAAAAATTCTATAGAATTGTTTAACCCTCCAAAAATTATGAAAATTCGTTTGTGAACTCACTAATCAACTCCCCTACTGTTTAGTCAACCTTAATCAACTCAAACCCAATTAGTGATATCAATTAGACCCTAACCCAATTCTAGTTAGTAGCATAAAATGATAGATCTCTATCTTACACTTAGAATTAATTTTTGCCCTCAATACTAATTCACATAATTAGTCAATCCTCACTTAAACTAGCCCTAATACCCTTAGTGCAAACCCATACTCAAGAAGTAAACCATGAAGGAAATATGCCCTAGAGGCAATAATAATATTGTTATTATCATATTTCTTGTTCATGATAATGTTTATACTCCATGCTATAATTGTATTAAGCGGAAACATTAATACTTGTGTGGTTTATGAACAACACCGTGTCCCTAGTACGCCTCTACTAGACTAGCTCATTGATTAATGATGGTTAAGGTTTCCTAACCATAGACATGAGTTGTCGATTAATAATGAGGTCATGTCATTAGGAGAATGATGTGATGGACAGACCCAAATAAAGCAGAGCAATTAGATCGTATCATTGTGTTCATCTTTGCGAAGCTTTTCTCATGTCATGTATTGTATTCCTTAGACCATGAGATAATACAACTCCCTGGTATCGGAAGAAAGCTTTGAGGTCATCAAATGTCATCCTATGTGAGGGTGATAATAAAGGTGTCTCTCAGGTGATCGGAAAGTACTTGTTGGGTTGTATGTATCGAGATGGAATTTGTCCCTCCCAAGTCGGAGAGATATACTTCGGGCCCACTCGGTAATCGATATCAACACCACTTGCAAGCATGTGGTTAAGGATTTAATCACGAAGTGATATCGGATTACGGAACGAGTAAAGTACTTGCTGTGAACGAGATTGAACTAGGTATGGCGATACCGATGATCAAATCTCGGGCAAGTAAAATATCGTGTGACGAAGGGAATACATATACGGGATTAGTTGAATCCTGACATCGTGGTTCATCCGATATGATCATCGATGAATATGTGGGAGTCAATATGGGTTTCCAGATCCCGCTGTTGATTATTGATAGAAGATCATGTCTGCATATTCTCGAACCCATAGGGTCACACACTTAACGTGCATCAACGCTAGGATAGAATGGATAATTGGTTTATGAGTTTTAGTTCGGAGTCTCGGATGAGATCCAGGACATCATGAGAGGTTCCGGAATGGTCCGGAGAATAAGATTCATATAAAGGAAATCAGTTTTTGGATTCCAGAATCGTTTCGGAGTTTATCGGTATTGTACCGGAAGGTTCTTGAAGGATCCGGAGTGGGACCAATGTGGGGGCCACTTATCGGAGGCCTATGTGGGCCTAAGGGAAAGTGTCCTGGCCACTTTGGGCCAGGCGCACCAAGCCCCTAAGGCCCAGCCGGCCAGCCCAAAGGGGAAACCCTAAGGGAAAGTTCTAGAAGGGAAAGGGGAAGACTTGCCCCCCACTCCACCCCTTGGGCCGCCGCTATAGGGCTTGGAGGAGGGGTCAAGGGGCCGGCCAGGCCCCCATATAAGGAGGGCAGGGGCGCAGCCTTCCCCCCCTGACTCCAACCCTAGCCTCCGGCCAATTGCTGCCCCTCCAATCTCTCTCTCTCCCGACTGCGTGTAGGCGAAGCCCTGCCGCAGAAACTCTCCACCATAAGCACCACGCCGTCGTGCTGCAGATCCAATCTATCTCTCCACCATACTTGCTGGACCAAGGAAGGAGGAGACGTTGATGCACCGTACGTGTGCATCTCTCGGAGGCGCCGCCACTTGCGGCATAGGATCAGATCGGATCGCGAGGAGGAGACGGCGAGTACGACTACGTCAACCACGTTCTGTTGAACGTTTCCGCTGTGCGATATCTTCAAGGGTATGAAGATCTCATCTACCTCTCTCGTTGATTACATCTCCTAGATTAGATCTTGGCTTTCTTGTTCGCTCCGTAGGAATTTTTTTGATTTACTATGCTGCGAAACCCTTCAGTGGTATCAGAGCTAGATCTATGCGTAGATGTGTTTCACGAGTAGAACGCAACATGCTGGTTGCGGGCGTTGATGTTTTCTGTTGCAAACTTCTTGTTGTGTATTTCTTATGGCGCGGTATAGTGAGATCGAAGCGGTCCAGGCCAACTTTACGCGACCGCGTTCGCGAGACCGGCTCCGCACTTGACGTGTGGCTTGTTCCACACATGCGGCTAGTGGATGCCAGTTTCTCTCACTATAGTAGTCATGGGACTTACATCGGATGTTAGCAACCATAATATCACCGTTGTGGCTTTCCGTAGGTAAGAATCGTTCTTAACTTGCTACTCCCATAAGCCACGTAAAACATGCAACAACAAAGTAGAGGCGTCTAACTTGTTTTTGCAGGGAGTGTTTTGTGATACGGTATGGCCCAAGACATGATGTGTATGAATTGAGATGTATGCAATGATCATGTTTTGTAATCTTTCACGACTTGCATGTCGATGAGTTCACAACCGGCAGGAGCCATATGGTTGTCTTTATAATTGTGTATGACCTGCGTGTCAGCTTCTTATACGCCATGTAATAGCTTTACGTTATCGCTAAGTAGTTAGCAATAGTTGTAGTTGCTATTCGTGTTGGAGGCAATCATGGTGGAGTGATGGAGATCATGCCGGCGCGCACAAGATGGAGATCATGGCGCGGAGATTGGCTATACCATGTCACATAAAATTATATGCATGTGATGTTTATCCTTTTATGTATCTTATTATGCTTAGATCGCGACGGTAGCATTATAAGATGATTCCTCACTTAAAGATCAAGATAAAATTGTGTTCTCCCCTCGTATGCGCCGTTGCGAAAGTTTGTCGTGTTCAAGCATCTCGTGATGATCGGGTGCTATAAACTCTACGTTCACATACAACGGGTGCAAGCCAGTATTTGCACATGCGGAGATACTTGGGTTTGACTTGACGAGCCTAGCATGTACAGACATGGCCTCGGAACACACGGACCGAAAGGTCAAGCATGAGTCATATGGATGATATGATCAACATGTTGATGTTCACCATTAAAGCTATATCATTCACGTGATGATCGGTCTCGGTGTAGTGAATTTGGATCATGCTTCACTAAACAACTTTGAGGAATGTTGAATTTAGTGGGAGTTCATTAGTAATTTGATTAACTTGAACTAATTATCTTGACCTAAATCTTGTTGTATTTGCATAAGTTGTTGTAGTCTTTGGCACCGTTTCCCACCGACACTTAGCTTAATTGAGTTAAAAGAACTATAGAATTCTGGATAATCACTTTTCGGTCTAGTGCCGTTTAGTTAGAATATCAAGACTAAAGATTAAGTCCTATTGCAAACTTTAGCAAACCTTGCTTGCTCCATACGATTTAATAAATTGTATTAATCTAAGAGCAACGATTCAAGTTTAGTATCTAAAGATCATATGTTTGCCTTCATGATAAATTGATCTTCAAAATTGTTTGAGAATCAAAGTGATCATTGAGCTGAAAGAATTGTTTCAGAAACAAATGATAAGTAAAAGATATTTGATATCTAAGACTTTGATTGTTTGCAAAATGATGAAGTATAATTTAGTAAAAGAACATATGCTCATATTGTATGACTATATGCGAAGATTGAAGATGCTAGGCGTCCCGATCACCCAAAAGTTTGGGAACTAATATTATACTTGCATTCATCCTTATAAGCTATAGTAGTTTCATCATGAAAGATGTCATGATAGGACGAATGAAAAGGTATCGGCTAAATTGTTTTGCTATACCAAAGGAATACTAAAGAATGGAATCTGGAAGAATACCAATCATATGATGATGGCAATCCACTTCAAAGTGCAAAATCCAAGGCTATTAGTATTTGACTAAAAATCCTTTGGACTATGTGTCAAATGATTGACGCCACTATTGATGTCGATAGATTCTTTTAAAAGGAGAGGAAATGCTAAATAGGATCTGCAAAATTATTTGGTAGAAAAAGGAAAAGACTGGAATTGTCCAGCTCAGGTATATAAATGATATACGTGTTATAGATGAATTCTTTTGCTTGTTAACAATGTAATTCTTGGGTATTCGATACTGATTTGTTGGTATGAAATGTCATACAAAGCAACACAATACAAGAAGTACAATGGCCTAAGTAACTAGTAAAAGAATATGGTAATGATGCATGTCGAGATACAAATAAAAGTGTTATTGTGCTTCTCGTCGACATCAAAGCTAGCCTTCAAGATATTTCATGAACTTAATAATTGTTATTTTGTTCTGGTATTATGAGAGCAATGGTTGTTCAAATTATTACCGTCTTCCATAATCAATGGATAGATTATTATTATCTTGTTGGTGAAATAGACATTTATAACACTGATGCTAAAGGTCGCAAGACAAAATGAATTTCACTTATATATGACACCGCCATTTAAGTCATATTGGAAACAAAACATGAAAGAAATTCTATATTGATAGATTTTCGAGTCATTTGATTTTGAATTGATTGACGCTTGTGAGACTTTTCCTAAAGATGATTAAACTCCGTTCATAGGCCATGGACAGAACAAGTGACTAACTAAAAGGAGATCATACATGTTGATGTATATAGTCCATGGTATGAAGTCGATCATGGTGTATTTTCTATTACATCAATGACTCGAATAGATGTATGGTATATCTACTTGATGAGATAGAAGTATGAAACAATTGAAATTGTTCAATTTATGAAGTGAAAATTGTTGTAACAAGAATATTCAAGTTGTATGATTAGATCATAAAAAAAAGAATATTTGAGTTACAAGTTTAGCAAACATCTAAGAGTTAGAGGAATTGTTCCACAAACTTGCATCGTGATAAACACCATAGGAGTATGGAGTTTTCGATGGATGTAATCAAACCTTGTTTGACATGGTTAGATCAATAATGAAATAAACTACCAATATAATTTGTGGATTATGCTTTAGAGACTACCGCTTTTTCACTGAATAGAGTGCCATCATAATCTACCGAAATGACACCATACAAATTATAGTTGTCTTTTCTTGAATTTTGGTATGCAAGGCATATGTGTAAAATGTTTACAACCAAAATTGGATTAGTATGTCTTTGTAGGTTATCCCAAAGAATGTCGATGGGTGTTTCTTCTGCCATAAACCCAATTAAAGGTGATTGTCACTAAAAGAAGTGAACTTCTTATGAAGGAGTTTTTCGCGAAAGGTTTAAGTGGGAGGAAGATAGAACTTGATGAGGTTATTGAATCTGAGCAAGATGATCAGAGTAGCGCAGCACCAGAATATGTTCTGGAAGCGGCAACTGCATTCATAGCTCACGCGTCTACAATATGTTGTAGTCACGGCATCGAAGTTCCTATTTAACCAAGTTGGTCGTAATCAAATAGCAAGATTTGAGGATGAGCTATTATTAGATAATAGTAACCAATAATATACAAAGAAGCGATGATGGGCCCTGACTTCGTCATATGAATTATTCTAGCAACAATTACATATAGAGATATGTTAGTTGAATAGACGAGACAACGTTCCTCTACCGGAATGCACACCAAGGACGTGTACCTGACACGACCCAATGGGTTTTGTTGATTCAAAGGTTGCTAGATATGTATGCAAACTTCTATGGTAGAAGTAAGCATAGCGAAGTTGGAATCTTCAATGATGAAAATATTAAAGTGTTAATTTCATCAAGATATTTGAAGATGCTTGTATTTACAAGAAAGTAAGTGGGAGCGCTAAGACATATTTCTAATGCTTTATGTAGATGACATATCGTTCACTGGAAATTATGTGTTTTTCTTGATATTTGTGAAGTTTTCACTAAAATTAGATTTCTAATGAAAGACTTAGGTAAAACCAGAATATTAAGCATCAATGTCTATGCAGATAGATTGAGACACTAATATAGTTTTACCAGAGTACATAGATGAAATATTGAATTTGTTCAATATGGAAACAATAAGAACGGTTCTTGTTGCATGGAAGAGGTTGGAGCAAGAATCAATTGTTTTGACACTTGATGAGTGAAACCGCAAGAATGATTTTATCAATATTGTATACCATGATATGTAGATCCAGATATGTCTGATGCTCTAAAAGGTTACGAGCATTCATATGATGATTGTTGGACAATAGTAAGATATTCTTATGTACTTTAGAAGAACTAAGAATATGTTCTGTATGCAAAAGTGACAAATGGTTCATTGCAATGTGTTACATTAGCTTTGTCACATATACAGTTAAAATTTTATCTCAATTTTAAAGCTATTTGTTTTGAGTAAGAAGGTGGCACAATAAGATGGAAGAAAGTTCCATGATAACTTGGATGAGTTCCAATGTTAACATTGTGGCGGATACTGCAACGAGGGCTAAGTATATAATTGCTTTAGAAGCGGCATAAAAGATGCGAAGTAGATAGTGATAATCCAACTTATTTGTGGCACTGTCGTCTAGGTCATATTGGCATAAAATGCATAAAGAAACTCCATTCTGATGGACTTTTGGAGTCTCTTGATTTTGAATCATTTGACACGTGCAAGCCATGCCTCATGGGCAAGATGATCAAAAACCCGTTCTCCGGAATAATGGAGCGAGCAACGGATTTATTGGAAATCATACATACCGATGTGTGCGAACCAATGAGTATTTCGACGCACGGTGGATATCACTATTTTTCTAAGTGTGCTAGTACTATGTAGTTCTATTGTATGACAATAGTGACAACATAGTCTCGGCAAAGAAATTGAGGTCTCGCCAGAAGACCAAGTTTATACGATGCCATCTCATGTCAAGATGAGTAATGCGTGATGACGCAAAAGATATGCAAATACAAACGGACCTGAAAGTGTCAGACCCGTAGATAAGGTTTACCACGTGCAACGTGTATGAGTAACACCAGAATGCCATAGGTGTTGAATGCGCAAGTATTGACTAGATTATTGACTCTAGTGCAAGTGGGAGACTGAAGGAAATATGCCCTAGAGGCAATAATAATATTGTTATTATCATATTTCTTGTTCATGATAATGTTTATACTCCATGCTATAATTGTATTAAGCGGAAACATTAATACTTGTGTGGTTTATGAACAACACCGTGTCCCTAGTACGCCTCTACTAGACTAGCTCATTGATTAATGATGGTTAAGGTTTCCTAACCATAGACATGAGTTGTCGATTAATAATGAGGTCATGTCATTAGGAGAATGATGTGATGGACAGACCCAAATAAAGCAGAGCAATTAGATCGTATCATTGTGTTCATCTTTGCGAAGCTTTTCTCATGTCATGTATTGTATTCCTTAGACCATGAGATAATACAACTCCCTGGTATCGGAAGAAAGCTTTGAGGTCATCAAACGTCATCCTATGTGAGGGTGACAATAAAGGTGTCTCTCAGGTGATCGGAAAGTACTTGTTGGGTTGTATGTATCGAGATGGAATTTGTCCCTCCCAAGTCGGAGAGATATACTTCGGGCCCACTCGGTAATCGATATCAACACCGCTTGCAAGCATGTGGTTAAGGAGTTAATCACGAAGTGATATCGGATTACGGAACGAGTAAAGTACTTGCTGTGAACGAGATTGAACTAGGTATGGCGATACCGACGATCAAATCTCGGGCAAGTAAAATATCGTGTGACGAAGGGAATACATATACGGGATTAATTGAATCCTGACATCGTGGTTCATCCGATATGATCATCGATGAATATGTGGGAGTCAATATGGGTTTCCAGATCCCGTTGTTGATTATTGATAGAAGATCATGTCTGCATATTCTTGAACCCATAGGGTCACACACTTAACGTGCATCGACGCTAGGATAGAATGGATAATTGGTTTATGAGTTTTAGTTCGGAGTCTCGGATGAGATCCAGGACATCACGAGAGGTTCCGGAATGGTCCGGAGAATAAGATTCATATAAAGGAAAGCAGTTTTTGGATTCCGGAATCGTTTCGGAGTTTATCGATATTGTACCGGAAGGTTCTAGAAGGATCCGGAGTGGGACCAACGTGGGGGCCACTTATCGGAGGCCTATGTGGGCCTAAGGGGAAGTGTCCTGGCCACTTTGGGCCAGGCGCACCAAGCCCCTAAGGTCCAGCCGGCCAGCCCAAAGGGGAAACCCTAAGGGAAAGTTCTAGAAGGGAAAGGGGAAGACTTGCCCCCCACTCCACCCCTTGGGCCGCCGCCCTAGGGCTTGGAAGAGGGGTCAAGGGGCCGGCCAGCCCCCCATATAAGGAGGGCAGGGGCGCAGCCTTCCCCCCTGACTCCAACCCTAGCCTCCGGCCAATTGCTGCCCCTCCAATCTCTCTCTCTCCCGACTGTGTGTAGGCGAAGCCCTGCCGCAGAAACTCTCCACCATAAGCACCACGCCGTCGTGCTGCAGATCCAATCTATCTCTCCACCATACTTGCTGGACCAAGGAAGGAGGAGACGTTGATGCACCGTACGTGTGCATCTCTCGGAGGCGCCGCCACTTGCGGCGTAGGATCGGATCGCGAGGAGGAGACGGCGAGTACGACTACGTCAACCACGTTCTGTTGAACGTTTCCGCTGTGCGATATCTTCAAGGGTATGAAGATCTCATCTACCTCTCTCGTTGATTACATCTCCTAGATTAGATCTTGGCTTTCTTGTTCGCTCCGTAGGAAATTTTTTGAACCCTTCAAACCACACATGGCATCTGGTAGAAAAATTAACTTGCACACTAAATGCAAACTTAGAAGAAACTTGCAAAACCATTCAAATAAAATCTAATAGGAAGGCTATGGTTTGAAAACAAGTATATGTGCTTGGTGTGTTGTTAGCATTGTGTAGTGATGATGTGCTTTGTGTTTATTCGTTATTAGACGCTAGTGTTGCCGAGGAGAATATTGAGGGGGAATATTATCAAGAAGAAGAAGAATACCCCGGACACTTTGCCAACCAAGGCAAGCCATCTTTTGAATCATACTCCAAATGCCTAGTTTTACTATTGCATACTACTTGTTCTAAGTAAATTGCATGATTGAATTGCTAGGTTAAAATGATAGAAGTGTAGTGATATCTTGCTTAGCAAGAGCATCAAGCTGAGTTTATCCAAACATAGCTAGTGGTATCATCACTCAATATAATTGCTTAGTCGCTAATAAAATTGAGACCATCTCTAAGTGGAACCCCATTGAACTTGGTGACTTGAGTTTGAAAACTTGAAATGAAGATTCTCCTACATGATGGTTTTAGGAAGGAAAATAATATTGACTAAGAGCTATGGAATGTATTTGCTAAATGATAATAAGTGATGTACCATATGAGCCAACCATTACCGTACGACCACATTACCCCTAAATGGGAAGGGGCTTAGTCCGTAGCTTGTTTACCCTAGTACGGGAGGCCTTGCATCAAACCTTATGGAAGTGCACCGTGCGCGGTTACTTCTGAACCAAGTGGAGATTCCATTCATCCGGCATCCCGGAGCAGGCAAAACTAGAGGCGCCGGAACGGGGATTTCCGTATCTCGGGCTCTAGGGAAGGATCCTGTACTAGAGTGAGCAAGTGAAAGAATTTGTTTGATTATCTGAACCCCTCATACTTTGTGTATGACGATCCGTGGATTTCTCCCGGCAGATGTATCGAATCTTGTGGGTAAAGTGTACCCCTCTGCAGAGGTTTTCAAACTATTCGAATAGTCGCGTCCTCGGTTATGGACAGTTGGCAAACTGTACTTGACTTTTGTCAAGAATGATAATAACTTGTGCGAACTGGGTGAATGACATGACTTGACTTGACCTTGATCTTGACACACTTGAAGTTCCCTTAGATTAAACTTAGAGAACTAAACTTCTTTTTTACCAATGAACGTTCTTGGGAAATAAAACTAGCTTTTGCCAACTAAACTTAGTGCTTAGTCCACCATATCAACCTTGCATGTCTACTTCAACACTTCATTTTATAAGATGGTTTGCGAGTGCATCCAATGTACTCACGGCTGTGTCCCTGGCTATCAACTTGGCCAGACTATGGGGAAGAGTATCCGGAGGAAGGGTATGAAGAAGAATACCAGAACTAAGATCTTCTACTGAGACGCCATTGCCTATAGGGTGAAGGCATGGACCCGAAGACGTTATTTCCGCTGCTATATTGTATTGTAATATAAACTTGGTCTCTATGACCATTGTATTTGAATCATCGTATTGTAATGTCTATGGAACTGGTTACCAACTACGTTATGTGTATCACAACAATGATTCTGGGATTGTGGTGGAATGCATAACGGGCACTTCGAATTTGTGATAAATTCGGGGTCGTCATATCCCCCCTCCCTCTCACCGATAGCCAGGCCCCACCTGTCATCCCTCTCCCCCGCAATCTCCTCTCTCTCTCCTTTCTTGGTAACGCTCGCCGGAATCACTCCACCCCCTCTTCATTCCGTGAGTGAATGGTCTTAAAGACCTCCCCTATAAAGCCCCGCACTCCCCTCTCTCGCTCCTCCCTTTCCCCCTGAAAAAGACGCCGCTGGGCTACTCAAATTCCTCGCCGGAGCTCGTAGGTTCCGCCGCCAGACGTCGTCGATTCCGACGCGGTGAAGCCTCCCCTTCTCCCCTCGAACTCCCTCTCCTTCTCCCCTCTCTTTGAAGCGTCGATTGATAGCCTTGCCCCGCTTTTTCACGCAGTTTTTCGAGCTCTCCGATGACCACCGAAGCCGCCGTCGCCTCCAGCCGCACCTCATCGTCGCCTCGGGAAGCGCAAGTCGCTGACGACCACAGATTCGAGATCGCCGTCATCTGCTGAACTCCGTACACTATTTCCTCGCCGCCGTTCATCACCGGAGCAAGCTTGCCGTCAACCCTCTGGACGCCCTCGCCGGAAAACCTCCGCGCCGGTGAGCATTCTCCCATCGATCGTCCTCGTCCCTCAGATCAGAATCCAGCGGCCGGGATTAGATCCCTCTACCGAAACGGTATCGGCCAATAAGGCTGCGCCACGTCGGCCAGGCCGGTCAGCCCCCCCCCCCCCGATCAAACCAGTCAAATGGTTTTCAAATTTGAATTACAGTTCCAGATTTCTACTGCATCTCATAAAATCGATAGAAAATAAAATACTTGGCCAAAAATTACAAATAATACCTCGTTGGAATCCTTAGAAAATGTAGATTCCAGTAGTTCAATAAAACTCCATATTTTATGGGTTCATTTTGAATCTATCATCAGATCTGAACCAAACCTTTGGTTAACTTAATAAATTCATAACTTTTGTTCTGTGAGTCCAAATGCTACAAATTTGTAGTCTATGGAATCCTTGGAACATATAGAACATGTTAGGATCAAAAGTTTTCAAAGTTAATACGTGCACAAACTTGCTACTGTTAAATATGTTCAAATCACTATTTTCATTACCATTTGAAATCTAAAAACTATTTTTTAGTGAAACCACTTGCAGTGACTTCAAGTTACTGTCACCTAACCAGTGGTAGCTCAAACTTATTTTTACAGTACAGTACCAAACCAAAACCTATTTTCAGAAGTGTTATCCTGTTATGTCAAATAAACTATTTGTTTAATGCATTGAAAATTGTTTAATGAAACTTTTCTAACACCACACTTGTTTTCAAAGGTATCATAATTCATCTTATACAACATTTTCACACACACTCAATTAGTGTGTGAAATTAAAATGACATTTGCATACATGCATACATGTCTATGTTTGTCATTAGAAATAGATTATTGATTACTTGAATGTTTGGTTTGAATAGATTGTGAAGAGGAGCAAGACAACCTTTGTGACTATTGTGAGTGTGCAAGCTGTTATCAAGGCAAGTGACACACATATCCCCTACCTAATTTTACTACTGCATTAGTGTGTTTCAGTAGTATGCATGATAGGTGAAATGTTCAACTGTTTTATCAAATGCTTAGATCCTACTAGTGTGTAGCTATCCCTCAAACCCCACCTGTTAGGATGCTAAATACTTTGAATAATATTGATGCCATGCTATGATCACTTGATAAAAGTGTTTTGTGCACAAATTAAGAACTTCAACTAAAATGAAACACCTGGGTGGATTGGTTTGATGATGGAGGCGATGTTGAGTGGCGACCCGGGGCTACACGTTGTGTAGTTGCTGCCTGGGCGTTCACTTGTGGTTTGCCACCCAGCAACAAAGAGGTTACTATGTCTTCCATGCTTAGAGTGCTTCCAGTGCAGCCTTATGACATTATGGGCTCTGTCTTGACTGATTAGATGTGAGAGTGCAACTTGTGTGCAAGAAGATGGCGGGTAGTTGAATTGTAGGTTGGGAACGGATCTTGCTAGTTAGTTTCTCTCTCCTCTAAAAGGTCTCGTCTCATTTTATGTATGGGCATAAAATGAGTCGTAAGGTGAAAGTGCACAACCCTTGCAAGGTGTCAAAACTAATCGATTAGCCGTGTCCTCGGTTATGGACAATTGAGTCTCTAGACATGGAATGTACGGAAGAATCTCATCACTGATTCTGAATGACTAAAATCTGTCTAGAAACCCTTAGGTAGGAGCTCAGGGCCATGCACTCCGAGGGGTGATGGTTGCTGATGTTCCAACTTTGTTGAATTTCGCCCAGTGCTACATAACTTGCAACTATGTAGTATTTGGGGGTTATTTCGACCCTTTGAAAATAAAATCTTCAAATAAAATCTTGGAAAAGAATAGGACAAAATTGGCTTTATGCAATGATACTCCAAGTTGATGTGGAAGATCAGAGGTCATTGTGCGTGGTGATGACCAACCCGTTGGGAACCCCAAGAGGAAGGTATGATGAGTATAGCAGCTTGTTTTCCCTCAGTTAAGAAACCAAGGTTTATTGTTCAGGAGAAAAGCAGACAATAACGACTGAAGGTGATGCTTGCTAGTTTGCGGTAGCTTCGGACAATTTATATATGGCGCCTCGTCCAAGCTTTGCTTGCTAGCTGCAACGTGGAACCTGCACACAAACAACCAAGTACTTTGTTCCCAACTTGCGATGAGGTTATCAATCTCACCGGTTTGCTTGAAACAAAGGTTATGAGCGTATCGAGTGGAAAACAGTAGAGTATGCGAATAAAGTAAACAGTGCGAGTAAAGTAAACAGGTGATAGCAATATGATGGAAATAGGACTGGGGTCCATAGTTCACTAGTGGTGTCTCTCCAGAAGATAAATAACACATGCTGGGTAAACAAATTACAGTTGGGCAATTGATAGAATAGAGATAAACGTGATATGTCAAGAAGATCACTATGAGATTTACTCTGGGCATTACAACAAAATACATAGACCGCCATCCAACTGCATCTATGACTAATAATCCACTTGTGGTGAATCAATCCGAGAACTCCACAAGTATTAAGTTGCGAACAACAGATAATTGCATTAAGCAAAGTGTGTAATGTAAACAAAGCATATGCCCTTAAGCATATGAATGTTGTTTTCTCCCTAGTAGCAACAGCACATCTACAACCTTAGAGGTTTCTGTCACTCCCCCAGGTTAAATAGAGGCATGAACCCACTATCGAGCATAAATACCCCCTCTTGGAGTCACTAGCAACTACTCGACCAAGATAGCTACTAACAACGGAGAGCATGCAAGATCATAAACAACATAGAGATAACAAAAGATAATATTCAGTACAGCAACTTAATCATAAACACCAATATTCATCGGATCCCAACAAACCAAACATGTAGAATTACATAACGGTGATCTCAATCATGTAGGGCAGCTCATGAGATCTAAACATGAAGCACATGGTGGAGGAGACAACCATCTAGCTACTGCTATGGACCCATAGTCCAAGGTAGACTACTCACTCATCGCTCTGGAGGCAAGCATGGCGATGAAGAAGACCTCCGGTGGCAATTCCCCTCTCCGACAGGGTGCCGGGAAGAGCTTTTGGACCTTCCCGATCTTCGGGTCGACGGCGGCGGCGGATCATGATGTGTTCTGGAAAAGTGATCGGGTACTTAAGTTTTTTCCATCGGGGGGTCTTTATAGGCGAAGGGGCGATGTCAGAGGAGGGGCCAGGCGCCCTCACGCCAGGCTCGCGCGGCCAGGCCCCTGGCCGCGCCACCCTGGCGTGTGGGGCCCTGGTGGCCCCCCTCCTACTCCTCTTTGGATCTCTGGAAGCTTCCGGGTAAAATAAGACTTCAGGAACTTGTTTCGTCCTATTCCGAGAATATTTCCTGTGTATCACTTCTGAAACACAAAAACAACAGAAAACAGGGAACTGGCACTGTGGCAACTTGTTAATAGGTTAGTTCCGGAAAATGCATAAAAGTGCCACGAAGTGTAACGAAACATTAGGCAAATGGTGTAAAAACAAGCATGGTGCATCAAAAATTATAGATACGTTGGAAACGTATCAAGCATCCCCAAGCTTAACTCCTGCTCGTCCTCGAGTAGGTAAGTGATAACAAAAGAATAATTTTTGAGGTGACGTGCACCTACACAATCTTGATCATGTATGTAAGCATTTGTGAGCTGGGATCATAAGAACTTAAAACATGGGCATGAAGATATAATCTTGACAATAAGAACTTAGCAACCATGTTGTAAACGTGCAAATGAACATAAACAAAAGATCATGAAAATGAAACAATGAAAGTCAAACGTGTGTTCAAAACATAAGAAAAACATACAAATGGTTTTCAGCTTGTCCTTCAAAGAGAGCAAAACATAAATGCATAGGACACCTTCAAGTTTAAGAGGGCGACTAGATACAAATAATTTGAGAACAAGTGAAACCAACAATATGACTCAATCAATGAACTTTGGGACAATGCATATCACACTAAGAATGACAACTATGCTCTCTTAATGGTGCATAAAGAAAGAAGGTGGTGACTCAACATAAAAGTAGAAGAAAGGCCCTTCGCAGAGGGAAGCAGTGATTGCAAGTTTTATAACCTTCAAAAATTATGGTACTTACCGGCTTTGAGCTCTCATTGCCCCCATCATAAGCATCTTGAATGGTTAAAGTTAATGCGAGAACAATTATGATGCATATGCTTGACAAATCATAAGTTGAAAACCTCGTGCCCCGTGAATACGAGTACCCAAACCTCATGCTACTTTACTTAGAGTCCCAAGCAAGGCTCTTGTCATTGTAAGTATATGCATATCATTGAGAACCACCAATGGGGTACCTCCGTGCCCGATGACATGGAACAAGCCCACACCAAAATGACAGGACAAGCAGACAATGAACACCTCGACATCTCTTTTATTTGCCTTTTGTTTAGCTTTTTATTGTGAGATGCGTCGTCGAATGTTCACCATGGGTATGCTGCAAATTTCCACCATGAATTATGCATGGCTTAGATTGGCGGCCCGGCATTTCCCTAACACATATACAAACTCCATGATCCCCACAAGATTCCCAATTCATTTCACACCGCGGGCATCCATAAACAAAAGATCACGATATCAACTCAAATAAGAAGTGCAATGTTGAAAGCTTGCCCCATGACAGCATGGCTGGGCTAGAATCCAACTTACAACTTGCAAGCATAACAACTCAACATAAGAGACCACAATGTCAAATTTTTAAGAACAGGAAAAAGTAAAGTGTGCCTTCCGGTTCGTGAGAGCTTTACCGACCGAATTTCGCATAACACTGGTAAGAGTTTAATTTGAAGAGAAAATAAAAGCAAGTCAAATTTACTTGGAATAGCAAATTGCTAGTAGGTATGTATGGTGGACACTTTGGAAAACTTTGGCTTTTAGGAGTTGGATGCACGAGTAGAGCTCATACTCAGTACAAGGCGAGGGCTAGCAAAAGACTGGGAGCGACCAACTAAGAGAGCAATAATGGCCATAATCATGCAAAGCGACAAAGCGACATTAAAAGAAGCATAAGATGGCATCAAAAGTCAAAAACTAAATGATCATGAAGGCTATTGGCAACTTTGTAAGAGTCTAACATGTGTGATCATGTGCCAAGTCAACCCAAATAAAGCATCAAGGAGAAAACCAAAATAATGCTTCCATACAATAAAAACAACGCATGATTTTTAAAAATGCTCATTAAGCAATCTCAGTTATTTGAGACAAGTCATGCTACAGCAAAACCACTAAGCATACTATCAAAAAGACATCAAGCATGACATGAAAAAGCCTAAGCCGCAGTATACACAAGCTCCTTCTTGTACCACTATTTTGCACAAAGCTTTTTCTCTTTTCCAACACCATTTGAAATTTTTATAAACACCTCTTTTGATGAAAACCAATAAAGATCAGAGGCAAAAATACACCTTGATGAAAAGATATGGCAAGGTCTGAACGCAAATCAAGGCGAAAACGAAAGCCAAAAGCAGTAGCGGAAAAAGAAGAACACCCGATGAACGATAAGAGTGAAAACGGAGTGTTCTTTGCAAATGAAAACAAGGCAACTTCTCCAAAGGAAATTTGTTGGGGTCCAACCATTTATTGCAGCAAACAAACAAACTAAACAAACTAAGAAAACTAAAAGAACTGATGCTCCAAGAAAAACACATAGTGCATGAAGCAATAAAAATATAGCGTCTTGAAAGGTGACCTGATTTTTGCCGATGAAGAAGGGGTGCCTCGGGGGCATCCCCAAGCTTTGATGCTTGTACTTCTTGGATATTTCTTGGGGTGCTGGGCATCCCCAAGCTTGAGCTTTTGTCCATTCTTCAACTCATCCCATCATTCTCCAATCCCTACACTTGAAAACTTCCTTCATACAAAACTAAACACAATTCTATTAGCAACATTAGTGCAAGCATAACATATAATCAACCTCTTTTTGCTTCAGGTTTCAACTCAAAACCATCACATATATAGTAAATACTACTGTAGCAACCTCCCCTAAAGTTCCGTGATCAAAAGAACTCAAAAGAAAACGATAAAGTGGCAAACACAAATATTGGCAGAAATCTGTCAAAACTGAACAGCTGACAAAGGTCGAATTTTTGAGGGGTTTTCTATTGCTCAAATCAAAAAGTGTTCAACTAACAAAAGTTTGGATATAACCTGGGGCATATGCACAAGAAATCGCAGGTCAAAAATATATACAGAGAATTTATACAAATTTTTACGGTGCAGCACCGAAAACAGTTTCAGGACAGCAACATCCCCAAATCTTTACCTCACTCAAATTAGAGGCTTCTCTTGGCACAAAAACAAAATAAACAAGATAAGGAGCGGTCATTACAGTAGTAATGACTTCCAAGACTCAAATAAAAGAAAAAGTACTGAAAAGAAAACATTGGGTTATCTCCCAAGAGTGCTTTTCTTTAACGCCTTTGAGCTAGGCGCAGAAAATTGCGAATCAAGTAATATCAAGTGATGAAGCATCACTTATCTCAGTAAGCACTTTGGGAATTCCTGAAGATGATTCAACCTGCAAGTCACCCTTAGTGGAACTAAGAGTTTTACCAATTTTAAGAACATGTTGAGATTTAAGCGCAGAAACCTTGGGAACATACATAAATTTTTGCTCTTTTCCAACAAACACTTTCTCTTTCTTAAATTTAAGAGAAGAGAAGATTAAGCTAAGAGTTTCCATAGACTCCTCTAGTTTACCAATCCTTAAATTTTGATTATCAAGAGTAGTGCTAGCCTCTAAAACGGTAATCCTCTTACCAATGTTTTCTACTAGTTCACTAACTCGGCTAGCATTTTCTAGGATATTTGGCAAACTTTTCTCTAAAGAGCTGAGCTTTTCTACCACCTCCTCCAAGGTGGTCTCAGTTTTAGCAACATGAATAGGTGGTATTCCCACTAAACTTTCAATTATAGTGCATGCTTCTCCAGCGGGAGTACCCAGAAAATTACCTCCTGTAAGAGTATCGAGAACATACCTATTCCAACTAGATATACCAACATAAAAATTTCTAAGGAGGATCGTGGTAGAGTGCTTTTTGGTACACCTATGATGAGCATTGTTAATACGATACCAAGCATCTTTTAAACTTTCTCCCCCTTGTTGCTTAAAACTACGAACTTCTACTTCAGGATTACTCATTTTAACAAAACTAAAAGCAAACAAATAAAACAGCTACCAAGGATTCTATTTTTTTTGGGTTTTTGATATAAAATGATGCAGGTAAAATAAATAAAGTAAAGAAAAACAATAACAAAGTAAAGGATGTGTGTGCGAAAACTCCCCTCGCAGAAGTCTTCCACTCTTCCCCGGCAACGGCGCCAGAAAAGAGGCTGATACTCTAAGTTGATGTGGAAGATCAGAGGTCCTTGTGCGTGGTGATGACCAGCCCATTGGGAACCCCAAGAGGAAGGTATGATGAGTATAGCAGCTTGTTTTCCCTCAGTTAAGAAACCAAGGTTTATCGTTCAGGAGAAAAGCAGACAATAACGACTGAAGGTGATGCTTGCTAGTTTGCGATAGCTTCGGACAATTTATATATGGCGCCTCGTCCAAGCTTTGCTTGCTAGCTGCAACGCGGAACATGCACACAAATAACCAAGTACTTTGTTCCCAACTTGCGATAAGGTTGTCAATCTCACCGGTTTGCTTGAAACAAAGGTTATGAGCGTATCGAGTGGAAAACAGTAGAGTATGCAAATAAAGTAAATAGTGCGAGTAAAGTAAACAGGTGATAGCAATATGATGTAAATAGGACCGGGGTCCACAGTTCACTAGTGGTGTCTCTCCATAAGATAAATAACACATGCTGGGTAAACAAATGACAGTTCGGCAATTGATAGAATAGAGATAAACGTGATATGTCAAGAAGATCACTATGAGATTTACTCTGGGCATTACAACAAAATACATAGACCGCCATCCAACTGCATCTATGACTAATAATCCACTTGTGGTGAATCAATCCGAGAACTCCACAAGTATTAAGTTGCGAACAACAGATAATTGCATTAAGCAAAGTGTGTAATGTAAACAAAGCATATGCCCTTGAGCATATGAATGTTGTTTTCTCCCTAGTAGCAACAGCACATCTACAACCTTAGAGGTTTCTGTCACTCCCCCAGGTTAAATAGAGGCATGAACCCACTATCGAGCATAAATACCCCCTCTTGGAGTCACTAGCAACTACTCGGCCAAGATAGCTACTAACAATGAAGAGCATGCAAGATCATAAACAACATAGAGATAATAAAAGATAATATTCAATACATCAACTTAATCATAAACACCAATATTCATCGGATCCCAACAAACCAAACATGTAGAATTACATAACGGTGATCTCAATCATGTAGGGCAGCTCATGAGATCTAAACATGAAGCACATGGTGGAGGAGACAACCATCTAGCTACTACTATGGACCCATAGTCCAAGGTAGACTAATCACTCATCGCTCCGGAGGCAAGCATGGCGATGAAGAAGACCTCCGGTGGCGATTCCCCTCTCCGGCAGGGTGCCAGGAAGAGCTTCTGGACCCTCCCCATCTTCGGGTCGATGGCGGCGGCGGATCGCGATGTGTTCTGGAAAAGTGATCGGGTACTTAGGTTTTTTCTGTCGGGGGGTCTTTATAGGCAAAGGGGCGATGTCAGAGGAGGGGCCAGGTGCCCTCACGCCAGGCTCGCGCGGCCAGGCCCCTGGCCGCGCCGCCCTGGCGTGTGGGGCCCTGGTGGCCCCCTCCTACTCCTCTTCGGATCTCTGGAAGCTTCCGGGTAAAATAAGACTTTAGGAACTTGTTTCGTCCAATTCCGAGAATATTTCCTGTGTATCACTTCTGAAACACAAAAACAGCAGAAAACAGGGAACTGGCACTGTGGCAACTTGTTAATAGGTTAGTTCCGGAAAATGCATAAAAGTGCCACGAAGTGTAACGAAACATTAGGCAAATGGTGTAAAAACAAGCATGGAGCATCAAAAATTATAGATACGTTGGAGACGTATCATGCAAACTAGCCCAGAGATCCACCAGCCAAATAGCATGTAGCTAGTTCTTTCACAACTGCCACCAAGTAAGTGTCATTTGCCAGTACATCATTGTACTGACCCCCATTCATGGGGCTGTATAATCCAATGTGCAGGTTCTTCTGATGAGGAGTGAAGTGTTAGGATCTCGAGTCTGCATACCAACATGACTGCCTGTGGCGCATGGTGAAGATGGAGGCTCGCTACTATTTTAGTTTCGTTGTGTCAAGTTGAACTCTGTTATTTGTTTCCCTCCATGAGACTATGAGGTTTTGTAATAATTTGTGAGACTTATGTATTAGGATCTGCGTGTAATCTTGATACTATGCAATGATTACTATATCTTGTTCTGTGGTGCTATCATTGATCCAGGGAATATCACATAACATAGGTGTTCCACCTTAATCCAAAGGTGGGGCGTCACACCTGACTCTCAAGAGAAGACACCCGCTTCATTAAGCCAAAAGATTTCCCAGCTTGATCCATGGCAGTCTTCATCTGGCGCTTCAACAGTGGCAAACGACCTTCAAGATCAGCAATTCTCGATAGGTGCTCAGCACAACGGCAAGGAGACGGGAGACCAGATGGAACCCTAGAATCTGATATATTTGCGAGCGGCGAGCTACGATCAAGTTCCGGTGTTGCACCATCATAATCAGGCTGGAAGAAAAAGGATAGGGCAAAAATTCAAACACAAAGCATCCTCGAAGTTGCAATTCATAGCATGAAGTATTTACAAGACAGAGTTTTCCGATCAAAGTAGCGACAACGGACAATATTTCGAATTACATCAAAAGTAATACTAATTCTATGGAGGCAGGCGAAAGTCTAGGCCACCTCGGTAGCAGGATCCATGGGAGCAGTAGGCATAGAAGCATCAGGAGCAGGCGTACTGGAAGAAGGCGTAGAAGACCCAGGTGCATTAGTCGAGGAAGTTGTCGCAAGAAGAATAAGAGACACAAGCTTGGGTGCGTACTCCTTTGCCTTCTTGAAGAACTCCGTCATCTCCACCAAAGGACAAGCATATGAGGAGCCAACCTTCTCCCAGTCCACTTCCTCGCCATGCGTTTGGATGAGGGCAATCGCACCTTTGACACCTTGTTTCACCGAGATGAGCTTCATCGCATGAACAGGATCCTTGATGGTGTCGAAGGCTGTGATGAGCTTCCAAAGATTCTCGACTGGCATCTCATTCCTCTTCTTCAGGAACAACCCGACAAACATGTGAACTAGAACATGGCGAGTTTGCTGGAGGACATCCCGAGCAAGCTTCCAGTTCGATTCCAGCACGTCTACCGAATCCAGCAGAGGGTCTTTAGAATTTCCTTGCCGAAGTCTCCACAGTTCTCCAAGTTTCTCTGCAGCTTGCAGAAGTATAAATAAGACAAGCAAACACATATCAGCAAAGTGAAAATTTAGCAAATATCTAAGGGCTAGATGAAACACTTACTGCCAACGGATGTGGAAATCTCATCAAGTCGCTCAACCACGGATTGCTCCCGCTTGGTTTGCTTCTGACTAGCATCAGCCCAAGCTTTTTCAGCCTTCTTAGCCCTGGTTTCTGCTGACTTGGCAGCCTTCTCAGCAAAAACCGTGGCAGCGTTGGCATCCTTCAGAGCTTCCGTGGAAGTCTTCAGTTCATCTTCCAATGTCGCTATGCGAGCAAGAGCCGTGGCCAGGGCTGTAACAAATTAGAAGATATCAGCAACCATGAGAAGCATGACTATAAATAAGTAAAACAAAACAAGCAGACATGAAGGGCACAAGGAAAAACCTTTGGATGCATCAACAGTCTCCTGAATCTTGACACAATCAATGCCAAGAGATAGAAATCTCTGTATCAAAGGCTGAAGAGAACAAGTTGTGTAAGAACTTCAGAGTTCAAACACGAAAAGGTCGAGTACAAAAAGTAATACTTACATGGTCAGAAGAAGAGGATGGCTCATGAACCTCAAGAGAAATAGTCGCAGTAGGCTTTGCCCTCTTCTGACGCTTCAGAGGCTACGTACCAGCAATTTTCTTCTGGAGGCCCTGTGATGGCTTGCCTACCATGGTTTCCTCCTCAGAGCGCCCCATAGAAGCAGTCGAAGTTGCCGAGGGAGGAACTACAGCGGCATCCTTCTTTAGCTTGTCGTCATCACTAAAAGAAAATTATTCGACATCAAAAAGAAGAGAAAGAGCCAAAGATAGAAAACTCTGAGAAGAAGATGGAATAAACTCACGAATCAAGCAAATCAAACATTTGAAGGACCGAGTCCTTGGCAGCAGCTGGCTCCTATGATACATCTATTGGATTCGAGGTACCCGAGGAAGTCAAGTCTTCTATATGTTTCTGCTTCTTCCCCGGACATTTATCCTCACAGTCGGCAGGGGGAGGCGACAGAGTGGACTCGCTATCCTCCAAAGAACCTTTGGCTTCATCTCCGTCCTGGTTCTCGCCAGCCTCGGGGGCTTCAGAATCAGCAGGTGTGACAACCCGGATTTTCAGGTTATTAATTAAATTGACAAAAAAATTATTTAGCTTATAATTAGTTTTATTTACTAAGTACTTCTATTGAAATTGAAGATTTATATCTGCACGCAAGATTTAGAGGAGTTTATATGGTAGAGTTAGAACCTGACTTATTTGTGCAAACCCACTAGCACACTTTCTGCATTTGTCGATGGAACTACTTTGGATGTGCATTAGACATGCCTGCGTGTGTAGTACTAACACTAGTCTCTAGTATCATGAGCTGATCAGCAAGATAGACGTGGCATGCTACTAGAGGTGGAGACGTGGAGTTGTTGCATGATAGCCAGGTTGAAGACTAGTTGCTTTTGCTCACTTGCAAGGGACGTCGGCCTAACGATTTTAACTAGCTCCAAGGGCCAGCTCGAGGATGGAGTCAAGCGGCAAGGGCGGCTGAGATATTTTAGCTAGCTACCGGTGCTCACAACCTATAAATACCTGGTGCTATTCGGCGATCACTCAGGCGGCTGAGCGAGACATCAGAGAGCATCAGAGAAAGAAGTAAGAGAGAGAGAAGCTACGTACGCCAACGAGGTGCTGCAAGTATGTCTCGGCCAAATATACTGACTCGACGCAAAGATAGTTAGTTCATATACTGCAGAGCGTGTATACTTTCCTAGAAGGATATTCAGAGAAGGATGCCAACTTGATGAAGAGAAGGGCCGAGCCAACTGATGCTTATACTCCTACTTCATTTAATACGATGGCGTGGTTTCATCTACTGACAAGAAGTGCTGACATGGTTTATAATCTTGTTATCAAGGCAAGTACGTAGATGTTTCTCTATATCTTTGAATCCTATAAGGAGTACCTCTTCTAGTTATAATTGCCAGCATGATGCTTCGTTGTGGTGCTGGTACCTCTACTTGCACTAGACTTGATCTTATCGTTGTCATAATACTGTTGGAGAGATATTCTGTTGATTCTATCGTCTCCTTGTTTATAGTATTATGGATAAATAATCTCATCACTTGTTATCTGATTTGATGTGGCATTGTGATGTATAAGACAGTGGTGCTCTCAATCTTGCAGAGAGACAGTGGTGATCTCAATCTTGCAGGGGCTCGTGTAGAGCTTGGATAATAGCAATTTGGCTTCACTTCTATAAATTCGTCATTTATTCTGTATTGGTGTCACGACTGCGAACATATTGTACCGGTCACGGTACAGGTATGGGACTGTCTGAGTTCTCCAATGGGAACGACGCTTGGTCCGAACAGGGTGCCGGTGATGGATCCTTGGGAGCGACCCGTACTAGTAAGTCAAGTTGTCGTGTCTCGGCGGGCTAAAGAGCTCTGCTCTTCTGAAGCCTTCGCGGTTCTAGTTGAGGCTGTCGATATCGGAGTACCCCTCTGCAGAGTGTAAAAGTGTGGAATTTCACCCCTGTGACTCCCGGGTAGGGAAGCTTGCGGTCATATGTGGCGCCGATACATTTCCAATTATCATCTTTAAATCTAGCTTCCTTGTTTAATTATGTTCCCTTGATATCTTGCTTAATTCCATTTGATTCCAGATAATCCTTTGATCATCTATTCTTTTGTTGTATCTACTTGCTGAGTATGATTTATCGTACTCATCCTAGCTCCCCTTATTTTTTTTAGATGCTGGTGATGCTAACCTAAGCATGTGAGGAAGAAGACGTTGTTCGAGGAGTAGGCGTGATTAGCGGGGTGGAACGCGATTTAGAAAACATTATGTTTTTGTATAGTTGTAAAGGAACCTCTAAAATTAATTAACGAGCTGATTGTGATCCACTGTGCTGGTTTATGCCTGCAATTTAGCCTTGCGTGTGTATATGTCTCTCGACGTATAGGCGCGCGGCGACTGTCATTCTTCCAGGCCGGGTCTCGGGGCGTGACAGTTAAAGTGGTATCAGAGCTCAAAGATCTAGGGCGTGTGGGAAATGGGTAGAACGATAAAAGAGTTTACGATTAACATTGATAAAATTATTTCTTGCTTGGCTAACTGGCAATGTCTTAAAACACTTTGTTCCATTAGAACAATTTTATTGCATGACTAGATATTTTGTTTTACTAAGACTGATTAGATAAAATCATGCTTGTTGGTTTTTAAAAATATAACTATGTTTCTGAAAATATTTAAGCTTATTTTTATTTTGAATTTCGAGGAAGAAATTTTTATAAGGTGGGGAGGATGTGACAACCCGGATTCTCAGGTTATTAATTAATTAAATTGACAACAGTATTATTTAGCTTCTAATTAGTTTTATTTACTAAGTATTACTATTGAAATTGAAGATTTATATCTGCACGCAAGATTTAGAGGAGTTTATATGGTAGAGTTAGAACCTGACTTATTTGTGCAAACCCACTAGCACACTTTATGCATTTGTCGATGGAACTACTTTAGCTACCGGTGCTCACGACCTATAAATACCTGGTGCTATTCGGCGATCACTCAGGCGGCAGAGCGAGACACCAGAGAGCATCAGAGAAAGAAGTAAGAGAGAGAGAAGCTACGTACGCCAACGAGGTGCTGCAAGTATGTCTCGGCCAAATATACTGACTCGACGCGAAGATAGTTAGTTCATATACTGCAGAGCGTGTATACTTTCCTAGAAGGATATTCAGAGAAGGATGCCAACTTGATGAAGAGAAGGGCCGAGCCAACTGATGCTTATACTCCTACTTCATTTTATACGATGGCGTGGTTCATCTACTGACAAGAAGTGCTGACATGGTTTATAATCTTGTTATCAAGGCAAGTAGATGTTTCTCTATATCTTTGAATCCTATAAGGAGTACCTCTTCTACTTATAACTAGCTGGGTGGCCCGCGCAATTGCGCGGCTATCATTGAGATAATTGAAATTTGACATCCATCCTATTTGTTTTTTATGGCTCCCACATATAGTTTAAGAGAAAAAAGAAGCTAAATATGTTTAAGTGAATAATATAGTTAGTTTGTTTATGATGGAGTGGGTGACTATGGAATTCTACTTGTATTATTTCCTTAAAATCTATCAATTGATTGTGCCTCATCGCTCATGAAATATATTTGGATGCATAAGTGGCATCCCCTATTGATTATACTTTATCTTAATTAATCTTGTGAATTATAGTAGATCATTTAATTTTATTTATTTATTTTGATAGAAACGATACAAAGATAAAATTTGAGAAATCCAGTTACTAAGCTTGTGTATCTCTCTATGATCTGAAACTCCTTTCTACTATCAAGTCTTCTAAATTTTATTGCTCACATATTTTATATGATTGTATGTTATGTTTTAAATGTGGGGGTGCATGTAGTATCATTTTCATATCATTTATAATCAAGTTAGACCATATGAAATTGACTTTAGTCTTAGCCTATCCTTTTCACTACGGAATCCCCTGCACTATGTGCACTCTTTTTTTTAGGAATCATTTTATAAGTTTGTAAGTGTTGCCCTGAATGTATACCTCTACTCTCTGAAAGTAGTTTATGTAAGTGCTATCCAAATATCGAAGTGTATTTGAACCACTTCATCATGTAAAATTTGCACATGAAATCCCTAATAGGTGAAAACATAAGATTTTAAAACATACTTCAAATGAGCATACACACTTTAACATATTGTACTAACTTTCGTTATACACTGCACACTTTTCTTACAGAATTGTTATAGACTGCCATTTCATGTGAAGTGCACTTCACCTGATTATTGTATTTCCTCCCTCCGATCATTTTTCATTTTATGGGAGAGCATGGTGGCAATAATCATCCCCCTACTGCTAACTCTAAAGAATTGGATGTTAGACTTCACTAAGTAGATATTTGCATTGAATAATGCAATGATAAAAATAATTCCTTATCTCCAGTGGCAACATAACCTCTTTGGCCAAAGCTAAGTTAGACTTCACTAAGTAGGATTGTTTGATTCCGACATTCACATTTTAATACATTGTTTACTTCCTCACAATGCTGCTCCTATGGCACACTTAGTAAAACTGACCAAAATATTTAATACACGTAATAAAAATTGGGAACGTTACCTTTATTATTAGACTGTGGATACCTGTCAAACATCTATTCTGATGCAACCTGACATAGCAAACCTTATGAATTTCGTTAAATTCAGTATTTTGCATGGAATTCATGTTTGACAGCAGGAGATTCTATTTTATCTGCGCGTGAAACAGAAACTACAAAATTTGAATTTGAAGTTCTTGAATAAATTGTTATGTCTTCCGAAAAAATATGGTGTGAGGAGAGACAAAATTTATTATGTACACTGATATGATAGCAATTATGATATAGATGAATTGTTCTGAGAAATTGATTAACCTCTAAAGATTGCTAGAAGCAGAATATTTTTGCTTCATCAAATAATCATCTATTATAAAGTATGTTTTATAAATTACAAAGTACTACATGAAAAGCATCAAAAAATATTACAGTTTTTACTTGACCAGTCTAAATATCATTCTTATGTATAAATAAACAAATTTGGAATGCACAGTTGATGGATTTTAGCAATCCAACCTAGAACGTGCAAGACAAATACCAGTGATGTCTTCCCAAAAAATATGGTGTGAGGACAGCCAAAATTTATTAGAGCACTGCTATGCGTACGACACGTTGTGTACGATCTTTGTACGACAATACATCTGGGCCTTTCATTTAGCAGGCGTAATCAAGAGAACCCGGTGGATCAGCCATCATACAAGAATCGTATGTGAAAATGTCGTACGCAGAGTACTTTCGAATTTATTATGTACACTAATATGGTAGCAATTATGATACAGATGAATTATTCTGAGAAATTGATTAACCTCTAAACATTGCTGGAAGCAGAAGATTTCTGTAGTTTCAGTTGAAAACATCTCCGATTGTCCTATCCAAATAGCCAGAGTCGTGTCTGCTCGATGTAACCATGCACATTTCACCTTGAGTCTAATATGGAATCGTCGTGCCTCGTTCATGACATAGAGAAGATTTTTTTATCTTTAGTGAATTTCCTGAATTAATCATTGAATCATATAGAGCCTATGAATCTTTGTCCGGGCAACCAGTTTTGCATAATGAGAATTCCTATGTAAGTTATAATACCATAGTGCGTGTGAGGTGAATAGGTGACTACGTACCTCTAGTCGTGCAGACCAGCTTATGTCAACGATGTCGCGGCGATTACATTGTTCGGGAAGGCGGCAGTTCCTCATCGAGCAGGGTCTGTGATGATGTATATATCCTAGGCCTCCCTGTGACATCTAGAGCGCTTGAGGTATTTCTGCAATAAGGCCGGCCGGCCGACCGTGCATTGTAGCAGCCTGTCATACTCTCATAGCGGCTGGCCGCCGGCGGCGCGTCGCTGGTTGTCGTCTCGTCGACTGGCGGCGAGGGAGCATGTCCCAGGCTCGTCATCGCGAATCATGAGACCTGGTGCGGATATAGATTGTGTTTTGTCTAAGCAAACCTGGTTGTGTACGCCTCTTTTATTTGGTGCCGGCCCAGCGATAAAGATTCTGACCTCTTTTCCGTGCGTAGGTTCGTCTCTTCTTTTCCGTGCTAATCTTATCCGTTAGTATTGCAATGTTTAATCTCCACCGTCCATTGTTAGTTGTCTTAATAATATAATAATAGATAGATTGCCAGCTTGATGCTTCGTTGTGGTGCTGGTACCTCTACTTGCACTAGACTTGATCTTATCGTTGTCATAATACTGTTGGAGAGATATTCTGTTGATTCTATCGTCTCCTTGTTTATAGTATTATGGATAAATAATCTCATCACTTGTTATCTGATTTGATGTGGCATTGTGATGCCTAAGACAGTGGTGCTCTCAATCTTGCAGGGGCTCGTGTAGAGCTTTGATAATAGCAATTTGGCTTCACTTCTATAAATTCGTCATTTATTCAGTATTGGTGTCACGACTGCGAACATATTGTACCGGTCACGGTTCAGGTATGGGACTGTCTGAATTCTCCAATGGGAACGACGCTTGGTCCAAACAGGGTGCCGGTGATGGATCCTTGGGAGCGACCCGTACTAGTAAGTGAAGTTGTCGTGTCTCGGCGGGCTAAAGAGCTCTGCTCTTCTGGAGCCTTCGTGGTTCTAGTTGAGGCTATCGATGTCAGAGTACCCCTCTGCAGAGTGTAAAAGTGTGGAATTTCATCCCTGTGACTCCCGGGTAGGGAAGCTTGCGGTCATATGTGGCGCCGATACATTTCCAATTATCATCTTTAAATCCAGCTTCCTTGTTTAATTATGTTCCCTTGATATCTTGCTTAATTCCATTTGATTCCAGATAATCCTTTGATCATTTATTCTTTTGTTGTATCTACTTGCTGAGTATGATTTATCATACTCATCCTAGCTCCCCTTATTTTTTTAGATGCAGCTGATGCTAACCTAAGCATGTGAGAAAGAAGACGTCGTTCGAGGGGTAGGCGTGATCAGCGGGGTGGAACGCGATTTAGAAAACATTATGTTTCTGTATAGTTGTAAAGGAACCTGTAAAATTAATTAACGAGCTGATTGTGATCCACTGTGCTGGTTTATGCCTGCAATTTAGCCTTGCGTGTGTATATGTCTCTCGATGTATAGGCGTGTGGCGGCTGTCATTCTTCCGGGCCGGGTGTGGGGACCCCGGATTACCCATCCGGAATACGCGATATGCATACAATTCACGATCCCATGATCAGTGTGTCGTGGATCCACATATCCGAGTTGATAATAGAATTACATCATCCTTTACAATATCGAATAATATACTTACAATTGGTCACATGACCAAGCATGATATTGCCACGCAGGGCAAGCCTATAACTAAGCAGCGGATACCAAGCAGCGTTGATGACCCAAGTCATGCCTACTACCCTACAGGCAACTGACTGGGAGACGTTCCTAGTTCGCACCGGCGTCGTCGAACTCCTCACCATCATCCTCATAACCTTCTTCATAATCTGGCCAAGTTAATAGCCAGGGACAAAGCCGTGAGTACATTTGAATTGTACTCGCAAACCATCTAAGAGGATGTGTTGACATGCAGTTTGGCTGTAGCAAGGGAAGTGGTTCAAGGCTAGTTTCTCTATTCTAACTGTAGTTTCTCATGTCGATATAGCATGTCATACGACATCTCTATATCAAAGTTTCTCTTGTCAATATAGCATGTCATACAACATCTCTATATCCTTATTAAAGAAGAGTTTTTGTAAAGCATTTAGTAAAGGCTCTAGGGAGGGGGAACTCAGTTTTAAGAGAAGAGCCGGTGGTCAATCAAACATGACCACCATCCTTTTTAAATCCGGTCAATCACACATGACCACTTTCATTCCTTCGGCAGTACCCTGCAAGTACTCCGAACCCTAACCGTGCCACGGCAGTACCCTCCAAGTACTCCGTCCGGCACCTTACTCCATATTACTAGAAAGCCACTTTGTAAATCCAAAACCTGACATTGGGCAATGTAGTGATCTCCACAACTGTCCATGACCGAGGACTCGACTATTCGAATAGGTTTACACTCTGTAGAGGTTGTACACTTTACCCACACCATCCGATAAATCCGCCGGGATACCACCACAGACCGTCATACACAAGTATGCGGGGTTCGGATAATCGACCAAAGCCATCCATGTATCCACCTTAGTACGGGAGCCTACCCTGTGGAGTATACATCCCGGCAAACCCTGGTCGTCTACCTCCGTCGAGCGTAGTTCCAGTGCCACGGTGGGAGAAACCCAAGTGTCTTCCGGACGGGTAGCCTATTGGCGGGCCCGCTACATTGTTGCCCACCACTTGCGACAACCCGGATTCCGGGGTCCTACAGACCCTTATATAGTATGAGGCTCCCCGCACTAAGACGGGTAAACTTCAAACTAAGCCCCGTCCCACTCCAGGGTAATGTGGTTGCACGGGCTTAATTGCTTCGAGCGACTACAAAGAAACACCAATGCCTTTTTCTAAAACTACCAACTCTTTTCTTCCATATCCCAAGTGTCCATTTATCCCAAAATCATTTATAAAACATTTCAGTGGAGTAGATACTACTCCAAGGTTTTCGTAACCATTTTCGAAACCTTTCCGAGAGTTTTCCCATCCTAGAGTTTTTGGCTCCACTACAAATGTTTCTCAAAAGACGTCGATGCTAATCATCGAGTCTCTACTTTCAGGGGTAAAGAGTAGGTGCTAAAGGTGTCATCCTTCATGGATGATAACAATATGACTTGTGGAGCTAAGTCGCCAACTATTGCTATATAGAGAACAATAGCAATATAGAAAACAATGCATATAGAAAGCATTAGTAAAACCATGCAAGGTGAAGTATTAGGGTTCAGATATGCAACAAGTAGATGGCTTGCCTTAAGTGGCTTGTCCCTGAGCTCCTTCTTCTTGATATCCAAAGACCCCTCCCTCCTCCGCACACTCGTCTTTCGAATCTATCGCCGGAAAAATAAAAGCATACAATAAGCATACATGCATACACAGGTCACAAGCACTTCATCACTCAATATCACATAATCAAAGAGTATCAGAAACAAACATGTTTAGAATCTAAAATAAGATTCAATAGATTTTTAGTAGCAAGGCAATCCTATTGAAACTAGGGTTTTCCAACAAGGCAAGGACAACACCACTTCACCTCAAACAAGCATGCATGTGGCTACATAGGTCAAATAACATATTAAGCATACTTGCAGATAAGCAACAAGTTTTCTGAACCAAGACCTCATTTTATAAAAGTAAAGCTACTAAATTAATAGGGAAAACAATTTCTAATAGTAAATAACCCTATACTCAACCCAAACATCAAGCAAGCATCAAACCTGATCAAAACATGTCATCCAACATAGCATCAGATAGCTAACAATAATATAAACCCAACAAAATTGGATTTGTAATTTTTTGATTAACAGAGAATATTGTAAGCATTTTATAGTGGAAATAACTACTGAATCGGAGATAAATCTACCAGAAAATCATAAAAGCTCAGAAAAATTTATCCTACAGTCAGTAGCAAGAATTGACAGTACATGACCACACAAAATTGGTTTTACCCAAAAATATCTCACATAATAAGATTTATAATTCCCTAAAGTCAGATCTGGTAGTATTTTGCAAACACAACCAAGCAAATAATAAAACCCTAAATGCAACCAGACCAGTGGTATGTGAAAGGTACTGCAGAGGGTATCTCTAATTAATTTGGTTCAATACAATTGGGTCTCTGGATCTCAAGATATGGAATTATTAGTGTAAAAGACACATTATTCAAAATTAAATACCAAAAAGAAGATACACTAAATTTTTGGCAAACACTTGTACTGCATGATTGGTAAAAGGTTATAGAACATGTAGAAAATTGGATAAACCAATTTCCATGCAATTATCAATTTTATTCTGATTTAATCCTTTCAGCAAGTTCATAGATCTGAGGCAAATAATTAAATAGACTAAAAAAACAGTTCGTGGGCTCGATCTAAACGGGTCCGGCCAGCGCAGTGCAGGGCCGGCCCAAACCTCGCCCATGGCGCACAGGACAGGCGCCTGGTCTGCCCGACAAGCGGGCCCCATCAGCCAGTGGCCAGGGAGGCCAAAGGGGTATGGAGCGATTTCGACCGCCGGATCAAGTCAAAATCGACGGCTATTGGCCGTCTTCTTCCTCCAGTCACGAGAAACATGGCGGAAACCCTAGATCTGCAGGGGCGGTGCCGGAGCTTACCTAGAGACCCTCTCCGGTGACGGGGACACCACGAGGCGACGCGGTGCCAGCCGGCGAGGTCAACGAGGGGCGGAACCTCCAAATCTGGTTCCGATCTGCGTATCGGTCGACGAGGGCAGCCGATATAGGAGCTTGATGGGGGGTCGAGGTCCAGGCTTCCCTGGGTCAAAACAAGGGCAGGGTTAGGTTCCCAGGGTGGGTAGACGCGCTTGCATGCAGAGGGAGAGAGCAGAGAGGATCCAGAGCTGCGACATTCCACTCTTCTCCTTTGCAGATTCCACCTAGGGTTCTTCTCCTCCCTTCAGGTTCCGAGCAAGGGAGTGGGTCTCTGTGTTCTGGGAGGGTGAGGAGGTGGTATGTGAGTGAAGTGAGACAGCAGAGAGGGGCTGGGGTGGCCTGTGGTCTTATATCCCGAAGTGGGATGGGGTAGCATGGTTAGGTCGGTTTTGGGGGCATGTGGGGTAGCTTGGTGGTCTCTGGTTGGGTAGGAGGGATGGTGGAGAGGGTGAGAGAGGTCAGGGGCATGGTTGTCTTGCCCAGTAAGGCTGGCTGCTGCTAGTTTTTAATTTTCTTCTAAGCATGCATGGTTCTCCTCCCCCCTTCATCCAAATGCTACAAGACAAAGGATAGAGGTTACTGCTACAGTAAAACTTGACCAGAGGGCGGTGGTGGTGCTGGAGTGGTTAGTGGAAGGGTTTGGTGGTGTTTCAAATCAATTTTTTTGTCAAGATTGGTGATGATGCATGTGAGGATCAAATTTTGGATTTTTGATTTGGTTCATAGCATGTCAAGGAATGGCATGCAAGGGTGGATCAGATAGGTGTAACTTGGTGAGATAAATGATATTGCCAATTTGGAAGATTTTATTTGGTAATATGCAAGATCACCAAAATTGGAATGTGAAGATTTGCACCATACCACTTGAGACAATATTTTGAAAACTTGAAGATGAACCACTAAGGTTTTTGGGTCCATAGGGTTTTATAGGAGTAGGAGAACATGGTAGGAGATTTTAGAATGCTTGATGAGAATAAAAAGTGCATGAAATAATATAGGTACCATTCATATGCATTGCATTTAGCAAGAAAGATGAGATAGAGAAATAGTTAACTTGATGGAGGGAAAATGATATTGTGCAAGAAGAGCATTTCCCAATGCTAGTAGAGAGCAAATGAACTTGTGGAGGAATTTTATGATGAGTGTTGACTAATTATCAAGAGGATCAAAGAAAACTAGAAGGTGAAATTAGTTTTTGACTAGGGTTCAAAACCTAGTCACATAAATAGGTGGCATACCTCAAAATGCAAATGCAAGTGTATAGATGGGTAGAGTAGATCCAAAATAAGAGGAATAGGTCAAAGAATGGTCTCTGAACAATTAATCCCGAATTCTAGAAGTGTGAGCAAAGGTGCATATGATAATAGTCAAATGGTCAGTGATTTGATTAGGGTCAGAAACAGGGCTAGAGCAAGTAGCAGATGACCTCAAATGACCAAGTGGCAATGGAAGGAATAGAAGAACACATGCCAAATATGAGTTCTAGGAAGGTACATTGCCATGGATAGAATAGATGAGCTTAATATAGGTGTTGGAAAATTGAATCTGTTAACAGACATGAAGATAGTCTGCACACTAGGTGTTTGATGAAATGTCTACAAGAGATGATTTTCTAAACTTAGAGTGAAACCTTGTTATGGTTGGCTGAAGATGATTCTAAGAGCACCATGGGTGCTTTCCTTGGGCTAGTTTGATTAGTTCTAAGATTCCTCAAAAAGGGCTCCTAATGTCTCATGATAAGACCAAGACATTAGGGTTAGTGATTTAGGATGGGGAGGAAAAATAACAAGATGGGTTTTATTGGAAGGATAACATGAAAACAACTTATGGGTGACAAAATATTAATGGATGCATTTTGAATAGGTTAGGCCACAGGCCTATATGAGGATTATATCTACACACAAGCAACTCATCAAAGTCAAATAGTCACACAAAGTCAACTCACCACTCAAGGTTAACCATTTGCAGCTAATCTAGCATTACCAGAAACAATGATTGAATAAGTGCTCAATGGTGATTATGCCATGGTCAAACAGAAAAGAGTTTCAAATAAAGGAGTAGAGCTTTTGTAGATTTTTCAGAACTAGAGGAGACATAGCATTTCCTTTTTAAAAAGTTTTCCTAAAGATGTTTGAAAACCTTTTTATAAATAACAACAAATATAAGTTTGTGAAATAGTGGGACCATTCTACTTTGTGGATCCCAAAATTTTTGTAAATACTAGTTTTGATAAAAGCTTTGTCTCAAGGATGAATCTTGGCTCTTGTCTTGGTCAAATAAGATGATATGAGAAAGGAGAGGTTGCCAAGATGGTGGTTTTGGAAAGTAGCTAGAAGCATAAATAAAGGCATGATCACAAGGGCACAAGGATAACAAGCAAGAAATAGTTCTTCCAGAGGTTTGCACACAAAAAAATTGTTGGCCCTCATTTTTTTGGCTCCCTAAACATTACTTAAACAGGGTTAGAAAAAGTGGGGTGTTACAGCTCTTCCCCCCTTAAACAGAATCTCGTCCCGAGATTCCTAAGCGTAGTAGTAGAGAGGGTTAGCGACTAGGTTAGAGTTAGACTTTAATGGTTGCTCTTTGAACTTACCTAAGATACTCTGAGCTACGTCTAAGACTTGCTTGTACCAAAGATGTAGATTGTCTTCACATGCTGCAGCTGAGGGATGAAGAGTTGAGGTTGCCGGAAGTATGTTGACGAAAACCGTGTCGTGACGCCTTTGAGGTTAATGGGGGTTAAGCTATCTAGCATGCTCAAAATATCCGACAAGAGTTAGAGGGTTTCTTAGTCGCAATCAGGGTACTAAAGAGTTGAGGCTTCTCGGGTAGCTCTTGTTGGCTTGGGGTCGTTGCTTGCTTCGAGTGGCTTGATGGAATCTTCAGATCTTGGTGTCGTGCCTGGAAGCTTGATATTGGCATACACCTTTAATCTCAAGCTTGCAGTACTTTGAGGATGGTAGTCAAGAGTGTTTATGCTTCGGTCTAGATAGGCACGTCAAATCGGTCGTCTTAGTCCTCTACGCTTCCTAACCACCGAAGGCGCGGGTTAGTCCTAATGGAAACCATTCTTCTAGGTCGTCTTGTGCTTGAGCTGAAGTCAGTTCAGGTGGTGGCGCACCACCCACGGTGTGTCTTCTAGTAGTCAATGACCTATTTCTTCTGGTCTTCAGGTTGGTGGATACCATTGAAAATCTTCTTGCTCCTCTATATTCTTGTAGCCTTGAGGATCCTGAGGTATATTGGGATACCTTGAGTTGACTTCATCTTCCAAGAAATCTTCAGGTGGATTTCTACCCAGGTCATAAGTCAGCTTTGGTTCAAACCCGTCAAAATTTGAACAAGCGAGCGAATTAGTTAGAAAAGCCTTCACTTCTTCTCATTGCTACCTCCATTGATATCTCCTAAATGCGGAGTCAACATTGATGGCTTGATTTTTGGAGAGTCTTCATCCTTCTATTTGCCTAGTGGAGAACAAGTGCGTGAGTCTTCGGGCTTCAAGTGAAGATAACGGGTTGATCTTCGAGAGTTAGGCTTGGCTTTGACACTTCTATGCTTATTGTTAGTTGGGTTGTTAGAAGATTAACAAGTGTTGGGGTGTTAAAAGAGTATCATCAATGTTAGCGAAACTCTAGATTTAAGGCTAGGCAATCCAGGTTAGTGAGGTCTTTGTCTTCTAGAAGTCCTTCGCAGTCCAGGCGGGTCTATCTTTTGCTCTCTTGACGTGGTAGAGAGATCTTGACGAGACTCAAAGCACCTAGCGAGAATTGTCGCGTCGGATCTTGGGGAGGTGTTGTGGGAAGAGTTATAATCCTCTATTATCAAAGTTAGAGTTAGAATTTTACTTTGAACTTACCTATGCTTCTCGAGATGACGCAAATGGATGAGAGGGAAACACACTTTAGGGAGGTTTTTCTATTTGGGGTTTTACATACCAGAGGGTTGTTAGGGCCGAGAGGCCAAAACAAGCACGAGCACAAAGTACCAACACACATTCAAGAAACACACATGACAACTGCAAACACTATCAAGAACACACAAGGCAAATAATAAACAATTGCAGAAATCACACGAGGTACTTCAAGTACCAACGATGCCTAACAACTCACGACGTTTGGGGTTGGTCCTATTCATCCTAGGGTCATGGTTGGCTATAGTTGTTGATGTCTTTATTTTCCTTTACTCTCGCTGCAGCAGAAACTTGATGGCAGTTGAAGATAAAGTTGCAGTGTTGTTGAGCCATTGGTGCTGACTTGGGAAGTGCAGTTTTGTAAGTCTTCTTGTTTCACATCACACAGTTGTGAGGTCTTCAGAGGGATTGCTGAAGTTCGCCATTGGTGGCATACACGCTCGACAAACCTAAGAAATACTAGTCAAGAAACTAAGTACTTGGTCCTTGGCGACTGCAAAAGTGCGAGTCCAGGGAGGAACAAGGTCAACTCCTCGACAGAGCCGTTGGTGTCAACCAAAGGCAAAATACTTGCCTACAACCTTCTTTCTTTGTAGTTGGGGAGGTTTGAAGACGTCCTTCTGAAGTTTGCTCCTTATTGTGTTGCTAAGCACCAGGTCTATTTGGGGACATCATCCAACAGGTAGTTTTGAAGAAGATGAGACAGATGGAGTAATATACTTCAACATCTTTGAAAACTAGAGAGATAAGATTAGAAGTTTTGAAAAGGTGAGAAAGGTATAAGCCACACTATTGGCTACTTAGAAGAAATAACCTTGGCAAATAGTTTTTGCAAGATATTACTTTCCTATCTAACGCCCATGCTAACTAAGGTCTCCTACGGTCAGGATGGCTCTGATACCAACTCTGTGGGGACCCCGGATTACCGATCTGGAATACCCGATATGCATACAATTCACGATCCCATGATCAGTGTGTCGTGAATCCACATATCCGAGTTGATAACAGAATTACATCATCCTTTACAATATCGAATAATATACTAACAATTGGTCACATGACCAAGCATGATATTGCCACGCAGGGCAAGCCTATAACTAAGCAGCGGATACCAAGCAGCGTTGATGACCCAAGTCATGCCTACTACCCTACAGGCAACTGACTGGGAGACGTTCCTAGTTCGCACCGGCGTCGTCGAACTCCTCACCATCATCCTCATAACCTTCTTCATAATCTGGCCAAGTTAATAGCCAGGGACAAAGCCATGAGTACATTTGAATTGTACTCGCAAACCATCTAAGAGGATGTGTTGACATGCAGTTTGGCTGTAGCAAGGGAAGTGGTTCAAGGCTATTTGCTCTATTCTAACTGTAGTTTCTCGTGTTGATATAGCATGTCATACGACATCTCTATATCAAAGTTTCTCTTGTCAATATAGCATGTTATATAACATCTCTATATCCTTATTAAATAAGAGTTTTTGTAAAGCATTTAGTAAAGGCTCTAGGGAGGGGGAACTCAGTTTTAAGAGAAGAGCCGGTGGTCAATCAAACATGACCACCATCCTTTTTAAATCCGGTCAATCACACATGACCACTTTCATTCCTTCGGCAGTACCCAGCAAGTACTCCGAACCCTAACCGTGCCACGGCAGTACCCTCCAAGTACTCCGTCCGGCACCTTTCTCCATATTACTAGAAAGCCACTTTATAAATCCAAAACCTCACATTGGGCAATGTAGTGATCTCCACAACTGTCCATGACCGAGGACTCGGCTATTCGAATAGGTTTACACTCTGCAGAGGTTGTACACTTTACCCACACCATCCGATAAATCCGCCGGGATACCACCACGGACCGTCATACACAAGTATGCGGGGTTCGGATAATCGATCAAAGCCATCCATCTATCCACCTTAGTATGGGAGCCTAGCCTGTGGAGTATACATCCCCGGCAAACCCTGGCCGTCTACCTCCGTCGAGCGTAGTTCCAGTGCCACGACGAGAGAAACCCAAGTGTCTTCCGGATGGGTAGCCTATTGGCGGGCCCGCTACACTGTTGCCCACCACTTGCGACAACCCGGATTCCGGGGTCCTACAGACCCTTATATAGTATGAGGCTCCCCGCACTAAGACGGGTAAACTTCAAACTAAGCCCCGTCCCACTCCAGGGTAATGTGGTTGCACGGGGTTAATTGCTTCGAGCGACTACAAAGAAACACCAATGCCTTTTTCTAAAACCACCAACTCTTTTCTTCCATATCCCAAGTGTCCATTTATCCCAAAATCATTTAGAAAACATTTCAGTGGAGTAGATACTACTCCAAGGTTTTCGTAACCATTTTTGAAACCTTTCCGAGAGTTTTCCCATCCTAGAGTTTTTGGATCCACTACAAATGTTTCTCAAAAGACGTCGATGCTAATCATCGAGTCTCTACTTTCAGGGGTAAAGAGTAGGTGCTAAAGGTGTCATCCTTCATGGATGATAACAATATGACTTGTGGAGCTAAGTCGCCAACTATTGCTATATAGAGAACAATAGCAATATAGAAAACAATGCATATAGAAAGCATTAGTAAAACCATGCAAGGTGAAGTGTTAGGGTTCAGATATGCAACAAGTAGATGGCTTGCCTTAAGTGGCTTGTCCCTGAGCTCCTTCTTCTTGATATCCAAAGACCCCTCCCTCCTCCGCACACTCGTCTTTCGAATCTATCGCCGGAAAAATAAAAGCATACAATAAGCATACATGCATACACAGGTGATACGTCTCCAATGTATCTATAATTTTTGATGCTCCATGCTTGTTTTTACACCATTTACCTATTGTTTCGTTACACTTAGTGGCACTTTTATGCATTTTCCGGAACTAACCTATTAATGAGTTGCCACAGTGCCAGTTCCCTATTTTCTGCTATTTTTGTGTTTCAGAAGTGATACACAGGAAATATTCTCGGAATTGGACGAAACAAGTTCCTGAAGTCTTATTTTACCCAGAAGCTTCCAGAGATCCAAAGAAGAGTAGGAGGGGGGCCACCAGGGCCCCACACGCTAGGCTGGCGCGGCCAGGGGCCCGGCTGCGCCGCCATGGTGTGAGGGGGCCTGGCCCCTCCTCTGACATCGCCCCTTCGCCTATAAAGACCCCCCGACGGAAAAAAACCTAAGTACCCGATCACTTTTCCAGAACACATCGCGATCCGCCGCCGCCGTTGACCCAAAGATCGGGAGGGTCCGGAAGCTCTTTCCGGCACCCTGCCGGAGAGGGGAATCGCCACCGGAGGTCTTCTTCATCGCCATGCTTGCCTCCGGAGCGATGAGTGAGTAGTCTACCTTGGACCATGGGTCCATAGCAGTAGCTAGATGGTTGTCTCCTCCACCATGTGCTTCATGTTTAGATCTCATAAGCTGCCCTACATGATTGAGATCACCGTTATGTAATTCTACATGTTTGGTTTGTTGGGATCCGATGAATATTGGTGTTTATGATTAAGTTGCTGTACTGAATATTATCTTTTGTTATCTCTATGTTGTTTATGATCTTGCATGCTCTCCGTTGTTAGTAGCTATCTTGGCCGAGTAGTTGCTAGTGACTCCAAGAGGGGGTATTTATGCTCGATAGTGGGTTCATGCCTCTATTTAACCTGGGGGCGTGACAGAAACCTCTAAGGTTGTAGATGTGTTGTTGCTACTTGGGAGAAAACAACATTCATATGCTCAAGGGCATATGCTTTGTTTACATTACACACTTTGCTTAATGCAATTATCTGTTGTTCGCAACTTAATACTTGTGGAGTTCTCGGATTGATTCGCCACAAGTGGATTATTAGTCATAGATGCAGTTGGATGGCGGTCTATGTATTTTGTTGTAATGCCCAGAGTAAATCTCATAGTGATCTTCTTGACATATCACGTTTATCTTTATTCTATCAATTGCCCAACTGTAATTTGTTTACCCAGCATGTGTTATTTATCTTATGGAGAGACACCACTAGTGAACTGTGGATCCCAGTCCTATTTCCATCATATTGCTATCACCTGTTTACTTTACTCGCACTGTTTACTTTACTCACATACTCTATTGTTTTCCACTCGATACGCTCATAACCTTTGTTTCAAGCAAACCGGTGAGATTGGCAACCTCATCGCAAGTTGGGAATGAAGTACTTGGTTGTGTTGTGTGCAGGTTCCGCATTGCAGTTAGCAAGCAAAGCTTGGACGAGGCGCCATATATAAATTGTCCGAAGCTGTCGCAAGCTAGCAAGCATCACCTTCAGTTGTTTGTCTCTCCTCTCCAAGAACGATAAACCTTGGTTTCTTAACTGAGGGAAAACTAGCTGCTATACTCATCATACCTTCCTCTTGGGGTTCCCAACTGGCTGGTCATTCACCACACACAAGGAATCTTCTGGTGCCGTCACCCACGCGCCAACAGCTAATTTTCTGGCGCCGTTGCCGGGGAGGAAGTAGAAGACTTCTGCGAGGGGAGTTTTCACACGCACATCCTTTACTTTGTTTTATTGTTTTGCTTTACTTTATTTATTTTACCTGCATCGTTTTATATCAAAAACCCAAAAACATTAGAATCCTTGGTAGTTGTTTTTACTTGTTTACTTTCGTTTTGCTGAAATGGCCAATCCTGAAAACACCAAGTTGTGTGACCTTACTAGCACAAACAATAGTGATTTTATCTGCACTCCTATTGCGCCACCTGCTACTGCTGCAAACTTTTATGAGATTAAGCCTGCTTTGTTGAACCTTGTTATGAAAGAGCAATTTTCTGGTGCTAGTACTGAAGATGCTGCAGCTCATCTCAACAATTTTGTTGAGCTATGTGAGATGCAGAAATATAAGGATGTTGATAGTGATATTATTAAGCTCAAGATGTTTCCTTTTTCTTTGAGAGGAAAAGCTAAAGATTGGTTGCTGTCTTTGACTAAGAATAGTATTGATTCATGGGCTAAGTGTAAGGATGATTTTATTGGTAGATACTATCCTCCTGCTAAGATTATATCTTTGCGTAGCAATATTATGAAGTTTACTCAGTTTGATAATGAACATGTTGCTCAAGCTTGGGAAAGAATGAAATCTATGATAAAGAATTGCCCCACTCATGGACTGACTACTTGGATGATTGTCCAAACTTTTTACGCAGGACTGAATTTTTCTTCAAGGAACCTACTTGATTCAGCTGCTGGAGGCACTTTTATGTCCCTTACCTTGGGCGCCGCATCAAAGCTACTCAACAACATGATGGTAAATTATTCTGAATGGCACACCGAGAGAGCTCCACAAGGTAAGAAGGTAAATTCTGTTGAGGAAACCTCTTCCTTGAATGATAAGATTGATACCATTATGGCTATGCTTGCTAATGATAGGACTCATGTTGATCCTAATAATGTTCCTTTGGACTCTCTGGTTGCTCAAGAAGAGCATGTTGATGTGAATTTCATTAGAAACAATAATTTTAACAACAATGCTTATAGGAACAATTTTGCTAGTAACAATTATAGGCCGTATCCTTCTAGTAATGGTTATGGTAACTCTTATGGTAATTCCTACAACAACACTAGGGCCGCGCCCTCCGAGCTTGAGGTAATGCTCAAGGACTTCATCGGTAAGCAAACTGCTTTTAACAAGTCTATTGAGGAAAAGTTAGGCAAAATTGATATTCTTGCTTCTAAAGTTGATAGCCTTGCTCATGATGTTGAACTTCTGAAATTAAAAATGTTGCCTAATGATGTGAAAGAGAACAATGTTTTTGCTACCGCTAATGCTATTTAAGTTGGAATTGATGAAAATATTAGATTGTTAGCGGAATTGCATGCCAGGTGGGAAAGAGAAGATGAGATGGCTAGAGAGATGAAGGTATATACCATTACTACCTCTAATGATGTTGCTCCTAATGCTAGCAATCCTCTTACTTTGATCGGTGTAGAGAAAACTCCCACTCCTTGTGTTAAAAAGCCTAAAACTGCCAAAACTTTTTCTCAAAAGAGTGTTGAAATTTTTCGCAGTGTGGGAGATGATAGCTCTATTTCTTTTAATGATTTTGATGTTGATGGCTGCAATATATCTGAAGTAATTTTGTTCTTGCAAAAGCTTGCTTTGACTCCCAATGCTAGTTCTTTAAATGTTGCTTTTACTAAGCATATTACCAATGCTCTCATAAAAATTAGGGACGAAAAGTTGAAGCAAAAATCCTCTGTTCGCAAGAAGTTAGAAGATGGTTGGGAACCCATCATTGATATGCATGTTAATGGTTTTGATTGCCATGCTTTATGTGATCTAGGTGCTAGTATTTCTATCATGCCTAGAAAGATTTATGACATGCTTGATTTACCACCGCTTGAAAAATGTTATTTTGATGTTCCTATTGCTGATGTTGCTAAGAAGAAACCTTTGGGAAGGATTAATGATGTTCTTATTGTGGTTAACAATAACCTTGTTCCCGTTGATTTTCTTGTTATGGACGTTGAATGCCATGCTTCATGTCCTATTATTTTGGGAAGACCCTTTCTTCGAACTGTAGGTGCCATCATTGATATGAGGGAAGGCACTATCAAATATCAATTCCCACTAAAGAAAGGTATGGAAAACTTCCCTAGGAAAATAAAGAAATTACTTTTTGACTCTATTCTTAGAGCAAATTATGAGCTTGATGCTTCATCACTTGATGTTATTAATTCACAATTTTCTGCGCCTAGCTCAAAGGCGTTAAAGAAAAGCACTCTTGGGAGATAACCCAATGTTTTCTTTTCAGTACTTTTTCTTTTATTTGAGTCTTGGAAGTCATTACTACTGTAATGACCACTCCTTATCTTGTTTATTTCGTTTTTGTGCGAAGAGAAGCCTCTAATTTGAGTGAGGTAAAGATTTGGGGATATTGCTGTCCTGAAACTGTTTTCGGTGCTGCACCGTAAAAATTCGTATAAATTCAGTGTATATCTTTTGGACCTGCGATTTCTTGTGCATATGCCCCAGGTTATATAAAAACTTTTGTTAGTTGAACACTTTTTTATTTGAGCAACAGAAAACCCCTCAAAAATTCGTCCTTTGTCAGCTGTTCTGTTTTGACAGATTTCTGCCAATATTTGTGTTTGCCACTTTATCGCTTCCTTTTGAGTTCTTTTGATCAAGGAACTTTTGGAGAAGTTGCTACAGTAGTATTTGCTATATATGTGGTGGTTTTGAGTTGAAACCTGAAGCAAAAAGAGGTTGATTATATGTTATGCTTGCACTAATGTTGCTAATAGAATTGTGTTTAGTTTTGTATGAAGGAAGTTTTCAAGTGTAGGGATTGGAGAATGATGAGATGAGTTGAAGAATGGACAAAAGCTCAAGCTTGGGGATGCCCATGCATTACCCCAAGAAATATCCAAGAAGTACAAGCGTCAAAGCTTGGGGATGCCGCCGAGGCACCCCTTCTTCATCGGCAAAAATCAGGTCACCTTTCAAGACGCTATATTTTTATTGCTTCATGCACTATGTGTTTTTCTTGGAGCATCAGTTCTTTTAGTTTTCTTAGTTTGTTTAGTTTGTTTGTTTGCTGCAATAAATGGTTGGACCCTAACAAATTTCCTTTGGAGAAGTTGCCTTGTTTTCATTTGCAAAGAACACTCCGTTTTCACTCTTATCGTTCATCGGGTGTTCTTCTTTTTCCGCTACTGCTTTTGGTTTTCATTTTCGCCTTGATTTGCGTTTAGACCTTGCCATATCTTTTCATCAAGGTGTATTTTTGCCTCTGATCTTTATTGGTTTTCATCAAAAGAGGTGTTTATAAAAATTTCAAATGGTGTTGGAAAAGAGAAAAAGCTTTATGCAAAATAGTGGTACAGGAAGGAGCTTGTGTAGACTGCGGCTTAGGCTTTTTCATGTCATGCTTGATGTCTTTTTGATAGTATGCTTAGTGGTTTTTCTGTAGCAAGACTTGTCTCAAATAACTGAGATTGCTTAATGAGCCTTTGAAAAAATCATGCGTTGTTTTTATTGTATGGAAGCATTATTTTGGTTTTCTCCTTGATGCTTTATTTGGGTTGACTTGGCGCATGCTCACACATGTTAAACTCTTACAAAGTCGCCAATAGCCTCTATGATCTTTTAGTTTTTGACTTTTGATGCCATCTTATGCTTCTTTTAATGTCGCTTTGCATGATTATGGCCATTATTGCTCTCTTAGTTGGTCGCTCCCAGTCTTTTGCTAGCCATCGCCTTGTACTGAGTATCAGCTCTACTCGTGCATCCAACTCCTAAAAGCCAAAGTTTGCCAAAGTGTCCACCATACATACCTACTAGTAATTTGCTATTCCAAGTAAATTTGACTTGCTTTTATTTTCTCTTCAAATTAAACTCTTACCAGTGTTATGCGAAATTCGGTCAGTAAAGCTCTCACGAACCGGAAGGCACACTTTACTTTTTCCTGTTCTTAAAAATTTGACATTGTGGTCTCTTATGTTGAGTTGTTATGCTTGCAAGTTGTAAGTTGGATTCTTGCCCAGCCATGCTGTCATGGGGCAAGCTTTCAACATTGCACTTCTTATTTGAGTTGATATTGTGATCTTTTGTTTATGGATGCCCGCGGTGTGAAATGAATTGGGAATCTTGTGGGGATCATGGAGTTTGTATATCTGTTAGGGAAATGCCGGGCTGATAATCTAAGCCATGCATAATTCATGGTGGAAATTTGCAGCATACCCATGGTGAACATTCGACAACGCATCTCACAATAAAAAGCTAAACAAAAGGCAAATAAAAGAGATGTCGAGGTGTTCATTGTCTGCTTGTCCTGTCATTTTGGTGTGGGCTTGTTTCATGTCATCGGGCACAGAGGTACCCCATTGGCGGTTCTCAATGATATGCATATACTTATAATGACAAGAGCCTTGCTTGGGACTCTAAGTAAAGTAGCATGAGGTTTGGGTACTCGTATTCACGGGACACGAGGTTTTCAACTTAAGATTTGTCAAGCATATGCATCATAATTGTTCTCGCATTAACTTTAACCATTCAAGATGCTTATGATGGGGGCAATGAGAGCTCAAAGCCGGTAAGTACCATAATTTTTGAAGGTTATAAAACTTGCAATCACTGCTTCCCTCTACGAAGGGCCATTCTTTTACTTTTATGTTGAGTCACCACCTTCTTTCTTTATGCACCATTAAGAGAGCATAGTTGTCATTCTTAGTGTAATATGCATTGTCCCAAAGTTCATTGATTGAGTCATATTGTTGGTTTCACTTGTTCTCAAATTATTTGTATCTAGTCGCCCTCTTAAACTTGAAGGTGTCCTATGCATTTATGTTTTGCTCTCTTTGAAGGACAAGCTGAAAACCATTTGTATGTTTTTCCTTATGATTTGAACACACGTTTGACTTTCATTGTTTCATTTTCATGACCTTTTGTTTGTGTTCATTTTCATGTTTACAACATGGTTGCTAAGTTCTTATTGTAAAGATTATATCTTCATGCCCATGTTTTAAGTTCTTATGATCCCAGCGCACAAATGCTTACATACGTGATCAAGATTGTGTAGGTGCATGTCACCTCAAAAATTATTCTTTTGTTATCACTTACCTACTCGAGGACGAGCAGGAGTTAAGCTTGGGGATGCTTGATACGTCTCCAACGTATCTATAATTTTTGATGCTCCATGCTTGTTTTTACACCATTTGCCTATTGTTTCGTTACACTTCGTGGCACTTTTATGCATTTTCTGGAACTAACCTATTAACGAGTTGCCACAGTGCCAGTTCCCTATTTTCTGCTGTTTTTGTGTTTCAGAAGTGATACACAGGAAATATTCTCGGAATTGGACGAAACAAGTTCCTGAAGTCTTATTTTACCCGGAAGCTTCCAGAGATCCGAAGAAGAGTAGGAGGGGGCCAGCAGGGCCCCACATGCCAGGCTGGCGCGGCCAGGGGCCTGGCCACACCGCGATGGTGTGAGGGGGCCTGGCCCCTCCTCTGACATCGCCCCTTCGCCTATAAAGACCCCCCGACGGAAAAAACCTAAGTACCCGATCACTTTTCCAGAACACATCGCGATCCACCGCCGCCGCCGACCCAAAGATTGGGAGGGTCCAGAAGCTCTTCCCAGCACCCTGCCGGAGAGGGGAATCACCACCGGAGGTCTTCTTCATCGCCATGCTTGCCTCCGGAGCGATGAGTGAGTAGTCTACCTTGGACCATGGGTCCATAGCAGTAGCTAGATGGTTGTCTCCTCCACCATGTGCTTCATGTTTAGATCTCATGAGCTGCCCTACATGATTGAGATCACCGTTATGTAATTCTACATGTTTGGTTTGTTGGGATCTCATGAGCTGCCCTACATGATTGAGATCACCGTTGCTGTACTGAATATTATCTTTTGTTATCTCTATGTTGTTTATGATCTTGCATGCTCTCCGTTGTTAGTAGCTATCTTGGCCGAGTAGTTGCTAGTGACTCCAAGAGGGGGTATTTATGCTCGATAGTGGGTTCATGCCTCTATTTAACCTGGGGGAGTGACAGAAACCTCTAAGGTTGTAGATATGCTGTTGCTACTAGGGAGAAAACAACATTCATATGCTCAAGGGCATATGCTTTGTTTACATTACACACTTTGCTTAATGCAATTATCTGTTGTTCGCAACTTAATACTTGTGGATTTCTCGGATTGATTCACCACAAGTGGATTATTAGTCATAGATGCAGTTGGATGGCGGTCTATGTATTTTGTTGTAATGCCCACAGTAAATCTCATAGTGATCTTCTTGACATATCACGTTTATCTTTATTCTATCAATTGCCCAACTATAATTTGTTTACCCATCATGTGTTATTTATCTTATGGAGAGACACCACTAGTGAACTGTGGATCCCGGTCCTATTTCCATCATATTGCTATCACCTGTTTACTTTACTCGCACTGTTTACTTTACTCACATACTCTATTGTTTTCCACTCGATACGCTCATAACCTTTGTTTCAAGCAAACCGGTGAGATTGACAACCTCATCGCAAGTTGGGAACGAAGTACTTGGTTGTGTTGTGTGCAGGTTCCATGTTGCAGTTAGCAAGCAAAGCTTGGACGAGGCGCCATATATAAATTGCCCAAAGCTGTCGCAAGCTAGCAAGCATCACCTTCAGTCGTTTGTCTCTCCTCTCCAAGAACGATAAACCTTGGTTTCTTAACTGAGGGAAAACTAGTTGCTATACTCATCATACCTTCCTCTTGGGGTTCCCAACTGGCTAGTCATTCACCACGCACAAGGAATCTTCTGGTGCCGTCACCCACGCGCCAGCAACAGATCACAAGCACTTCATCACTCAATATCACATAATCAAAGAGTATCACAAACAAACATGTTTAGAATCTAAAATAATATTTCAATAGATTTTTAGTAGCAAGGTAATCCTATTAAAACTAGGGTTTTCCAACAAGGCAAGCACAACACCACTTCACCTCAAACAAGCATGCAGGTGGCTACATAGGTCAAATAACATATTAAGCATACTTGCAGATAAGCAACAAGTTTTCTGAACCAAGACCTCATTTTATAAAAGTAATGCTACTAAATTAATAGGGAAAACAATTTCTAATAGTAAATAACCCTATACTCAACCCAAACATCAAGCAGGCATCAAACCTGATCAAAACATGTCATCCAACATAGCATCAGATAGCTAACAATAATATAAACCCAACAAAATTGGATTTGTAATTTTCTGATTAACAGAGAATATTCTAAGCATTTTATAGTGGAAATAACTACTGAATTGGAGATAAATCTACCAGAAAATCATACAAGCTCAGAAAAATTTATCCTACGGTCAGTAGCAAGAATTAACAGTATATGACCACCCAAAATTGGTTTTACCCAAAAATATCTCACAGAATAAGTTTTATAATTCCCTAAAGTCAGATCTGGTAGTATTTTGCAAACACAACCAAGCAAATAATAAAACCCTAAATGCAACCAGACCAGTGGCATGTGAAAGGTACTGCAGAGGGTTTCTCTAAAAAATTTGCTTCAATACAATTGGATCTCTTGATCTCAAGATATGGAATTATTAGTGTAAAAGACACATTATTCAAAATTAAATACCAAAAAGAAGATACACTAATTTTTTGGCAAACACTTGTACTGCATGATTGGTAAAAGGTTATAGAACATGTAGAAAATTGGATAAACCAATTTCCATGCAATTATCAATTTTATTCTGATTTAATCCTTTCAGCAAGTTCACAGATCTGAGGCAAATAATTAAATAGACTAAAAAAATAGTTCGTGGGCTCGATCTAAACGGGTCTGGCCAGCGCAGTGCTGGGCCGGCCCAAACCTCACCCATGGCGCACAGGGTAGGCGCCTGGTCTGCCCGACAGGCGGGCTCCATCAGCCAGCGGCCAGGGAGGCCGAAGGGGTATGGAGCGATTTCGACCGCCGGATCAAGTCGAAATCGACGGCTATTGGCCGTCTTCTTCCTCCAGTCACGAGAAACATGGCGGAAACCCTAGCTCTGCAGGGGCGGCACCGGAGCTCACCTAGAGACCCTCTCCGGCGACGGGGACACCACGAGGCGATGCGGTGGCAACCGGCGAGGTCAACGAGGGGCGGAACCTCCAGATCTGGTTCCGATCTGCGTATCGGTCGACGAGGGCAGCCGATACAGGAGCTTGATGGGGGGTCGAGGTCCAGGCTTCCCTGGGTCAAAACAAGGGCAGGGTTAGGTTCCCAGAGTGGGTAGACGCGCATGCATGCAGAGGGAGAGAGCAGAGAGGATCCAGAGCTGTGACATTCTACTCTTCTCCTTTGCAGATTCCACCTAGGGTTCTTCTCCTCCCTTCCGATTCCGAGCAAGGGAGTGGGTCTCTGTGTTCTGGGAGGGTGAGGAGGTGGTGTGTGAGTGAAGTGAGACAGCAGAGAGGGGCTGGGTGGTCTGTGGTCTTATATCCCGAAGTGGGATGGGGTAGCATGGTTAGGTCGGTTTTGGGGGCATGTGGGGTAGCTTGGTGGTCTCTGGTTGGGTAGGAGGGACGGTGGAGAGAGTGAGAGAGGTCAGGGGCATGGTTGTCTTGCCCAGTAAGGCTCGCTGCCACTAGTTTTTAATTTTCTTCTAAGCATGCATGCTTCTCCTCCCTCCTTCATCCAAATGCTACAAGACAAAGGATAGAGGTTACTGCTACAGTAAAACTCGACCAGAGGGTGGTGGTGGTGCTGGAGTGGTTAGTGGAAGGGTTTGGTGGTGTTTCAAATCATTTTTTTGTCAAGATTGGTGATGATGCATGTGAGGATCAAATTTTGGATTTTTGATTTGGTTCATAGCATGTCAAGCAATGGCATGCAAGGGTGGATCAGATAGGTGTAACTTGGTGAGATAAATGATATTGCCAATTTGGAAGATTTTATTTGGTAATATGCAAGATCACCAAAATTGGAATGTGAAGATTTGCACCATACCACTTGAGACAATATTTTGAAAACTTGGAGATGAACCACTAAGGTTTTTGGGTCCATAGGGTTTTATAGGAGTAGGAGAACATGGTAGGAGATTTTAGAATGCTTGATGAGAATAAAAAGTGCATGAAATAATATAGGTACCATTCATATGCATTGCATTTAGCAAGAAAGATGAGATAGAGAAATAGTTAACTTGATGGAGGGAAAATGATATTGTGCAAGAAGAGCATTTCCCAATGCTAGTAGATAGCAAATGAACTTGTGGAGGAATTTTATGATGAGTGTTGACTAATTATCAAGAGGATCAAAGAAAACTAGAGGTGAAATTAGTTTTTGACTAGGGTTCAAAACCTAGTCACATAAATAGGTGGCATACCTCAAAATGCAAATGCAAGTGTATAGATGGGTAGAGTAGATAAAAAATAAGAGGAATAGGTCAAAGAATGGTCTCTGAACAATTAATTCCGAATTCTAGAAGTGTGAGCAAAGGTGCATATGATAATAGTCAAATGGTCAGTGATTTGATTAGGGTCAGAAACAGGGCTAGAGCAAGTAGCAGATGACCTCAAATGACCAAGTGGCAATGGAAGGAATGGAAGAACACATGCCAAATATGAGTTCTAGGAAGGTACATTGCCATGGATAGAATAGATGAGCTTAATATAGGTGTTGGAAAATTGAATCTGTTAATAGACATGAAGATAGTCTGCACACTAGGTGTTTGATGAAATGTCTACAAGAGATGATTTTCTAAACTTAGAGTGAAACCTTGTTATGGTTGGCTGAAGATGATTCTAAGAGCACCATGGGTGCTTTCCTTGGGCTAGTTTGATTAGTTCTAAGATTCCTCAAAAAGGGCTCCTAATGTCTCATGATAAGACCAAGACATTAGGGTTAGTGATTTAGGATGGGGAGGAAAAATAACAAGATGGGTTTTATTGGAAGTATAGCATGAAAACAACATATGGGTGACAAAATATTAATGGATGCATTTTGAATAGGTTAGGCCATAGGCCTATATGAGGATTATATCTACACACAAGCAACTCATCAAAGTCAAATAGTCACACAAAGTCAACTCACCACTCATGGTTAACCATTTGTAGCTAATCTAGCATTACTAGAAACAATGATTGAATAAGTGCTCAATGGTGGTCATGCCATGGTCAAACAGAAAACAGTTTCAAATAAAGGAGTAGAGCTTTTATAAATTTTTCAAAACTAGAGGAGACATAGCATTTCCTTTTTAAAAAGTTTTCCTAAAGGTGTTTAAAAACCTTTTTATAAATAACAACAAATATAAGTTTGTGAAATAGTGGGACCATTCTACTTTGTGGATCCCAAAAATTTTGTAAATACTAGTTTTGATAAAAGCTATGTCTCAAGGATGAATCTTGGCTCTTGTCTTGGTCAAATAAGATGATATGAGAAAGGAGAGGTTGCCAAGATGGTGGTTTTGGAAAGTAGCTAGAAGCATAAATAAAGGCATGATCACAAGGGCATAAGGATTGTGTTGGTTCACAATACTATTCAACAAGCAACTCAAATAGACGTCATTAACATAACAACTAGGACAAACAAGCAAGAAATAGTTCTTCTAGAGGTTTGCACAAAAAGTTTTTGTTGGCCCTCATTTTTTTTGGCTCCCTAAACATTACTTAAACAGGGTTACAAAAAGTGGGGTGTTACACCGGGTCTCGGGGAGTGACAGCAGGGGTAGGAGCAGCATCGATAGGTCCTTCCACGGGAAGATGAGGGCGAGAAACCAAAAATTGGTGGTCCTACAAAAGAGAATTTGAAGAACCAAAGTAATGAACAACATGCAGTACAAAGAAATAACAAGGGAAGTCAACACTTGTGGGTTACAAGATGTGTACCGCTGGTAAGGGGTGAATAGAGTCGATAAAAGCAGCCGTACAAGCCGGAATTTCCATCGGCGCAGTAAGAATAGTCAATGATCTAACCCGCTTGTCGAGATCCTTTTTCTCTGGGTCCTGGGCGGACACTCGAGAAGGATCGGTCAAGACAGAGTAAGTCCATAACTTGGAAGCTCGAGCTTGTAGGGGTTGGATGCACCTCTGAAGGAAGAACGCCATAAGTTGTGTCCCTATTAGTCTGCCCCCCGCTACACTTTTGAGTCTTTGAATGCGAGATAGCAAAGGCATGATATCTTCGACTTCAGCTTCTGAAGGCAAAGCATCCCATGTAGTCAGCTTCGTCAGACCCTTGCTGACATCAAAAGGAGCAAGCCCATACTGATTAGAGTCAGCAGACTTCTAGTCCTTGATGTAGAACCATTTCTGCCTCCAGCCTTGCACCACGAAGCCATCTTAAACTCCAAATAGTGTGATTTGGATCGCACAGAGACAACAGCTCCTCCCAGCTTGGGATTTTTATCTAAAGAAACGTTGGGGCGGAGGCGAAAGAGGAATTTCCAAAGAACCCAGTGTGGGTCAATCCCCAGGAATGACTCACACAGAGTGACAAAACAGGCAATGTGAAGAATAGAATTTGGTGTGAGCTGATGCAACTGCACACCATAGACAAATAGAAGCCCACGAAGAAATTCGTGGGCAGGGAGAGATAAGCCACGAAGAAGAAAGGCAAGGAACATCACCCGATAACCCGCCGCGCGGTTTTGGAACATTCTCGTCGCCGGGAAGATGATTGGCACCGCTGCTAGCAGAAAACCCTTCTTTTTGGCTTTCTTCAGATCTGAATCATCAAAAGACAAGGGAACCCAGTTCAGAGCAAGCTTCTTGGTCCCTTTCTTGGCCATCTTTGCTCTATGCGCAACCCTCTTGGTGGGCGTGCAATGGTGGAGTCCTTGGGGGCTGCGAGGAGAAGGCAAGCGCGAGAAAGAAGAAGCAGTGGCGGCGGAAGAGGAGCAATGAGCTGGTAAATAGTAAAAAATAAAGGCCTCCTCGTATATAATGCTTCTTCAGGAAGGAACGTGGGTCGCGACGTGGCATGCGAAACGGAAGAGGCAAAGCCCACTAACGGGCGGAAAATTCGGAAATTACCGCGCTGCCCATGTGCAACGGTCAGCGTCTAGTCAAATCATTACAGACAGTGATCATGTCAATGACATCACGCATACTAGCTAAAAGTCGACAAAATACAAGTCAAAGACATATTTGAGTCTATGATCACTTCCAAGGAACCCAACCATAGCCTCAGGGGCTACACCTATCAGGAGCACTGGTCGCGCACCCGACGAAAAGAAAAGAAAACAATTCTTTATGCAGGACATGACAATGAGAGAGAGAGACAAGGAGTAAATATTTTTGAGTCTATACCCGAAAAAATTTGACTATAGCCTTGGGAGCTACTCCCGTTGGGAGCGCTGATCGCGCACCCAACGAAAATGAAGTCATCAGAATTATGAAGCATGCATTGGAGCAAGTTATCAACTACCTTATCAAAAGATAAAACTTCTAACACTGCTATTTGTTAAGTTACTCCCCTCGGGAGGGATTTACGACTAGCCGAGGAACAGCAACCTGAAGATTTTGGGCATTGAAGCAGTCAAATAAGGCTCACGACAAAATTATGATTCTCGAGTTGTGTCATCGTGAAAAAGCTTGAATGGCATGATTGTATAATATCATGAAGGTAAGATTTCAGGATCCATCCTGCATGGCCTAGTATACGCACCTGAATGTGCTCTGCTAGTAAGTTTCCGTATCCACGATGCGAAGAAAAATCTTGGTGGATGCACTGGGTACCCTGAGAACTACTGGAATCCTATCTTTGTAAGTCCTAAATGCGGCAAAAGGCTGGGTTACGCCAGGTACCGGATTCAAGTCCAGGGGCTTGAGTCTGAAGTAGGTAGCGGGTGTCTGCTCCGGCAGTTAACTGGTCTCCTGATCCGTCAGAGTTGCCAGGCTTGTTAACCAAAATCCCCTTGAGAAATAAACTAATATTAGTTGTTTAAATGAATATAGGGAGAATAAGAAGTCGAAGATTGATCAAAGTCAAAGATATAAAGATTTGAGTTTCAACCCGAATCTGCAATTCTGGTAGAATCTCGGGGGCTACTGACAAGGGTATAGCTAATAAAGCCCGTTATCTTTGTACCCCTAAGGCCCGTTAGATAGGCCCAAGCATAGATGTAGTCGAAATATGAGATGATATCATATATAGATAATGTAATTTGTATTGAACCCGACCAGATCCTCGAGACCTGGCCACCTATATATAGGGGCAGGAGAGGCCGGCCAGAGACAGATGGAGATTGAACCAATTGAGTACCACGCTTATTATCGATACACACCAAACCTTGCCTTGTTTGACTGACCTTTACCTTCGAGTTCATCCTACGCCCTTTTCCCCCGATCATAAGTCCTTCGTCTAGGTCATTTGCCGACTTAACCCTCGTCAATAGGAAAACCCTGTTTTGCGTGTTTTTTAGTTTCAGGAACCTTCCCGAACTCAAATTGACCTGGGATTTTTGGAGCGTTAATATTTTATCACGAGAGACACCTGGAGATCAAGAAGTCAACGAGACGAGGCCTAGGGGCCAAACGAGACTAGGTGGCATGGGCCCTGGCCTAGCTGCGCCACCCAGGCTCGTTTGAGCCTCGGACCTTCGATGCCATCCATCTATGTGTCCAGATGCTTAGCCTGACCTAAAAATGCCTATATAAAGATCCCCCCTCCTCGGCGATCGCGATGAGAGGCGGCATAGAAACACAAAATACAGAAATAGAGGCTGTTCCAGCGAAGATTGGAGGGGGAAAAGCTACCAGAGTCATCCCCGGACGCTTCTCCACCCTCTCTGACGTCAACACCATTGTCACCGCCATGAAGAGGGAGTAGTCCACCTCTGTACTATGGGTTTTTGGCAGTAGCTTCTCCTATTTCTCTCTTGTGCTTCATCTTTAATACATCATATGAGCGGCCCAACATGATTATGATGCATATTATGTAATTCCTATGTGGTGGATCTTTATTTTATTGGATGATTGGTGAGATGTGATGAGCTATTATGTTCTTGATGTATGAGTATATGCATATTATCACCCTGTTCTTTATTACTTGTTCTAATTCAACATGTATGCGAGGGCATGAGGGGTATGGTGTGTTTTGGTGGGATAAATAGGTAGCAGTGATTGAATAGATGACAGTGTTCATTGATCTGCTAGGGTTGTGTTTACCTTATTCCACGGTTATTTTTGCTAGGGATAAAAAGAATGCATGTGTTATAATTTTTTCGTGACAGCTGAGAATCTTGAGTGATTTTCATTGACACAGTTTCTATCGTAGTATGTCCAAGTGGTAACATATTTGTTGTTCTACATCATGTCAAAGTACCTAAGGCTATACTCTGTTAATTCTGAATACTATATTGCTTGAAGTTTATTCCTTTCTAGTAGATTATAAGTAAGATGTGTTGCATCATCTTTAAATTAGGATGTGATGCCCATATGAATATTATCAAGTAACATAATAAAATCATGTCAATGTTTTGGTCATCCGCATTGCGCTTAATGCCACCACAACTTAAAGAGAGAGTAGGCAAGTGAACCCATGAACCACAGTCCAATTTAAGCCGCAAGAAACACCTTTTCGCCACTTTTATATGCACTTTTATTTTTAGTACTAAATTATTCCTAAAATACAAAAACATATTTACTTCTTTGCATACACAACCAAAACCCAAAAATATCATTACCACATCATATATTTATTCTATTGCATTGTTATTTACTTTACCGTATTACATATTATATTATATTTTTACTTACATTCAAACCTTGTGCTTGACAACCACTCGGTGGAGTTGGGGACACAAGAAAGAGGAATTGTTTTGCAGGTTGCTAGAAGAAGGACAACGAGAGCTTTTTCAACGGTTCCTCGAGACTTAGATATTAACCCCGAGTTTCCCTCGTGGGGAAAATTTACTCTTGCTACAACACTTTGCACTTGCAGTCCCAACTTGGCACACTTGCTTACTTTCATCACACAGCCAAAAAGGCACTGGATTTGCCTTAAATGTGTCAAGCATGACAAAGAAGACGTCAAAGTGAAGCATAGAAAGAGGAAAACCTCGGAACTATTCAGTTCCCTTGGTTTCCTTTGACAACGTACAGGAATAGGGACATAAATAACAATTAAAGATGAATAGTACTTCCACAAAAGAGTACAAGAATTGGCAGCAGAAGATTCAGGAAAAAGGAGTCAGCTAAAATAATTATTACATAAACCAGAGAAACCCTATAGCTCTTGCGTCTTCACTCAGATGCAGGTGTATACTTCTTCTAGCATTAGGTGCCATCAAAGATCTTTACGTCAAAATTCGAAGTACTGCACTGGTAATTGCATAGAAAGATCCAGCCCTAGTGCAAATCGTAATCTCCAGCAAAGTGCGGCCAACCGCCCTTGAAGAACACATCACCTTCACCGTCATAATATACCTCCAATTCATACGGTGGCCCATCGCTGGAGACTTCTCAGAGTATAGCTTCACGAAGCTCGTGGCCATCCATGAATTCAGCAAATTTATGAGGAAGGCGTTGATGCTCGTGACATTGATTGCCAACAAACGCAAAGAAAGAGAACATATTTGCAGCAAATTCCTGTGGCATGATAGGTTGGGTGAAACTTACATCGGGAAGAACGGCGGCACCCGCAGCCGCAGTAGATGGTTTCTTGTTTTTGCTCCCTAATGGGCGACCACGGTGACGCTTCATTGGAGTTGTTGATGATGAAGTGGTAGCAACAATCTTGTATTTTTTTTTACTTCCTCGAGGGCGGCCGCAACACTGCGCTTCTCAATGGTGACCGGAGAATCATCTAGATTGATACCGGCAGCATCAACCATGGTGATCGACGAATTAGAATTGTAGGAAGGAATAAGAAACTCCAGATGCACAAGGAAGGAGACGATGTGGTAGTGGTGTTTAACAGTAAAGGAGTAGGGTTAAGAGGTAAAAAGAGATCCCCTTTTATAAACGGAAGAGCCAGGCCTTGGGCCAGATTATCAAGGACCACGGCCCTGTAACAAGGCATTGGTGGAAATAGTCAGCCCAAACAAGGATTCAAGTCAGCAAGTTAAACAATAAAGGAAAAATATATCAGTGAAGAAATCATACCATATCAGCAAAAGGGAGGTATAGGGCGTAAAAGTCTGAGAAATTAAATTTTGAGCCTATAATCGGCTGCTAGCACCCCATCATAGCCTCGGGGGCTACTCCCATTGGGAGCGCTAGTCGTGCACCTGATAGAAAAACTTGCAAGGTGAAAATATTTTATGCATGACGAAGATTATGAGAAAACCCAAAGAAACTTTGAGCCTATACTCAAATAAATATAATTCGACTATAGCCTCGGGGGCTACTGATGAATGTAAAATACATACATGATCTTTGCACTTTACTACTTGATATTCCACCTTATTTGCATCATATATTGGTTATATTCATGCTTTTTTATGATTATTGGGAATAATTCACATGTTCCTAATTTTATCGGATTAACCTGGGAAAACCAGAAAACCTCTGTTTCTATATTTTTAACTTTCAGGGACCCAAACAGAGTCCAAATTACCTGAAACTTTGGGGGAACAAGTTTTTCCATAGAACAAGACATAGGAGCAAAGGAGATGCAATAGGGGAGCCACGAGGGCCAAACAAGCATGGCCCATGCAGCCAGATTCCAGGGCCGCATGAGGCCAGCCCATTCCCCCCTCGTTGCTCCAATGCTATTGATCTTCGTCTCGTTGGATTCGTCTTGACCTAAAACCATCTATAAAAAGGATCCCTCTATGGGTCACAAAAGGGAGCGCCGCCGAAACAAAGAAACACAAAACAAAAGCCTGGGAGATCGAAGATTGGAAGGGAAAACTCTGGTGGCGCACTGCTGGTGTGATCTCCATCCCCTCCAACAACTCTACCTTTGTCGCCAAGATGAAGGGGGAGTAGTCCACCTCTGGACTACGGGTTTGTGGCAGTAGCTATATGTACCACGTTCTTGTTTACTTGTTATGATCAAGCATATTATGTACCCCGTTCTTGTTTACTTGTTATGATCAAGCATGTTTATGAGAGCGTGTGTGGGGGAAAGTGTGCATTAGTTGGAGTAACGGGGGGTGATTTATCTGGGGAGTACAGTCCTTGGGTGTCACTTGGGTGTTTACCGTACTTGAGTTACCTCACTTGGGATAAAGAAAATACCATGCTATAGGGTATATCTAGCGTGACCTTGCTAAGTATCCGCGACTAGATCTAGCATGTTCTTATTTTAACTTCATGTCATTGTGCTTAATGCTATACTCTAATTAGATTAAATTCCCATCTTGGTGGAGTATGAGAGAGATGAATAACCAAAACATCTCTACATAGGATGTGATGCCCACATGAATTCATCTGAATGTGAACCATGTTACAATCTTTTATGTTAATTGTATGATCTTTTGTCCACCATATGTTTTATGAGAGAGTGCATTAGTGAACCCATGAACCCCAGTTCACTTTTTGTTATAAGAAACACCTTTCCATTCACTTTATTGTTGTTTTCATTTTCATTCATTATTAATTTAAAAAATACAAAAATAATTACTTTATTGCATTTCACAAACCAAAACACTACAACCATATCTTTTACAGTTTATCATTGCATTGCATATTACTTTAGTTTGCATATTCCCGCCATCCATGAAGATATTTTCTAGCGCCGTTGCATTTGCATATTTACTTTCAGTTTTGTATACTTACACACACCTTGTGTCTGACAACCACTTGGTGAGGTTGAGGACACAAAGAAAATTTATTTACTTTGGAGGTTGTTTGAAGAAGGACATGAAGGGTCCTTGTACACACAGTTCCCTGAGAGTTCAATATAAACCCTCGAGTCACCTTTGTGGGGAAAATTGCGCTTCCCTGTGCTCAACACTCTACTCTTGGAGTCTCAACCTAGCGGAAGCATCAAGCATATTTTCTGGTGTCGTTGCCGGGGAACTAGTAGAAGGATTGCTCACAAGAAAGTCTTCATCACCAACTTGTGCAAACGCCTAAGCTTGGGGAGGTTGCACCTATGTGAGTATCATCTTGTCCTTTTAGATTTGCAAAGTATTTATTTTTGTTTTGTTATTTTCTTGCATATTAGCATTCTTTTATTTTCAGTTTTGCATTTACTTTACTTTTTTGGTTTGCATTTTGTTTTTTGTTTTGCACTTTGTTTACTACTTGTTATTTTGCTTGCATTAGTTGTAGCATCATTTTACTTTCAGTTTTCATTAAAAAACTAAAAACTCATAAAAATTAGCACTACTAGGAAAACCCTTATCTGTGGCGCACCTATTTGGGCGTCAGTGGCGCACCTGTGGAGCGCCACGCATATCAAGCCACTGGTATTTATTACCCGTGGCGCACGCCCACGTGCGCCACGGTTAAGTGTCCTATCCGTGGAGCACCTAGAAGGGGTGCGCCACGCATAATATCTGCGGCGCACCCAATTGGTGCTCCACTGGTATGTTTTCTATTTGTATTTTTTTTGAGAATACAGCAGAAATACATAGTATACAGCACAAAAATATATAGTATACAGCAGAAATGCAAAGATATACACATCAGTAACACAGGAATTCACCAAAATACATCAATATCATGTCAAGTGTCGAAAGACATCAATATAAAGTCAAGTGTCGAAATACATCAATATCATGTCAAGTGTCGAATCATTACACAAGTTAAGTACAACTTTGATCATTACATAACATATATGGAGTTACATATCACCTAGACTACTATATGAACGAATAGATCACACTGGCGACGACGATGAGCAAGATCGAGACCATGATCAAGAACTTCATCCGATTCTTCTTCCACATGTGTCTCCTCCACTTGGAGACCGCGAGCTCTCTTGTCTTGTACCCTTTGTAGCAGTTGCCGCTGAAGTTGGCCACCTGTGCCTGGCAGTCCTCCCACTCCTCGTAGACTCCTGGAACCCGACCACTGTACACCACGTACCACTTCGCCATCTCTCTATAGACATGTAGTATATATGTTATGCAACGAAAGGAATGACAAAGTTCAAAAACATGCTTGCATGATCACAAATACTATGGCAAGGATTCATAAGCCTAGAATAAAACATAGCATGGATGACGATCGATCATATATAAGCAAGTCCAACATCGATCGTCAAGGCATTACGAGCCTCGGCAAGTTAAGGTTTACACACACATGTCCAACAATAGTTCGGAAACAACACTAGGATAGTAAAGTTTACGATACATCGACCCAACACTGCTAGCTAGCCACAGACATCATGTAGTCCTCGCCGGGAACGGGTGCACGCCCTCTCTCGTCATGAACGTCCTTGTGTCGTGCTGCCTGTCGAGGCGTCCTTCGATCTCGCGGTTAGTCAATGCTACGCCACAATGCATGATCCCGCCGGTTGAGTCGACGTCTTCATGAAGGACTTGCGCGATCTGAGTCTGGATGCGCCAAAAATCTTCCATAAGGTCTGCATCATCGATCACCGCAAACTTTTCGGCCCATGGTCGATGATTAGATGGTAGCGCCCTGATCCGCGAATCCCGAACGATCCCCTTCAGGTGATGGAGGATGTAGAAGGCTTCCTTCACACTGCCAGGCGGCTGCTTGATGCATGGAAACTTTGTCTGGTGCATGAAGATATGCTTGCCATTCTTGACTCTCTCGCAACCCTTGGTGAATTTGCCCCCCTTGTCGGCATAGAATTGTAGAGCTTCATCGAGCAGACTCTTGATTCGGCCATAGTTCTTCATCGGCTTCGTTTCACTCGATGAGTCAAAGTACGTCGCTTGCGACCACCTTGGGAAAATGGATATGAGTGAGCAGTATATGCCTCTGCGCAGCACAATTGAAAAATAAATTGTTGTAAGAGGACCAACCGGAGAATCTAAGAAAGAAGTTTTCACGGCGGTGTTCACTTACTCGAGAAAGCAAGGCAGAAGAATGGAGTCGATGGTCGGCTTCTCTACAAAGATATTCCCAAGGTACTCCTTCACCGTTGCCCGGTCCGCCTCGTTCACCAAGGCAACGTCACGCATGAAGTAGGGGTCTACTATCACGATGCCCTTGGTCTTCTCCCTCTTCGCCTTCAACGCCATATGAAGCATGTATAGACGGACCAAGTTATAGTCCAGGCGGTTGGAGTGCAGCAGATTATAGATGTCCTCGTACCGCACGAAGACGATTTCAGCGGGTGATGTATCGATGAAGCCATGGTCCTCCGGCACCTTGATTGTGTAGACCGGGTACCCGGGATTCTTTTCTTGGAGAAGGTGCTCCTCGAGATACTGGATGCTGTCGTGCAAATTCATGATCGCTCCACCCGCGTTGGCGAGCATCTCCTTTGTCAGCATCGGCCGACCCGCTATGTGCCTGGGGAAATCACTGGGCTCTTCTTGCACGCCGTCCTCAGCCCGGAGTATCTTCCTCGGAGACGGCTGGCTCGAAGCCTTCTTGCTCCGGCTATGCTTCCGGCCCTTCTTCTTCTCCTCGACAGGAGCCGTGGACTGCAACTTATCCGGCACGGGAGCAGTGGATTTCAGCTGCTCATCGACCGCCTTGTGGAGTGTGGTGGGGCTGATAACATTGGCCGGATTGGGTTGTGTGGCTGCGGCTTCTGGAGGCGTCTCCTGAGAACCGTCGCCAAACCGCAGACGCTGCGTGCATGACAGGGGACGACCGGCTTGTTGACCACGGGAGGCTAGATCTCCAAGAGGAGGCATGTAGATTTCTTCGTTGGCCCCGATGTCAAGGAAGCCATCAATTTCATCGCGGGGATCATCGCCGCGGTTGGGTGGAGCGTCATCCACGTGCTCGGGTGGAGGCGACGGCGTGTGCGTGGCTAGCTGCTGATGCCTCTTGGTGGCGGGGACGAACACCGGTGGCCGTGTCTTTTTAGCGGGGGCAGCCGCGGGGCGCTGATCATCCTTTGCAAGGCGAATCTGTGACTTTGGCCATAGCAAGGGCCAGCCGACGCAACCTCCGAGAGAGTAATGCTCATCGGCTCCATGAGGTTGCATGGGAGGATCAATGCCTTCGCAACCCTTCAAAGGACGCACCAGGGCGACCCTGAACATGCCAGCAGGGATGGGCAAGTTGTGCATCAGGGGGTTCTTCGGTTGGCATATGGTACCCTTGCCTACATCCTTCAGCACGCCGTTCACATAGTGCAGCAAGGTGCAACTAGTGTCCTACGGGAGAACATGTTGGGCATCATTATCAGATGGTACTCATCAAAAAAGACGGCAGAGTATGAAGTCGAGCCTATGATTAGTTACCTTGGTAAGGGCATCGAGGTCGGCTAAGGTGGACACGCGAGGCTGCGTGGGCTGTGGTGGATGCGGCGGCTGCACGTTGGTGTTGGACGGCGGCCACGTGTTGGTGTTGGGCTGCAGCGGAGGCGGCGGCCGCGTGTTGATGTTGGGCACCGGCGGAGGCGGCGGCCGCGTGTTGTTGTCGGCGGCCAACGGGCTCAGCCCCGCGAAGGGGTCTGCCGATGGGTAGGAGGGCGGGGTCACCACGTTCGGCGACACATGTTGCGCCGAGTTGCTACCGGACACGCTGGGCACCGGTATCGGCCCAACTCCACCAGCGGCATTCCACGCCGCTAGACCCTCCCACAGTTGAGGAGGAATGACCTGGCGCAACCTTGCTTCGAACTTCTCCTCCATCTGCGCCGGCAGCGCGGCCACTTGCGCCTTGAGATCTGCAATCTCTAGCCTCTGCGCCTCCTCCACCTTGTTTCTTCTCTCCTTTCTAGCCTTTGATTCCTCTTTGAAGTGGACGCCGACTTTCGTGGTCAGCCCAAAGCCGGAAACACGCCCAGCGGACGTCATCTTCTTGTGCTTGGGCCTCTTCTTCATAATATTCGTTGCCCTGTTGAAAGGAGTGTCCCAAGGCTCTGATTGCCCTTGGGTGGACCAAGCTGCCTCGGCGGCTATTTCAGCTTCCTGCAAAAGGATTCATGAACCCAATTAGAATCATCGGTTCATTATTGATTGCAAATCGACTTGAGATCCGCGGTAAGTTGCTTACCACAAGTTTCTCAAACTCTTGCACAGCATTCATTGAGGTTTTGAATTCCTTTGTCTTGGGGCACAGGTAGTAGCAGGCCCGCACAAAGTTCCGGACCTGCGGGTCCGTGAATTTATCGAACATGTTGGGCTTGCCAAGACGAATAAGCTCGACGTCCTCCTTGTCCCACACTTCCTGGATTCCTCTATAACCGCCACTCCCAAGACGGTGGTGACCTAAGTTCTGTTCATACATCTTCTTCCCCAACGCCGACAGAGCTTTGAAGGTATCGGTCTCCAACTCCTCCTTGAAAAGAAGATAGTCGTCGTGATCTAGAAGTGGCTCATGCTTCTTGATCTCTTCCCAGCTTTCGTCCTTGTCAATCCGCTTCTTCACCCGGGTTCTCCAGCTAGCCAAGGCCGTGCTCATCTTCGTAAGGGCCTGCTGGTTCACCTTGTTGTCTTTGAGGTTTAGGTTCTTGTACTCCACCGGGAAATCGTATCGCTCGTGAAGCTTCTGTAGTAGGAGGTGCACAAGATGCGCATTGCCAGGATCTCGGAGGTTCCTCGTGTTGATCGTCACGGTCTCCCGCACGATGCAACCGATCTGCGTCCCGTATCCCGCGGCAATGGCTTTAGGCTCCATGGGTACGCCGTTTTCATTCACGGTGGTGAAATCCTCGCGTTTTGTGCCAAGCGTCGGCGGGTTCCGATCCTTCCTGATGGCCTTCTTCTTCTTAGCAGTCGGGGCAGATCCACCATCGGTGGTGTCATCCTCGGCGCCATCGGTGCACTCGCCGCCAGCATCGGTGGTGGCATCGGAGTCTCCGTCTTCTTCTCCACCCTCGGAGTCTCTGTCTCCACCCTCAGAGTCTTCGTCTCCACCCTGATCATCTCCACCTCCGTCTCCGTCCATGACGTCTATTTCCTTCTCCTCGGCCACCCTCTGGGATTGCATCCAAAATGGCAAGTTGGCCGCCCGGGCTTGTTCTTCGACACTCATTTGGTTAGAAGGGCCAGCGCCGTCGTTGACGTGTCCGGTTGACATGTTTGCACTAAACAAAAGGAGAAAAATGTTTAGTACAACAAAAAATCTACCGGAAAATTCGACAGCACCTCCCCTATAAATGGCTACCTAGGAGTGCCTATTTCTCACCGAAACAGAAATCAATCAACATTTCGGGAGTAATAGGCACTCATTTTCAAAAACCTGTAAACAATTCACACAAAAAAGCACAAAATGTGCCTTTCCAACACACAGTTGTCGACAACATGTCGACAACATGCTCACAGATTCATCATCAAAGATTCGTCATCACAGTAAACATCATCACAGAAGTATAGTTTAAACATAGATAATATATTCTCTTAACTTGTGCATAGAAATAGAAGCTACAAAACACACATGCATAGCTTGCTCTGTAATTGAAATAAACTAGTTACTGTTAGTGCTAGGTTCAGTTTCATCAGTTAAAAACACTTAGCCGTTTTCTTTTCTGTTAGCAAGCAGTTAGGCTAAAAGTTCCTACTGGCGCGCATTACATCGAACACCTGGGCTACTAAACGTTCCCACAGGCGCATTACATCGAACACCTGGGCTACGGCTAGGAGTAAACAGAGGAGGGATGGATTGAATCGGTGGGGGGGGAGAAGAGGAGCGAGCAGGACGGGGTGGATATCGGGGTTCTTGCCGCTGACGGCGGTGAAGAGGGCGTGGAAGTCTCAGTCCGCGGGGGCGGGCGCTCACCGACGGCGGCGGCACCTCCACAGACGACGGTGGCAGCGGCTCCTCCACAGACGTCACCTCCACAGGCGTGCGTGGCACGGCGTAGCGGAGGCGAGGGCGAGGGCGGTGGAGCGGAGGCGAGCGCGGCAGAGCGGAGGCGAGCGCGGCAGAGCGGAGGCGAGCGGCGGCTCGGAGCGGAGAAGAGGGGCGGCGGCGAGCTCGCAGGCTAGCTAGGGTTCGGGGAAGGGCTCGCGGGGGAGAAGGGAGCCGGCCGAACCGTTTTACCCCTAAGTGGGCTCGCGGCGGCTCCGGGGAGAAGAAGAGGGGCGGCGGCTGTCGTCGTCGACGGGGAAGAAGAGGGGCGGCGGTGCTGTCTAGCTAGGGTTTCGGCCGGGGGGATCAAAGAGTGAGGCGCATGTGGGAGAGAAAAAGGCCGGGGCGAAATGTTATTTTACCCTAAGTGTAAGATATGCGTGGCGCACCCCTCAGAGGTGCGCTACGGTTAAGTTATGCGTGGCGCACCACAGCGAGGTGCGCCACTCAAGCCGATGTATACTTCAAAAGGAGCCGAACTCCCATCTAAACAGCAACCTCCACCTAGCCTAGTGGTTCTGGTCGCCGGTTCGCGCGCGCGCTGGCTGTTTGGGCGAGGTGCCAGGTTCGAACCCTGGACCTCCCACCCTTTTTTGTTTTTACAAAAACTGTATTTCACAAAGTTTAAAAATACTATATTGCAATAAATAATATTTGCTTATTCTAAAAATAATAATTTTTAAATAGTACCAGTTATATCATATATATGATCAGAGAAATGCATAGGAGCTCCCGGGTACTACACACCCCATACTTGAAAATAATAATTAAAAAGGTTTATTAAAATAAAAAATTGAAATCAAAGATGAATACCGGTATTGTACTTATAAAAATATTTCCCTAGGAAATTACTTTTATTTTATCCTGGATAAAAAAACAAACTCGAAACACCCCATGACCAAGTACTATTCACTTTATATTCATCATAATTTTATTTTATTTGCTTAGGTTACAATAACAAGTAATTTCCTTGGAAAATATAATATATAAGTACAATACCTGATCATCTTTGATTTCAAAAAAAAGTTTGATTTTTTTAAACTATTTTGAATTTATTTTAATTTTTTCCAAGTATGAGGGTGTGTCTCACCCGAGAGCCAAAAGTCCGTTTTATATATCATCATTGTTACAAAAAACCAAAAATCATTTATATCCGTGGCGCACCTCAAAGTGGTGCTCCACGGATATGTCTGCCACCTTTCCAGAGGGTGGGCCCACACATATCCGTGGCGCATGTATATGTCGTGCGCCACGGGTATGCACATTATGCGTGGCGCACCCCAAATGCATGTGCCACGGATATGGGGGCCTGACACCCCAGGCCCTGGTGCTCGGTGGGGCCCACTTATCCATGGCGCATGCTTTTCATGGTGCGCCACGGGTAAGATGATATCTGTGGAGCACCTGTATTTGGTGCGCCACGGATACTTATCCGTGGAGCACCGAAACTTAGTGCTCCACAGATAATGGGCCCATGGATAAGGGTTTTCCTAGTAGTGTAGTGTTAGTTTTAATATGTATGCTAAGCTATGGAAGCCTACTTTGAATATCTATCAACTGAGGAAGGAGGCAAACTGTGTAGATTGCTTGACGATCTTACAAGAATGGCTATTCGGTTTTGTGATGAACATGATGTAACTTCTCGCGATAAAAGAATCATTAATCACTGCCACTTTTAGTGCAAATATAATTATCATTCTATAATTTCTTGCTATTCTGAAGATAAATATGAATGCCCTGATATAGAACAAGTTGAGAAATATGTTGCTTATGTTGTTGTCGGTGGGTTTCATTTCGCAAGAACACGGGGTACCACACGAAGGACCCAAAAGATTCAAATGCAGAGGGATGTACGCGTGAGATCTAGAGTGCGCTGAAATACGGCGACGATAGAGAGTGACACTGAGCTTTACCCAGGTTCAGGGCCCTCGTGGTGAGGTAAAACCCCTACTTCATGCCTTCTTGTAATGCACTGCGACACCTCGCGAGGCTTACAAGGTCTTGGTTACAAAGTTCTAACTGGCCGGAGGTAGAAGAACTTGAGAATTGGGGATCCCCTCTAAGGGGCAGCCTTCCCTCCTTTTATAGCACCGAGGTCCTCCTTCCCCTCATCAACTTGGGGAAGGGGTTGCCACAGTACGGCCAAGGAGTGGAACAGCTGTATGTCTTCGGTCTTTGATAGGCTTGGTCTACGCAGAGCAGTGGTGCTGGTCCACGGGAGTGGGTGGAAGAAAGCTGACGTTCTCCTCTGGTGCCCACCCTATTTTTAGGAAGGAAGCAACAACCACCATGCAGCTTATGCAGGCACGGCAGAGCTGGTCGCCCCCTTGTAGGGTAGCATGGGCGGCACGCTTTCTTCTGGTCTTATCCTTTAACCAACGCAGGATTGCACTGAGCTGTCGAAGATCTGGTCCCTCTCCTCACTAGGATTCCCTCGCGAGGAGGTCTTCTGGTCCTTAGCGGTTTGTCGTCGTTCTCCTCATGAGGGTCTTCCTTCTTGGGCTTCAATCTTTATTGGGCCGAAGCTGGGCCGTTGAAGTGGCCCATGGGCAGGTGGACAGGGATACCCTGGTATCCCATACACTGACAGTAGCCCCCGAGAGCCTAGCCCGCAAACGCGCCCTCTCGAGGGAGCGAAAGGTCAAGGGCATCCAGTAGCTGCTGGGCCCTCCAACGGCACGTGTCAACGCATGTGGTCAGAGGACCATGTGAAGATGCAGAGGCCGCGGACACATGGTGCGACTGTGGCTGGCGAGACGAAGCGGCAAGCGACGCAGCGATGCCTGATGCGTCAAACCACCATGATGGCGCATCACTTCACTGCAGGAGCACTGCGCCGATGCTCTGATAACCGCGCTAGGACTTGATGTTTCGATGTCGGCCACCCCCTTTAAATGGCGTCTCCTCGACCTCCTCTGCACTCCACTCGTCCCTCGTGTCATGGTATTTTGAGGATAGTAGCCATGGGGATAGCTTAAAGGAGGGGCTCGACGATGTGCAATGATGGGTCCGGCTCGGGATTTAGTAGCTACGACCCGAGCACGTACCCAGGTTCAGGGCCCTCCTCGCCGGAGGTAAAACCCCTACTTCCTGCCTTATTGTTTATTTTCTGCACACGGTGGCTTACAAGGCTCCTAGAGCTATATTGTTAGAGGTGGAAGAAGAAGAGTTCAATCTCTCTACTCTAAGGGTCCAGGCCCCCTTATATAGGCAGGGGCCTGGTTACAGTTTAACGTCCGGCTGCCCGACTGCCGGCTCCCCTGTGGTTGCGGTCTTGGCATGGGCCCCCCTGTCCTCTCGCCCTCCGTTTGGGCGCAGGCCGCTATATAAAGCTCCTTTTCCCCTTGGTCAGGCATATTTGGAGCATATGCCTCTTGTCTGCCTCAGATCCTTTCGTGGAGGAGGGGCTTGCCCGTTGTGGTTGGTGGAGGTCGAGCGTGGCTAGCGTCACGCTGGTCTCCGGCCTCTGTCGATCTTGTCGGGTCCATGCTACCTTTAATAAAGTATCTGTTAGAGGGTTTTTGTCGTCTTCGCCGGCTCGGACCTCTGGTGGTGAAGATGCCAGCCGGCTGCTAGCACAGCCGGCCCTTTGGTCGAAGCCGACCTCCTTGGCCGGAAGTCGCAGTGATCGTTGGGACATTAGCCGACAGATGGCTCTGCCCTTGGCCTACCCAGGTAGTCATCCCCACGACACTAGCCCCCGAAACTGGCGAAGTCTCATGGGATTGCATGGGCTTCGCCGGGTTCTATTCCTCGCCGAAGTTGACTCGCATCCGTCGAAGTCCCAGGATCTCTCGTCTGGCTAGATATGTGTCGATCTTGAGGTCAAGCTTCATGGAGTGTCGTCGGCCATCTCAGGATGTGCCGGCTCCAGGAACAAACCGGCTGGCGGCTGCCTCTTGGCCACCAGCTAGCATCTGGCTCCTCGGGACTTGTTCTCTTGGGGCTTGGACGTAGGTGCCACTTGTCCGCACGCGGCAGCATCACGTCCCATCGACTCTGGTTCCCCGATCTTCTGTGACAACAGCGGTGGTTGCTAACTCCCAGCATCGACGTGGCGCGTGACAAAGGGAACAGTTGCCAACACATCATGGGTGAGATGCGTAACTGATCTGCCAGTGCCCGCCTTCTTCCTTTTAAACATGGGACCGTTTGTGGGAACAAGTCTCTGGTCATTTGCCTCTCTTCTTCTCTCAGCCGCCCGCTTGCACCAAAATCCCCTGGCTTGAGAGCTTTGCCCCACCAGATTAGGGTTCCGACCTCCTCCCGCCACCATTCCGTTTATACAGATCCGCACCAGGATGGCTCCGAAGGTGCCTCAGCAGAAAGGCAAGGGCGCTGCCGTAGGCAGGGGTGTCGTCCCTTCCCCTTTGCCCAAGGGATCCTAGGTAAAGGAGAGGAAGATCGAGCTACTGCGCCAAGGCTAGGTGCTTCTGTCCGCAGATCTCGTGGGTTGCCGCCCTGCCGGCGGCGAGTTGGTGCCTGCGCCCCTGCCCGGAGAAGCGGTGGTCTTCTCTGAGCACTTTTGAAGGGGCTTCACGCTGCCCGCAAGCAACTACCTGCGGCAATTTCTGGACCACTTCCATCTGCAGCCGTATCACATTGGGGCGAATGCGATGACGACTTTGGCCACATTCGCGACCCTCTGCGAGGCATATCTGGGCATCTGGCCCAGCATCAAGTTGTTCCGGTGGTTGATTTACTTCAAGACCCAGAGGGTAGATTCGGGCCGGTGACCTACGGGGTGGCCTCCTTCTACGCTCGCAAGACCGCAGGCTTCCCGGGGCTGATGGGGAAGGAGTCTTGAAAGAAATGGCAGTGCTCCTTCTTCTATGTGAAGAATATGAAGAAGGGCATCGACCATATCAACCTGCCCCCCTTTGATGCGAGTGGACCTAGCGAGCGCAACAGTTGGAGCGCCTCTCTCCCCAGCCCTGGCCCGGACATGGCAAAGATCCTTCAGCGGATTGTAACACCTCACTTTTTGTAGATCAAAATTAAGACCTTGGTTAAATGCTTTATTTTAGGTAAATTAAAAACTTTTGTTAAGTTATGTGCTTGAGTGTTAGCATGTATGATTTCATGTATGTGTATGTGCATGATTTTATGAGAATGTGTGTGTGTGACTTATGGCATGATTTAATTTTAGCAATTCCAACACCTATGCATTAGAATCTAGAGTTGGTGCTATGATTTTATGCATTGATTTTTAACCTAGGGTTAGCTTGTGTGAACCAAAGACCCTAGCTTAGTTTCTTTGCTTGACCACACCACCTACCTATTTCTTTCTCTTTTATTTTTGCTTCTTTATTTGAAATTAGGGACTTCACCAAAACCCTACCATCTCTCATCGAAAAATTCTCAAACTTGGTGGATGGACTTCTACCACTTGTAAACCACTTCTGAGCCAATCACCACCCCACTTAAGCCAAACTTTGAACATTTTAAATTTTCAAATTAATTTCGGCCAAACACTCTTTTCCTTCTTCTTCTCTTCTCTTTTCCTTCTCCCTCTCCTTGCAAACCGACCAAGAGGCAACCCCAGCTGATCACCTTTCCCTCTCTCTCTACCCTCTCTCGATCCCTAGCCCCTTGCCCTTGTCCTTTTGCGCTTGGACACAAAGAAGGAGGGGAGCCCGAGGTAAGATCTAGGATGGATCTTCCTCTTCCCTTTCTTCTCCCTCTCCACCATCCCTGACCCCCAACCAGCACCCAGCACCGCCACACCACCCTCTCCTTGACCCTACCCTGCAGGGACATGATGCAATCACCTCACCTTGCCCTTTCCCTCTCTCACCGACGTGACCAGGACCCGCCCATTAGGCTGAGGCGTAGAGGAGAAGCTCGAGCCAGCTCTCTCGCCAACAGACCCCATGCGCCATAGTCCACCTCAACCAACCACCGCCAGTCGACCAGACCGGCCGTAGCGCCCGTCCTGGCCCTCGCTCTGCACACGCCCGGCACGCCAGAGGACGCCGAGAGCGGCATACGTGTTCCCACGTGCACACACGCCCATTTGCCTTGTGCCGCACATGAACCTACACGGCATCGAGTGCACGTCGACGCGCCGCCCCTGCAGGGCACCCTAGCCAACCTAGACCGCCGTGTCATACACCGTTTTGCGTGCTACCACTCTAAAACTGACCGTGTTGTGGCCGAACCCGTGAACCCCCGATGCAGCCACCCCAAGCACTGCACTCAGCTCACAACGCCACGCCTGAAGCGCTGCCCATTTCACCCAACCGTGATCGACGAGGTACACCCTGCACCGAGCCTACCCTGACCATATAAAGCCCGATCTTCCCTCTCCAGCCACCCAATGCTTCTCATTTCCCCCACCTCATCTCTCTCTCACCGCAGGACCTCGCCACCATGGAACCCAGCCTCTCTTGTCGTTGCTGAGCACCCGAGCCAGAGTAGATTATCGGCAACACGGTGAAGGTTGCCGTCAATCGGGAAACCCTTTCCCCTCTCTCTCTGTGCTCAGATTCTTCTCCCTCTCGAGACCTAGCTCAATGCTCATCGATTTCCTTGCAGGATCCGTTGGCCATCGCCATCACCGGCGACGCTAGGAGCTAGTCCGAGGCCGCCGCGACTGAGACCCTCTGCAAGCCCCTTTCTTGCACGCATTCGAGAGCTGACCGCATCGCCACCATCTCCGCCGCTGATTCCTACACCTGTGTCGCGCTGAGACTGCCCAGCCAACCCTCGGTGAGCTCCGCCATTCGAAACCCTAGCCAGCGCCCTCTCTCTCTCTCGCGCGCGCATGCAGGCCCACGGGGAAGATGACGTTGCGCCGTCCGATCTAAATCGGACGGCGGGTTACCGCTTTGGCCAGCCAGGCCCGGGTAGGCCAACGGATTTGGGCCGGCCTGGCTTGGATCTCCCGCCTCAGCCGTCACCTTTTTTTAGCAAATCCTATTTACTCTTTTTGTAAATCCCTATTAGATTTAAAAATTCATAGAAATAAATCTGTGAGTCTGAATTTAGTTTTTCAAATTTTTCTGTGATCCTGAAGTTGTTATCTACCTGGATATCCTACATGCATGGTTTTTAGGAACTTTAGTAAAAATCTAAAAATTAATACTTGTAGATCTAGGGTTTCTCAATGATAAATCCAAAATAGGAGTTTGATGTCATGAAAATATGTGTTTCCAATTTTCAATGATGCTCTGTGATATTGCGAATCTTGAGAAACTAGTTTTGCTATTTTAGGAGTACTACATTGCCCGCTGTAATTAGTTTGGTGATGTTAAAGATTTGCAATGTTTTAATTATTGTGCCTAGTAGGATTATTATTTTGTGGTGAATGCAACTCTGGTGTGTTGTGCATTTCAGTAGCTTTCCAATATGGTCTCTGGTAGAATTTTAGGAGCTACAAAAAGTTTTAGGGATTTAATTTGCTTCTCTAGTGATAAGTGTGATTAGGAAATTCATTATAAATCAACCATTAACTATTTTGGTTTGATTCCAGTTGAGTTGGTTCTGTAATTATGTTAGTTACCTGGTGGTATGCTGGTTGCCATGCTTTGAATTTTATTAATGCCTGCAAGGTGTTTGCCTTATGCATACGACCTATTTGCTATTAGAAAATATCTTGCAACTATTAGGGTGATAAGTCTTGTGTAAAATGGTTTCTTGTTATATAATCTGTACATGTTTGTTTCTGATACTCTTTGTTTGAAATGTGTTGTTGCATAGCTTGTGTGTGAACCATGTATGCATGTATGCTTATTGTGTGTTGTTAATTTTTTCGGTGATAGAATCGAACGATGAGTGTGTGGATGAGAGAGAGATCTTTGAGTATCAAGAAGAAGAAGATCAGGGACAAGCCACTCAAGGCAAGCCATCTACTTATTGCATACCTGAATCCTAATAATTCACTTTGCATTGTTTTACTACTGTCTTTCTTATTATGCATTGTTTTCTCTATTGTTATTATTCCCTATATAGCAATAGTTGACGACTTAGCTCCACAAGTCGACTTGATATTATCCATGTGGGGATGACACCCTTGAGTCCTATTCAACACCCTTATATTAGAGACTTGATGGTTAGCATCAAAGTCTTTGGAAAACTCGTAGTGGAGCCAAAATCTCTAGGATGGGAACACTCTCCGGAAAGATTTTGAAAAAGTTTTTGAAAACCTTGGTGTAGTAACTACTCCACTGAAATGTTTTCAAATGGTTTTATAACCATGGAGTTAGACATGGGAGATAAAGGATTTGGTGGTTTTATGAAAAGTGGCATTGTGTATAAGTGTTCACCCAACCAATTACTCCCGTGCAACCACATTACGCCGGTATGGGACGGGGCCTAGTTTGAAGTCTGTCTGCTTTAGTGCGGGGCGTCTCATACTATATAAGGGTTCGTGGTGCTCAAAAAGTGGTATGCGACACCCCTGAATCTGGGTTGACGCCTATTGAGGGTCAATACATTACAACGGCATATCTCGAGCTGCCGGAAGTCACTTGGGTTCTCCCGCCGTGGCGCCGGAGTTACGCTCTGAAGGAGGTACTACCGGGGTGTGCCGGGGAGGTAGACTCCACAGGGTAGGCACCCATACTAAGGTAGATGGATGGAGGACTTTGATCGATTATCCGAACCCCGCATACTTGTGTATGAAGGTCTCTGGTGGTATCCCGGCGGATTTATCGAATGGTGTGGGTAAAGTGTACAACCTCTACAGAGTGTAATCTATTCGAATAGCCAAGTCCTCGGTCATGGACGGTTGGAATGGCCATACTTAACCTGTGTCGAGTTTTGGTTTTACAAAAACGTTTTCAGAAAAAATGGAGTTTGTGCCGGACGGAGTACTTGGAGGGTACTGTCGTGGCACGGGAATGGTTCGGAGTACTTGAAGGGTGCTACCGAGGAGTTGGGAGTTGGTCATGTGTGATTGACCATGGTTATCAGGGAGCAAGTAACTTGAGTTTCCCCCTTTCCTAGAGATTTTGATAAAAATCTTATTTCAAAAATGTTTTTCAACAAAGATATAGAGATGTCGTAAGACATGCTATATCGACAAGAGAAACTTGTTAGTATAGGATAAACTAGACTAGAGCCTGTCTTTGCTACAGCCAAATAGCATGTCATTACTTTCCTCTTAGATGGTTTGCGAGTATAATTCCAAAATGTACTCATGGCTTTGTCCCTGGCTATTAACTTGGCCAGACTATGGAGATGACTATGAGGAGGATGATGGTGGTTACGACGACGCCGGTGCGAATTAGGATCATTTCCCAGTTATTATCCCGCTATTATCTACTAAGTACGTGTGTGTCAGTTGAACTTGCCCTGCGTGGCATTTATATTCGGCCAAGCGGCCTATGTAAGACTTTATGAACTCGTTATGTAATGGATGATGTAATCTGAAATGCCAACTCTGTTATGTGGATTCACGATGGTCTTCCTGGGATCGTGAATTGTATGCATAACGGGAATCCCGGGTGGTAAGCCGGGGCCCCCACAGAGTTGGTATCAGAGCCATCCTGACCTTAGGAGACCCTAGTTTAGCACGAGAGTTAGACTGGACCAAAAACTATTTTCTAAAGGTAAAAAGAGATGGCTATATATATCTAAGGTAAATATATATTGCTCTCATCTCTTCTCTCATTCTTTAAGCATCTTTAATTACTTGCATCTTAATTTAAGTTTTTACTTATGTATAAAATCTTGCACACTTGGGTAAGTCACTAATTAAATCTACCTTAAAAATTTGTAGATGGACGCTCCCACGGCACACCGATAGGTTGGGACCCACGATGAGGTCGTGGTGTTCGAGCGCGACCTAGTGCAGTTGGCAGCCTGCCTTGGGCACCCGCGCCCCGAGGTGAGGGGCTACCGCCTCTTCGAGGAGGGTACCCGCGAGCTGGCGTACCGTATCGTCTGCCAGGTTCGCAGGAGGGAGGTTCCGCCTACGTCCGAGGAGTTCACATTCGAGGTGATCGAGCGCACCTGGGGCGAGGGTGTGATGCGCGTTCTGCAGCACGCCATCTCATGCCTTGTCCACCTCCACACCGCCGAGTTGGCGGGTACATGCTACGAGCACTATGGGAGGTGCGACAACAATGGCTTTCATGTCGAGCCCCCTCTGCCAACCCCCTTCAGCCGCCACCTTACCCACACTGAGGTCCTTCGACACCACTCCCAGGAGCAGTTGGACCATGTCTGTATGGTAGCCGACGAGCATGGCCTGGAGTTGGCCGTCCTCCGTGAGGACTTGCAGGAGGCCATCTTCTCTCGCCACCACCTCATAGCCGGGAAGAAGAGGATCGCAAAGAGGAACAGGAGCCTTAGACGCCGCGTTCGTGACCTTCAGGACCAGCTTGCCTCTCTTGAGAGTCACGTGTCGGAGTTAGAGGACGAGGCCGCCGAGCTGCGCAAGGAGAACGACGCCGTCCTTAGCCGCGACGACGACCACCAGGAGGCCTTCGACGAGTAGCCCACGAGCACCGATGACGATGACCATGGTAGCGACAGCAGTGATGACCGCAACGCTATCATGGACTTCTATGCTCCCGAGACTCCTAGCGAGGAGGACCCCGAGGAGGTTGTCCCCCACGTCAGCGGCGACGAGTAGGTTCCAGCGCCCTACCCCTCTCACATAGGTTGCCGCGTAGTTGCTAGTTTTATCCCCTTTTGCGTATCCATGTTGTATGGTCTGTCTGGAACCATTTGGTACTTGTGTTGTATGATAGTATGTGGTATGTGTGTGCCTGGACTTGTTTGGCACCCTTTTGCTTGTATATATATGTATGCCTGGACTTGCATGTGCATGTGTGTTGATTGGAGTGTTGGTAGGTATGACTTGCTACATTTTTATGTTATCCATGGGTTGAGTACTATATTTTGTTGTAACATGCCTAAGGTTCAATTGTTGCTATGTCTCACAAAACCCACTCCTCTCCAGAATGGCTCCAAAAATGCGAGGCCAAGCTGGAGGCAATCCGCCCCCACCACCACCGCCCGAGCCGAGCATGGCGCAAGTGCTGCGACTCATGCTAGAAGACCGCGAAGCCGCACGCGCTGAGCGCCAAGCCAACCTCGCCACTCTTTAGCACCTTGCACAGATTGCCACCAACAACAATAACAATGGTGGTAATGGCGATGAGGAGCCCCGAACCAAGCTTAGGGACTTCCAGAACTCCAACCCTCTGACCTTCACCAAGTCCACCGAACCCCTGGATGCCGATGACTGGCTCCGCACCATCGAAAACAAGATTGAGTATGCGGGAGTTGGGGAGAATGAGAAGGTGCTCTATGCCACTCACTTCCTAGCTAGAGCAGTGGGTGCATGGTGGGAGAATGTCCGTGCCATGCAGCCCGAAGGCCAAGTAATGACTTGGGAAGCCTTCAAGTCCAAGTTTCGTAGAGCCCACATTCCCTCCGAACTCATCAAGATCATGCGCGACAAGTTCCTCAATCTCAAGCAAGGTGGGATGAGTGTCACCGAGTACCTCGACAAGTTCACTACCTGGGGAAGGTATGCCCCTAATGACATCGACACTGACGAGAAGAAAAGGGAACATTTCCTGAATGGACTTCAGGAAGAGCTGCAAACCTATTTGGTAGCTGTACCGTATAATGACCTGGAAGCCATGGTGGATGCTGCCATTATGGCTGAGGACAAGAACAAGGCTGCCCGCGAAAGCCGCAGGAGGAGGATGATGAGTCAGGGTTGACCAAGCAACCAAAGGTCCCGCAGTATGCCCCCATCTAGGCCTGTGCCACCCCCACAGAGGTTCGCCTCTCAAGCCCCCAGGCCTAACAACCCCAACCGCCAGTATTCAAGCAAACATCCTGCAAGCAGAAACTTCTCAGGAGGTAACCATAACACCTTCAACCCCAACAACCGCAGCCAAGGAAGTGGTTGCTACACTTGTGGCCAGCCAGGACACTTCTCTAAGGAGTGTCCCCTGAAGAAGCCTTCTCGCCGAGCCTCAGCGCGCCGCGACCCAATCAGGGTCAAGGCCGTGGACCCTCTGGGAGGAACCCAAAGACTCAAGCCAATGTTGCCTGAGGCCGCCTAAATTATGTCAATGCAGCTGAAGCAGAAGAAGCACCCGATGTTATGCTTGGTACGTTTCTGGTCAACTCCGTGCCTACAAACATTCTATTTGATTCTGGTGCATCCCATTCCTTTATCACGGAGAGCTTTGTGGAAAAGGGTAATCTGAAACCTAGTCGGATGGATAGGCTTATGATAGTACAAATACCCGAGTCGGTCGCCAAAACCAAACTATCCTACCGAAATGTCCCAGTAGAACTCCACGGAGTGCAATTCCAAGCGGATCTGATTATCTTAGGCACAAAGGGTTTGGATGTGGTACTTGGAATGGACTAGATGTCCAAGTACCAGGGGCATATAGATTGCGCTCAAAAAGCTATAACCGTGACCAGCAGTGATAGAGTTCAGATTGAGCATATCGCAACCATGCCATCCCGCAAAGCTTACTACAAGAAGTCTGTTGCTGGGCCCACTCTTGACCAAGTTCCGGTGGTATGCGCGTACCCCGACGTCTTCCCTGAGGAGCTGCCAGGTATGCCCCCTGACTGGGATATCGAGTTCATAATTGAATTGATTCCCAGGAAAGCTCCCATTGCTCAAAGACCTTATCGTATGAACCCCCAAGAACTTGAAGAGTTAAAGAAGCAACTTGCTGATATTCTCAGCAAAGGGCTTATCCGTCCCAGCGCTTCACCTTGGGGATTGCCTGTTCTCTTTGTGGACAAATGAGACGGTACCATACGACTATGTGTGGATTACCGTAAGCTAAATGAGGTGACCATCAAGAATAAATACCCAGTCCCAAAGATTAAAGACCTATTTGATCAGCTGAATGGAGCCGAAGTGTTCTCCAAGATTGATGTCCGCACTGGATATCATCATCTGACGGTCCGACAGTCCAACATTCCCAAGACCGCCTTCACCACTCGCTATGGTCTGTTCGAGTACACCGTCATGTCCTTTGGTCTGACCAATGCCCCTGCCTATTTCATGAATCTCATGAATAAGGTATTCATGAAGTTTCTTGACAAGTTTGTGGTGGTATTTATCGACGATATCTTGGTCTGTTCCAAGACCGAGGAAGAGCACGCAGAACATCGGCGGCTAGTATTGGGAACCCTGCGCAAGCACCAGCTTTACGCCAAATTCAGCAAGTGTGAGTTTTGGCTGAAGGAAGTTGGATTTCTAGGCCATGTTATCTCAGCCGGTGGAGTATCTATAGACCCCTCAAAAATTACCTCCATCATGGAAAGAAAATCCCCAACCAATCCCACCGAAGTCCGAGCATTTCTTGGATTGGCCGGGTATTATCGGAAGTTTGTAGAAGGGTTTTCTAGCATCGCTCGTCCATTGACTCAGCTGCTCAAGAAAGATAAGAAGTTTGAGTGGACTAAGAAGTGCGAGTAGAGTTTCAAAGAACTCAAGAAGAGACTCGTGTCAGCTCCTATCCTAACCATGCCCGATATTACCAAGAGCTTTGATGTCTATTGCAACGCATCCAAGCTTGGACTTGGAAGTGTCTTGATGCAAGATGGCAAGGTTATCGCCTACCTATCCCGTCAACTGCGCCCTCATGAGCTGAACTATGCTACCCATGACCTAGAGCTTGCCGCTGTTGTCCATGCCCTCAAAACATGGCGACACTATCTTATGGGGAACCGTTGTGAGATCTACACCGACCACAAAAGCCTAAAGTATATTTTCTTCCAGAAGGAGTTAAACATGAGACAAAGGAGATGGATTGAATTTATCAAGGACTATGACCTAGGCATTCATTACCATCCCGGTAAAGCGAATATGGTCGCCGATGCCCTCAGCCGAGAGCCTTGTTCCCTAAATGCCTTACTGAAGACCAGCCAACCAGCCGTATGCGAGGAGTTCGAGAAGTTTGGACTTGAGCTTGTAAGCCATGGTTTCTTAGCGAACCTTGAAGTCCGACCCACTCTCTTCGACCAAATCAAAGGAGCTCAAAAGGGTCACGAGAGTATTGAAGGAATTAAGCGTAGGATGGGACGAGAGGAAGTACCTAGGTTTTCAATTGACCCGGAAGGTGTGCTATGGTATAATGGCCGCCTATGCGTCCTTAACATTGAGGAGTTGAAGCAACTTATTCTGAAGGAAGCCCATGACACCCCATATTCGATTCATACTAGACGCACCAAAATGTACCAAGATTTGAAGGAACAGTTTTGGTGGCACGGTATGAAGAGGGAAATAGCCTTCTACATTGCCTAGTGTGATGTTTCCCAGTGCGTCAAGGCCGAGCATCAAAGACCCGCAGGTTTATTACAACCCTTGAAAGTGCCCTTATGGAAGTGGGAGAAAGTCAGAATGAACTTTATTACCGGTCTACCAACGTCGAGTCGGGGACATGACTCTATATGGGTCATTGTGGACCGTCTCACCAAGGTTGCCCACTTTATTCCAGTCAAGACCACCGACCATGGGAACCGTCTGGCAGAATTATACCTCTCACGCATAGTCAGCCTTCATGGCATTCCGAAGACCATAGTCTCAGACCGAGGCCCTCAGTTCACCTCACGATTTTGGGCAAAACTCCAGGAAGCCTTAGGCACCAAGCTATCCTTCAGCACAGCTTATCACCCACAAACTGGAGGTCAGACAGAGCGAGTAAATTAAATCCTTGAAGACATGTTGCAAGCTTGCGTTCTATCTTATGGAACCAAGTGGGAGGATTGTTTGCCATTCGTTGAATTTTCCTACAACAATAGCTACCAAGCTAGTCTACAAATGGCCCCCTTTGAAGCCCTCTATGGACGCAAGTCCTGTACCCCTCTCAACTGGTTAGAAATTGGAGAAAGCCAAATCTTTGGCCCCGACATCATTAAGGAAGCCGAGGAGCAAGTCCAGCTCATTCGGAAAAGCTTGAAGGCAGCCCAATCTAGGTAGAAAAGTTATGCCGACTCCAGGAGAAGACCTGTTACCTTCAACGTGGGAGAATTTGTCTACCTTCGAGTGACACCGCTCAAGGGTATGCAGCGCTTCCATGTTAAGGGTAAGCTTGCGCCCTGCTATATCGGCCCATTCAAGATCCTAGAGTGCCGCGGAGAGATGTCCTACAATTTGGAATTGCCCGCAGAGCTATCCGAGTTCCATGATGTCTTCCATGGTTTGCAACTCCGCAAATGCCTTCAAGTCCCCAACAAGCCCGAGACCTTCAAGGAGATCGACCACAACTCCATCGACCTAAACCACGACCTCACCTATCGGGAGAGACCAGTTCGCATCCTTGAAGAAGACGTCTGTCTTACCCGTAGACGCAAGATCAAGATGTATACGGTGCAATGGAGTAACCATACCGAAGACGAGGCCACTTGGGAACATGAGGATTATCTCCGATGAGAGTTCCCCGAACTACTTCACGCTTAGCTACCGAATCTCGGGACGAGATTCTTTTAAGGGGGAAAGGTTTGTAACACCTCACTTTTTGTAGATCAAAATTAAGACCTTGGTTAAATGCTTTATTTTAGGTAAATTAAAAACTTTTGTTAAGTTATGTGCTTGAGTGTTAGCATGTATGATTTCATGTATGTGTATGTGCATGATTTTATGAGAATGTGTGTGTGTGACTTATGGCATGATTTAATTTCAGCAATTCCAACACATATGCATTAGAATCTAGAGTTGGTGCTATGATTTTATGCATTGATTGTTAACCTAGGGTTAGCTTGTGTGAACCAAAGACCCTATCTTAGTTTCTTTGCTTGACCACACCACCTACCTATTTCTTTCTCTTTTATTTTTGCTTCTTTATTTGAAATTAGGGACTTCACCAAAACCCAACCACCTCTCATCCAAAAATTCTCAAACTTGGTGGATGGACTTATACCACTTGTAAACCACTTCTGAGCCAATCACCACCCCACTTAAGGCAAACTTTAAACATTTTGAATTTTCAAATGAATTTCGGCCAAACACTCTTTTCCTTCTTCTTCTCTTCTCTTTTCCTTCTCCCTCTCTTTGCAAACCGACCAAGAGGCAACCCCAGCTCATCACCTTTCCCTCTCTCTCTGCCCTCTCTCCATCCCCAGCCCCTTGCCCTTGTCCTTTTGTGCTTGGACACAAAGAAGGAGGGGAGCCTGAGGTAAGATCTAGGTTAGATCTTCCTCTTCCCTCTCTTCTCCCTCTCCACCATCACTGACCCCCAACCAGCACCCAGCACCACCAATCCACCCTCTCCTTGACCCTACCCTGCAGGGACACGATGCAATCACCTCACCTTGCCCTCTCCCTCTCTCGCCGACATGACCAGGACCCGCCTGTTGGGTTAAGGCGTAGAGGAGAAGCCCGAGCCAGCTCTCTCGCCAACAGACCCCACGCGCCACTGTCCACCTCAACCAACCACCGCCAGCCGACCAGAATGGGCGTAGGGCCCGCCCTGGCCCTCGCTCTGCACACGCCCAGCACGCCAGAGGATGCCGAGAGTGGCATACGCGTTCCCGCGCGCACACACTCCCATTTGCCTTGTGCCGCACATGAACCTGCACGGCATCAAGTGCACGTCGACACGCCGCCCTTGCACCGCACCCTAGCTGACCTAGACCACCGTGCCACACACCGTTTCATGTGCTACCGCTCTAAAACTAACCGTGTTGCGACCGAACCCGTGAACCCCCGATGCAGCCACCCCAAGCACTGCACTCAGCTCACAACGCCGCCCCTGAAGCGCCGCCTATTTCACCCAACCGTGATCGACGAGGTGCACCCTGCACCGAGCCTACCCCGACCATATAATGCCCGATCTTCCCTCTCTAGCCGCCCAGTGCTGCTCATTTCCCCCACCTCATCTCTCTCTTGCCGCAGGACCTCGCCCGCATGGAACCCAACCTCTCCCGCCGTTGCTGAGCACCCGAGCCAGAGTAGATCATCGGCAACATGGTGAAGGTTGTCGTCGATCAAGAAACCATTTCCCCTCTCTCTCTGCGCTCAGATCCTTCTCCCTCTCAAGACCTAGCTCACCGCTCATCGATTTCCTTGTAGGATCTGCTTGCCATCGCCATCGCTGGCAATGCCAGGAGCTAGTCCGAGGCCGCCGCGACCGAGACCCTCTGCGAGTCCCTTTCTTGCACGTGTTCGAGAGCTGACCATGTTGCCACCATCTCTACCACCGATTCCTACACCTGTGTCGCACTGAGACCGCCCAGCCAACCCTCGGTGAGCTCCGCCGTTCGAAACCCTAGCCGGTGCCCTCTCTCTTGCGCGCGCATGCAGGCCCGCGGGGAAGATGATGTCGCGCTGTCCGATCTAAATCGGACGGCGGCTTACCGCTTTGGCTAGCCAGGCCCGAGCAGGCCGACGGATTTGGGCCGGCCTGGCTCGAATCCCCCGCCTCGGCCCGTCACCTTTTTTTTAGCAAATTCTATTTATTCTTTTTGTAAATCCCTGTTAGATTTAAAAATTCGTAGAAATAAATCTGTGAGTCCAAATTTAGTTTTTCAAATTTCTCTGTGATCTTGAAGTTGTTATCTACCTGGATATCCTGCATGCATGATTTTTAGGAACTTTAGTAAAAATATGAAAATTAATACTTGCAGATCTAGGGTTTCTCAATGATAAATCCAAAATAGGAGTTTGATGTTATGAAAATATGTGTTTCCAATTTTCAGTGATGCTCTGTGATATTGTGAATCTTGAGAAACTAGTTTTGCTATTTTAGGAGTACTGCATTGCCTGATGTAATTATTTTGGTGATGTTAAAGATTTGTAATGTTTTAATTATTGTGCCTAGTAGGAGTATTATTTTGTGGTGATTCCAACTCTGGTGTGTTTTGCATTTCAGTAGCTTTCCAATATGGTCTCTGGTAGAATTTGACGAGCTACAGAAAGTTTTAGGGATTTAATTTGCTTCTCTAGTGATAAGTGTGATTAGGAAATTCATTATAAATGAACCATAGCCTATTTTGGTTTGATTCCAATTGAGTTGGTTCTGTAATTATGTTAGCTACCTAGTGGTATGCTGGTTGCCATGCTTTGATGTTTATTAATGCCTGCAAGGTGTTTGCCTTATGCATATGACCTATTTGCTATTAGAAAATATCTTGCTACTATTAGGGTGATAAGTCTTGTGTAAAATGGTTTATTGTGATATAATCTGTACATGTTTGTTTCTGATACTCTTTGTTTGAAATGTGTTGTTGCATAGCTTGTGTGTGAACCATGTATGCATGTATGCTTATTGTGTGTTGTTAATTTTTCCGGCGATAGAATCGAACGACGAGTGTGCGGAGGAGGGAGAGATCTTTGAGTATCAAGAAGAAGAAGATCAGGGACAAGACACTCAAGGAAAGCCATCTACTTGTTGCATACCTGAATCCTAATAATTCACTTTGCATTGTTTTACTACTGTCTTTCTTATTATGCATTGTTTTCTCTATTGCTATTATTCCCTATATAGCAATAGTTGACGACTTAGCTCCACAAGTCAACTTGATATCATCCATGTGGGGATGACACCCTTGAGTCCTATTCAACACCCTTATATTAGAGACTTTATGGTTAGCATCAAAGTCTTTGGAAAACTCGTAGTGAACTCAAAAACTCTAGGATGGGAACACTCTCCGGAAAGATTTTGAAAAAAGTTTTCAAAAACCTTGGAATAGTAACTACTCCACTGAAATGTTTTCAAATGGTTTTATAACCATGGAGTTAGACATGGGAGATAAAGGAGTTGGTGGTTTTACGAAAAGTGGCATTGTGTATAAGTGTTCGCCAAACCAATTACTCCCATGCAACCACATTACCCCGGTACGGGACGTGGCCTAGTTTGAAGTCTGTCTGCTTTAGTGCGGGGAGTCTCATACTATATAAGGGTTCGTGCTAACCAAAAAGTGGTACGCGACACCCCTGAATCCAGGTTGACGCCTATTGAGGGTCAATACATTACAACGGCATATCTCGAGCTGCCGGAAGACACTTGGGTTCTCCCGCCGTGGCACCAGAGTTACGCTCTGAAGGAGGTACTGCCGGGGTGTGCCGAGGAGGTAGACTCCACAGGGTAGGCACCCGTACTAAGGTAGATGGATGGAGGACTTTGATCGATTATCCAAACCCCGCATACTTGTGTATGACGGTCCGTGGTGGTATCCCGGCGGATTTATCGAATGGTGTGGGTAAAGTGTACAACCTTTGCATAGTGTAATCTATTCGAATAGCCGAGTCCTCGGTCATGAACAGTTGGAATGGCCATACTTAACCTGTGTCGAGTTTTGGTTTTACAAAAACGTTTTCAGAAAAATAGAGTTTGTGCCGGACGGAGTACTTGGAGGGTACTGCCGTGGCACGGAAATGGTTCAGAGTACTCGAAGGGTGCTGCCGAGGAGTTGGGTGTTGGTCATGTGTGATTGACCATGGTTCTCAGGGAGCAAGTAACTTGAGTTTCCCCCTTTCCTAGAGATTTTATAGAGATGTCGTAAGACATGCTATATCGACAAGAGAAACTTGTTAGTATAGGATAAACTAGACTAGAGCCTGTCTTTGCTATAGCCAAATAGCATGTCATTACTTTCCTCTTAGATGGTTTGCGAGTACAATTCCAAAATGTACTCATGGCTTTGTCCCTGGCTATTAACTTGGCCAGACTATGGAGATGACTATGAGGAGGACGATGGTGGTTACGATGACGCTGGTGCGAATTAGGATCATTTCCCGGTCAGTCGCCTATAGGGTAGTAGGCCTGACCTGGGTCAGCTACGCTGCATGTATCCCACTGCTAATTACTAAGTACGTGTGTGTTAGTTGAACTTGCCCTGCGTGGCATTTTTATTCGGCCATGCGGCCTATGTAAGACTTTATGAACTCGTTATGTAATGGATGATGTAATCTGAAATTCCAACTCTGTTATGTGGATTCACTATGGTCTTCCTGGGATCGTGAATTGTATGCATAACGGGAATCCTGGGTGGTAACCCGGGGCCCCCACACGGATCGTCGCCTTCCAGGCGGAGGGCGGCCTGAAGCCGTCTGAACTCCTGCTCGCTTTCCTCAACGCCCGTGTGTCGCCCCTTCAGCGCCTGTCGCACAAGATGTGCTTCTTGGGATCTAACATGGATCCCACCCGTCATTCCTCTAGGGCACTGACGGCGGTGGCGGTGGCGCAGAAGGCAAACAGGATTGTTGAGGTCAAGCTTCCCGCTACATGGGCATGGGGCTTAAAGCCTTATGACTATAACAATCAGGTCGCGGAGGTATGCTCATCCGGCTTAACCTCTCTTTTCTTTATCTTACGGCGTCAGCTATTTGACCATCTTCTGCCCGGCTTGAGCAGAACCTGTTTGCTCTATAGACCACGGAGAATTTGGCCATGTGCCAGGCCGGCCTCATAGTCGACAAGGCGCACTTAGACGATGAGGTCGTCTGGGATGACGATGATGAGGACGATGACGCCGGCTCCAGTGCTGCCGTCGAGGGCTCAGGCGCCACTTACGGCGATGACGGGAGCGAGGAACTGGAAGATTGGGGCGAGTCCCTCAGTCATTCCAATAAGTCCCTAGGCCCCTCCTGCTTAAGAGACTGGTCGGGGATGATGATGATGAACTAGGGCCATCTGTTGCCCTCAAGGCAATAGCTCTTCATGTAGCTGCTGTGGCCGCCACTGGAGCTAAGACCTCTCTGATCATGGAGGTGCCAGTTTCTCTGGAGCAGCCTCCTACTGCTCCGAAGCTGGCAGCTCTGGAGGGGGCTGGAAGCGGGGCGGCTGCTGCCAAGAAGAGAAGCCAGCGGGCTCCGCCCGAGCCGGCTCAGAAGCGGAAGAAAGCGGAGCTGGCAGTAAAAGGCCTGCTTCCTCCCAAGGCAAAGAAGGTGGTCAAACACCAAGCTACCGCGATGGCTGGGTAACTCCTTCGCCCCCATCCTCCTCTCTGCTTCCTGCTCTCACATTCCTGACATGCCCAACGAGGGGTGTTTTCCTTGCAGGTCCTCCATTTCCATTAATAAGCTTCTGAAGCCTCTTCCGTGACAGCGTCAGAGGAGACTGAACCTTCAGCCTTCGCTCTTTCGCGCAGCAAGAGGATGCGCAAGGAGGACGTCGATGGCGGCTTGGGTCACGCCGAAGAGGACGACCGCGCCCCACAAGTGGAGGCTGGCGAGGCCGAGGGTGGTGTGGCAGAGCTTGGCTGCCAGGAGATGGTGGCAGCGGATGCTACCGCTGATGCGGGTGTCAGGGCCGAGGCTGGGCCTGCACGGACAGAGGAAGCTGTCGCGATGGGGGTCGTCGTGCCTTGCCTTGCCACTGACGAGGTTGCGGTGGGGGAAGTCGCCACCGCCGAAGCGTCCTCTGGCCCGGCTAGGCAGGAAGACCCACGCGAGGTCGCAGGAGAGGCGATGAAGGAGGCTTTGACTGGCATGAGGACATCAGAGCCTCCGAAAGTGGTCGCGTAGGCTTCCTCCAACCCTGTACCTGCGCCGGGCATGAAGGCCGACATGCCCGCGCCCGGGACGGAGATTGGCGCGACCGCCGATCCCCCTCTCTTTGGAGCAGCCTCTGGCTCTGAGAAGGTTTCTCAGGGAGCTCACACTACTTGGGCAATGGAGAGCGACCACAGCAAAGCATCCACTACTCCTAGGGCAGCAGCCAAAGGCGCTTCAGGGGAAGATCCTCACGGCTTCGATCAGGTCTTGTGCTAGCAGCCAAAGCTCCGCCAGCCATCTCCAATTGGAATGCGTGGATACAGCATCCAGCGCCGGCTCTGGCGGGAACCGTGAGGCCAAGGGTGACAACTTGAATTTGGTGGAACTAAGCAAACAGCTCTCCATTGTCAAGGCGTCGCTGAGAAACGTGAGATTCCAGTTCGTCGAGGCAGAGAAGACCGTCAATGTAAGTGACATGCTCTTAGCTTTTAGTTTCTTCTGCCGGCTGCAGCGCTGTGCCAGCTAGGCGACCTGCCGGCTGAAGGATGGAACCGGTCGCTCTATGACTGATTTCTCCTCTCACTAGCCCCCGAGTTTCGAGGTAGCTGTAGTGGTAGCTGGCTTGGAACTGAATCTCGCTAAAAATCACTCCTCTGTCTTCTTTAGGGCATTAACAAGCTTTGGGCTGACTTCTTCCAGAAACTGCTAGCAAAGTACCGTACTAGCAAGTCCCAGTACCAAGCCCTAAAAAAGTTCTTGGAGAAGTTGTCAGGTGAGCCTGGATTCCTTTACTTTGGTGTGCGCTTCTGCTGATACTCTACCTTTAAAGTTTTCCGTCCTCAGGTGCCGCCTCGCTCATCTCCTCACTTGAGACCTGGCTTGCCGACTCGGTGCCAGCCAGCGAGGTCAGTCTGATCAAGCGAGAATATGAAGGGCAACTTAGGAGCTTACAGGCCCAAGCCGACAAACCCCAGGAGCTGGCGAAGGCCAAGGGGGCGGAATCAACGCTGTGGCTAGAGTTTGATCAGCGGCTAACCAAGGACAAGGAGATCCTCACAGCGAAATATGACACCGAGGTAGATGAGCTTCGCACATCGCAAGGTGTTGAGATCGAGAAACGCGACGCCGAGATCCGAACGCTGGCCGATCTCCGAGAGCTTGACTGCGACAGGCATGCCGCCGCTCTTGGCATTTGGCGTGCATGGGATCGCAAGTTCCATGCTGGTCTCCAAGGGCTGGAGCATGCTCTTCATGGTGCGTTTCCTCTTTCTCTTCTCCACTTTTGCTCCTTTGCGCCATTTCCCCCCTTACATGTTGCTCTTGCAGAGGCCTTCCACAGCTCTGCCAAGCACACGGCAGACGCGGCCGGCAGAGTACCATATCGTCCGCCATAAGAACCCTAAGGCCAAGCTCTCCTCGGAGGAGCTGATGGCATCGATCAAAGGGCAACTCCACCCTATGGCTAAGCTAGGGTCCAAGCTTCGCCAAGCTGTTGCCTCTGTCTTCCAGGCTCTATGGCCTAGGCGGACGGTACCTAACGATGTCGAGCTGCTTCTCCAATGGATGTCGATCATGTCTAACCGAGTTGATGTTTGGAAGGAGTTTGCAGCCCGAGCCGGCGCCGAACATGCCCTATCTTTTGTGCTCTCGTGGTACCAGGGCGTCAGCCTGGACCAGTTAGAGCATCTTCGCGAGGGTGGCCTGAATGGCATCGATCGAGTCAAGCTTCGCCAGCGTGCCTGCGCCATTGCGGAGTGCGCCAACACCAATGAGTTCTTCGATGTGGGAGAAGGTAGCAGCGATGAGTCCCTCGATGATGCGGATTTCAAAGAGCCCAGGTTTGCGGAGGCGCCTGAGAAGGCTGCCGAAGATCCTGCTGATGGCTCCGTCTCCCAGTGGCGACGACTTCGTGCTAGCAGCGAAGACTGCCGATGCTACCCCTTTCGAGCCGGCTGATACGCCGACTGCCCCTTAACTGAGTTGGGGCTTCTTTTCTCCGTCTATTTATGTGCTGAATTTATGTCGTGCCCAACAACATTGCATTCGTGCATGTCGGTGCTGCTTAACCCTAAGTTCTTTGTGCATCGATTGTTTAACTATTCATGGACTGGCCTTGGCCTGATCCCCTCAACCTTTTCCTTATTCTTCCCATCCTTCGGCTCTTCTACCCCCAACCGGTAGCCTGGTGTTGGTTGGTCTCCCTTGGACTGGCAGACGAATGCCAGTCTAGGGTGGGAGTGTGCCGCGGGATGAGAAGTAGTACTTCAGCATGGAGAGATCTGGCTCAGACCAGCCTATGTGCAATTATCGATCGATACACTTAGTTCTTAGGTAAACGATAACATGTTCGGGGCTTATGCGTTTACCTCTTAGCGATTTTCCTAGGTGGGCGAACTGACAGCTCTATCCGTGATGGCTATCATGAGCCTAGGAAGGAGGTTAGGCTCGGGGTCCGGTCCACACGAAGTACTTGTTCATTAGACTAGAGGTTCGACTGTTCCGGTTTCGTGCATTTCCCTCTCATTGATTTTCCTAGGTGGGTGACCTGCCGGCTCCATCCCTAGTGGCTATCTTAGGCCGGGGAAGGAGATTAGGCTCGGGGTCCGGTCCACACGAAGTACTCATTCGTCTGACAAGAGGCTCGACTGTTCAGGTTTCGTGCATTTCCCTCTCAGTGATTTTCCTAGGTGGGTGACCTGCCGGCTCCATCCCCAGTGGCTATCTTAGGCCAGGGAAGGAGATTAGGCTCGGGGTCCGGTCCCCACAAAGTACTCATTCGTTTGACAAGAGGCTCGACTGTTCGGGGCAACTGGCTTCCGCTTGAAGCCGGTCTTCAGCATCATGAATAGCATCAGAAAGGTAAAAGATACTCAAGGCATTCTTTTCTGGAAACCGGGCGTATGCCGCCCAACTTTCTTTTATTCATCGACACTTGTTTGGGATATAATATTTTTCGCCTTGGCGAACTGAAGGGCTTACGCGATCGACATGTTGATTCTTCACGGGTGAGGTCGTCGGGCATGCTTTCCTACTTTGTGGAAAGGCCAACCTCCGAGACAATGGCCTCGGCCCTCTTGTCTGCTTTGGGTGGGATCTTCTTGGCATCGCTTGCCGGCTTGAGGTTGGAAACCAGCTGGCTCGGGGCCGGTCGCCCAGGCTGGGTCAGCGCCACTCATTGGAGTAGTTGGTGCTTCTCCTCGGCGACGACCAAGGCCTCGGCGAGCTTAGAGCTGGCTTTCGCGCACTCCATCGATTTCTTGTAGCACCCTATGATGGTAATCACTCCGCGAGGGCTAGGAAGCTTCATCTTGAGGTACGTGTAGTGCGGGATTTCCATGAAATTGGCCAAGGCAGTGCGACCGAGCAGCGCATGGTATAGGCTGTTGAGGTTGTCGGGGGGATGACCCCCGGTAGGGTCAAGAGAGTAGAAAGACACAAGGTCTATGATTGACTTTATGCCGGGTTATCAAGGAAGGGCCTGGCCGGAATATAAGAGCATCGGCCAGGCCGGCATATAATGTGTATCCCGGCTGATACTTGGATATGCCGGCATAGCCGGAATACTTATAAAAGCGTGTCGGCATATACTTAGATATGCCGGCCTAACCATTTGGTGTGTTGTGCAGGAGCAGGGGAGGCCGGATTACCCGACCCTCGTAGGTCGTTGGTCCGGCATATATGTCCTGGGTATGGCCAACGGTCATATCCAGGATACTTAAGTCAACTAAGGTGTCACATCCCTACAATCAAGGAAGAAAACATCCAAGCATGGTAGCAGAGTAAGATGGCAGGGTGCACAGTGGAGGTTACCTACCCTCACTGTGCACAAGTACAAGCTTACCTCAGAATGGTAAGGTCACAGTTCAAGAGGTACAAGGTACAGCAAGGGGAGTCCCATCGAGAGCAATCAGGGAGAAAGTCATGGGCGTCTGCCCTCAACAGCAAGTCCTGTTTGGAGTGTAGTTGGTGTCTCCTGGTCTTCTATGACCGTTGTAACCCTGGCCACCACTATATAAGGTGGCATAGGGAGCCCTGGTAAAGGGTTGGTCACTGGAAGAAGGTTGAAGGTTAGAGGTTTGTTGGTCACTCTGTGTTCCTACACTTAGCAGTTCATCTTCCTTCTCTAGCAGAGAGCTTGGAAGCACCATTGTTGTGTACTACATCGACCCATATATACAATCAGTAGAGCAGGAGTAGGGGTGTTATCTCCTTACGAGAGCCCCGAACCTGGGTAGATCAGTGTCTCTTTCTGTCGTGCTTTTTAGCTCGTTCCCCTCTCCCGAATCCTCCAGCATCTAGTTCGGCCCCCATTTAAGCCATCCTATGGCATATGTTGTTTCACCACGACGACATTTGGCGCCCACCGTGGGGCCTCAGATCGATATGCTGGGCGGAGTGTTCATTCGGACGGGGTCTGTAATAGCAGCTTCGGGAGTGCGCGTGGTCTCTGGCCTCGTCCAGAGGCTAGGCTCGCTCAGTTTCGTCAGTGACAACGCCGGTTGTCTCGGTGGCCGGCCGTTCCCCAGGGATGGCCGGATTATGTCTTTCGGTTCCCACGAGGTGTACGTGGGGACTGAGAGAATTTGCAGGAAGGAGGTGCTGGTGGCGTCGGATCCTCCGTCACATCTGCTGGCTCACGCTGGGCGTAGTGCTCGCTCAGTAGAGTCGGCTGAGGTGATGATGGCCGGCACATCCGTGCCGCCGGCGGAAGATGCCGGCAAAGCAGCAGCGGCCGGAGCTTCTCCTCCGGAGCCGCCGAAGGTCAAGAGGTCGGCGCGTCCTCCGTTGGAGCGTGCGGAGAACCTGGCCGGCACTTCCGGTGTGCCGGCTAGGGGCGAGGTTCTTCTTCCCATCATCGACCGGCTTCTCGAGCCGGTGCGATCCGGCGTTGATCCGGAGCAGACAAGGGAGGTCCTGGAGGGATCTCGTCAGGCCCTCGTCGACGAGGCCCTGGCCATGAACCAGGAGCGCGAACGGTTTAACCGGCAACTCCGTGAGTATGAGGCAGCCCATGGTTTTACTCCTGTAGTAATCCGGCCTAGCCGGATAGAAGAGGTTAGAACTAGAGGCAGAAATCTTAATGCTGAGATAGGAAAAGATGCTAGAGATAAGAGTCATACCGCAACTAGTACTGTGCCTAAGGTAGTCTATAGTTCGCCAGTAAAGAACCTTAGAGCGGCGGCCGAGGTAGCTAAGGATTTATCTTGTTTATCCGGCGAAGCACTGCGTGAGCAGCAAGCCCGGCTTAACCAACTTTTGTCTGAAGCTACAAAGCAGCAGGAGGCCTTTAAGAAGGCAAACCCAGGTGCCGGGGCATCCCAGTACATTGTGTCGGCGGGAGGTGCCGGCGCGAGGTCGAGGGGCCAAGCCTCGTCCCCGCATCCTAGCGCCCGGCGTGCCGGAAGTGTGACCTCTGGCCGCCGGGACAAGCAGATCCAGGTGTACGATCCGGCTGCCGCCGGAAAGCAGGCGATGGTGCAGAAGAATGTCGGCCAAGCTGACAAGTATGTCGGCAGCAAGAAGCCCGGCCAGAGTGTGCCGGCCGGGCATGAAGCAGCAGCGGCCGGTGGTGGCCGGAGTAACAGTGCAGCCCGACGTCAGCAACAGGGCGCCGAAGGGGCAGCGCAGCAGCAAGGTGCAGGCCATCCGGGACATCGAGAGGATGACGGCAATTCCGCCCTTTCCAGGGCGGGATATCAGCAGCAGCATCAGCAAGGCCGGCATAGTGAGCAGCATCAGCCGGAGCAGCAGCAGCAGATGATCGTAGGCCCAATAGCATCCCGGCTTGGACCTCGGTCCTTGGAAGCCAATGATGCACGTTTCAAGCTGGACAAGCTCCACCAATCAGAGTTGGTGGAGAGACAAGGAGCTCCGGGCCCTATGTGTTTCGGACCCCGGATTATGGGGGAGCCGGTGCCTTACTTCTTCCAGCTCGCGCGTGGCGCGAGGACATATAATGGCAGTACGAAGCCGGAAGATTGGTTGGAGGATTACTCCACAGCGGTGAACATCGCCGGAGGAAACCTCAGATGGGCGGTACGATATGTGCCGCAGATGTTGGAATGTCCAGCCAGGATATGGCTGAATAATTTGCCGGCCGGGAGTATCAACGGCTGGATTGATTTCGAAGAGCAGTTTGTGTCGAACTTTACCAGTACATACAAGAGGCCCAACCGTCCGCAGCAGCTGGCTAACTGCCGGCAAGGAGTGAATGAGACTGACCGTGACTATCTGACCAGGTGGTGCACGTTGCGCAATTCCTGCGAAGGAATCAATGAGCAGCAGGCCATCATGTGGTTCGCTCATGGGTGCCAACATGGCACCATGCTGTGGCAAAAGCTTCAGAGGCAAATGCCGGCCACGCTGGCCGAAACAATCAAGATCGCTGATAGTTATGCTCTGGGAGATCCCAAGCAGCCCAGTCTCGATTCACAAGGACAGGGGCAAACCCAGGGGAACACCAACAATGCCGGTAGACCGGGGAAGTTTTATCGCCCGGATAACCGGAATAAGAGGAGAGATGAGCGGCCGGATTATCAGTATGGCTCAGCACAAGTTGCAGCTGTGGAGGAAGAGCAAGGGGGCGCCGGCAGTAGCCAGCGTCCGAGATATGAGAACTATCAGCAGCCTCAGCAGCAGCCGCAGCAGCAAGCACAGCCGTTCCAGAAGAAGAATGTCTGGACCAACAAGAATGCCGGCGGAGCCGCCGGCCAGAAGAAGCAGTGGCCGAAGTATACTGTCGGTCTTGCCATGGACAAGCCTTGTGTGTTTCACACATTCCAGCCGGGAAAGCCGGCAAACCATTTGACAAGGAACTGTTCGTGGTTGGACGACATATTAGCAGGTCGTGCAGGTCCCTGGGGACCGGCTAGACCCTCTGTCCCGGCAGCTCCATCGCCGTTGACAGGTGCCAATACAATTGCAGTCCCACCTAGGCCGGTTAATCCTGGGAATCAGAGCAACGCGGGAAATGCCGGCGTAAATCAAGTTGACCAGAGCTATAATCCGGAATATAACGCCGGAGGCCCAGGAGCGGGCCGGAATGAGTACAAGGAGTATGATCAGAGCTATATGGTCTTTGAGACCGAGAGAACAGACAAGCAGAGCTTGTACCGGCGGAGTCTGGAGGTGAATGCCGTTATGTCGGCGGTGCCAAAGCTGATGTACTGGTCTGACCAGGCTGTTGGTTGGGACAGGGCAGATCATCCCCGGATCATGCCAAATCCCGGCGGATATGCTCTGGTGATGGATCCGACATTCGTCGGGCCGGCTAATAACGTAAGATTCAGCAAGGTCCTCATTGATAATGGAAGCAGCATCAACATCATGTATCGGGATACGATGGAGAAGCTGGGAATCAAGGAAAATATGCTGGAACCAAGCAAGACCACGTTCCACGGCATTGTGCCGGGACTTTCGTGTGCGCCGATGGGCAAGATCCGGATGGATGTCATGTTTGGCAGCCGGGATAACTGCAGGGTGGAAAACCTCATGTTCGAGGTGGTTGATCTGGAGAGCCCCTACCATGCTTTGCTGGGTAGACCGGCACTGGCAAAATTCATGGCCTCTACGCATGTGGCGTATCTGAAGATGAAGATGCCGGGACCCAAAGGAGTGATCACCATCATTGGTGATTACAAGCGTTCGATGGCATGTGCCACCGCCGGATCCAATCTGGCCGAGACTCTGATCATTGCAGAGGAGAGGAAGAGGCTCAAGCGAGCAGTGGAGATTGCTGAGACGGTCGTGGCCGGCAAATATATGCCGGGCATGACAAATCCCGGTGGCAGCGTTTCTTTTCAAGTGAGTAAGGAAGTCAAAAAGGTGCCTCTGGATGAAGCTTTCCCGGAGCGCCATGCCCTGGTTGGGGCAAGTTTGGATCCCAAATAGGAAAGCGAGCTCATCAGCTTCCTCCGTGAGAATCGGGATATCTTTGCATGGTCTACTTCGGACCTGCAAGGTGTGCCGAGGGAGCTGGCTGAGCACGCATTGCACGTGAGACCCGATGCTAAGCCAGTGAAGCAGCCGCTCCGGCGGAATGCCGGCGATAGAAGGAAAGCCATATGGGAGGAAGTGGCCAGGCTCTTAGCCTCTGGCTTTATCAAGGAAGTACTTCATCCGGATTGGGTGTCTAATCCGGTTTTGGTGGAAAAGAAGAAAGACGAGCCCGCCATAGTGAAAGTATGGCGGATGTGTGTTGATTACACCAACTTGAACAAGGCATGTCCTAAAGATCCATTCCCGCTGCCTCGGATCGATCAAGTGATTGATTCCACAGCCGGATGTGAACTGTTATCATTTGTAGATGCCTATTCTGGTTTCCACCAGATCCCCTTGTTTGAGCCAGATCAAATAAAGACATCCTTTATTACCCCGTACGGGGCTTATTGCTATCTCACTATGCCGTTCGGTTTAAGAAATGCCGGCGCAACTTACCAAAGGTGTATGCAAAAGTGTTTGCACGATCAGATAGATAAAAATGTGCAGGTATATGTCGATGATATCGTCATAAAAACCAAGGAGAGCAAGACTCTCATAGATGATCTCCGGGAAACCTTTGGGAACCTGAGGAGATTCCGGATGAAGTTGAATCCGGCTAAGTGCACCTTTGGTGTGCCGGTGGGCAAGTTGCTCGGTTTCCTTGTTTCCAGCCGGGGTATTGAGGTGAATCCTGGCAAGATTCGTGCCATAGAAAGGATGAAGCCGCCGACAGATTTGAGGGAAGTACAGAAGTTCACTGGGTGCCTCGCATCCCTGAGCCGCTTCATAAGCCGGCTGGGAGAGAAAGCTCTGCCGTTATATCAGTTGATGAAAAAGTCCGACACATTTGTCTGGACAACGCAAGCAGATGCAGCTTTCAAGGAATTGAAACAGTTGTTGTCAACAGCGCCGGTATTAGCGTCTCCGATGCCCCGGGAGCCAATGTTGCTCTATATAGCGGCAACCAACCGAGTTGTCAGTGCTGTGGTGGTAGTAGAGCGAGAGGAAGGAGGCAAAACCGTGCAGCGGCCGGTATATTATCTGAGTGAAGTCCTCTCCACCTCAATGCAAAATTACCCCCACTATCAGAAGATGACCTATGGTGTCTATATGGCGGCTAAGAAGCTCAAGCATTACTTCCAAGAGCATCCAATCCGGGTAGTGGCCGAGGCCCCTATCTCGGAAATTATAGGCAACAAAGATGCCAGCGGCCGGATAGCAAAGTAGGCAATAGAGCTTTCACCATATACACCGCAGTACGATAAGAGGGATACAATCAAGTCCCAGGTCTTGGCTGATTTCTTTATTGACTGGGCCGAGATACAGTATGAGCCACCCTTGCCAGATGCCAATTATTGGAGGATGCATTTCGATGGGTCCAAGACAGTCCATGGCTTGGGTGCCGGCATAGTTCTCAGTTCACCAAAGAATGACTAGCTGAGATACGTCCTGCAGATTCACTTTGCAGCATCAAATAATGTGGCGGAATATGAGGCACTTGTGCATGGCCTGAAGGTGTCTAAGGACATAGGAATTCGCCGGATTATGTGCTTCGGGGATTCTGACTTAGTGATTCAGCAGTGTTCCGGCATATGGGACGCGCATGATGCTAACATGGCATCATACCGTTTCCTAGTGCAGCAGTTAAGTGGTTACTTTGAAGGTTGTGAGTTCTGGCACGTTCTCCGGACTCAGAACGATGCAGCCGATGCATTATCCAAGCTGGGGTCTTCCCGAGATTCAATCCCGCCCGGCATTTCGCTGGAGCATCTGAGGAAGCCATCGATCAAACCCTCGCCGGAGTCATCCTCCATTTATGTCCCGCCAGGTCCAGACGAAGCAGTTCCAATGGAGATAGATGCCGGAGCCAGGACGGATAACCCGGGGACTGTTTCCTCAGTCCCGGGGACTGGGCCGGCATATGCTGTTAGTACAGTATTCCGGAGCAAAACTAAAGGCAAGGGTAAAATGTGCCAAGAGGTTGTGCCGGTATACCCGGGGACTGCTCCGGCATACCCGGGGACTGATTCTTCAGTCCCGGGGACTTCGCAGCCCATGGAGATCGATTATGTGTCGGTCGAAATGATGGAAATAGATCAGGCAGTGTTCACTGTCAGGGAAGTGCCCTCATGGGCACGTCCTATCATGAACTTCATGGTGGATGGTCAAGTGCCGGCGGATGAAACCGAGGCCCGCCGGGTTATAAGGAGATCCAAAGCGTATACCATCATCAACAAAGAAATATACAAGAGAAGTACCACCGGAGTATTGCAGAGATGTGTCGAATCTGCGGAGGGTCTGGAGATGCTCCGGGAAATTCACCAGGGGGAGTGTGGTCACCATGCTTCGTCCAGGGCATTGGTGGCAAAGGTATTCCGGCATGGCTTCTATTGGCCAATGGCACTGCAAGAGGCAGAAAACTTGGTCCGAAAATGTAATGGGTGTCAAAGATATGCCCACCAGATTCATCAGCCGGCATCTGCCCTGAAAACTATCCCAATAACCTGGCCCTTTGCTGTTTGGGGCCTGGATATGGTCGGGGCTTTTAAGCCGGCCAGAGGGAAAATGACCCATATCCTGGTCATGGTGGACAAGTTCACCAAGTGGATTGAAGTGAAGCCCATAAGCAAGTGTGATGGTCACACAGCAGTGAAATTCTTAAAGGATATAATCTTGAGATATGGTGTTCCTCATAGCATCATCACTGACAATGGGTCAAACTTTGCCCAAGGGCCATTTGCCAGATTTTGTGAGGAGGTGGGAATCCGGCTGGACGTTGCGTCGGTTGCCCACCCTTGTGCCAATGGCCAAGTAGAGAGATCGAATGGGCTAGTATTATCCGGCATAAAACCCCGGCTGATAGAGCCCCTGGAGAAAACTCCGGGATGTTGGCTAGATGAGCTGCCAGCAGTGCTGTGGAGTTTAAGAACAACTCCGAATAGATCAACAGGCTACACACCATTTTTCCTGGTGTATGGAGCAGAAGCTGTGCTTCCAACAGATGTAATACATGATGCACCAAGAATAGTGCTATATACTGAGGAAGAGGCTAAAGAAGCCAGAGAAAATGATGTTGATCTGCTAGAGGAAGCAAGGGAAATAACTCTGTCAAGAACAGCAGTATATCAGCAGAACCTCAGACGCTATCATGCGCAGAAGGTAAATCCAAGGAGATTTCAAGAGGGAGATCTAGTACTCCGGCTAAAGCAAGGAATAGAAGGCCGGCATAAGTTAACTCCTCCATGGGAGGGGCCATTCATTGTGAGCAGAGCTCTGCACAATGATGCCTATTATCTTATAGATGCGCAGGACCCCAAGAAGAATAAGGCGGACAGGTCCGGAGAAGAAACCAAGAGGCCATGGAACATAGCTCTACTGCGCCCCTTTTACTCCTGAGCAACACAATGTATGTATTTCCATATTTTCCTTTGTATGCCGGCGTGTTGTGCCGGCACAAGACTAATGAATGAAATACCGGCATCCCGAAGAAGCCGGGTAACTAGCTCTGAGGTATATTTGTTGTTTATTTACAGTTTTTGTTATATGCCGGCTGGCTTTATTTGAATGTTTCCTATGTCAGCCTAGTAATGTGTCGGCACCAAAGGCCACTCTTCGACTCAGCTGCTGTCCGAAACCCGGCTTCATGGCTAGCAAGAGTAGATGCCGGAGATTGTCTACACATGGAAAACGGCTAAGGAAATACAAAGCAAGCGAACCGACATTTTCGTTAAAGCTAAAGTTAAAATTTAAAGTGTCGGATGATTTGAAGTCTAAGTCTCAAAGTTAAAGTACTGTATGTTCGAGGAAGCAACCTTGAGACTCATACGTCGAAAGCCAATTGAGGTAGACAAGCAGCCAAGGTTGTGAAATTGAGGAAACAGGAAAACAACTTGGTGACTTAGCCAAAAGATGATCCGGCATTAGTAACAAGCAAACCAAGATAAAACTTGTTCAGGTAGCAAACCAAAGGAAATTAAACGTGTATATTACAACTGCACCCGGCATACCGGGGATCTGATAAAGCTTAAAGTGTTTTTGGTGCAAAGATTCAAGGGGCAGACGCGGGGCCGCCAGCAGGTGGAGCAGTAGCAGTCGAGATGTCGGCCTCAGGTGTGCCGGACCCAGCAGATGGAATGGAGCCGTCGCCTCCGCCCGGGGCAGATGCCTGTTCCGGAGCTTCAGTGTCGGCTTCCTCAGCTTCATCTTCATCTTGGCTGGAGTCGGAACCCTCAGCAGCGGCAGATGTCCCGGCATCGTCATTCTTCTCCGGCTCGCGGATGTCCCGGACGAATTTGTCGGTGTCGGCATAGTCCACATAACTATGGGCCAACTCCTTGCGGCGACGGATATGATCCGGATCCGTGGTCCAGATGGATCCTTCGCGCACGGTGCGCAAAGTCTCCAAGTCTGCCTTTTCATACCAAGACAAGAAGTAGGTGAGAGCTTCGTCAGCTCCAACCCTCGCGCCGGAATCTCGCCACTCCCGAAGGCGAACCTTGGCCAGCTGCAGATCGTTGCCGAGGTCGACGGGATCAGTGGGAGTCCTTTGTCCCGGCCAGAGGGCAGAGAATGCCTCCTGGGCGCCGTAGAAGAGCTCTTCAGTGTAAAGGGTCATGGCCTCCTTCCGGGACTGCAGGGCCAGCAGCTGCTCCGACATGTCCCAGTTGGGCGAGTCAACCGGAACACCCCGGTTTTCTCGGTCCAACTGCAAAGCCCTCTCAACGTCAGCGACGGAAGTGGGAAACATGCCTGCAGAATAGAAACAATGTTAGCAAAAGGAAAATATGTCGGCATAGATGCTATGCCGAAAAAGATTACACTATGTCGGAAAGGATAAAAGGGGAAAGGATTTGAAGCTTACGGGCAAGGTCGGCATTCAGCTGTGCAACTGTAACCTCCCATTTGGTGGCCTGCTCCTTCAGGCTATCCAGTTCAGCGTGGGCATTGGAGGCATCAGTCTCGGAGGTAACAAGCAGGGTCTGGGTTTTCTTCAGTAGGCCCTCCCTCTGTTCCTTTTCGTCCAGCAGCTCGGTGATCTGGCCCTTCAACTGCTCAACCTCGGCCTTGTGACCGGCATCCCGATCGTCCAGTTGCTTGGCCACATCCACCGAGGACACACAATCCTGGTGGCGTGCCTCCAGTGCAGCCTTCTCATCTGCAAAGATTTCAAGTTAAAAGGATTTGAAGAAAGAAAACAGTGACAAAGAGTAAAGGATTTGAAGTATAAAGTAGCTATCCGGGTAACAGCAGGATCCGGCATACCAGTAAGCTCTTTCACCCTCGTAAGAAGCGCGGCGACTTGTTTTTCAGTGCCAGCTGCAGAATGTCGGCACAAGGTTATGTGTCGGTAAGAAGAAGTATTGCAAAGTAAAGAGAGGAAAGATATCCGGCATATAGCGGTATGTCGGCAAAGATTACCTTTCTGGGACAGCTCCTGCTGAAGCTTGCTGTGTGCGTCAGATAGCTTCCGGTGCTCGCACACCAACTCATGGAACATGTCGGCCCGGGTGTTGTTCATGCGCTGCAAAAATGCTTGGTAACCTTCGGGTCGCCGCTCAAGCCAGAAGCTTGTTCCGGCGCAAGAGGAGCACTGAAAGAGAGAAAACACCAAGTCAGTAATACAAACAAGAGATATGTCGGAGGAAATGCAAAGAAAAGGAAATTTACCCCGAGGCAACAGGCCTCTGTTTCTTCTGTTTGGGCACGCCGACCTTCTGCCTTTTCGACCTCTGAGGTATGTCGGACGGGGGCTTCACACCTCGCTTCCGGCCGGCACGTCCGCCGGTGGAAGGAGGTCCCTGGTTCAGAGGGGCGGCGTCGATAACCATATCGTCCGGGATAGCTGAGGACGGCATTGCAAACTCGTGAGCAATAGGTGTTTCTGGAAAGGCGTACGCAAGTGGCATCGGGTCATAGTACAGCAGGATCTCCTCGTCAGAATCAATCTCACTCCGGTCTTGAGTATAATGCCGGGATGAAGAGCCCTTACCCATGGCAGCTGCAGCACGGGTGCTCCTGGGAAGCTTATCCCAATGATCCGGATCTTCAACATCCGCAACGGTGCGGTCCGCCGCGATCTTGATCCGGGAGTTCTCCATGGTTTGGAAGCTGAATTTCTGTATAAACAGCAAAGTCAAGTATTCAGACAAGGAAATATGCCGGTGGAAGAGGTATGTCGGATCAATATGATATGTGTCGGCAAACAGACATGTGTCGGCTTAAGTATCTATGTGCCGGACATGGACTTTATGTATCGGATAAGATGGTTTACCGTTGGGGCGGGCCTATCCCGGCTGTATGGTTCTAGCCCCCAGGCAAAAGTGGCCTGAGAGGACTTGCAGACATCCTTAATCCGGCGCAGAATGTCGGCCGGAGTCAGCTCGTGTGTGGAGTGCCGGGTGGGGTCCATTGGCCCGCTCATCTGGCAGATCTTGTGCGACCGGCGCTGCAGAGGGGAGACGCGCCGGCTTATATAGCAGGCCACCAGGTCTTGAGGAGTAAGACCGGCATCCAGGAGCTCGCCCTTAACCCGGTGAAGCGCATTCACCGGCATCACCGAGTTCTTCGGGTTGTAGGTCCAGTTCGTCATAGCCAAGGGTGGCTCGTCCACAAATGGCGGCAGGTTGAGCAGATCCTCGTCGGTGGTGTTCTTGACGTAGAAGAAGCTTTTCTGCCACTTCTTGCAAGATTCCAGGAGTTCCACCTTGGGGAAGTCCGAGCCCTTTCGGGACATGATGGTGGCCGCGCCGCAGAGGGTCATGGGGCGGTCCTTCTTTTCCTGGGCCGTCTCCGGCGGGTCGTCCTTGCTCCGGGGCGGCTCTTGGACGACTTGCTTCCGCAGTTGGAAGTACTTCGCCCAGCCTTGAGTAAGGGCCTCTATGCCGGCATAGCCCTCGCAAAAAGCAGCGAAGGCGGAGAGGATCATCACGGCATTGGCCGGGATATGATGAGGTTGAAGATCATAGGTGTTGAGGAAGTCCCGGAAGAAGTCCGATACCGGCAGACCGAAGCCCCGCTCGAAGTGGGCGATGAAGACGACGCGTTCGCCGGGTTCAGGTGCCGGCACAGTTTCTCCTGCTGGTAGCCGGCATGCTACGCCCTCCGGGACTCTCCGGGTGGAGGTGACCCAGGATATGTCGGCAGGAGTAACCTCCGACCCCTCCCAGCCGGAGCGTCCTTGGGCTCGGGCCGAGGTATCTTCCTCAGAGGCCGAGGTGCCCGTCATGCTTGAAGATGCCATCTTAATGGCCGGGACAAGGCGTGAGAGCCGGAGTCCCGTGATGATAATCCTATCAAGGCCGGAGAAAAGAGGGAGGTTAGTCTCTCCGGCATACCACTCTCACAGATGTTAGCAGGAATAGAAGATCTACCGAGGCAGTTAAAATCGGAAATAAACAGGGATATAATTTCTGCGGAAGAACACCTGTGAGCTGTTACGAAACACTGCTAGCAATGCTAATCGAAGCAACGAAATATCCAGCAAAGGAACTACCATGGATACAAACCAGTGAGGCTACCACAGCCTAGTTGCAGAAGAGCAGGGAAAGGAAGAACAGAGGAAGAGGAACTCACCGGAGCTTGGCCTACGGCGATGGAGCGGCGGCGGCAAGTGTGCAGAGGAAGATCCAATCTCCCTGCAAGACTGCGGGGAGAAGAGGCGGCGGTGGCATCGTCGACGATGACGCCGGACGTCGGCAAGCGGAGGCGCCGGCGTGCAGGTGGACGACGGCGGCAGCTTCCCTTCTCGATTTCTTGGTCCGGCGGCGAAGCGCAAGGGGCAGAGGATCTGAGGAAGAAGGCACTGTGGCGGGGGTAAAAAGAATAAGTTACCCCCACCCCGTATTTATACCGAGGAGGCCGGTCGTGGGGGTCGTGGGGAGGATAGTGCTCCACTCCCCCGACCGTTTCTGCGGCGAGGCGCCACGTGGCGGCACAGAGTGGGGCGGCGGTTCCTGTAACCGTGCCATGACGCAATGATGGCAAGAAGTAACTGCTGCACTGTGAACCGTCGCATCGTGGGTGACCGTTCGAGGTGGCAGGGCAGTTACAAGTTTCGATGCAAAGCTGTCAGACATGGCTTCTCGAGGAAGACTCGTCTATATGTCGGATTAACTGCCCGATGTATATGTTCCGTCCGGAATACCCTAGGGACCGGCCGGAATAAGTTTTGGAACAGGAACAGAGGCCGGGATATGTGCAGATGTGCCGGCATATAATCTGATCGCCGGGGCATAATGAAGAAAGGTATGTTGAACCTGTCAAGGCTCCACAGTTATGACTGGGGAACCTCGGCAGCTTCGGGGACTAGTGTCGGGGGGATGACCCCCGGTAGGGTCAAGAGAGTAGAAAGACACAAGGTCTATGATTGACTTTATGCCGGGTTATCAAGGAAGGGCCTGGCCGGAATATAAGAGCATCGGCCAGGCCGGCATATAATGTGTATCCCGGCTGATACTTGGATATGCCGGCATAGCCGGAATACTTATAAAAGCGTGCCGGCATATACTTAGATATGCCGGCCTAACCATTTGGTGTGTTGTGCAGGAGCAGGGGAGGCCGGATTACCCGACCCTCGTAGGTCGTTGGTCCGGCATATATGTCCTGGGTATGGCCAACGGTCATATCCAGGATACTTAAGTCAACTAAGGTGTCACATCCCTACAATCAAGGAAGAAAACATCCAAGCATGGTAGCAGAGTAAGATGGCAGGGTGCACAGTGGAGGTTACCTACCCTCACTATGCACAAGTACAAGCTTACCTCAGAATGGTAAGGTCACAGTTCAAGAGGTACAAGGTACAGCAAGGGGAGTCCCATCGAGAGCAATCAGGGAGAAAGTCGTGGGCGTCTGCCCTCAACAGCAAGTCCTGTTTGGAGTTTAGTTGGTGTCTCCTGGTCTTCTATGACCGTTGTAACCCTGGCCACCACTATATAAGGTGGCATAGGGAGCCCTGGTAAAGGGTTGGTCGCTGGAAGAAGGTTGAAGGTTAGAGGTTTGTTGGTCACTCTGTGTTCCTACACTTAGCAGTTCATCTTCCTTCTCTAGCAGAGAGCTTGGAAGCACCATTGTTGTGTACTACATCGACCCATATATACAATCAGTAGAGCAGGAGTAGGGGTGTTATCTCCTTACGAGAGCCCCGAACCTGGGTAGATCAGTGTCTCTTTCTGTCGTGCTTTTTAGCTCGTTCCCCTCTCCCGAATCCTCCAGCATCTAGTTCGGCCCCCATTTAAGCCATCCTATGGCATATGTTGTTTCACCACGACGACAGAGGTCCACCACCTCGAAGCAGATTGGCTCATGGCGGAAGTTGTCCTTTTCTCCGAACAACACCTCCAACTGGATCCTTCCCATTGGCGTGCATGAGTGCCCTGGCACGATGCCATGGAAGGTTAGCATAGTTGGCTTCAGCTGGATTGCGGGGATTCCGAGCTTCTCCATTGAGGTGCGGTAGAGAAGGTTGATGCTGCTGCCCCCGTCAATGAGCACGCGCGAGAAACGGCAGGTGTGCGTATCGGAGAACATGATGGGGTTCAGGACCAGCGCGTAGCCCCCAGGTCTAGGCATGAGTGGTGGATGATCCTCGCGCCCCTAGGTGATGGACGCCTCGGACCAGTGCATGAACTATGGTTCTGCTAGCATGACTGTGTTCACCTCAATGCCAAACCAGAGCTCGTCCTTTGCATCTTCCTTATGAGTAGTGAAGACATGGTACTGCTCAACGTTGGCCTCTTCAGGGTAGTCTCCAGCTCCTTTGGCCGGCTACTGGTTCTAATTCCCTTCCCTTCAGCCGGCAGGCCCGGCAGTGAACCTGGTAGCTGGTGGCTGCCTCGCTCTAGATCTCTGGTGAAACTGCACTGGCACGTGGTATGTCCCGCTGGTTTGCCCGAGACACTATGGAACATACAGGGCTGGTCCAGCATCACCTCGATGGTGTACTTGTCCTTGTTGAACTTGTCCCCCTTGCGCTTCTGACTCCCACCCATAGACCCCGGGCTTCCTTGGATAGCAGCCACTTGCTTAGAGCCATACTTGTTGTCGTGATGCTCGTCTTTCCTCTTGCCATGGCAATCACGGTTGTGGTGTCCGCCCTGGCCAGATGCCGACTGGGATTGGCCCACAGCCAGCACTGACTCGGTGTACTGCACCCTGGCCACGGAGTTGGCTGATGCATACTTTTCCGCTATCGCCATGAATTCGGCCATAGTCTTTGGTTCAGCTCTGTGGAGCTTGTGCTTCATCAGGATCCCTTCCCTGCATCCATCGGTGAAGTAGCCGATGGCTTGCTCCTCGCCTACTCCTTCGCATGAGTTGTGCAGCTCCGACCACCTCGTGAGGTAGTCACAATCTGGCTCATCTTGGCCTTGCTTGCAGAGGGCCAGCTGTCATGGGCGGGGAGGTCGCTTGTACGTTTCAGTGAAGTTCTTGATGAATGCCTCCTGGAAGTCATACCACGAGTTGATCTGTAGAGTCGGCATGTTGTTGAGCCACGTCCAGGCAGATCCTGTGAGCATGAGCGGCACGTAGCGCACTACCACCCTCTTGTTGCCACCCGCAATGTCGACGGTGATGCCATAATCCGATAGCCAATCCTCCGGCTTCACTACCCCAGTATACTTAGGCATGTCACGTGGGAGTGCGAACATAGGCGGGAAGGGCTCGTTGCGGATGTGTGGGCCAAAGCAAATTGGCCCCGTCGAGGATTCTTCCTCGTCGAGCTTGGAGTCCGCTAGCTGATTAAGCCGATGGCGGGCATCATCCTTTGGAGGGTCGGCGCATTCTTGAATCCTTAGTCTCACATGTGAGCGTGCCGGTTCGGGGCCTTGAGCGCCGTGGCCGGCTCCGGGAGCCGGCGTGGCATGCGCCACAGCTTTGCCCCGTGCCGGCTCCACCACATCAGGCTGAGGGGGATGGTGCTGCTTGCTGGTGACCGCAGACGGATCTCGAGGTTGCCGGCTATGGTAGCCAGAGTGCTGGGTGTGGTGGTTTCCACCGCTCTTGCCAGAGCTCGGTTACTCCGACTGTGCTTCACCCGACCTTGGTTGGGCGACGAAGCCTTCTGCGCCTGGGACTTGTCCCGGCTAGCTACGGCGAGGCAGTTGTTGCGTCAAGTGACGCTCGCCTCCCCGTCCGGTTCCATCGCCTGCTGTTGTAGATCGGCGATATTCAGGAGCTCCTGGAGCCGAGCTTGCTTCTCCCGCAGCTCTTCGCCTTGCAGACCGGCCATCTCAGAAGAGATGTAGCGAGCAGCACGGAGGTTCTTTGTGGGCGTGCTATATGAGGGCTTGGCGATGACTGGAGGTGACCTCACTGAGGGCGCCGCTCGGTTCAGCTCCGTGCACAGATCTCGACCTTGCTGACGAACTTGTCTAGCCCGGTTGGGGCGATCTCCAGCCGGCGTGTAGCCTTGCGCAGTGTTGTACTCGTGGAGCATGGCGATCATGCATCGGCGGGTGTCTTCGATGCCGACCGCCTTGTCGAGGAGGGCGAGATGTGCTTGCTCCATGTCCTCGGCGATCTTGGCAGGGTCGGCGGTGAGGTCGACGGGTGCGCGCAGGTCCATGATGGCGGACTCCAGGATGTCCCGCTCTGGAGTCGAAGGATCTTGCTCCGGTAGGGGTGGATGTTTGAGCGGCGGGTGCACGATGCGCGACGGGCCGCCGCCACCCTCTTCTTCTAGGGCCAGCACCTCGACCATGGCGCCAAGGTCGCTACTTTCACTGCACCTTGAGCCTGCATCATAGAGAGGGTCAAGCACGTCGGTTACCTCCTCTGGGAAAGGCTTGGAGATGTAGAAGCGGTGGCCACTGATGTCGAGGAAGGAGCTGCTGTCGCCGAAGCCATCCTCAAAGCAGGCGAGGTTGTCACTGACGCAGTCGAAGGTTCCGAACCTCCAGACAAGGCCAGAGGTGACCTTCTCATCGAGACTCAATGGGGATCCCAACCGGAACTTCACTCCGGTTGCTGTCGCACGTTGCTCCATGGTGGGCACCAACTGTCGTGGTATTTTGAGGACAGTAGCCATGGGGATGGCTTAACGGAGGGGCTCGACAATGTACAACGATGGGTCCGGCTCAGGATTGGGAAGCTACACCACGAGCACGTACCCAGGTTCAGGGCCCTCCTCGCCGGAGGTAAAACCCCTACTTCCTGCCTTGTTGTTTATTCTCTGCACACGGTGGCTTACAAGGCTCCTAGAGCTGTATTGTCTAGAGGTAGAAGAAGAAGAGTTCGATCTCTCTACTATAAGGGTCTAGGAGCCCTTATATAGGCAGGGGCCTGGTTACAGTTTAACGTCGGGCTGCCCAGCTGCTGGCTCCCCCGTGGCTGCGGTCTTGGCGTGGGCCCCGTCCTCCTCTCGCCCTCCGTCTGGGCGCAAGCCGTTTTATAAAGCGCCTTTTCCCCTTGGTCAGGCATATTTGGAGCATATGCGTCTTGTCTGCCTCGGATCCTTTTGTGGAGGAGGGGCTTGCCCGTTGTGGTTGGTGGAGGTCGAGCGTGGCTGGCGTCACGCTGATCTCCGGCCTCTATCAATCTTGTCGGGTCCACTCTGTCTTTAATAAAGCGTCTGTTACAGGGTTTTCATCGTCTTCACCGGCTCGGACCTCTGGTGGTGAGGATGCCAGCCGGCTGCTGGCGCAGCCGACCCTTTGGTCAAAGCCGGCCTCCTTGGCTGAAATTCGTAGTGATCCATGGGACATCAGCCGGTAGATGGCTATGCCATTCGCCTACCCAGGTAGTCATCCTCACGACACACAGTACTACTCCAGCACCGAAGAGGAAAAGAGAGCATCCCCAGCGCCATGGATCCTTCCTCCTCCTCCAGCGCCGTTGGATCCACTACCACGGGGAAGAAACGCTGGGGGTGCCCCCTAGGCAGCAAGAATAAGCCAAAGATGCCGGCCATCAGGGCGCCCGGAGCTGGAGGTCCTCTGCGCATTGGGGCGCCGGCGCGGGGTGGAGAGAACTGCACTGTCCCGATGGCCTCCTCCGCTCTGACCCTCTAGGGTCCGGCACCGGGAGGTGCCTTGGCTGCACCGCCACCGCTAGTGGCGGCAATGTCGCCCCCCCGCTCTGCGGGGAGCATTGATCGGGCACTCCAGGAGGCTGAGGCCATCCTGGGCCCCCTTCTGCCAGCCGCTGAAGCCTCGGTGCCACCAGAAGTAGCACCCTTCATGACCAACGTCGTGGTGACTCCCCGCCGCCTGGAAGCGACGGCTCTGGGACCCCTCATCACGCCGGGGTCCCACTTCTTGGAGCTCCTCGTCGTCATCCAGGACTGGAGATTCACCACCCTCTGATTGCCTGAAGCGATCCGAAGGGTGCTCTCTGCTCTAGGCCTCTCCGTCGGTGAGGTTGTGCTGGTAGAGCAGAGCAGGCCAGAGCTGATCTAGCCTGTGGATGTCAATCTCAATGTGGACGGCAATGCCATCGTCTCCGGGCGCTGGAGGGCTTTCGCCCTCGGCCACCACCTCCACATCGGCGACCGCCTCGTCTTCCGCTTCAGGTTGGGGGTGCTGGAGGCCTCAATGTGGGTCTTCGATGCCAATGGCGTCCGCCGCACCTACCCCCTTCCTGCGGCGATGGAGTGAAAAGGTGGCGTCACTCCAGAGGCCTTCTGGGAAGGAGAAACGCTCTCCTCCCTCTTTTGCTGGTAGCAAAGTAGTTGTCGTTGACGGTGGGGTATGCCCTACCGTGCTTTTGTGCCTCCTTTTGATTTCCACTTCATTGCGCTGTCGCAGTCCCCTACATGCTCGAGAGCCCTTGCAAGTTGCTTGTGCTCATGGGAGGCCTCCCAGCGCTTCAGAGCTCATAGTGGGGTTGGCGTCGGTGACGTAGATTGCGCATCCTAAGACACAAGAGTTGAAAGAAGAGTTGGAAAAAAAAACACAAATCCCCGAAAATGACAAAGTAAATCGATAAAACAAAACGAAAAAAGAAAAGGCGAATAAGATGCCCATGTGACCGGCACAGGGACCTTCCTCATCGAGAGGGAGCACGGCACTATCTGTGCCAGCTGCTAAGAGCAAATTGATGCACGTGGTGATTCACGGGGCCTTCCTCGGTGTGAGGGAAGCTGGACTCTGATGGACGTGAAGGCATCGATGCTTAAGAGAGCCCAAAGGCGCATGACACCGCAACAATGATTGCTCGTGAGGTGAAGGACCTAGCGCGGACCTCTAGATCTGCGTCTCCTTTGCAGGATGATCGGAGCGGCCTTAGTCTTCGATGATCCTGCCACGTAAGGCCTTCCTCGAGCGAGGGGAATCTTGGCTCCTGCGGATGCTAATGCATCGACGCGTCAGAACGCCCTCGCGAGGGATGCTCACGAGGCGTCTGTCCTTAGTGGGTGCCTTAGGCATACCTTGGATTTTTCGAAGATTTTTTATTTTCTGGTGCACTATGCGAGGAACTAAGCACCATAGGTACGTGGAGGTGATCAATATTGGGGCCGTCGCCCCTTACCAGAGCTCACTCCCGTTGGGTTTTTCGGGCTTGCTATTTTCCGGGTGAAGGCCCCAGCATAGACACCGTGCCTAGCCCCCCTCGCGTGGAGTACAGCAGAAAATAAATGGACTTCATGCTATTACAATATCATGCCGAAGCAGAGGTGCTATATGCGCTTTAACTTAGTCTTAGTGATGATAAGCGGATTAAGTTAATACAAAGTGCCATCGTGACAGTCTTCATCTTCTCGCGAGGAACCTATGGGCAGAACTTTCTCAAGTGAGCTACGTTCCACGGGTTCCCCACTGGTACACCTTCTGCGGTTTCCAGCCGCGCTGAGCCTGGCCTGGCGATGTGCGTCACCTTGAAGGGCCCCTCCCACATTGGCGATAGATTGTGAAGGCCCTCGCGAGAGAGTATCCTCCTGAACACCAGATCAGTAACCTCCAGAGTCCTTGTGATGAGGACATCCCTACGGTTGATACAATCGTTGCACCTACAGCCACACTTCCTCACGTTCCACAATTCCAAGGACCTCTCACAAGAGCTCGTGCACGCCAACTAAATTATCAGGTACTTTCGTTTCTAGGAACTATTCCTAATATGCATGAGAATATGATGATGCCTAAATCAGATGTGTTTATGTTACTTAGGAATGATGGGCCCTGCATGGATGAGAGGGACAAGCATTGGAGCATGATCATGCATGGAGATGATGGTAGCAATTGTGTGAGGATTCAAGATGACGCTGCAAGTGAAGATTTCAGAACTTCGAAGCCACCATAATGAGAAGATGAAGACATGGACAAACTAGAGAGCTACACACTTCAAATTTCCGTCCATGTGATTAGATGGTGCAGCGTCACCTTTAAATATGGGCCAGGCCCATGTAATTTTCATCCAAATAAAGGGGCTAAACTTTTAGAGTCCATATAGTGGAGGGAACCGGCCTAGAGATGGATTTCGACCTCCTTCCAAAGGTTGGCCGAAATTCCCCTCTGTTCCTCCATATATACCCCCATTAGGTCATCGTTTAGACTCGGATTTTGTTTAGTTAAAGACTTAGCCATGAGCTACTCTTCGCCATAGGCACAAGTGTCAAATCGACCTTTTGTACTATGCACTTACAGAATCCCACCTCTTCAATAAAGCCTTTATCTATATTTGCAATATCTTGATTGCATCTATAATTCTTGCTGGTTCTTCGATTGCTTGCAGGGATTGATCCTCGTGATTAGGTTGATCTAGCTCCGGCATGATCAATAGCCTCGAAAGATGGTGTATCGATTGCTAAGGCGCAATGTCTCGCATGTTTATAGTCGGATCGTCAATGTCGACCTCCACCATAATCGATAGTTGTCGTCTCATCGAAAGATCGGGAACCTTTACCCTATCAAGTGGTATCAGATTTCGGGTTTCTAGGTGAGATCTTACAGTTTTCGTAGTTTAGATTGCATCTGTTCTTCTTCCTATAAACCATACAAAGCCAAACAAAAATTTCGGTTAGATCTGTATCCTAGAAACACTTTCGAGCCTTTTGCATCTTTTCTTTTCAGTATTTGCTTTGTTGAGTTCTAGTCTGCATCGTCGTGTCCAGTGCTGGTTTTAGGTCTAGATCTTTAGAGTTTCGAGTTCTAGTCACAGTCATCACCACTGCCACCACCGATTCTGCCATCACCACCACCACCACCGATTCTGCTATCACCACCGCCATACACTTGCTACAACCCTATGCCCACATACCGCCTCCGCCACCACTTATCCTTGTTCCAGTCTAGTTAGGTTTGTTTTTGTTTTCCTACTCTTACTTTCCATCATTGTAGATCCGTTCCGAGTTGTAACGTGATCCGAGTTCTAGAAAGTTTCGGCCAGAAGGAAAGAGTGGAGAGCAAAAAAAAGTCTGGAAACTCCTCCGAATTTTTTTCCGCCATATACTGTTTTTAGGCTTCTGGAATCGTTTTGAGCTATACGCCATTATAGTGAAAAAAAAATTGGCGTCTGCATGCTTTCCAGAGCAGTTTCGTGCAGTTTTCGGAATTTTTGAAAAAAATTCTTGAGCCTATCCAGCTATTCCACCTTGCTGATCATTTTGAGACACTTTCCATCCTAGTGATTTTTGCCTCATTCGCGCGCTGTTCAAAACACTGCTGCCTGTTGCTTTTCGGTGTCGTGGCATGACTTGTGGTGTTCTAGGCTCCCATCTCTAGCTTGGGATAGTCTAGGACCAGCACAGTATCGTCATGGAGCTGTTATTCAACCTTGCATTGTTGTTTTGAAATTGTTGCTACAGATATTGCAGCCACCCAGAGCTCCACATATTCCTACACTATGCATTGACACCACCTGGCAATCGCTCTATTCAATCTTCCTGAAGTTTGATCACGACGGTTGCTGCTCACCACCTGCTGCAGGGTAAGAACGGGTAAGAGTATTGGTTTGCTTGACAGATTAAGCGTTTTCCACCACTGTTCCTGTTGTATCTCTATTATATAACTGTGCTTTTTGCGTAATCATGCCACTAGAAAACACCGAGACACAGCCACTGGAGGGTGAAGCCTTACAGGCTCACGTCACCAAACTTTTGGCTGACCATATGCAGGATGTGGACAAGCGTTTTAGTGACACGATGGAGCAACTCGAGGGACTCGAGACCGCCTTCACCGCCAAACTCGATGCTAAATTCCATGAGGTGCTAGCATGCTTACCACCACCACCGGAGGCTCGCGCGCCTCCTCCATAGCCGACTCGCGTGGGTCTTACACCGACCTTTTTGGGACGTGCACAGCGCATTCTCAAACCACCGGCACAAACTTCGGCTGCGGGCAATGCTACGGGTGCTGCTGCTGCTGCGAGCATTGCTACTGCTTGTGTTGCAGGAGCTATGGGTGTTACACAGGTCCGTGATGCACAGTTGGATGATTATTACGGGAAAGATGAGTATGAGGGCGAGTACATGGACGACTTCACAGTTGATCAGCCAACTGGTTGTCCTAGGCCCTACATTCGTCGTCCACCTCCTTTTCCGTTGGTATGTGATGATGACCATGTTGTTAAATTGAAATTAAATGTTCCTACATTTGATAATCGCTATAATCCTGATGCATACCCCTCTTGGGAATTAGAATTAGACCAGCATTTTGCATGCTTAAATTATCCCGAGGATAGACGTGTTAGTGCTGCTACTTGTGAGTTCACTAGTTTTGCCTCCGTATGGTGGTCTGAATATTGTTGTGCTAATCATGCTAATCCAATCACTACGTGGGATGCTTTAAAACATGCTATGCATATTCATTTTGTTCCACCATATTATCAGCGTTCCATGCTTACCAAATTAGCACGTCTAAATCAAGGCAAAAATTATGTAGAGGATTACTATCAAAAGTTGCAAACTGGCATGCTGCGTTGTGGTATAGAGGAGGATAATGAAGCATTAATGGCACAATTCGTAGGCGGGTTAAATAAGGAAATTCAGACCATTCTTAGATATAAATCTTATCACACTATTACCCGTTTGTTCCATCTTGCTTGCAATGCTGAATGTGAAGTGCAGGATCGACGCGAGGCGATATGAACTAATTATTCTGCAGGGCGTTCTACTTGGAGATCACCGACTTCGGTGTCGCGGGCTGCTACACCTACACCTCCAGCGACCACATCCACGCGATCTGCAGCATCTACACCACCTCGGTTTGCTACACGGAAGACTACTACGGGACCAGCCCCGAGTGTTGCGTCCTCCATAGCATCTACAAGCAAGTCCAGCCAAATTCAGTGCCGCAAATGTGGTGGACTTGGTCACTTTGCACGTGATTGTGCCTCCTTCCGTGTGATGATTGCTCTTGAGGATGGTGGATATGACTCCGCCAGTGATTATGATGAAGATACTTTGGCTCTTATTGCATATGATGAGCAATGTGCTGCAGCACCCACGGAGCAAGATTCTAAATATATGGCTGCGGAACATGCGGAGAAATACACGAGTTTAGTTGCACAACGAGTCTTGATTGCACAAATTATGAAGGCCGAGCCTGACCAGCGCCATAATCTATTCCATACCAAGGGCGTGGTTAAAGATCGATGTATTCACATTATTATTGATGGAGGGAGCAGCAACAACTTGGCGAGCATGGAGATGGTTGTCGAGACCCCCGGGATCTAAGCTATACAGAGATGTTATGTGTATTAGTCATGCTAGCAACAAGTGATACTGGGGTTACAAATCCCAGGCCGGAACACCATTGGCAGGCAGGCCGGAACACCATCAGCTCTACACATCTTGAAGCGCCGTGAAACTAATCATAACCAAGACTGCATAACTGAGAGCTCGAGAACCTTAAACCCCTCTCGTGCACTTTATATCCATACACTTTATATCCATACACGCATCATGCACGAGATGGGTAACCACAGTTGGTACACAACAGTGACTCTACGACTCAAAGGTAATATTGCAAAGCTCTTACCTGAGCAAAGATCCAAAGGATTACAAACAGAGGCAGACAACGGAAGGAGGTTATGCTATTAGACATAGCAAGGATAACATTGCCTAAGAGGCTAGAAGCATAATAGCGACAACCCATTCGGCAACCCCAAGCTGCTGTCTGGGAACCCAAGCTCCTCGTCAAATATCGATCTTCGTACGAAACTTATCTTCGTTGTGAAACTTACTCTGCTGCAAAAATATCAACAAAGCAGGGGTGAGTACATAAGGTACTCAGCAAGACTTACGTATCCTATTAGCTAAACTTGGTTAAGAAAGGCTTTCTGTGGAGTTGTTTGCATAAAGCAATCTTTATTTGCATAAAACAAGTAAGAGTAGAAGCTCGACTACTCAGAACATTTTAAAAGGGGTAAGAGAGCGATGTCTTTGATCATCAAGACATCCACCGAATCAATATCACCAGAACCTATCCACTAGGATCACCCCCTCTTTCCACCTAGAGGAAGCATCCTAAGCTCACATCAATTGCCAAGTTTTACGATTAGGTTAAAGTTCTCTATGATCTCAAAATCCGTTCCCAAGTCGTCCATAACCGTGGACACGGCTTTTTGAAAAGATTTAACCCTGCAGGTGTGCACAACTTTACCCACACGTGCCAACCGACTCTTAGCGTCGTACGTTACACACTTCCCTTGGTGTGCTGGCGGAGGGTGGTCGACCAAGACCTTTCCGTTACTTCGTCTAAACCATGAGTTCACTAAAAGAGGGAAGCTCCGCCGTAACAGGTCCAGTCCCAAAGTCGGTCCCTCTAATTGTGTGCAGGGGTTGGTTTACTAGAGGCCGCACCTCAAGCAACCCCGGCCACGTTCAAATCAAAGTTTAAACACCCAAATAAGGTGACTCATGGAACAAACTAGGCAAGTTGGGGTCGAGGGGGCTCCCATAAACCCCCGTTTGGCTGTATGCATAGTCTTGGTTCAAGAGGCGAGAACTCGGGTCCTAGGGTCGGCAAGAATGAGTCAAATAACCACATCCCATGTGGCGGCTCATCCAAGTCTTTAGCATGTTTATTCACCACCTTCACTGATCAAACCACGTTAACATATCATACTAGGTTCATTTGCAGCTCTTATTTATTAACCATATGTACCAGAGTAAACAACTAAGCATGGATAAGCATTACAGACATATGAAAGCTCTAGCGACGCACACAAGCAAAACCTAATCATACTAGGAGCAGTGGATCAGGGTATTTAGGCAACAAAATGGAACATGCATTAGATAGGATAACTCTATCTATCGATAAAAGACAGTTGAACCATGTGGTACAAAATAGTAAGTTTTGAAATACTTTAAAACCATAGGTTCAGAGGGGGGGCTGCTTGCCTTGTTTGTTGATAACCAAAATAAAATAGATATCCATGATTCTTCTTCTTGACTTGTTCATCAATGGATAAGTATTGGTCTTCGGTGTTGTCGACTCGATGTTGTTGCTCACATCAACTCCGGATCCTACCGGGAAGAAGCAGAAACACATCGGAAAGGAAAACAATATTCAATACATGGCATCGATACAATGCGCATACAATATGATGGTATGACAAGATTAAAGGTATTGAAATTACCCTAAACATGGATAACATCTTAGATGGAGTTCAAATGCATAACCATAATAGCATTTGAATTATCTCCATAACGGAATAAAGGGTTAACTTGTTCTTCTATTATAAACAGGATTCAAAGTTGCTTAATCATGCATGATTTTGATATCAAAATGTAGATTACAAGTTTCTGAACATTTTGATAGGTCATTCTTATTTTTCTGATAAGCAGGTAATATTCTATGGATTTTACAAGTTCAGATATTTTCTAAAAACGGGAAACAGCAGAATACGAAAGTAGTCTTTTTAAACTCTCTGAAAAGATCTCACTAACTTTGTTAGGCAAAACGTAGTTTAGAACTTCAGTAGTGTAGATTTTATACTGAAAAAATGGTGATATTTGCCCAACAACAATGGATTTTCACGGAGATAAATATGGCGGTAGTAGATGTATTCAGGAAGTAGTCATAGTATTTCTTTGTACAGGGGAAGAGAACTTCAGGGTAACCTCAGTCCTGAACGTGTATGTAGAGAGATTAAACTTTGACAGCACTCAAGTAGAAGTTACCTCCAGACCATTAGAAGGATTATTTTACCCAACACATTAACAAACAGCAAGGATCGATGCTCTCTTTGTAGCTTCAAACTGAAACATATTCTGCAGCTGTTTCTCTGTAGTTGCGCATGGAAACAACCGAGGAGGCCGTGCGGGGCAGCGAGAGGAGACGCGTTAGACGCGGGAGTGGAAGAGGAGCAACATGGAGGCAGCTCACCCTGAGGACGCTGGCAGGGTAGGCAGGGTCGGGGAAGGCCGGGGCGACGGCAACGTCGACGACGACATTCGGCCGGAGCAGAAGAAGATGAGGTCGATGCCGAGGATCCCGGACTCCCTAGGATGCGTCCATCGGCAAAAAGATGCAGGGCGATGAGGCGGATTTGATGGACTCATCGTTTAGTCCCCGGGAGGTCGGAATCGGTGGAGCAATGCGGCGGCCATGGCGTCGAGCTCGGGCGCGTGTGGGGAAAATAGAGGGAGGGAGAGAGCACGCGAGAGAGGAGAGGATAGGGCAGAGGGAGGCGTCGGTTCAAGCTTATCCCCTCGGCCAGGGAACGACAGCGGCGGCGTGCATCTCATCGCCTGGATCAACGATAGTGCTCAGGATAGCGAGCAGCTTCACTGCTCAGGAGGAAGACGATAGAGAGGGGAGGTGAGATGGGTTGGGCTTCTGTTGGGCCAAAGCCAGCCTGACTTTCGGTCGAGAAGAGAGAGAGAGAGGGATTTTTTTTTCTATACACTCTTTTCTATTTCTGTTTTCAAAACCTTTTGCATTGCTTTGAATTGTAAATTAATCTATAAGATAGAAAATATTCAGTAGGCTTCCTAACAAGTATTAGAAGGTCCACTTGTTTTAGATTTTGAGTTTGAACATTTTCAAGATGTTTCGAAATACGCGAAGAGATAGGCATTTTTAGGGTTTCCGCTCTAACTTTAAATGCAAATTTTCTTAGCAAATTTTCAATGATGCTTATGATGCAAATGCACTTAATTACAAACACGGGATGTTACAGGTCTACCCACCTTACTAGAATCTCGACCCTGAGATTCCTAGGTAAAAAAAAGGGAAGGGGTTACAATGGTCTTCAACGATCTTCACAAGCTCACCATGATCTTCTTTCTTGAATAGATTGATCCATGATGCCATGAAGCTTATTTCTTTGCTTTGTGATTGTTTCTCGATTGCACTAAAGGAAAGATGGAGCAACTGTAGAAAGATAGATCTTTAAGAAAATCGAGTATCTCATGGTCAACTCATGAAATGAGGGTTTCACAAACATATTTTGAGCTGACAAACATAAAAACGTCAAGGTAACGATGGAAATAAAGGAAGTTTCAATTTTGGTAGGCAAATTTTCCACACTCGACAAGAATATGGAAGGACCAAAGTAGCGAGGAGTCGAATTGCCTTTGATAACATGAAGGGGCACACCGTTGAATTGGGAGACTCATAGAACTTCACATGATTAAAATTTTGGGGCCATCATGTGACTGACGAATTCACACAATGTGTTACTTCAATAGAAATTCAAGTATAGACAAAAAGAGGGAGCGATAGCAAACAAAGTGACGAGGATCATCCATGGAGTGGAATTCCTCGTGGTGGAGTTATTGCCACTAGAGAATGGTTCCAAAAGATCTACAAAGATACATTTAGGAGCTTTGCTCATAATGTTCTAGATACCAATATCAAGCTTATGACAAGCCTTTTATTAGTCATCAAGTAAAGATTGAACTTCAGGATTGAAAAGAGAGACCATAAGGGTAACTTTTAGGACAAGTCACACAAAATCCTCATGGAGAGTGGTTGTTCTTGAGACATCAAGGGATGATGGAAATAGGCCTTCCGGCTAGCTGTGTCAACCACAACATTAACCTTACCGAATTTCAAAAAGACCTATGTCAAAACCTTGAGGAACACCAACCATCATTGCTGCTTAAGATTGAGCTCTGGTTAGATGGAATCATAATTTAGACTTAGTATTCTAGATAAAAGTTTCAACGGATGCCATCAGGATAGCATTGCTAGATTCTCAAGATATGGGCTACAATGTCAAGCTCCAAAAAGATAAGTAAGATTGCGATTCCCAAAAGACAATTGCACCAACAGGAGCTTATTGTAATGAAACTCAACCGAGTCCTTGTTGGGAGAACGTGAAAGAAGATAGTGAAGTTCAAGAAGTTATTCTCTTTCTTGAACAGATCAGTTAGTAGCTTGGTGTGCATAAAGGAACTTTTCAAGAAGATGGAGGCAACAACCTGTCATCTCAAGAATAATCCGCACATGCATGACCAATTTGAGATGATTCCTGAGGAATAAAGAAAATTCTTCTTGAATTCACGGCGACATCTTTTAGCAATTGCACGTGAACCAAAGAGATAAAGTCACTTCCAACATATAGAACACATACTTTGTGATGACACAAAGTTAGTTCTTGCAAGTTTCCAACACTAATGCCAAATGTCCAATATGAAGGCCTTCAAACATGGAGAAAATAAGGATGTCGTCGATGGGCTCAACAACAAGCTCATTTAGATGCTCCAAGAAGGTGGACACATATGTTGCAGGAACAAGGCAAAAGTATTGGTCAGATCGAAGGAAATGAAAGTGTACTCAAGTGAAACACCACGAGTAGAAACACCATAAAGATAATCCTTGGGGCTGAGTTTGATTTGACGATAGCCCAAACTCAAATCAAAGATTGGAAGGATAGCATATCTAAAAAGATGATACTATCTTGCTTCAACATGAACAAAACTAAATATCCCATTAAGAAGGACAAAGTCAGATAGAGCTTTTGTATTTCAACTCTCCAAGTTGTTGTTCAAGCTCAACCAACTAGTCCAGGGTACCCAACACAGATTCTTGGAGAAAGAACCGATTCAGGGAACCAGCTTACTCGTGAACTTGACAACACGGTCATGTGAAAACATGGCAATACTTCTGGTAAGACCTCCAGAATATCACGAACCACTGGTATGTCACTGTAACGACCTCAAATTTGATGACAAATTCGAAGTGCCCGTTACGTATTCCACCGCAATCCCAGGGTCATTGTTGCGATATACATAATGTAGTTGATATCACAGTCATAGACATTAATAGTAAATAAAGGGGATTACATAGGTGGTCGCACGGACCAAACCTTACATTACATCAACATGCAGCGGAATAACACTGTGGGTCCATATTGTCAAGCTTCAACCGCACAGGCAAAGCGGACAGTAGGAAACGAGCCTGTCGGTGTAATGGATACCGGGGTATCCCGGTCCACCTGCTCCTGGGCCCCGTCATCGGCCCATCTTCAGCCCAGGAGATAATCAACGAGACGAGTCACGGAGAAGACCCTCACGAGGAGGCGCCTCGTGAGGAGAACGACGACGGAAACCGCTAAGGACCAGAAGACCTCCTCACGAGCCCCTACTGGTGAGGAGATGACGCACGCCCACGCCAGCTCAGCACGTTTTCGTGCGGAGCAAGAAGACAACGGGCAGAAGACCGCGTACCGTCCACGCTACCCCCGACAGGGAGGAGACCAACTTTCGCCGTGCCTGCCCAAAGCGGCACAGTGGCAGTTGGCCACCCCCCTAAATATAGCATGGACGGTGCAGGGCGCCAGAGGAGGACGTCAGCCTCCTCCACCCACTCCTGTGGACCGGCGCCGCTACCCTACGAAGACCAAGTCTACAGAAGAGCATAGTCTACAGCTGTCCTCCCTCCTTGGCCGTGTGTGGCAACCCCTTCCCCAAGAAGATAAGGGGAAGGAGGACCTTGGCGCTATAAAAGGAGGGGGGAGGCCACCCCTTAAGAGGGACCCGATCCAAGAAATCTGATCTTCATCTTCTTCAAGCTGCTAGTTGGGCACGCAGGTTCTTCAACCTCTGGCCAACTAGAGCATTGTAACCAAGGCCTTGTACTCCTCGCGAGGTGTCGCGTCGTAATACAAGAAGGCAGGAAGTAGGGGTTTTACCTCACCACGAGGGCCCTGAACCTGGGTAAAGCTCGGTCTCCCTCTCCGCAGTGCGTTGCGCGTCCGACAATCGAGGCTTCCGCCACCGTGTTTCGTTGCGATCCAAGATCTCACATGTTCAGCCCCCTGCGTTCGAATCCTTGGGTCCGTCGCGTGGTACCCCGTGTTCTTGCGACACGAAATCCATCGACATTTGGCGCGCCAGGTAGGGGGCTATGGTGTGTTTTCTTCTAGATCTGCTTCGACATGGCCGACGCCAACGCAAGGCTCGAGCGTCTTCGCCGTCGCAATGCTGTTCGGGGGCAAACCGAGCCCATCTTCCGCCGCCGGCGTCTTCGAGGAGTGTCTCTTCAAGCCGTCCGCCTCTCCGTCAACACCCAAACCACCTCCTCCTTCTGCTTTGCCGCCACCACCGGAGCAGGGGGCTCCGGATTGCGGGCCTCCTTCGGGTGACCGCGTCCTTCTGGCATTGGCTCGGCAGGAGGGAGTGGATTGGATCATCGAGCTCAAGGCCTACCTCACCAGCAGCAGGCTTCCTGAGGATGAAGAGGAGGCCGAGAGGATTGTGCGGCAAGCTTCGAGCTACTGCGTCAAGGACGGTGACTTGTACCGGCGTCGCCCAAATGGCGTCGCTCTGAAGTGCATATCTACTCACCAAGGCCAAGAGCTTCTAAGGGACATCCATGCCGGCGAGTGTGGCCATCATGCTTCAGCTGCAACTCTAGCCGCAAAGGCATATCGAAGTGGCTTCTACTGGCCTTCGGCGCTCGGAGATGCGGCGGAGATGGTCAAGAGGTGCGAGGCGTGCCAATTCCACGCCAAGCAGATACATCAACCGACGCAAGAGCTGCGAACCATCCCACTCACTTGGCCCTTTGCTGTGTGGGGGCTGGACATCCTCGGTCCGTTCCCCAGAGCGCAAGGGGGCTATCGCTACCTCTACGTCGCCATCGACAAGTTCACCAAGTGGGTGGAGGTGGAACCGGTGTGCACGATCCCGGCGAGGTCCGCCGTCAAGTTCATCCGTGGACTGGTCTGTCGCTTTGGTGTGCCTAACCGCATAATCACCGACAATGGCAGCCAGTTCACCAGCGGCTTGTTCCGAGAATACTGCGCATCGACCGGCATCAAAATCTGCTTCGCCTCCGTCGCCTACCCCCGGAGCAATGGCCAAGCCGAGTGTGCCAACGCTGAAGTACTCAAAGGACTCAAGACGAAAAGCTTCAACGCCAAGCTCGAGGCCTGCGGCAAAAAATGGTTAGACAACCTCCAATCCATCTTGTGGTCCATCAGGACTACCGCCACCAAGCCCACCGGAGAAACCCCTTTCTTCCTGGTCTACGGGGCGGAGGCTGTTCTTCCCACCGACGTCAAGTTCGGGTCGCCAAGAGTGCTCGCCTTCGACGAAATTCGCCAAGAGGATCTCATCAAGGATCGCCTCCTCCTGCTCGAGGAAGCTCGGTGCCAAGCCGCGCTCCGCGCCGCGAGGTACCAGCAAGGACTACGCCGCTACCATAGCCGCCATGTTCGAGCAAGAACTCTAGAGGTCGGCGACCTGGTGCTGAGGAGAATACTCTCTCGCGAGGGCCTGCACAAGCTGTCTCCAATGTGGGAAGGACCCTTCAAGGTGACGCACATCGCCAGGCCAGGCTCGGCGTGGCTGGAAACCGCAGAAGGCGTGCCAGTGGGGAACCCGTGGAACATAGCTCATCTGCGAAAGTTCTACCCTTAGGTTCCTCACGAGGAGAAAAAGACCGTTTTCACGGCACTTGTATCAGCTCAATCTGCTCTTAAGCACTGATATTAAGTTAATGCGCAATATAGCGCCTCTGCTTCGGCATGACATCAAAATGGCATGAAGTCCATTTATTTTCTGTTGTACTCCTCGCGGAAGGGGGCTAGGCACGGTGTCTATGCTGGGGCCTTCGCCCAGAAAATAGCAAGCCCGAAAAACCCGAAGGGAGCGAGCTCTGGTCGGGGGCGACGGCCCCGTTAACGATCACCTCTGGATGCCCATGGTGCTTAGTTCCTCGCGAAGTACGCCAGAAAATAAAAAATCTTCGAGGAAAAGTCCAAGGTGTGCCTATGGCACCCGCTAAGGACCTACCCCTCGTGAGCAACCCTCACGAGGGAGCAAAGACGCGTCGATGCATTAGCATCTGCAGGAGGATTCCCTCTCTCGAGGAAGGCCTAACGTGGCAGGATTATTGAAGACCAAGGCCGCTCCGATAAATCTTGCGAAGGAGACGCAGATCCGGAGGTCCGCGCCAGGCCCTTCACCTCATGAGCAACCCTTGTGAGGTATCGACGGTCTCTGGGCTCTCTTAAGCGTCGACGTTTTCACGTCCGTGAGGGTCCAGCTTCCCTCAACGATGAGGAAGGCCCTGTGAATTGCCACGCGCGGCAATTTGCTCTTAGCTGCTGGCACAGATAGTGCCGCGCTCCTCCACGACGGAGAAGGTCCCTGTGCCGGTCACAGGGGCATCTTATTCACCTTCTTTTTTCGTTTGTTTTATCGCTTTGTTTTTCCGTTTTCGGGGATTTGGGGTTTTTTCTTTTCCAACTCTTTCTTCAACTTCTTGTCTCAGGAATCGTCCACTATGTCATCGATGCCGAACCCATCCCGAGCTCTGAGGTGGAGGGAGGCTTCCCGTCGATGCCTACAGCTCACCAGGGCTCTCGAGCAAATGAATGGCCAGGACAGTGAAGGACAACAAGATGATTAACAAAACGATTTCATTAAATTGCCCCCAGTGGGGGAAGGAGCGAAGCACGGCGGGGCATTCCCCGCCGGCAAGGACTACGAGACGAAAGAGGGGAGGAGACTAGCTCCCCTCCCCAGAAGACTACCATGCCAGGGCCTCCTCTTCACTGCGCCGGGAGCTGGGGATAGGTGCGGCGGACGCCATCGGTGGTGAAGATCCGCACCGTGGCCTCCAGCGTCCCCAGCTTGAAGCGGAAGACGAGGCGGTCGCCGACGCGGAGGCGACAGCCGAGGGCGAAGGGCCTCCAGCGGCTGGCGAGGACGGTGTTGCCGTTCGCCCCGAAGAGGATGTCCACAGGCCAGAAGAGATCTGGCCTGCTTTGCTCCCCCAGGGCGATCTCCCCGGCGGCCGGGCCATGGGCGTGAATCGCCCTCCGGATGGCGTCGGGCAGCCGGAGGGAGTTGAAGCCCGGGGCGTCGACAACGACGAGGAGCTCCAAGAAGCGGGACCCCGGGGCAATGAGGGGTCCCAGCAGCGCTGCCGCCAAGGGGCGCGGAGTGGCGACCACTCCGTTCATCGGCGGCGCCGGAGGATCTGCAGCAGGGGGAGGGGGGCCTAGGGCGGCCTCCACCTCCCGGAGGGCCCGGTCGATGCTCCCTGAGGCGCGGGGAGCAGGCGCCGCCGCCAGCGGCGACGGCAGGTTCAGGGCGCCTCCACGCGCTGGACCCCTGAGGGTCAGGGCGCCGGAGGTCCCCGCGGCGGCACGGCTCGCCTCGCCCTGCCGCGGTGCGCCAATGCGGAGGGGGCCGCCAGCGCCGGGCGTCCACTGGGCCGGGACCTTCGCTTTCTTCCCGCTGCCCATGGGGCGCCCGCAGCGCTTCGTCCCGGAGCTCGATCCCACGGCGGCGGAGGGGTTGGAGGGATCCATGAGCTTGGGGGCGAGGAAGCAGAAGTAGCACTGGAGGAAGGAGGTGAAGTGCCGGAGGTCTCGAGGAGGACCTATTTAAGGGGGGCATTTGGCGTCGATGCGTCAAATCCTTGCGCGGGAATCGAAGCGTTGGCGCGGCGCTCTGCAGTCAAGCGGCACACCATTATGGCAGATTGACGCCTCGGAGACCGTAGCGTCACCCGCCGTTTCGTCTCGCCAGCTGCGGCCGCGCCACGTGTCCGGAGTCTCTGCTTCTTCACATGGTCCTCTGACCGCGCGGTTGACGCGTGCCGTTGGAGGGCCCAGTCGCTTCAGGGGCCCCCGACCCTTCGCTTCCTCAAGAGGGCGCGTCGTGGGCCGGGCTCCCGGGGGCTACTGTCGGTGTAATGGATACTGGGGTATCCCGGTCCACCTGCTCCTGGGCCCCGTCATCGGCTCATCTTCAGCCCAGGAGATAATCAACGAGACGAGTCACGGAGAAGACCCTCACGAGGAGGCGCCTCGTGAGGAGAACGACGACGGAAACCGCTAAGGACCAGAAGACCTCCTCACGAGCCCCTGCTGGTGAGGAGATGACGCACGCCCACGCCAGCTCAGCACGTTTTCGTGCGGAGCAAGAAGACAACGGGCAGAAGACCGCGTACCGTCCATGCTACCCCCGACAGGGAGGAGACCAACTTTCGTCGTGCCTGCCCAAAGCGGCACAGTGGCAGTTGGCCACCCCCCTAAATATAGCATGGACGGTGCAGGGCGCCAGAGGAGGACGTCAGCCTCCTCCACCCACTCCTGTGGACCGGCGCCGCTACCCTACGAAGACCAAGTCTACAGAAGAGCATAGTCTACAGCTGTCCTCCCTCCTTGGCCGTGTGTGGCAACCCCTTCCCCAAGAAGATAAGGGGAAGGAGGACCTTGGCGCTATAAAAGGAGGGGGGAGGCCACCCCTTAAGGGGGACCCGATCCAAGAAATCTGATCTTCATCTTCTTCAAGCTGCTAGTTGGGCACGCAAGTTCTTCAACCTCTGGCCAACTAGAGCTTTGTAACCAAGGCCTTGTACTCCTCGCGAGGTGTCGCATCGTAATACAAGAAGGCAGGAAGTAGGGGTTTTACCTCACCACGAGGGCCCTGAACCTGGGTAAAGCTCGGTCTCCCTCTCTGCAGTGCGTTGCGCGTCCGACAATCGAGGCTTCCGCCACCGTGTTTCGTTGCGATCCAAGATCTCACACGTTCAGGCCCCTGCGTTCGAATCCTTGGGTCCGTCGCGTGGTACCCCGTGTTCTTGCGACACGAAATCCATCGACAGAGCCTAATTCGCAAAGCCGTCAATGAGTCTTTCCTTCTTGATCTTGCTCCTTCAAGTCTGGCCAAGTTAATAGCCAGGGACACAGCCATGAGTACATTGGATGCACTCGCAAACCATCTTATAAACAAAGTGATGAGAGAGATATGCATGGTTGATATGGTGGACTAAGCACTAAGTTTATTTGCAAAAAGCTAGTTTTATTTCCCAAGAATGTTCATTGGTAGAAAAGAGGTTTAGTTCTCTAAGTTCAATCTAAAGAGGAACTTCAAGTGTGTCAAACTCATGGTCAAGTCAAGTCAATTCAATTCATGTCATTCACCAAGTTCACCAAGTTGTTTTCATTATTGACAAAAGTCAAGTACAGCTTGCCAACCGTCCATGACCGCGGACGCGGCTATTCGAATAGTTTGAAAACCTCTGCAGAGGGGTACACTTTACCCACAAGATTCGATACATCTGCCGGGAGAAATCCACGGTTCGTCATACAAAAGTATGCGGGGTTCAGATAATCAAACAAAACCTTTCACTTGCTCACCCTAGTATAGGATCCTTCCCTAGAGCCTGGGATACGGAACCCCCGCTTCGGTGCCTCTAGTTCTGCCCATCCCGGAAGCCGGGTTAGTGGAATCCACCTGGTCCAGAAGTAACCGCGCACGGGTCCTTCCATGAAGATTTGATACAAGGCCTCCCATACTAAGATAAACAAGCTACGGATTAAGCCCCTTCCCATATAGGGGTAATGTGGTCGTACGGTATAATTGGCTCCCATAGTACATCACTCGTTGTCATTTGAGAAATATATTTCATAGTTCTTAGTCAAGATTAATTTCTTTTATAACCATCATGTAGGAGCAGTTCTCCCCTTCAAGTTTCAAGTTCAAGTCACCACCTTTCAAGTAGGGTTCCCCTTATAGATGGCCTCAATTTTTATTAGCGACTAAGCCACTAGATGGAGTGATGGTACTACTAAGCTATGGTTGGATAAACTCAGCTTGATGCTCTTGATAAGCAAGATATCACTAAACTTCCATCATTCTACTCTAGCAATTCAATCATGCAATTTACTTAAAACAGGTAGAATGCAATATTAAAACTAGGCATTGGGAGGATGAATCAAAAGATGGCTTGCCTGGCTTGGCAAAGTCAAAATAGTCTTCATCTTCATCTTTGATTGATTGATCTCCATCTCCATTTCTTGGTTGACTTCGGGATCCATTATCCTTACTCTCGTTGTCGTCTAATCGTTGGAAAGCAAATAAGCATACAATCACCACCCAATTCACAAGCAACACCTATTTACTCAAATACACATACTTGGGTAAGGGAAGTGATCTAGGAAGTCTATGGAGAGTGGTTTCGAAGATCATTGGGTTTCGATGGATGAGATTATTGAGTTGTTGTATCTAAGTAGGGTTTATTTAATTTGAATTGTGAAATATCTCTTGCAAGTCCTTATTGACCATAGTTCATATACTACTAGTATATGTTCAAGATTATGGTTCATCTAAGGAGGCTTCATAGGATTTGAAGTATTTTCCTTTTATTGAAGCCATTTCTAGTTTGCAACTATTTAGTAATCAAGTTTGAATCTACAAGTAGAGTCTATAGATCCTAGTTGACTTGTATTAGGGTTTATAGATTAATATTTAGAAATGTGGTTGATTCGAATTGGTTTCATATCATTTCCATTTATAGGTTTTCATTTAGCCATTTCTAAGTCACAAATGCATATTTAACCATATAGGAAAGGTAGCATTTAGTAAAAAGGTTAAAATTTGAACCATAATTAAAACAACAGATAGAGAATATCATTTGATAGTTTTGAGAGTTGGTTTCATACTATTTTGAATTTTATTTGATTTGATATGATGTTTCTAGGGTTGCAACGGGGCTGATTTGTTATTTTTACTATATAAAAAATATAAATCTGAATGGGTTCAGACCACTTTCATAGGCTAGATAAGTTTCAGAGCTTTCCAGGGAAATTTGGTTTGCTAAAATTGGATTTCTAGATCTTTGGGAATTCTCATTTTAACTTGCAGTAATTAAACAAATAACAAATTGGTTCTCTAGGAAAAAAAATCTAAACGGAGAGGAATTCCAACGGGCCAGGCGAACCAGTCGGACCGGCCCATTAGTGTGTCCCGGGTGCGCAGGTAAATAGAAAAAAAAAGAGTCCGACAGATGGGGCCCACTGGTCAGAACTGAAACAAAACGGTACGCACAGGATCGTTCTTCTCCTCGAGGCGGGACTCACCGGCGGCTGCTGGGAAGAGGGCGGCACTGGGGAGCGGCGTAGAGGAAGCAGGAGCTCGACGCGGTGAAGCAGAAAAGATGGCGGAGTTCCTCCTCCTCCGCCTGATACCAGAAGCAGCTCGAGGGGAGGTCGGGAACGCCGGGAACGGGCGGATGCCCTGGCGGTTATCTGCAGGGGAGACGGCGCCGACGAGCTTGAACGAGGACGAGCGAGAGCAGAGGAGGATGTCTGGGGGGTTTTGGTGGGCAGTGTGAGCTCCATGGCGAGCTTGGGGTGCTTTTTATAGCTCGGAGAGGCCGGGGCGCAGGGTGACCAGAGGTGGGGGTCCGGCGGCGTGCGTCGGTCTCCGGCGGGCGCGGGGGCTTTGGAGGCATGCTGGCGGGTGCGGCTGTGCACTGTGGACGTGTCGCGCGCGTGCTGGCGTGCTGGAGGGGACAGGGGACAGGGGACGCTGTAGATCAGCAGTGGCAACAAGTGGCTCAGATGCCCACCAGGTGTTTGATGAAAAGTCCGCAAGAAGTCAAAGTTTGAACTTTCGAAATTTTCAATTTGGGTTGGTCAAGATATTGGATAAGGACTCCAAACATATTTTTGTTATGAAGAAATATGTTATTTTGCAGAAATCTTATTTCAATTTCGAAGTATGGTTTCTGATTCAGATTCAAACTTTGGACAGATTTTGAAAGAGGTTAGGGTTTGAGTTTTTGCTGGAAACTTCTTTGTTGAGTTAGTATGTGATATGGTCAAGCTCAACTAACTGACCACACCTTTGCTTGAGTTACAGATTTCTTATTCTAAGTGTCCAAAGTAGGGTAGTGGTTAACTTTTTCTAGATCATCTTTTCTTCTCTTTTTCTTTATTTCTCTTGCTTCTGGTTCTTTTGATCTTTGTGGTTCTTCTCTAATGCTTCTATTGGTTAAGTTTGAATTAACTAAACATTGCACAACAAATTAAAACCCACATGAAATCATAAAAGACTTATATTAGAGATCTATGCATACATGCAATAAGAAGTGCCAAAGTTTTCTCTTGGTCCAAAGGTGTTGGTTTTCTTGGAGATGACATGGAGTTGGGAATGACCTCTTATTTGAATTCAAACTTTGGTAGAATTTTAAATAGGTTTCCAAGTTGATTTTTGTTTCCAACTTTATTGTATTTGATTCTTTGTAACTTGTTCTTAGTTGTGGTGGAGAGATGCATGATGGTATAGTTCAAATATTGCTTAATATATAAGGGCAAAGTAGTGTAATCAGTAATTTCTTTAAGATCACTACTTCGTCTTTTCTTACTGAGGTTTTTGTGTTGCGGTTTATTTTCTTGATTCTTTTCTATTTGTTTGTGATTGCTTTGACTTAATTTTGGTTTGGCCATTGACCCAAATGGGTTTAGCATGTAACCATACACAAAATTTAATAGTTAGAAAACTATTTCAATTTAACAAAAATCTTTATTTAAAACTTTGGGCTCAAGGGATTTGTTTTACAACCCTTCTCATATTCTTTTTATGTGAAGCATGGGAGCAAATGCTTAATTTCACAAGTTCTAAAAGACAATAAATTAATCTTGTATTTAAAATAAAAGTTTTTGTTGTCTCCAAAATTTGGTATTTTAATAAATCCATTTATTTCTATTTTCCAAAATTTTGGGTTGTTACAATCTTCCCCCCTTAAAAAGAATCTCGTCCCGAGATTCACAAGTTAAGATTGAGATATATTGGGAAATGAGATTAATAGATAAGAGATGGAGTGTATATTGATTCCTATAGAGATGGAAAGATTGGGTACACCCAAAATGTGATAAGGCCAAATGGGCCAAAACACATCCTCATCAAGCACATACAATTGCAACAATCAATCACACCTTTAAAAACAAAACTATTTTTGGTTTAAACCATAGGATTCATAAAAAAAAGTCTTGTGAATTACAGGTCTCGTCCTTGTTTTACAAAGAGGTAAACAAAACTACTAGTACTAAACTAAGATGACTAAGGCTTCTTCTTGATTTGTGCTTCAAAGTCTTGATCCAACTTGTTCCTACTAACTGTCTAGCTAAGCACAACTTCAGGATACTTGGTGTCTGATTCCTGATGATTGATCTCTTTTTCTTCTCTTCATGCCTTTGGGTTGGCGAGGTCACTTCCTGGTGTTCTGTAAGGCTGATTCCTTCCTCTGCGAAAGTCTAGGCTATAGAGGCCTTTGACACTATCTTCAATAATGACACGGTTTCGAACTCTGCCCAGGTTGGTGTTGATAGGATTGCCTCCTGAAGATGAAAGAACATTTGTAGGATCTTCAGAGCCACTGGGTTTGACACTATTTTTAGTTTTGACATGTTTGCGAGCATGGGCAATAGGTTTGGATGCGGTGTTCCTCTTATCTGGGCACTCATTGGAGTAGTGTCCCTTAATTCCACACTCCCAGCAAATAAGGTTAGTCTTCCGTCGTTTAACATGATCATCGTGCTCTTTGCTGGCCTGGACCACCTGTGCTGCTAGCTGAAAATGCTTTTTCTTGATCTTGGATATAGCTGTCACCAGGTGATTCATGGAGCAGTTTGCTGGAACATGGGTACTACTCTCACATAAGAAGCATGTGATGTTTCTTGAAGGGCATTCTCCAGATGGATGGTTGTCTTCGCAGTTGGGACAGTTGCCAGTACATTGGCTGGATTGATGACCTTCTTCTCCACAACGGCTACAGGCCTTCATACTGAGGTGATCTAGGTTGGGAATACTTTTATTGGGACAGGGACGTTTTGCGTGGAGTGCTTCTCCACAATCATAACATAAGGGTTGGGTGTAAAAATCTCCTGGCTTCTTCTTTGGAATTAGGTGCAAGTGGAACCTCCTTTGGTATTCTCGGGCAATTCTATTGAGGTGCAACTCAAACTCTGAGTTGGCCTTGCCTTTGTTCGTACATAACTGAAATGGTGGATTTGAGAGCATGGGGTGCATCAGAGGGGTCAAGTCCTGCAGTAGATGAGAGGGAACAACTTTCAAAAGGTTGCTAACCTGGGATTGGTATGGTTTAGTTTGAGCGAGAAAGACAAAAACATTTTTGAGCAAACAAGATTTCGAAGTGGTTCTACAGGTTACCGAATGAGCAACACACCTCAAAACAATTTAATCATTTGAACTCACAAGGCACTAAGCACACTTAGTAATCGTGAGGTAAGGGTAGCTCAATCAAAACAACTGAGCTTTTCCTATAATTCCTAAGGATCGGGTTGCTGAGGTCTTCATCATTTTTGATTACTCTCTCTTTGCTCTTGAAGTCTTTGTCTCACAGGGTTGACTCTTGTTGGAAGATTTCTCGATCAGATGAAGAGACTCTCTTTCGATGGTAGCGGTCGTAGTTGACATCCAAGGTTGAAGTCTTGAAAAATATTGAGTCCCTAATCTTTTGATCCAAAAGTCCTTCGGTCTTAGGTTGGTATATCGTCCATAGTATATATTTGAAGTAGATGAGGAATAGAGTAAAACCAATCTTTGAAAAGACTTTGTAATTAAAGAGGTAAATAAATTCTTTGTCAAAATCTCTTGAGAGTATAAGTTCAGAGTGTAAGATATTTGAAGTGAATGAGATGGGAGTATAAGATTGGCTTTGGATACCAAAGCAAATAAATTTCTTTTGTAGAAATAATGTTTTGTCAACATATCACTTTCTTAGCTAACGACCATGCTAACTAAGGTCTCCTAAGGTCATGATAGTCCTGACATCAAACTGGTGATATCAGAGATATCATTTTCTAACAATTATGCTAACTAGGGTTTCCTAGAGTCAGCCTAGGCTCTGATACCAACTTGTGACGACCTCAAATTTGATGACAAATTCGAAGTGCCCGTTACGTATTCCACCGCAATCCCAGGGTCATTGTTGCGATATACATAACGTAGTTGATATCACAGTCATAGACATTAATAGTAAATAAAGGGGATTACATAGGTGGTCGCATGGACCAAACCTTACATTACATCAACATGCAGCGGAATAACACTGTGGGTCCATATTGTCAAGCTTCAACCGCACAGGCAAAGCGGACAGTAGGAAACGAGCCTAATTCTCAAAGCCGTCAATGAGTCTTTCCTTCTTGATCTTGCTCCTTCAAGTCTGGCCAAGTTAATAGCCAGGGACACAGCCATGAGTACATTGGATGCACTTGTAAACCATCTTATAAACAAAGTGATGAGAGAGATATGCATGGTTGATATGGTGGACTAAGCACTAAGTTTATTTGCAAAAAGCTAGTTTTATTTCCCAAGAATGTTCATTGGTAGAAAAGAGGTTTAGTTCTCTAAGTTCAATCTAAAGAGGAACTTCAAGTGTGTCAAACTCATGGTCAAGTCAAGTCAATTCAATTCATGTCATTCCCCAAGTTCACCAAGTTGTTTTCATTATTGACAAAAGTCAAGTACAGCTTGCCAACCGTCCATGACCGCGGACGCGGCTATTCGAATAGTTTGAAAACCTCTGCAGAGGGGTACACTTTACCCACAAGATTCGATACATCTGCCGGGAGAAATCCACGGTTCGTCATACAAAAGTATGCGGGGTTCAGATAATCAAACAAAACCTTTCACTTGCTCACCCTAGTATAGGATCCTTCCCTAGAGCCCGGGATACGGAACCCCCGCTCCGGCGCCTCTAGTTCTGCCCATCCCGGAAGCCGGGTTAGTGGAATCCACCTGGTCCAGAAGTAACCGCGCACGGGTCCTTCCATGAAAATTTGATACAAGGCCTCCCATACTAAGATAAACAAGCTACGGATTAAGCCCCTTCCCATATAGGGGTAATGTGGTCGTACGGTATAATTGGCTCCCATAGTACATCACTCGTTGTCATTTGAGAAATATATTTCATAGTTCTTAGTCAAGATTAATTTCTTTTATAACCATCATGTAGGAGCAGTTCTCCCCTTCAAGTTTCAAGTTCAAGTCACCACCTTTCAAGTAGGGTTTCCCTTATAGATGGCCTCAATTTTTATTAGCGACTAAGCCACTAGATGGAGTGATGGTACTACTAAGCTATGGTTGGATAAACTCAGCTTGATGCTCTTGATAAGCAAGATATCACTAAACTTCCATCATTCTACTCTAGCAATTCAATCATGCAATTTACTTAAAACAGGTAGAATGCAATATTAAAACTAGGCATTGGGAAGATGAATCAAAAGATGGCTTGCCTGGCTTGGCAAAGTCAAAATAGTCTTCATCTTCATCTTTGATTGATTGATCTCCATCTCCATTTCTTGGTTGACTTCGGGATCCATTATCCTTACTCTCGTTGTCGTCTAATCGTTGGAAAGCAAATAAGCATACAATCACCACCCAATTCACAAGCAACACCTATTTACTCAAATACACATACTTGGGTAAGGGAAGTGATCTAGGAAGTCTATGGAGAGTGGTTTCGAAGATCATTGGGTTTCGATGGATGAGATTATTGAGTTGTTGTATCTAAGTAGGGTTTATTTAATTTGAATTGTGAAATATCTCTTGCAAGTCCTTATTGACCATAGTTCATATACTACTAGTATATGTTCAAGATTATGGTTCATCTAAGGAGGCTTCATAGGATTTGAAGTATTTTCCTTTTATTGAAGCCATTTCTAGTTTGCAACTATTTAGTAATCAAGTTTGAATCTACAAGTAGAGTCTATAGATCCTAGTTGACTTGTATTAGGGTTTATAGATTAATATTTAGAAATGTGGTTGATTCGAATTGGTTTCATATCATTTCCATTTATAGGTTTTCATTTAGCCATTTCTAAGTCACAAATGCATATTTAACCATATAGGAAAGGTAGCATTTAGTAAAAAGGTTAAAATTTGAACCATAATTAAAACAACAGATAGAGAATATCATTTGATAGTTTTGAGAGTTGGTTTCATACTATTTTGAATTTTATTTGATTTGATATGATGTTTCTAGGGTTGCAACGGGGCTGATTTGTTATTTTTACTATATAAAAAATATAAATCTGAATGGGTTCAGACCACTTTCATAGGCTAGATAAGTTTCAGAGCTTTCCAGGGAAATTTGGTTTGCTAACATTGGATTTCTAGATCTTTGGGAATTCTCATTTTAACTTGCAGTAATTAAACAAATAACAAATTGGTTCTCTAGGAAAAAAAATCTAAACGGAGAGTAATTCCAACGGGCCAGGCGAACCAGTCGGACCGGCCCATTAGTGTGTCCCGGGTGTGCAGGTAAATAGAAAAAAAAAAGAGTCCGACAGATGGGGCCCACTGGTCAGAACTGAAACGAAACGGTACGCACAGGATCGTTCTTCTCCTCGAGGCGGGACTCACCGGCGGCTGCTGGGAAGAGGGCGGCGCTGGGGAGCGGCGTAGAGGAAGCAGGAGCTCGATGCGGTGAAGCAGAAAAGATGGCGGAGTTCCTCCTCCTCCGCCTGATACCAGAAGCAGCTCGAGGGGAGGTTGGGAACGCCGGGAACGGGCGGATGCCCTGGCGGTTATCTGCAGGGGAGACGGCGCCGACGAGCTTGAACGAGGACGAGCGAGAGCAGAGGAGGATGTCTGGGGGGTTTTGGTGGGCGGTGTGAGCTCCATGGCGAGCTCGGGGTGCTTTTTATAGCTCGGAGAGGCCGGGGCGCGGGGTGACCAGAGGTGGGGGTCCGGCGGCGTGCGTCGGTCTCCGGCGGGCGCGGGGGCTTTGGAGGCGTGCTGGCGGGTGCGGCTGTGCACTGTGGACGTGTCGCGTGCGTGCTGGCGTGCTGGAGGGGACAGGGGACAGGGGACGCTGTAGATCAGCAGTGGCAACAAGTGGCTCAGATGCCCACCAGGTGTTTGATGAAAAGTCCGCAAGAAGTCAAAGTTTGAACTTTCGAAATTTTCAATTTGGGTTGGTCAAGATATTGGATAAGGACTCCAAACATATTTTTGTTATGAAGAAATATGTTATTTTGCAAAAATCTTATTTCAATTTCGAAGTATGGTTTCTGATTCAGATTCAAACTTTGGACAGATTTTGAAAGAGGTTAGGGTTTGAGTTTTTGCTGGAAACTTCTTTGTTGAGTTAGTATGTGATATGGTCAAGCTCAACTAACTGACCACACCTTTGCTTGAGTTACAGATTTCTTATTCTAAGTGTCCAAAGTAGGGTAGTGGTTAACTTTTTCTAGATCATCTTTTCTTCTCTTTTTCTTTATTTCTCTTGCTTCTGGTTCTTTTGATCTTTGTGGTTCTTCTCTAATTCTTCTATTGGTTAAGTTTGAATTAACTAAACATTGCACAACAAATTAAAACCCACATGAAATCATAAAAGACTTATATTAGAGATCTATGCATACATGCAATAAGAAGTGCCAAAGTTTTCTCTTGGTCCAAAGGTGTTGGTTTTCTTGGAGATGACATGGAGTTGGGAATGACCTCTTATTTGAATTCAAACTTTGGTAGAATTTTAAATAGGTTTCCAAGTAGATTTTTGTTTCCAACTTTATTGTATTTGATTCTTTGTAACTTGTTCTTAGTTGTGGTGGAGAGATGCATGATGGTATAGTTCAAATATTGCTTAATATATAAGGGCAAAGTAGTGTAATCAGTAATTTCGTTAAGATCACTACTTCCTCTTTTCTTGCTGAGGTTTTTGTGTTGCGGTTTATTTTCTTGATTCTTTTCTATTTGTTTGTGATTGCTTTGACTTAATTTTGGTTTGGCCATTGACCCAAATGGGTTTAGCATGTAACCATACACAAAATTTAATAGTTAGAAAACTATTTCAATTTAACAAAAATCTTTATTTAAAACTTTGGGCTCAAGGGATTTGTTTTACAACCCTTCTCATATTCTTTTTATGTGAAGCATGGGAGCAAATGCTTAATTTCACAAGTTCTAAAAGACAATAAATTAATCTTGTATTTAAAATAAAAGTTTTTGTTGTCTCCAAAATTTGGTATTTTAATAAATCCATTTATTTCTATTTTCCAAAATTTTGGGTTGTTACAGTCACTAAGTTCAAGAGAGAACCTTGCTTTAGAAGGAAAGGAATGTGGTCTTGAGAGTTTTGGCACAAACCTAACTTTTTGACCGAAGATGTCTGCCTGAATTACGGACTTGGCAACACAGTGAAAATTCGCTTATGGATCGGTTAACCAATCATGCTAAGACTGACATAAATGTTCTTGGGATTTCAAAGCAATAAGAATTGCTAAAGATCTCAGATGGACACATCAACACACACACACAACATTCCAAGCATGACCAGCTCAGAGAAAGGGTGGGCAAGATGTGTGATGCGTGGTGAATGACCAGCCCGTTGGGAACCCCAAGAGGAAGGTGTGATGAGTATAGCAGCTAGTTTTCCCTCAGTTAAGAAACCAAGGTTTTATCGATCAGGAGAAGAGCGGGCAAAATGACTGTAGGTGATGCTTGCTAGTTTGCGAAAGCTTTGGACAATTTATATATGCCGCCTCGTCCAAGCTTTGCATGCTAGCTGCAACGCGGAACCTGCACACAACACAACCAAGTACTTTGCTCCCAACTGGCGATGAGGTTGTCAATCTCACCGGTTTGCTTGAAACAAAGGGTATGAGCGTATCGAGTGGAAAACAGTAGAAGTATGCGAGTAAAGTAAACAGTGCGAGTAAGGTAAACTGGTGATAGCAATATGATGGAAATAGGACCGGGGTCCACAGTTCACTAGTGGTGTCTCTCCATAAGATAAATAACACATGCTGGGTAAACAAATTACAGTTGGGCAATTGATAGAATAAAGATAAACGTGATATGTCAAGAAGATCACTATGCAATTTACTCTGGGCATTACAACAAAATACATAGACCGCCATCCAACTGCATCTATGACTAATAATCCACTTGTGGCGAATCAATCCGAGAACTCCACAAGTATTAAGTTGCGAACAACAGATAATTGCATTAAGCAAAGTGTGTAATGTAAACAAAGCATATACCCTTGAGCATATGAATGTTGTTTTCTCCCTAGTAGCAATAGCACATCTACAACCTTAGAGGTTTCTGTCACTCCCCCAGATTAAATAGAGGCATGAACCCACTATCGAGCATAAATACCCCCTCTTGGAGTCACTAGCAACTACTCGGCCAAGATAGCTACTAACAACGGAGAGCATGCAAGATCATAAACAACATAGAGATAACATAAGATATATTTTAGTATAGCAACTCAATCATAACACCAATATTCATCGGATCCCAACAAACCAAACATGTAGAATTACATAACGGTGATCTCAATCATGTAGGGCAGCTCATGAGATCTAAACATGAAGCACATGGTGGAGAAGACAACCATCTAGCTACTGCTATGGACCCATAGTCCAAGGTAGACTACTCACTCATCGCTCCGGAGGCAAGCATGGCGATGAAGAAGACCTCTGGTGGTGATTCCCCTCTCCGGCAGGGTGCCGGGAAGAGCTTCTGGACCCTCCCGATCTTCGGGTCGACGGCGGCGGTGGATCGCGATGTGTTCTGGAAAATTGATCGGGTCCTTAGGTTTTTTCTATCGGGGGGTCTTTATAGGCGAAGGGGCATCGTCAGAGGTGGACCGAGGCGGTCTCACACATAGGGGGCGCGGCCAGGGCCTGGGCCGCGCCGCCCTGGTGTGTGGCCCCCTCGTGGCCCCACTCCATCTCCTCTTTGGATCTCTGGAAGCTTCCGGGAAAAATAAGACTTCAGGAACTTGTTTCATCCAATTCCAAGAATATTTCCTGTGTATCACTTCTGAAACACAAAAACAGCAGAAAATAGGGAACTGGCACTGTGGCGACTTGTTAATAGGTTAGTTCCAAAAAATGCATAAAAGTGCCGCAAAGTGTAACGAAACAGTAGGCAAATGGTGTATAAACAAGCATGGAGCATCAAAAATTATAGATACGTTGGAGACGTATCAAGCATCCCCAAGCTTAACTCCTGCTCTTCCTCGAGAAGGTAAGTGATAACAAAAGAATAATTTTTGAGGTGACATGCACCTACACAATCTTGATCATATATGTAAGCATTTGTGAGCTGGGATCATAAGAACTTAAAACATGGGCATGAAAGATATAATCTTGATAATAAGAAACTTAGCAACCATGTTGTAAACATGAAAATGAACACAAACAAAAGATCATGAAAATGAAACAATGAAAGTCAAACGTGTGTTCAAATCATAAGGAAAAACATACAAATGGTTTTCAGCTTGTCCTTCAAAGAGAGCAAAACATAAATGCATAGGACACCTTCAAGTTTAAGAGGGCGACTAGATACAAATAATTTAAGAACAAGTGAAACCAACAATATGAATCAATCAATGAAAACTTTGGGACAATGCACATTATACTAAGAATGACAACTATCTCTCTTAATGGTGCATAAAGATAGAAGGTGGTGAATCAACATAAAAGTAAAAGAAAGGCCCTTCGCAGATGGAAGCAGTGATTGCAAGTTTTATAACCTTAAAAAATTATGGTACTTACCGGCTTTGAGCTCTCATTGCCCCCATCATAAGCATCTTGAATGGTTAGAGTTAATGCGAGAACAATTATGATGCATATGCTTGACAAATCATAAGTTGAAAACCTCGTGTCCCGTGAATACGAGTACCCAAACCTCATGCTACTTTACTTAGAGTCCCAAGCAAGGCTCTTGTCATTGTAAATATATGCATATCATCGAAAACTGCCAACGGGGTACCTCCATGCCCGATGACATGGAACAAGCCCACATCAAAATGACAGGACAAGCAGACAGTGAACACCTCGACATCTCTTTTATTTGCCATTTGTTTAGCTTTTTATTGTGAGATGCGTCGTCGAATGTCCACCATGGGTATGCTGCAAATTTCCACCATAAATTATGCATGGCTTAGATTGGCGGCCCAGGCGTTTTCCTAACACATATACAAACTCCATGATCCCCACAAGATTCCCAATTCATTTCACACCGCAGGCATCCATAAACAAAAGATCACGATATCAACTCAAAAGAGAAGTGCAATGTTGAAAGCTTGCCCCATGACAGCATGGATGGGCTAGAATCCAACTTACAACTTGCAAGCATAACAACTCAACATAAGAGACCACAATGTCAAATTTTTAAGAACAGGAAAAAGTAAAGTGTGCCTTCCGGTTCGTGAGAGCTTTACTGACCAATTTTCGCATAACACTGGTAAGAGTTTAATTTGAAGAGAAGATAAAAGCAAGTCAAATTACTTGGAATAGCAAATTGCTAGTAGGTATGTATGGTGGACACTTTGGAAAACTTGGTTTTTAGGAGTTGGATGCACGAGTAGAGCTCATACTCAGTACAAGGCGAGGGCTAGCAAAAGACTGGGAGCGACCAACTAAGAGAGCAATAATGGCCATAATCATGCAAAGCGACAAAGCGACATTAAAAGAAGCATAAGATATCATCAAAAGTCAAAAACTAAATGATCATAGAGGCTATTGGCAACTTTGTAAGAGTCTAACATGTGTGAGCATGCGCCAAGTCAACCCAAATAAAGCATCAAGGAGAAAACCAAAATAATGCTTCCAAATAATAAAAACAACGCATGATTTTTTTCAAAGGCTCATTAAGCAATCTCAGTTATTTGAGACAAGTCATGCTACAGCAAAACCACTAAGCATACTATCAAAAAGACATCAAGCATGACATGAAAAAGCCTAAGCCGCAGTCTACACAAGCTCCTTCTTATACCACTATTTTGGACAAAGCTTTTTCTCTTTTACAACACCATTTGAAATTTTTAAAGACACCTCTTTTGATGAAAACTAATAAAGATCAGAGGAAAAAATACACCTTGATGAAAAGATATGACAAGGTCCGAACGCAAATCAAGGCGAAAACGAAATCCAAAAGCAGTAGCAGAAAAAGAAGAACACTCGGTGAACGATAAGAGTGAAAAACTGAGTGTTCTTGGCAAATGAAAATGAGTACATCTCCTCCAAAGGAAATTATTGGGGTCCAACCATTTATTGCAGCAAACAAACTAAACTAATAAAGAAAACTAAAACAACTGACGCTCCAAGAAAAACACATAGTGCATGAAGCAATAAAAATATAGTGTTTTGAAAGGTGACATGATTTTTGCCGATGAAGAAGGGGTGCCTCGGGGGCATCCCCAAGCTTTGACGCTTGTACTTCTTGGATATTTCTTGGGGTGATGCATGGGAATCCCCAAGCTTGAGCTTTTGTCCATTCTTCAACTCATCTCATCATTCTCCAATCCCTACACTTGAAAACTTCCTTCATACAAAACTAAACACAAATCTATTAGCAACATTAGTGTAGCATAACATATAATCAACCTCTTTTTGCTTCAGGTTTCAACCCAAAACCACCACATATATAGCATATACTACTGTAGCAACTTCCCCAAAAGTTCCGTGATCAAAAGAACTCAAAAGAAAGCGATAAAGCGGCAAACAGAAATATTGGCAGAAATCTGTCAAAACAGAACAGCTAACAAAGGCCGAATTTTGAGGGGTTTTCTGTTGCTAAAATCAAAAAGTGTTCAACTAACGAAAGTTTGGATATAACCTGGGGCATACGCACAAGAAATCGCAGGTCCAAAAGATATACAGAGAATTTATACGAATTTTTACGGTGCAGCACCGAAAATAGTTTCAGGACAGCAACATCCCCAAATCTTTACCTCACTCGAATTAGAGGCTTCTCTTGGCACAACAATAAAATAAAAAGGATAAGGAGCGGTCATTACAGTAGTAATGACTTCCAAGACTCAAATAAAAGAAAAAGTACTGAAAATAAAACATTGGGTTATCTCCCAAGAGTGCTTTTCTTTAACGCCTTTGAGCTAGGCGCAGAAAATTTGCGAATCAAGTAACATCAAGTGATGAAGCATCAAGCTCATAATTTGCTCTAAGAATAGAGTCAAAAAGTAATTTCTTTCTTTTCCTAGGGAAGTGTTCCATACCTTTCTTGAGTGGGAATTGATATTTGATAGTGCCTTCCCACATATCAATGATGGCACCTACAGTTCGAAGAAAGGGTCTTCCCAAAATAATAGGACATGAAGCATGGCATTCAACGTCCATAATGAGAAAATCAACGGGAACAAGGTTATTGTTAACCACAATAAGAACATCATTAATCCTTCCCAAAGGTTTCTTCTTAGCAACTTCAGCAATAGGAACATCATAATAACACTTTTCAAGCGGTGGTAAGTCAAGCATGTCATAAATATTTCTAGGCATGATAGAAATACTAGCACCTAGATCACATAAAGGATGGCAATCAAAACCATTAACATGCATATCAATGATGGGTTCCCAACCATCTTCTAACTTCCTGGGGACAGAAGCTTTTTGCTGCAAATTTTCATCCCTAATTTTCATGAGAGCATTGGTAATATGCTTAGTAAAAGCAACAATTAAAGAACTAGCATTGGGAGTCAAAGCAAGCTTTTGCAAGAACAAAATAACTTCAGATATATTGCAGCCATCGACATCAAAATCATTAAAAGAAGTAGAGCTATCATCTCCTACACTCCGAAAAATTTCAGCACTCTTTTGAGAAAAAGTTTCGGCAGTTTTAGGCTTTTTAACACAAGGAGTGGGAGTTTTCTCTACACCAATCGAAGTAAGAGGATTGCTAACTTTAGGAACAACATCATTAGAGGTAGTAATAGTACAAACTTTCAAATTCCTAGCAATCTCATCCTCTCTTTCCCATCTAGCATGCAATTCTGCTAACAATCTAATATTTTCATCAATCCCAACTTGAATAGCATTAGCAGTAGCAAAAACATTGTTCTCTTTCACATCATTAGGAAACACTTTTAATTTCAGAAGTTCAACATCATGAGCAAGGCTATCAACTTTAGAAGCAAGAATATCAATTTTGCCTAACTTTTCCTCAACAGACTTGTTAAAAGCAGATTGTTTTACCATGAAGTCTTTGAGCATGACTTCAAGTTCAGAGGGCGCGGCCCTAGTGTTGTTGGAGGAATTACCATAAGAATTACCATTACCATTGGTAGAAGGATACGGCCTATAATTGTTACTAGCAAAATTGTTCCTATAAGCATTGTTGTTAAAATTATTATTTCTAATGAAATTTACATCAACATGCTCTTCTTGAGCAACCAGAGAGGCTAAAGGAACATTATTAGGATCAACATGAGTCTATCATTAGCAAGCATAGCCATAATGGTATCAATCTTATCACTCAAGGAAGAGGTTTCCTCAACAGAATTTACCTTCTTACCTTGTGGAGCTCTCTCGGTGTGCCATTCAGAATAATTCACCATCATGTTGTCAAGTAGCTTTGTTGCGGCACCCAAGGTAAGGGACATAAAAGTGCCTCCAGCAGCTGAATCAAGTAGGTTCCTCGAAGAAAATTCAGTCCTGCATAAAAAGTTTGGACAATCATCCAAGTAGTCAGTCCATGAGTGGGGCAATTCTTTATCATAGATTTCATTCTTTCCCAAGCTTGAGCAACATGTTCATTATCAAACTGAGTAAACTTCATAATATTGCTATGCAAGGATATAATCTTAGCAGGAGGATAGTATCTACCAATAAAAGCATCCTTACACTTAGCCCACGAATCAATACTATTCTTAGTCAAAGACAGCAACCAATCTTTAGCTTTTCCTCTCAAAGAAAAAGGAAACAACTTGAGCTTAATAATATCACTTTCTACATCCTTATATTTCTGCATCTCACATAGCTCAACAAAATTGTTGAGATGAGCTGCAGCATCTTCAGTACTAGCACCAGAAAATTGCTCTTTCATAACAAGGTTCAACAAACCAGGCTTAATCTCATAAAAGTTTGCAGCAGGAGCAGGTGGTGCAATAGGAGTGCAGATAAAATCACTATTGTTTGTGCTGGTAAAGTCACACAACTTGGTGTTTTCAGGATTAGCCATTTCAGCAAAACTAAAAGTAGACAAGTAAAAACAACTACCAAGGATTCTAATTTTTTTGGGTTTTTGATATAAAACGATGCAGGTAAAATAAATAAAGTAAAGCAAAACAAATAACAAAGTAAAGGATGTGTGTACGAAAAACTCCCCTTGCAGAGGTCTTCCACTCTTCCCTGGCAACAGCGCCAGAAAACTATGCTTGATGCGTGGTGAATGACCAGCCCGTTGGGAACCCCAAGAGGAAGGTGTGATGAGTATAGCAGCTAGTTTTCCCTCAGTTAAGAAACCAAGGTTTTATCAATTAGGAGAAGAGCGGGCAAAACGACTGTAGGTGATGCTTGCTAGTTTGCGACAGCTTTGGACAATTTATATATGGTGCCTCATCCAAGCTTTGCTTTCTAGCTGCAACGTGGAACCTGCACACAACACAACCAAGTACTTTGCTCCCAACTTGCGATGAGGTTGTCAATCTCCCCGGTTTGCTTGAAACAAAGGGTATGAGCGTATTGAGTGGAAAACAGTAGAAGTATGCGAGTAAAGTAAACAGTGCGAGTAAAGTAAACAGGTGATAGCAATATGATGGAAATAGGACCGGGGTCCACAGTTCACTAGTGGTGTCTCTCCATAAGATAAATAACACATACTGGGTAAACAAATTACAGTTGGGAAATTGATAGAATAAAGATAAACGTGATATGTCAAGAAGATCACTATGCGATTTACTCTGTGCATTACAACAAAATACATAGACCGCCATCCAACTGCATCTATGACTAATAATCCACTTGTGGCGAATCAATCCGAGAACTCCACAAGTATTAAGTTGCGAACAACAGATAATTGCATTAAGCAAAGTGTGTAATGTAAACAAAGCATATGCCCTTGAGCATATGAATGTTGTTTTCTTCCTAGTAGCAACATCACATCTACAACCTTAGAGGTTTCTGTCACTCCCCCAGATTAAATAGAGGCATGAACCCACTATCGAGCATAAATACCCCCTCTTGGAGTCACTAGCAACTACTCGGCCAAGATAGCTACTAACAACGGAGAGCATGCAAGATCATAAACAACATAGAGATAACATAAGATATATTTCAGTATAGCAACTCAATCATAACACCAATATTCATCGGATCCCAACAAACCAAACATGTAGAATTACATAACGGTGATCTCAATCATGTAGGGCAGCTCATGAGATCTAAACATGAAGCACATGGTGGAGAAGACAACCATCTAGCTACTGCTATGGACCCATAGTCCAAGGTAGACTATTCACTCATCGCTCCGGAGGCAAGCATGGCGATGAAGAAGACCTCCGGTGGCGATTTCCCTCTCCGGCAGGGTGCCGGGAAGAGCTTCTGGACACTCCCGATCTTTGGGTCGACGGCGGTGGCAGATCGCGATGAGTTCTGGAAAATTGATCGGGTCCTTAGGTTTTTTCCATCAGGGGGTCTTTATAGGCGAAGGTGCATCGTCAGAGGTGGACCGAGGCGGTCTCACACGTAGGGGGCGTGGCTAGGGCCTGGGCCATGCCGCCCTGGTGTGTGGCCCCCTCGTGGCCCCACTCCATCTCCTCTTCGGATCTCTGGAAGCTTCTGGGAAAAATAAGACTTCAGGAACTTGTTTCGTCCAATTCCGAGAATATTTCCTGTGTATCACTTCTGAAACACAAAAACAGCAAAAAACTGGGAACTGGCACTGTGGCGACTTGTTAATAGGTTAGTTCCGAAAAATGCATAAAAGTGCCACGAAGTGTAACGAAACAGTAGGCAAATGGTGTATAAACAAGCATGGAGCATCAAAAATTATAGATACGTTGGAGACATATCAATGTGTAAGAGCATCACTTCATCAAGTAAGGCCATGAGACTATGCACAACCTCTTGGTATAAAAGAGTGTGATACTCTAAGGTGGAACAGAGCAGAAGCTATATGTGCCTCATATTCTGTAGATTACAACACTTTGACCTGGTCCTATAAATGAACGAGGTACTGGAGATTGTTTCTCCTGACATTTTGGGGTGGAATAGCTTGACAAGACCACAAGAGTAATATGCACTTGAGGAAACTAATGCAATTTACAACTTGGCTGCCAACTCGCAGACGAGGGTCGGAAAGTAACTTGAGAGAAGGAAAACACTCGGAAGGAATCCTTAGATATGGATGCACAAGTTAAAATCTTACGTAAACCATTTGCCGAAACGAAGGCTGTGGCAGAGTCACGGACACCGATGCGAGGCTCACTAAGAGACTCTTGTCGTGATCCTTTTTGGTTCCATGAAAGAACATCTGTCGTAGCTTGTGGAAGGGGAAGTCCTTCATTGCGGCAATTCAATTATGACTGCAACCACAAGCTGAAAGGCAAACCATTTTGAGTTAATGACAAATCATTAAAATAAGGGTTCAACGAAATGGATCTTGGGTTAAAGGCCAGCTTCATGTACTGGGATCCAGCACAATCTGGGACCTTCGGTTTAAGTCCATGGGTAAAACACGAAGAAAGGAGTAACTACTAACTAAGTAGCTCAAAGGATGCCACAAGGTAGTAATCACAGAGTACCTTCCAGAACAAGGTTTGGATTCTGAAGTACCAAACAAATAGAGAGGCATACAAGGTGAAAGAAATCCTTGAAGCATGGGGAAGAATTATGTGGAACCCACAAAACATATAGATAATGAAGGAAAGGAATCTTGTAATTGCTTCTTCTTGTTTCACATAAAACTCTCTAGAGCTCAACACTAGGTCATTTGGTTTAGAAACGACTTGCCCATGAGTGACCTAAGTTTTGAATAACCAGAAGAGATAGAAAAACTTTTTCCAAATCAACATGAAAGGATAAGGAAACTCAGGACTAAGATTTGTGAAGATAAGGAGTAAAAAGAAACCTTACCTATAGTTTCAACTCTTTTATAGCTTTCAAATAGTTTTCATAAACACTAGACTCAACAACGTCCAATAGCAAGGGTTTCCTACAGACAGTCCTGCTCTGATACCAAAACCTATCGGGACCCCCGAGATCTAAGCTATACAGAGATGTTATGTGTATTAGCCACGCTAGCAACGAGTGATACTGGGGTTACGAATCCCAGGCCGGAACACCATCGGCAGGCAGGCCGGAACACCATTGGCTCTACACATCTCGAAGCGCCGTGAAACTAATCATAACCAAGACTGCATAATTGAGAGCTGGAGAACCTTAAAACCCTCTCATGCACTTTATATCCATACACTTTATATCTATACACGCATCATGCACGAGATGGGTAACCACAGTTGGTACACAACAGTGACTCTACGACTCAAAGGTAATATTGCAAAGCTCTTACCTGAGCAAAGATCCAAAGGATTACATACAGAGGTCACTGACCCAACATTTCATCAGACAACGGAAGGAGGTTGTGCTATTAGACATAGCAAGGATAACATGGCGTAAGAGGCCAGAAGCATAACAACGATAACCCATTCCGTAGCCCCAAGCTGCTGTCTGGGAACCCCAAGCTCCTCATCAAATGTCGATCTTCGTACGAAACTCATCTTTGTTGTGAAACTTACTCTGCTGCAAAAATATCAACAAAGCAGGGGTGAGTACATAAGGTACTCAGCAAGACTTACGTATCCTATTAGCTAAACTTGGTTAAGAAAGGCTTTCTATGGAGTTGTTTGCATAAAGCAATCTTTATTTGCATAAAACAAGTAAGAGTAGAAGCTCGACTACTCAGAACATTTTAAAAGGGGTAAGAAGGCAATGTCTTTGATCATCAAGACAACCACCGAATCAATATCACCAGAACCTATCCACTTGGATCACCCCCTCTTTCCACCTAGAGGAAGCACCCTAAGCTCACATCAATTGCCAAGTTTTAGGATTAGGTTAAAGTTCTTTATGATCTCAGAATCCATTCCCAAGTCGTCCATAACCGTGGACACGGCTTTTCGAAAAGATTTAACCCTACAGGGGTGCACAACTTTACCCACACGTGCTGACCGACTCTTAGCGCCGTACGTTACACACTTGCCTTGGTGTGCCGGTAGAGGGTGGTCGACCAAGACCTTTCCGTTACTTCGTCTAAACCATGAGTTCACTAAAAGAGGGAAGCTCCGCCGTAATGGGTCCAGTCCCGAAGTCGGTCCCTCTAATTGTGTGCAGGGGTTGGTTTACGAGAGGCCGCACCTCAAGCAACCCCGGCCATGTTCAAATCAAAGTTTAAACACCCAAATAAGGTGACTCATGGAACAGACTAGGCAAGTTGGGGTCGAGGGGGCTCCCATAAACCCCCGTGTGGCTGTACGCTCAGTCTTGGTTCAAGAGGCGAGAACTCGGGTCCTAGGGTCGGCAAGAATGAGTCAAATAACCACATCCCATGTGGCGGCTCATCCAAGCCTTTAGCATGTTTATTCACCACCTTCACTGATCAAACCACGTTAACATATCATACTAGGTTCATTTGCAGCTCTTATTTATTAACCATATGTACCAGAGTAAACAACTAAGCATGGATAAGCATTACAGACATATGAAAGCTCTAGCGACACACACAAGCAAAACCTAATCATACTAGGAGCAGTGGATCAGGGTATTTAGGCAACAAAATGGAACATGCATTAGATAGGATAACTCTATCTATCGATAAAAGACAGTTGAACCGTGTGGTACAAAATAGTAAGTTTTGAAATACTTTAAAACCATAGGTTCAGAGGGGGGGTTGCTTGCCTTGTTTGTTGATAACCAAAATAAAATAGATATCTAGGATTCTTCTTCTTGACTTGTTCATCAATGGACAAGTATTGGTCTTCGGTGTTGTCGACTCGATGGTGTTGCTCACATCAACTCCGGATCCTACCGGGAAGAAGCAGAAACACATCGGAAAGGAAAACAACATTCAATACATGGCATCGATGCAATGCGCATACGATATGATGGTATGACAAGATTAAAGGTATTGAAATTACCCTAAACATGGATAACATCTTAGATGGAGTTCAAATGCATAAGCATAATAGCATTTGAATTATCTCCATACCGGAATAAAGGGTTAACTTGTTCTTCTATTATAAACAAGATTCAAAGTTGCTTAATCATGCATGATTTTGATATCAAAATGTAGATTACAAGTTTCTGAACATTTTGATAGGTAATTCATATTTTTCTGATAAGCAGGTAATATTCTATGGATTTTACAAGTTCAGATATTTTCTGAAAATGGGAAACAGCAGAATACGAAAGTAGTCTTTTTAAACTCTCTAAAAAGATCTCACTAACTTTGTTAGGCAAAACCTAGTTTAGAACTTTAGTAGTGTAGATTTTATACTGAAAACATGGTGATATTTGCCCAATAGCAATGGATTTTCACGGAGATAAATATGGCGGTAGTAGATGTATTCAGGAAGTAGTCATAGTATTTCTTTGTACAGGGGAAGAGAACTTCAGGGTAACCTAAGTCCTGAACATGTATGTACAGAGATTAAACTTTGACAGCACTGAAGTAGAAGTTACCTCCAGACCATTAGAAGGATTATTTTATCCAACACATTAACAAACAGCAAGGATCGATGCTCTCTTTGTAGCTTCAAACTAAAACAGATTCTGCAGCTGTTTCTCTGTAGTTGCGCATGGAAACAACCGAGGAGGCCATGCGGGGCAGCGTGAGGAGACGCGTTAGATGCGGGAGTGCAAGAGGAGCAACATGGAGGCAGCTCACCCTGAGGACGCTGGCAGGGTAGGCAGGGTCGGGGAAGGCCGGGGCGACGGCAACGTCGACGACGACATTCGGCCAGAGCAGAAGAAGATGAGGTCGATGCCGAGGATCCCGGACTCCCTAGGATGCGTCCTTCGGCAGAAAGATGCAGGACGACGAGGCGGATTTGATGGACTCCTCATTTAGTACCCGGGAGGTCGGAATCGGTGGCGCAACGCGGCGGCCATGGCGTCAAGCTCGGGCGCACGTGGGGAAAATAGAGGGAGGGAGAGAGCATGCGAGAGAGGAGTGGATAGGGCAGAGGAAGGCTTTGGGGCAAGCTTATCCCCTCGGCTAGGGAACGACAGCGGCGGCGTGCATCTCGTCGCCTGGATCGACGATAGTGCTCGGGACAGCGAGCAGCTTCACTGCTCAGGAGGAAGATGACAGAGAGGTGAGGTGAGATGGGCTGGGCTTCTGTTGGGCCAAAGCCAGCCTGACTTTTGGTCCAGAAGAGAGAGAGAGAGGGATTTTTTTTCTATACACTCTTTTCTATTGCTGTTTTTGTTTTCAAAACCTTTTGCATTTCTTTGAATTGTAAATTAATCTATAAGATACAAAATATTCAGTAGGCTTCCTAACAAGTATTAGAAGGTCCACTTGTTTTAGATTTTGAGTTTGAACATTTTCAAGATGTTTTGAAATACGCGAAGAGATAGGCATTTTTAGGGTTTCCGCTCTAACTTTAAATGCAAATTTTCTTAGCAAATTTTCAATGATGCTTATGATGCAAATGCACTTAATTACAAACACGGGATGTTATAGGTCTACCCACCTTACAAGAATCTCGACCCCGAGATTCCTAGGTAAAAAAAAGGGAAGGGGTTACAACGGTCTTCAACGATCTTCACAAGCTGACCATGATCTTCTTTCTTGAATATATTGATCCATGACGCCATGAAGCTTTAGTTCCTTGCTTTGTGATTGTTTTTTGACTGCACTAAAGGAAAGAGGGAGCAACTGTAGAAAGATGGATCTTTAAGAAGATCGAGTATCTCATGGTCCACTCATGAAATGAGGGTTTCACAAACATATTTTGAGCTAACAAACATAAAAATGTCAAGGTAATGATGGAAATAAAGGAAGTTTCAATTTTTGTAGGCAAATTTTCCACACTCGACAAGAATATGGAAGGACCAAAGTAGCGAGGAGTCGAATTGCCTTTGATAACATGAAGGGGCACACCGTTGAATTGGAAGACTCGTAGAAATTCACATTATTAAAATTTTGGGGCCATCATGTGACTGACGAATTCACACAATGTGTTACTTCAATATAAATTCAAGTATAGACAAAAGGAGGGAGCGATAGCAAACGAAGTGACGAGGATCATCCATGGAGTGGAATTCCTCGTGGTGGAGTTATTGCCACTAGAGAATGGTTCCAAAAGATCGACAAAGATACATTTAGGAGCTTTGCTCATAATGTTCTAGATACCAATATCAAGCTTATGACAAGCCTTTTATTAGTCATCAAGTAAAGATTGAACTTCGGGATTGAAAAGAGAGACCACAAGGGTAACTTTTAGGATAAGTCACACAAAATCCTCATGGAGAGTGGTTGTTCTTGAGACATCATGGGATGATGGAAATAGGCCTTCCGGCTAGCTGTGCCAACCACAACATTAACCTTACCGAATTTCAAAAAGACCTATGTCAAAACCTTGAGGAACACCAACCATCATTGCTGCTTAAGATTGAGCTCTGGTTAGATGGAATCATAATTTAGACTTAGTATTCTAGATAAAACTTTCAACGGATGCCATCGGGATAGCATCGCTAGATTCTCAAGATATGGGCTACAATGTCAAGCTCCAAAAAGATAAGTAAGATTGCGATTCCCAAAAGACAATTGCACCAACATGAGCTTATTGCAATGAAACTCAACTGAGTCCTTGTTGGGAGAACGTGAAAGAAGATAGTGAAGTTGAAGAAGTTATTCTCTTTCTTGAACAGATCAGTTAGTAGCTTGGTGTGCATAACGGAACTTTTCAAGAAGATGGAGGCAACAACCTGTCATCTCAAGAATAATCTGCACATGCATGACCAATTCGAGATGATTCCTAAGGAATAAAGAAAATTCTTCTTGAATTCACGGTGACATCTATCAGCAATTGCACATGAACTAAAGAGATAAAGTCACTTCCAACATCTAGAACACATACTTTGTGATGACACAAAGTTAGTTCTTGCAAGTTTCCAACACTAATGCCAAATGTCCAATATGAAGGCCTTCAAACATGGAGAAAATAATGATGTCGTCGATGGGCTCAACAACAAGCTTATTTAGATGCTCCAAGAAGGTGGACACATTTGTTGCAGGAACAAGGCAAAAGTATTGGTCAGATCGAAGGAAATGAAAGTGTACTCAAGTGAAACACCATGAGTAGAAACACCATAAAGATAATCCTTGGGGCTGAGTTTGATTTGACAATAGCCCAAACTCAAATCAAAGATTGAAGGATAGCATATCTAAAAAGATGATAATATCTTGCTTCAACATGAACAAGACTAAATATCCCTTTAAGAAGGACAAAGTCAGATAGAGCTTTTGTATTTCAACTCTCCAAGTTGTTGTTCAAGTTCAACCAACTAGTCCAGGGTACCCAACACAGATTCTTGGAGAAAGAACCGATTCAGGGAACCAGCTTACTCATGAACTTGATAACACGGTCATGTGAAAACATGGCAATACTTCTGGTAAGACCTCCAAAATATCACGAACCACCAGTATGTCACTAAGTTCAAGAGAGAACCTTGCTTTAGAAGGAAAGGAATGTGGTCTTGAGAGTTTTGGCACAAACCTAACTTTTTGACCGAAGATGTCTGCCTAAATTACGGACTTGGCAACACAGTGAAACTTTGCTTAGGGATCAGTTAACCAATGATGCTAAGACTGTCATAAATGTTCTTGGGATTTCAAAGCAATAAGAATTGCTAAAGATCTTAGATGGCCACATCAACACGCGCACACAACATTCCAAGCATGACCAGCTCAGAGAAAGGGTGGGCGAGATGTGTAAGAGCATCACTTCATCAAGTAAGGCCATGAGACTTTGCACAACCTCTTGGTATAAAAGAGTGTGATACTCTAAGGTGGAACAGAGCAGAAGCTATATATGCCTCATATTCTGTGGATTACAACACTTTGACCTGGTCCTATAAATGAACGAGGTACTGGAGATTGTTTCTCCTGACATTTTGGGGTGGAATGGCTTGACAAGACCACAAGAGTAATATGCACTAGAGGAAACTAATGCAATTTACAACTTGGCTGCCAACTCGCAGACGAGGGTCAGAAACTAACTTGAGAGAAGGAAAACACTCGGAAGGAATCCTTAGATGTGGATGCACAAGTTAAAATCTTACGTAAACCATTTGCTGAAACGGAGGGTGTGGCAAAGTCACGAACACCGATGTGAGGCTCACTAAGAGACTCTTGTCATGATCCTTTTTGGTTCCATGAAGAACATCTGTCATAGCTTGTGGAAGGGGAAGTCCTTCATTGCGACAATTCAATTATGACTGCAACCACAAGCTGAAAGGCAAACCATTTTGAGTTAATGACAAATCATTAACACAAGGGTTCAACGGAATGGATCTTGGGTTAAAGGCCAGCTTCATGTACTAGGATTCAGCACAATCCGGGACCTTCGGTTCAAGTCCATGGGTAAAACATGAAGAAAGGAGTAACTACTAACTAAGTAGCTCAAAGGATGCCACAAGGTAGTAATCACAGAGTACCTTCCAGAACAAGGTTTGGATTCTGAAGTACCAAACAAATAGAGAGGCATACAAGGTGAAAGAAATCCTTGAAGCATGGGGAAGAATTATGTGGAACCCACAAAACATATAGATTATGAAGGAAAGGAATCTTGTAATTGCTTCTTCTTGTTTCACAGAAAACTCTCTAGAGCTCAACACTAGGTCATTTGGTTTAGAAACGACTTGCCCATGAGGGACCTAAGTTTTGAATAACCAGAAGAGATAGAAAAACTTTTTCCAAATCAACATGAAAGGATAAGGAAACTCAGGACTAAGATTTGTGAAGATAAGGAGTAAAAAGAAACCTTACCTATAGTTTCAACTCTTTTATAGTTTTCAAATAGTTTTCATAAACACTAGACTCAACAACGTCCAATAGCAAGGGTTTCCTACAAACAGTCCTGCTCTGATACCAAAACCTATCGGGACCCCTGGGATCTAAGCTATACAGAGATGTTATGTGTATTAGTCACGCTAGCAATGAGTGATACTGGGGTTATGAATCCCAGGCCGGAACACCATCGACAGGCAGGCCGGAACACGATCGGCTCTACACATCTCGAAGCGCCGTGAAACTAATCATAACCAAGACTGCATAACTAAGAGCTCGAGAACCTTAAACCCCTCTCGTGCACTTTATATCCATACACTTTATATCCATACACACATCATGCACGAGATGGGTAACCACAGTTGGTACACAACAGTGACTCTACGACTCAAAGGTAATATTGCAAAGCTCTTGTCAATTTTAAAGATGTTTTGCAGCATTGTCTAGAGGGTAGAACTTGGAACAAATTCGTCCTCAATGATGGGTTTGTGTTCCGTGCTAACAAACTATGCATTCCAGAAGGTTCCGTTCGTCTTTTGTTATTGCAGGAGGCGCATGGAGGAGGATTGATGGGTCACTTTGGAGTAAAGAAGACAGAAGACGTACTTGCTACACCCTTCTTTTGGCCACGCATGAGAAGGGATGTTGAGAGGTTTGTTGCTCGCTGCACTACATGTCAAAAAGCTAAGTCCCGCCTTCATCCACATGGTTTATATATGCCTCTTCCTGTTCCTAGTGTACCTTGGGAAGATATTTCTATGGACTTTGTTTTAGGCTTACCTCGAACACAGAAGGGGAGGGATAGTATTTTTGTGGTTGTGGATAGATTTTCTAAGATGGCACACTTTATTCCTTGTCATAAGAGTGATGATGCTGCTCATGTTGCTGAATTATTCTTTCGCGATGTTGTTCGCTTGCATGGTGTGCCTAATACTATTGTTTCAGATCATGATACTAAATTTCTTAGCCATTTTTGGAGATGTTTATGGGCTAAGTTGGGGACTAAGTTGCTATTTAGTACTACATGTCATCCCCAAACTGATGGACAAACTGAAGTAGTTAATAGAACTTTGTCAAGCATGTACGGGCTGTTTTAAAGATGAACTTAAAAATGTGCGAAGATTGTTTACCTCATATTGAATTTGCTTACAATCGTTCCATGCATTCTACAACTAAGTTATGCCCTTTTGAGATTGTGTATGGTTTTGTTCCTCGTGCACCTATTGATTTATTACCTATTCCATCTTCGGTGCAACATAATTTTGATGCTACACAACATGCAGAATAGATTCTTACGTTGCATAGGATTACTAAGGAAAATATAGAACATATGAATGCTAAATATAAAGTTGCTGGTGATAAAGGACGCAATCATATTGTGTTTGATGTGCGAGATCTAGTTTGGTTGCATTTGCGCAAAGATCGTTTTCCTGATTTGCGCAAGTCTAAATTAATGCCACGTGATGCTGGTCCTTTTAAAGTGTTAGAGAAAATGAATGATAATGCATATAAACTTGAGCTTCCTGCAGAGATGGGCACGGTAAGTCCCTCATTTAACATTGGAGATTTGAAACCATACTTTGGAGAAGAAGATGAGATTGCGTCGAGGATGACTTCAATTCAAGAAGGGGAGGATGATGAGGACATCCCTACAGTTGATACAACTGTTGCACCTATAGCCACACTTCCTCACGTTCCACAATTCCAAGGACCTATCACAAGAGCTCGTGCACGCCAACTAAATTATCAGGTACTTTCATTTCTAGGAACTATTCCTAATATTCATGAGAATATGATGCTGCCTAAATCAGATGTGTTTATGTTACTTACGAATGATGGGCCTAGCATGGATGAGAGGGACAAGCATTGGAGCATGATCATGCATGGAGATGATGATAGCAATCGTGTGAGGATTCAAGATGACGCTGCAAGTGTAGATTTCAGAACTTTAAAGTCACCATAATGAGAAGATGAAGACATGGAAGAACTAGAGAGCTACACACTTCAAATTTTCGTCCATGTGATTAGATGGTGTTGCGTCACCTTTAAATATGGGCCATGCCCATGTAATTTTCATCCAAATAAAGGGGCTGAACTTTGAGAGTTCGTATAGTGGAGGGAATCGGCCTAGAGATGGATTTCGACCTCCTTCCCAAGGCTGGCCAAAATTCCCCTCTGTTCCTCCATATATACCCCTATTAGGTCATCATTTAGACTTGGATTTTGTTTAGTTAAAAACTTAGCCACGAGCTACTCTTCGCCATAGGCACAAGTGTCAAATTGTCCTTTTGTACTACGCACTTATAGAATCCCACCTCTTCAATAAAGCCTTCATCTATATTCGCAATATCTTGATTGCATCTATAATTCTTGCTGGTTCTTCGATTGCTTGCAGGTATTGATCCTCGTGATCAGGTTGATCTAGCTCCGGCATGATCAATAGCCTCGGAAGTTGGTGTATCGATTGCTAAGGTGCAACATCTCGCACATTTTTAGTCGGATCGTCAACGTCGACCTCCACCATAATCGATAGTTATCGTCTCATTGAAAGATCGGGCACCTTTACCCTATCACCTTGCTCGAACATGGCGGCTATGGTAGTGGTGCAAGCCCTGCTGGTATCTTGCAACATGAAGTGCTGCCTGACACTGGGCTTCTTCAAGCTGGAGGAGGCGATCACTGATGAGGTCCTCTTGACGCAGCTCATTGAAGGCGAGCACCCTTGGCGATCCGAACTTGACGTCGGTAGGGAGGACAGCCTCCGCCCCATAGACCAGGAAGAATGGAGTCTCCCCAGTCGGCTTGGTTGCGGTGGTAAGAATGGACCAAAAGACAGATTGGAGGTTGTCTAACCATTTCTTGCCGCAGACCTCGATCTTGGAGTTGAAGCTTCTTGTCTTTAGGCCCTTGAGGACTTCAGCGTTTGCACGCTCTGCCTGCCTGTTGCTCCTGGGGTGAGCGACAGAAGTGAAGCAGATCTTGATGCTGACCAATGCGTAGTACTCCTGGAATAGTCCGCTGGTGAACTGGCTACCATTGTCGGTGATGATGCGGTTAGGCACACCAAAACGGCATACCAGCCCACGTATGAACTTGACGGCCGACCTGGCCAGAATGGTGCGCACCGGTTCCACCTTTGCCCACTTGGTGAACTTGTCAATGGCGATGTAGAGGTAGCGATAGCCCCGTTGTGCTCAAGGGAATGGACCCAGGATGTCTAGCCCCCAAACAGCAAAGGGTCAAGTGAGCGGGATGGTCTGCAGCTCCTGCGCTGGCTGATGGATTTGCTTGGCATGGAATTGGCATGCCTCGCACCTCTTGACCATCTCAGTGGCGTCCGAGAGCGCCGAAGGCTAGTAGAAGCCACTGCGATACGCTTTCCTGGTGAGTGTGCCAGCTGAGGATTGATGCCCACACTCGCCAACATGGATATCCCTAAGGAGTTCTTGGCCTTCATGAGCCGAGATGCACTTCAGAGCGACGCCACTTGGGTGATGCCGGTACAAGTCATCGTCCTTGATGCAGTATCTTGTAGCTTGGCACACGATTCTTTTGGCCTCCGATTTGTCCTTAGGAAGCTTGCCGCTGATGAGGAAGGCCTTGATCTTGAGGATCCAATCCACTCCGTCCTGCCTCGCCAGCGCCAAGAGGATGCGGTCGCTTGAGGGCGACCCGCAGTCTAGAGCACCCTGCTCAAGTGGCGGTGGCAAGACGAGAGGAAGCGCTGGCCTTGCTTATGGTAGAGAAGCTGACGGCTTGAAGAGGCGCTCCTCGAAGACCCTGGCTAGCTGCGCCAGGCGATGAGAGTCGCGCTTGGCAATTTCATCCGCCTCCACATTTTCCCCTCGAGGGATTGCTTTAATTCCAGGCCTTGGAAGCGCTTCTCCATCTTCTGGTGCTCTTCGAGGTAAGCCGCCATGTGCTCATCCTTCGGCGTGTAGCTCTTGTTGGAGAAATTTACAACTAACTGTGAATCACCTTTGACAATGAGGCGCTTGATGCCCAAGGCACTTGCCGCCCTCAGGCCAACAAGAAGCCCTTTGTACTCTGCAATATTGTTGGAGACCTTGTGCTCTGACTTGAAACAGAGCTGGATAGCGTAGCAGAGCTTGGTCCCGGATGGAGAGGTGAGAACAGCCCCAGCCCCCGCACCGGGAAGGTTGAAGGCGCCATCGAAGTGTATGACCCAGAGACCTGGGGCCTCCTCACCAGGAAGCATGGATTCCACCTCAGGGGGCTTGTCGGTGAATGGATCAGTCCACTCAGTGGTGAATTCAGCTAAAGCTTTGCTCTTGATGACCTTGGTAGTTTCAAAGGAAATATCGAATGGTTGAAGCTCCACAGCCCATTCTGCCACCCTCCCGGTGACATTTGGTTGCGTAAGATTGTCTCTAGAGGCCGATCAGTAACCACCTTGATCGGTGGCCTTGGAAGTAGTGATGTAGTTTCCTTGACGCGATGAGTAGAGTGTAGAGCAGCTTTTGCTGCGTAGTGTAGCGCTCCCGTGCATCGCGTAGTACGATGCTGACAAAGTAGATGGGCTTCTACACCTTAGTTGTGCCTTTTGGAGTTACCTCTTCATGAAGCTCAGGAGAAACGCTCTGAGGGAGCGGCTCAGTCGGAGAGGGCACAGGGGACGACTTGGCTTCGCCCTCAAGAGGAGCTCCTGGGCATGGAGCATTGATCTTCTCTTTTGCAATTACTTAAGCGTCCCGCTCAGCAAGGAGGACAGCGCTTGCGGTCCTTGGAGTTGCGGCGATGTAGAGCAGCAGGGGCTCGTGAAATGTTGGGGCAACCATGATTAGTGGGCTCGTGAGGTATCTCTTCAGCTCAGCGAAGGCCTTGTCAGCTTTCGGGGTCCACTCAAATTTCCCGGTGCACTTCATGAGCTTGAAGAAAGGCAGAGCCTTCTCTTCGCTCCTCCCGATGAAGCGCCCCAGGGCTGCCATGCACCCCGCGAGGCACTACATTTCCTTAAGGTTGCACGGTGGACGCATTTCTTCAATGGCAGTTACCTTGTTAGGGTTTGCCACGATCCTGCGGTGTGACACGAGGAATCCCAGCAGCTTCCCTGATGGTACACCAAAGGCGTACTTAGCGGGATTGAGCTTGATATTTACCTTTCATAGATTGGCAAATGTTTCTTCCAGGTATTCAATGAAGGTATGCCCTTCACAGGTCTTGATGACGATATCATCAATGTAGGCTTCCGCATTCCTTCCCATCTGAGCCCCCAAGGCCTTTCGCACGAGTCTCTGAAAGGTGGCTCCTGCGTTCTTCAAGCCAAAGGGCATACAGACGTAGCAGTATACCCCGCAAGGTGTGATGAAGGCCGTCTTTTCTTCATCCTCCTTTGCCATCTTGATTTGATGGTAACCCGAGAAGGCATCCAAGAAGCAAAGGAGATCACAGGCGATGGTGGAGTCGATGATCTGATCTATCCTTGGGAGCGGGTAAGGATCTTTAGGGCAGGCTTTGTTGAGACTGGTGAAGTCCACGCAGAGGTGCCCACTGCCTTTAGAGCTTTTGGCACGACCACCGGATTTGCAATCCACGTGGGGTGAGCCACCTCGCGTATCAACCTGGCGTGCTTCAGCTTCTCAATTTCTCGAATGATGAAGTTTTGTTTTTCTTGCACTTGCTTCCTTGTATTCTGCTTCACTAGGTGTGCCTGAGGGCACACGGCTAAGTGGTGCTCAATCACCTCCCTGGGAATGCCGGGCATATCTGATGGTGTCCAAGCGAACATGTCAGAGTTTGCCCGCAGGAAGGTGACGAGCGTGCTTTCTTATTTGGGGGAAAGCCCTACCCCGATGGTGATGAAATTCTCGTAGCCCCAGCCTTCAAAGGAACCTTCTTTGTAGCAGAGCGCTCTTGAGTGAACTATGGACTCCTCCCTGAGGGTGTTGTAGCTTCCCCAATGCTCATGTCCAGCATTGGATGGACCAGGTCCTCGCTTGGCTCGGGCGATGAAGATGTAGAGGGCTTTTTCCCGGACAAGCCAGGCATAAGGGGCTCGAGTGAAGCCTTCTTGGCAGCAGCCCGCTCTTGTGATACGAGCTGCTTCTTCCTCACGAGGTCACCTGAATGTTCCAGCAGATCCTCATCGGCAGGGAACATGGTGGCAGTCTCGCGGTAGACATTCTCCACTAAGCGGAGAGCATCCTTCTTGTTGTAGCACACGGTGATTGTGCCGTTGGCGCTAGGAATCTTGAGGATGTTGAAGTCATGGTGCGTTGCCTCCATGAACTTGGCCAAGGCTAGGTAGCCAAGGATGGCGTTGTAGGGCAGCGCAATGTAGGCAACGTCGAAGTCGAGGCTTTCCATCATGTAGTTGTCCCAGGTGCCGAAGGTGACAGGAAGGCGAACCTGCCCGATGGGCGTGGTAGATCACTCTGTCACTCCGAAGAATGGTCGGGTAGGCATGAGCCGGTGATACGGCACTTGCATCTTCTCGAAGACCACGACAGAGATGATGTTGAGGCTCGCCCCTCCATCAATGAGAGTGCGTTGGACGGCGATGTTGTTGATAGTGGGCATACACATGATGGGAATCGTGCTGATGGCCCTGGTGGAGATCGGATGGTCCTCTTCATCAAAGCCAAGCTTGTTGGTGGACCACTTCAGCCTGGGGCTGTTTGCGCTTGGTTGTGCTGCCGCAATCTCTCGCGACCATAGTTTAAAAAACCGGACCGGTTCACTGGTTGAACCATAAAAAACCGGAACCAGAGACATCGGTGGTTTGTTAAGCGCACAGGACCACCCATGCTAATGAACCGGTGAAAACCAGGCGAACCAGCCAGTTTTGTGGAAAACCGGCGAACCACTAGTTTTCTGACCAACCGCCCGGTTCAATGAGGGTTTCGGAAATACCCTTAAGTTGACTTTTTCCCATGAAAAAGAGGGGCAATTTAGGAAATTGTTGAAATCATGCTCCTCTAGGGTTTTCTCTAGATCGGTTGACTCGACTCCCAGGTCATCCACGCCACCACCGATAGAAAGGAGAGAGCTAGAGAGGTAGAGAACCCGACGCGACGGTGCCGCGCCGCCGCTTGAGGGGGAGCTCTGCTCGCCTCTGCTAGTCTGCCTCCACGCCTCCACGTCCTCGACTCCTCGCCTCCTTGCTGTCCTCGGCCGTCGGCCTCTGTTGCGAGCCTGCGATGGATCCAACTACCAGCATCGACCACTCCTGCCCTTGACAAGTTGCTGCTCTGCTCCCGCCTCGACCAGTCTTCTTCATCGACGGCCGCTCCCACCTAGTTGATGCTCCGCACCCGCCTCGATAAATGATGTATATAGTTTTATAATTGATATTGATATAGTTGCTACTGCAAGTGTTGTTTGCCTGTTTGGCTATTTCTAACCTGTTTTCCTGTTGATGTTTTGAACTTTTGATAAATGATTATTCCAAATTGCAAATTCGGTAATATTTTTTCACATGTATTTATTTATATACTAAAACATTTGTAACTAAAAAATATTATTTTTACAACTAAAAAACCAACATCAAACCGGTTTGAACCAGTGGTCCAACCAGTGAACCATAAACCGAAGGCCTAGCCGGTTCGGTCACCGGTCCAGTTTTTTAAACTATGCTCGCGACAGCTGCTTGAAGTGACGATTTGATAGCGGAGCTTGAGCTCCTCCCAGGAGGCAGGCAGCGAAGCCACGTGGCTCTTGGTAGCCCCCCTGGTTTTCTTCTCAGTGATCGTTTGTCGGTGGAGCCAGCGGTGGAGGTTCGGGATCTGTGCGCGACGGGTCATTGCGCCGGTAACCCTCATCCCAAACGTCATTGCGACGGCCACCTCAGGAACTGCCTCGGCCGTAGTTCCGGCTACTCCCGCAGCGCTTGGTGACTCCATTTTCGTCATGGAACTTTTGGACGACCCAATAATCATCGGTATTGCGGGTGTCCCTCTTGTGGAGGATGCAGTAGCAGTGTCGTCCACCCTTGTCACGCTTGGAGCAGTCCCTGCAATGTTGCTTGCGGTCAGGCTCCATCATGAGGGCAGCAGCCTCCTTACGCTTGGGGTCCTTTGACTTGGACTTTGGGGGAGGCACCTCCGGCAAGCTGTGCATGAAGAGCCTCCCCGCCTCGGCCTTGGCACAGCTATCGGCGATTTTGAAGAGCCTGACAATAGAGGTCAGCTCGTTGTTCATGGACAGCTTTTCCTTCATCTTCATGTTGGCGATGCCCATGGAGAACGCAGAGATGACCTCCTCATTGGAGATCCGTGGAATCTTGTTCCTCATCTGGCTGAAGCACTGGATGTATTGTCGAAGCGTCTTGCCCTTGTACTGATGCATCGCCTTGAGGTCGTTCTTTCTGGCGGGGCGCTCGTACATGGGCATGAAGTTGGCGATGAACTACCGGCACAGATCCTTCCACGAGGTAACGGACTCGTGGGGAAGGTTCATGGGCCAAGTTCGCGGTGCTTCCTTGAGGGCCATGGGGAACAAGTTGGCCATCACACGTTGATCTCCATGTGCAGCCTGAATGCCAACGATGTAGAGTTGGAGGAACTCGACGGGGTTGGAAGTCCCGTCATAACACGCGCCGATGTCCGGCCTAAAATTTTTAGGCCAGACCACGTAGCGCTGCTGGCAAGTGAGAGCGAGGCACCCAGGGTTGTAGACGAACTCCCCAGGAACCTTGACGTTCTTGCCAGCATTGCCGATGTCGTCGAGGGCGCGGTCATGATTTTCTCGACGGCGATCAAGGGAGATGCATGCGTCTTCCGGAGCGCATTGGACGATTTGGCAGCTGGGCTCTCCGCGCGGCGAAGATGCCGCACGGGAAGCTGCCTTCTTGGCTTGAGCAGCCTTACCGTTTTTGGCGCCCGGGGCGCGATGCCTCGCCACCGGATCTGGAACTTCCGCACCCTGGGGGTTCCCCAGGGCCGGGTCTTCGTTGGCGATGGCGACAAGCTCGGCGATTTGAGTGAGCCACCCCTCGTAGCCATCCTCAGTGGGTTGGTAGCGTAGCAACTCCTGTGCCATGGCGAGCGCCTGCACAGGAGTCAACTGACTCCCTGAACGGGCACGAGATGTAGCGGTGGCGGTGAAGGAGAGCGATGGCTTCGTGCGCCCGGACGGGAAGTAGGAGGAGTCGAGATCTTCTTCCTCTTCTTCCTTGGCCGAGACACGCTGATGACGGCGGATTGGCTTGGTGTTACCCCGAGCAGCGTTGCGGTGGTGAAGACGCTCGAGCCTTGCATTAGCGTCGGCCATGGCGAAGCAGATCTATAAAACACACCACAACCCCCTACCTGGCATGCCAAATGTCGATGGGTTTCGTGTCGAAAGAACACGGGGTACCACGCGATGGACCCAAAAGATTTGAACGTAGGGGGTTGTACGCGTGAGATCTAGAGTGCGACAAAACACGGCGACAGAAGACTCGACACGCCAGAGAGCACACCGCACGATAGAGAGCGACACCAAGCTTTACCTAGGTTCAGGGCCCTCGTGGTGAGGTAAAACCCCTACTTTTTGCCTTCTTGTATTGCACTGCGACACCTCGCGAGGCTTACAAGGTCTTGGTTACAAAGCTCTAACTGGTCGAAAGTAGAAGAACCAACTTAGCCTAGCTAGAACTTCAGAATTAGTGATCCCCTCTAAGGGGCAGCCTCCCCTCCTTTTATAGCACCGAGGTCCTCCTTCCCCTCATCAACTTGGGGAAGGGGTTGCCACAGTACGGCCAAGGAGTGGAACTGCTGTATGTCTTTGGTCTTCAATGGTCTTGGTCTACGCAAAGCAGTGGTGCCGGTCCACGGGAGTGGGTGGAGGAAAGCTGACGTCCTCCTCTGGTGCCCTGCACCGTCCACCATATTTTTAGGGGGGAAGCAACAACCGCCGTGCAGCTTTACGCAGGCACGGCAGAGCTAGTCGCCCCCTTTGTCGAGGTAGCGTGGGCGGTACATTTTCTTCTGGTCTTTTCCTTTAACCAATGTAGGATTGCGCTGAGCTGTCGAAGATCTGGTCCCTCTCCTCACGAGGAGTCCCTCGCGAGGACGTCTTTTGGTCCTTAGCGGTTTGTCATCGTTCTTTCATGAGGCTCCTCCTCATGAGGGTCTTCCTTGTTGGGCTTCAGTCATTATTGCGCTCCTAGGCCGAAGCTCGGCCATTGAAGTGGCCCAGGAACAGGTGGACCAGGATACCCCGGTATCCAGTACACCGACAGTTGCAGCTCACGAGATAGACTCTCTTATTGATAGTTATGTTGCAATTAGTCATGAAGCTCGTGTAATGAAAGGACATAGTTCTATTATTCTCCAACTTTGCAAAAAGGAATTTAGTGATAATGTTTATGTTAAAGAAAGAATTCTTGCTCCCATGGAAGGTACTAATTGTTTGCAGAAAGAGTATGTTGAAAACGTGATCTTGAAAGAAAAGATTGCTAGGTACAACCAGGAAGCTATGATACCACCAAAGCTTGGGGAAGAGTTGGATATTCCAACTTCACCTCCAACATATGATAGTAACACTCAAACTCAAAACTCATTCGTTATCTATGATAACCCATGCTATGATAATTTTCCGACTAAAAATCCATGCACTTTTTGTGAGGGAAATGAAATTCAGATGGTTATTTATGAGAACCCTTCCTATTATGAAATCAATGATGCACCTTTGCTTGCTAGCAACACTACTAGTGAAATTTCTAATGATAATGAGAATTGTGTTTTAGATATTCTTTATGATAATGTTTTGGATGATGGCCCTATGCTTATTGATAATCCTCCATGTTTAGAAGTTGTTACTAAATTATGTGAGGATAAAGATGATATACTTGTTGTTTGTAATGGTACTCTTACTCATGAGAGTCCTACTTTGGTCTTGAATTCTCCTAATTACACTAGAGGAGAAATTTGCTTATGTTGAGAAATACCTATGTGATTTGCAATTATCTTTAGTTCCAAATCCTCATTACAACCATAATATTAAACTTGATATTGATCTTAATAACTATTTTGAAAGGGGAAAGCACGCGAATGAATTTCATAATAAATTTAATGATCCCCTTTATGTGCTTAAATTACCTAAGACTGATGATTCTAATGGTTATATGGTTGGATCTACTTATACTACTTGCAACTACTATGAAAGAGGAGGTGACAAGAGCCCTCATATTGCTACTAATAATTATAAGTTGCACGGGGCTGCTGTTAATATACATTGGAAGACTTCTATTCATTGTTATTCATTCATATACAAAATGCCTATGCATAGAAAGGAAGTTAGACTTTGTTGTTATTGCTTTTGTGTTTTGTTTTTCTTTCTACCAGGTTTTAACTTCTCAATTATTATGATTGGTTTGAGAGAACCATGGGACTCTGGTATTATGCATGGAACACTTCCCAAGGAAGAGGCACACGCCAAAGTACAAGTTCCCTCATGAGCTTCACCCATCCTAATTATCAAGTAAGTAAGCCTAGCTATATGGCTATAAAGAAAGCGCTTTACGGGAGTCAACCCAGTTGTTTTTGTTTTGATTTTCTTTGTGTCCTCTTGTTGTAATAAGATACTTTTTTTTGGTTTTGTTACTAGATTTTTTAATAAATTGCCATGTTTTACTCATTTTGGATTGTTAAAGTTGCCAAAAATTTATGGAGCAGAAATTCCTGTGCGAACTCTTTTCATTAAAAAAATATATCAAAACATCTCTTTAGCTCCAATTGTGCTCTCCTTTGAACTTAAGTTGCAAATTTTCATCCTCTGTAAGCCTGATGTTTTACAGAATTTTTCAACATGTTTAAGTTGGGTAATTAATTACGTTTTGCTGCTGCCATATTTCTGGACAAATTCTGTCCTATTTTGTTTTATGCATTCTTTGAGCTTTAAAGCTAAATATTTTTCATTGGTTTGAATTTATGAGAAGGAATACAACATTATATATCTACTGGACACTTTTCATGTAGTTTGTTTTAGGAATTACATGCTGCAAGCATCATGCTTTTTATGCCAACTAATGTCACCCCACAGAAAAAGAGAAGGGAGATATCTTTATGTTGAAGTTCTTTCATAGGATTAGAGGAGCTGCACCAAGAGACATTCAAGAATGGTGAAACCATAAGATTGGGGATGTCAAGACCCCACTGGACTACACACTCTCGGTTTGCACACGTCTACTTTTTGTTTTTCTATCAACGCAATTTTATCGCATAAACTTGGAGCATCTTTTATAGTTTTCTTATAGTTTGCTTTTTCTTTGTTTTCTTTTTATTTGAGTGAGACCCCCATGTTCATTTCCTTTGAGAGAAAGCTACTAGAGTTTTGGTTTGATTTTATTTGGATGCATTGAAAGATTTGGGATTGAGATATAGGAGTTGATTATTAAGACGCATATAGTTGCATGCTTCATATGCTTTGAATAAGTTTTGATCTGCATGTGGTTTATTAGGAGCTATCTAGTATTCATTGTTTTGATTCTTAATACTTGTTTACATTGTTTAACATTGATTGTTTAGCTCATGTAGTTGGTCAACTTTCTCCCTCTTGCTAGCCCAAAAATAAAATCCAACAAGTCAAAAACTTGTTTTTCCAACACCTTCAAACCAAGTATTCTAGTGAGTCCACCATATCTAACTATTAGCTTTTATGCTATTCCAAGTATGTTTCTCATGTTTCATTGTTTTACTTAGTTTCTGAATGTTAAAAATGCTTATGAGTATGTTTGTTATGAGAAAAGTGGTCTAAAGGCTCCCACGAACTTTAATGCACACTTTACTTTTCTTGCACTTGATAAACATGAACCATTGTGATTAATATTATGAAGTTGTGAGCTTGACAAAGTCTGATTGGGAGTTGGCTCATATATGCTCTCATAGGGAACGCTTTTGACATTGCACTTGTTTATATTCTAGTTGATGTCATGTTTCTTTTGGTTTTGGATGCTTATCACTTGTGAACAGAGTGTGGAAACATTGTTTATTCATGGAGTTTGTATAAACGGTTAGAGAAAACTCTCGCGCCACTAATCTAAACCATGCATCATTCATGGTGGAAATTTACAGCATCCCATAGTGAACATTCGATGACACATCTCATAATAAAAAGCTATCCCAATGGTAAATAAAAGAGATGTTGAGGTGTTCATTGTCTGTTTATCTTGTCTTTTTGGTATGGGAAAGCTTCCATATCATCGGGCAAGAGGTACCCCGATTGAGAGTCTCTATGATACTATTATAGTTACAATGACAAGAATTTGCTTTGTATCCCGAGTTAAGTAACATTTGGTGTAGGCACTCATTTCCAAGGGGCATGAGACATTTGACTTATATTTTGTCAAGGGCACTACTCATATTTGCTTTCACTTTAACCTTTAACCATTTCAAGATGCCAATGATAGGGGCAATGGGAGCCTGAAACCAGTGAATACCATTTCTCAAACATAAGCTTAAGTTGAAGCATTTGGAAGCTAGATATTACTTTATTCATGTTTTACCTCTGCTTATCATCTGTTTATCTTTAGTGTCCACCTTTACATTCAGTTTCAAGAAGAATACTCTATGACCATTACAGGATGTCTATACTTTGTTTTATTTCATTTTGCATACATTTGGTCCATAGTGCTTTCTTCTATGTTTTACTTTGTGAATCATTATTAGACATCCTTACATTGAAATGTTGATATCTTTTGATAATCTATCTTGCATATTGCTACTTATTTATAGAATGAATCATTTAGTTATGTGTAGCAGTAATAATCTTCTTTGATATCTTAGATAGTAGTAAAGTACAAAGCTCATGTCAGTTTTATCACCTTTGTACTCGAGGACGAGTATAGGTTAAGCTTGGGGATCCTGATGCATGTAAAATGCATACATGATCTTTGCACTTTACTACTTGATATTCCACCTTATTTGCATCATATATTGGTTATATTCATGCTTTTTGATGATTATTGGGAATAATTCACATGTTCCCTAATTTTATTGGATTAACCTGGGAAAACCAGAAAACCTCTTTTTCTATGTTTTTAACTTTTAGGGCCCAAACGGAGTCCAGATTAGCTAAAACTTTGGGGGAACGAGTTTTTCCACGGAACAAGACTTAGGAGCGAAGGAGATGCAACAAGGGAGCCATGAGGGCCAAACAAGCATGGCCCACGCGGCCAAATTCCTTGGTCGCATGGGGCCAGCCCGTTCCCCCCTCGTTGCTCCGATGCCACCGATCTTCATCTCGTTGGATTTGTCTTGACCTAAAACCATCTATAAAAAAGGTCCCTCTGCGGGTCATGAAAGGGAGCGCCGCCGAAACACAGAAACACGGAACAGAAGCCTAGGAGATCGAAGATTGGAGGGGAAAACTCCGGTGGGGTGCTATCGGTGTGATCTCCATCCCCTCCAATGACTCTACCTTTATCGCCATGATGAAGGGGGAGTAGTCCACCTCTGGACTACGGGTTTGTGGCAGTAGCTATATGTATATCTCTCTTGTTCTTCATCATTTTAGTGCCATATGAGCTCCATAACATGATTATGGCCATCTTTGTATCACTTTTGTGGTGGATCTTTCTATGAGTAATATATGAGATTGTAATTGTTCATTAATTTCAGTGTATGAGTAGATGCATATTATGTACCCCGTTCTTATTTACTTCTTATGATCAAGCATGTTTATGAGAGCGTGTGTGGGGAAACTTGTGCATTAGTTGGAGTAACGGGGGTGATTTATCTAGGGAGGACAATCCTTGGGTGTCACTTGGGTGTTTACCTTACTCAAGTTACTTCACTAGGGATAAAGGAAATAACATGCTACAGGGTATCTCTAGCGTGACCTTGCTGAGTATTCGCGACTAGATATAGCATGTTCTTATTTTAACTTCATGTCATTGTGCTTAATGATATGCTCTGAGTTTTATCTTAATACCGAGGTGATTAGATTAAATTGCCATCTTGGTGGAGTATGAGAGAGATGAATAACCAAAACATCTCTACATAGGACATGATGCCCATATGAGTTCATCTGAATGTGAACTTTGTTGCAATCTTTTATGTTAATTGTATGATCTTTTGTCCGCCATATCTTTTATGAGAGAGTGCATTAGTGAACCCATGAACCTCGGTCCACTTTTTATTATAAGAAACACCTTTCCATTCAGTTTATCGTTGTTTTCATTTTCATTCATAATTAATTTCGAAAATACAAAAATATTTCCCCTATTGCATTTCACAAACCAAAACACTACAACCATATCTTTTACTGTTTATCATTGCATTGCATATTACTTTAGTTTGCGTATTCCCACCAGCCATCAAGATATTTTCTGGCGTCGTTGCTTTTGCATATTTACTTTCAGTTTTGTATACTTACACACACCTTGTGTCTGACAACAACTTGGTGAGGTTGAGGACACAAAGCAAATTTATTTACTTTGCAGGTTGTTTGAAGAAGGACAGGAAGGGTCCTTGTACACACAGTTCCCCAAGAGTTCAATATAAAATCTCGAGTCACCTTCATGGGGAAAATTGCGCTTCCCTATGCTCAACACTTTACTTTTGGAGTCTCAACCTAGCGGAAGCATCAGCTACTCCCATCGGGAGTGCTAACCGCGCACCCGATAATCCAAAACTATCGACTATTATGGAGAAGTAAAAAACTCAACTTCATCATCGGTGGTAAAACACCAGATAATGCACTCGACTTTTCACTCCCATCGGGAGGGATTTGCGAGTAGACGAATAAAACAACCCGACAATTTTGGGTATTATAACATCCAAACAAGGCTCTCGATAAATTTATATTCTTAGGCCACATCCACCATGATAACACGTCTGAATTTCATGGTCGTAAAGATCATGAAGGTGAGACCTCATGATCCGTCTTGCATGGCCTAGTACTTGCACATGGATGCACTCTGCTAGTAACTTTTCTGTATCCACGATATGAAGAAAATCCTAGTGGACGCACTGGGTACCCTAAGAAATACTAGAATTCATGCTTTGGTAAGTCCTAAATGCGGCATTAGCTGGATTACTCCAGGTCCCAAATTTGAGTCCGAGGACTCAAGTTTGAAGTAGGTAGTGAGTATTGGTCCAGGCAATTAACTGGTTCCTGATCCATCAGAAGCACCAGGCTCATTCACCAATATCCCCCAAAAAATAGAAAATATGAGATACTGATAAATTGCAAGTAAAGAAATGAAGATTTATTTTAGTCAAGGATTATACAAGTCAAAGATTTCAAGATTTGATATTCGACCCGAATCTACGATTCAGATAGAATCTCAGGGGCTACTGACAAGGGTATGACTAACGAGGCATATAATATAGGTATCCCTGAGGTGGATTCGGGTAATGGCCCATAGAAATATAGGCCCAAGATAGAAGTTGAAGTCTATTGTATTTGATATGGAAACCGATATGTAAAACGCCATATACGGCAAATTTGTATAGAACCCGACTGGATCCTCGAGACCTGGCTACCTATAAATAGGGGCCAGGTGTAACATCCCAGGTTTTCAAAATCAAAATCAGCATGCATTCATACACATTTTTGCACATCTGATTTAAAATTTTGATTTAAAATTTCAAAAGCAAAAGTTTTTCTTTTAAAAATGAGCCATAAAGCTTTTGTGAGCCATTTTGAATTTCAAAAACAGTGTTCAAATTTGTTTTTCACTTTACAATGGGTTATTTGTTTGACCAAATACCCTGGCTCTTTTCTCAAAAAATTTGCAGTTTTGAAATTATTCAAATCTATGCATTTTGAAATCCAAAGTTTTCAAATAGGAAAGAAAAAGAAAAAGAAAAATATGAAAAATAAGAAAAGGCCCCGGGGTGCTATTTCGGCCCAGTGATGAAACGGCCCAATGCCCACCTCCCCCCCGCACCGAATCGGTACCCTCTCTCCCCTTTCTTTCTCGCTGAAAGGTGGGCCCAAGTGGCAGTGCCATGTCATCGTCCCCACGTTAATCATGCACAGGATATCCTTCGCGAAGTGAATTTCCTCCCCCTTTATTCCTCGGCGATTCCGGCCATCAAATCCTTCCCCGATTGTCCTTATAACACGCCCTCCCTGTCCTCTTCCTTCTCCCTCTTTTTCCCTCTCTGAAACGCCGCCAGGCCGCGCAATTCATTCGTTAGAGCCCGCAGACTCCGGAGGCATTCATCATCGATTCCGGCGAGGTGAGACATCCCCGTGCCCTCCCTCCAACTCCTTTCTTCCTACTGTTCTCTGGCGCATCCCACTGACACACTTTGACACTTGATTGTGTACGTTTTCGAGCAGAGTGATGGCGCGGTCTTGATGTGGGAGATTCTTCTTCTTCAGTCCTCGGTAACGGTATCAGAAAACTTGTGATGTTTTGCTGGCATGTAGTTGATGATGTAGATGACCGGCCAGTTGAAAACCCCAAGAGAAGGTTTGATGAATATAGCAGCAAGTTTTCCCTCAGTTATGAAACCAAGGTAATCAATCGAGTAGGAAAAAGCCAAACGACGGAAGGTGATGCTTGCTAGCCTAGTGACACTCTAGCAAGGGCGCCGTTAACGATAACTTGTTAGCGCATCTTCAACTAGTAGCAACGTGGAACCTGCACACAACACAACCAAATACTTTGTTCCCCACTTACGATGAGGTTGTCAATCTCACCGGTTTGCTTGAAACAAAGGGTATGAGCGTATCGAGTGGAAAACAGTAGTAGTATGCGAGTAAAGTAAACAGTGCGAGTAAAGTAAACAGGTGAAAGCAATATAATGGAAATAGGACCAGGGTCCACAGTTCACTAGTGCTGTCTCTCCATAAGATAAAATAACACATGCTGGGTAAACAAATTACAGTTGGGCAATTGATAGAATAAAGACAACATGATATGTCAAGAGGATCACTATGAGATTTACTCTGGGCATTACAACAAGATGCATAGACCGCCATCCAACTGCATCTATGACTAATAATCCACTTGTGGTGAATCAATCCGAGAACTCCACAAGTATTAAGTTGAGAACAACAGATAACTGCATTAAGCAAAGTGTGTAATGTAAACAAAGCATATGCCCTTGAGCATATGAATGTTGTTTTCCCCCTAGTAGCAACAACACATCTACAACCTTAGAGGTTTCTATCACTCCCCCAGATTAAATAGAGGCATGAACCCACTATCGAGCATAAATACCCCCTCTTGGAGTCACTAGCAACTACTCGGCCAAGGTAGCTACTAATAACGTAGAGCATGCAAGATCATAAACAACATAAGATAATATTCATTACTTCAACTCAATCATAACACCAATATTCATCGGATCCAAACAAACACAACATGTATAATTACATAACGGTGATCTCGATCATGTAAGGCAGCTCACGAGATCTAAACATGAAGCACATGGTGGAGAAGACAACCAACTAGCTACTGCTATGGACCCATAGTCCAAGGTAGAATACTCACTCATCACGCCGGAGGCAAGCATGGTGATGAAGAAGACCTTCGGTGGTGATTCCCCTCTCCGGTAGGGTGCCGGGAAGAGCTTCTGGACCCTCCCGATCTCGGGTCGACGACAGCAGTGGATCGCAATGTGTTTCTGGAAAAGTGATCAGGTGTTTAGGTTTTTCCCATCGGGGGGTCTTTATAGGCGAAGGGGCAGCATCAGAAGTGGACCAGGGGGCCGAAACCACAGGCCGGCGCGGGCCAGGGGCTGGTCGTGCCCCCTGGTGGTGTGGCCGCCCTGTGGCTCCTTTCCGTCTCCTCTTCGATTCTCTGAAAGCTTCGGTAAATATCTGGACGTCTGGCTTTTGTTTCGTCCAATTCCAAGAATATTTCCTATGTAACTTTTCTAAAACACAAAAATAGCAGAAAATAGGGAACTGGCACTGTGGCATCTCGTTAATAGGTTAGTTCTGGAAAATACATAAAAATGCCACAAAGTGTAACGAAACACTAAGCAAATGGTGTAAAAACAAGCATGGAGCATCAAAAATTATGCATACGTTGGAGACGTATCAGCATCCCCAAGCTTAACTCCTGCTTGTCCTCGAGTAGGTAAGTGGTAACAAAAGAAATAATTTTTGAGGTGACATGCACCTACACAATCTTGATCATATATGTAAGCGTTGTGCCCTGGGATCAAAAGAACTTAAAACATGGGCATAAACTTAGCAACCATGTTATAACATGAAAAAGAACACAAATAAAAGATCATGAAAATGAAACAATGAAGGTCAAACGTGTGTTCAAATCATATGGAAAAACATACAAATGGTTTTAAGCTTGTCCTTCATGAGAGAGCAAAACATAAATGCATAGGACACCTTCAGGTTTAAGAGGGCGACTAGATACAAATAATTTAAGAACAAGTGAAACCAACATCATGAATCAATCAATGAAAACTTTGGGACAATGCACATTATACTCAGAATGACAACTATGCTCTCTTAGACGGTGCATAAAGGTAGAAGGTGGTGACTCAACATAAAAGTAAAAGAAAGGCCCTTCGCAGAGGGAAGTAGTGATTGCAAGTTTTATAAACCTTCAAAAATTATGGTACTTACTGGCTCTGAGCTCTCATTGCCCCCATCATAGGCATATTGAATGGTTAGAGTTAATGCAAAAACACTTATGAAGCATATGCTTGACAAATCATAAGTTGAAAACCTCGTGTCCCATGAAGTACGAATACCCAAACCTCATGCTACTCGACTTAGAGTCCCAAGCAAGATCTTGTCATTGTAAATATATGTGTATCATTGAGAACCGCCAACGGGGTACCTCCTGCCCAATGACATGGAACAAGCCCACATCAAAATGACAAGACAAACATACAATGAACACCTCAACATCTCTTTCATTTACCATTGGTATAGCTTTTTATTTTGAGATGCGTCGTTGAATGTCCACTATGGGCATGCTGTAAATTTCCACCATGAATGATGCATGGCTTAGATTAGCGGCCTAGGCATTTCCCTAACACATATAAAAACTCCATGATCCCGCAAGATCGCCAACTTATTTCACATCACAAGTATCCATAACCAAAAGATCATGATATCAACTCAAATGAAAGATAGTGCAATGTTGAAAGCTTGCCCCATGATGGCATGGCTGGGCTAATTTCCAACTTACAACTTGCAAGCATAACAACTCAACATAAGAGAGCCACAATGTCAAAATTTTAAAACGAGAAAATTAAAGTGTGGCATCAGGTTCGTGAGAGCTTTACTGACCAATTTTTGCATAACACCGAAAAGAGTTTAATTTGAAGGATAGATAAAAGCAAGTCAAATGTACTTTGGAATAATAAATTGCTAATAGGTATGTATGGTGGACACTTTGGAATAACTTGGTTTTTAGGAGTTGGATGCATGAGTAGAGCTCATACTCAGTACAAAATGAAGGCTAGCAAAAGACTGGGAGCGACCAACTAAGAGAGCAATAACGGCCATAATCATGCAAAGCGACAAAGGGACATTAAAAGAAGCATAAGATGGCTTCAAAAGTCAAAAACTAAATGATGATAGAGGCAATGGCGACTTTGTATGAGTCTAACATGTGTGAGCATGTGCCAAGTCAACCCACATAAAGCATCAAGGAGAAAACCAAAATAATGCTTCCAAATAATTAAAACAACGCATGATTTTTTTCAAAGGCTCATTAAGCAATATCAGTCATTTGAGACAAATCATGCTACAGCAAAACCACTAAGCATACTATCAAAAAGACATCAAGCATGACATGAAAAATCCTAAGCCGCAGTCTACACAAGCTCCTTCTTATACCACTATTTTGCACAAAGCTTTTTCTCTTTTACAACACCATTTGAAATTTTTAAAGACACCTCTTTTGATGAAAACTAATAAAGATCAGAGGCAAAAATACACCTTGATGAAAAGATATGACAAGGTCCGAACGCAAATCAAGGCGAAAACGAAATCCAAAAGCAGTAGCAGAAAAAGAAGAACACTCGGTGAACGATAAGAGTGAAAAACTGAGTGTTCTTGGCAAATGAAAACGAGTACATCTCCTCCAAAGGAAATTTATTGGGGTCCAACCATTTATTGCAGCAAACAAACTAGATGCACAAGTTAAAATCTTACGTAAACCATTTGCCGAAACGGAGGGTGTGGCAGAGCCACGGACACCGATGCGAGGCTCACTAAGAGACTCTTGTCGTGATCCTTTTTGGTTCCATGAAAGAACATCTGTCATTGCTTGTGGAAGGCGAAGTCCTTCATTGCGGCAATTCAATTATGACTGCAACCACAAGCTGAAAGGTCAACCATTTTGAGTTAATGACAAATCATTAACATAAGGGTTCAACGGAATGGATCTTGGGTTAAAGGCCAGCTTCATGTACTGGGATACAGCACAATCTGGGACCTTCGGTTCAAGTCCATGGGTAAAACACGAAGAAAGGAGTAACTACTAACTAAGTAGCTCAAAGGATGCCACAAGGTAGTAATCACAGAGTACCTTCCAGAACAAGGTTTGGATTCTGAAGTACCAAACAAATAGAGAGGCATACAAGGTGAAAGAAATCCTTGACGCATGGGGAAGAATTATGTGGAACCCACAAAACATATAGATTATGAAGGAAAGGAATCTTGTAATTGCTTATTCTTATTTCACAGAAAACTCTCTAGAGCTCAACACTAGGTCATTTGGTTTAGAAACGACTTGCCCATGAGTGACCTAAGTTTTGAATAACCAGAAGAGATAGAAAAACTTTTTCCAAATCAACATGAAAGGATAAGGAAACTCAGGACTAAGATTTGTGAAGATAAGGAGTAAAAAGAAACCTTACCTATAGTTTCAACTCTTTTATAGCTTTCAAATAGTTTTCATAAACACTAGACTCAACAACGTCCAATAGCAAGGGTTTCCTACAGACAGTCCTGCTCTGATACCAAAACCTGTCGGGACCCCCGAGATCTAAGCTATACAGAGATGTTATGTGTATTAGTCACGCTAGCAACGAGTGATACTGGGGTTACGAATCCCAGGCCAGAACACCATCGGCAGGCAGGCCAGAACACCATTGGCTCTACACATCACGAAGTGCCATGAAACTAATCATAACCAAGACTGCATAACTGAGAGCTCGAGAACCTTAAACCCCTCTCGTGCACTTTATATCCATACACTTTATATCTATACACGCATCATGCACGAGATGGGTAACCACAGTTGGTACACAATAGTGACTCTACGACTCAAAGGTAATATTGCAAAGCTCTTACCTGAGCAAAGATCCAAAGGATTACATACAGAGGTCACTGACCCAACATTTCATCAGACAACCGAAGGAGGTTATGCTATTAGACATAGCAAGGATAACATGGCGTAAGAGGCCAGAAGCATAATAGCGATAACCCATTTCGTAGCCCCAAGCTGCTGTCTGGGAACCCCAAGCTCCTCATCAAATGTCGATCTTCGTACGAAACTCATCTTCGTTGTGAAACTTACTCTGCTGCAAAAATATCAACAAAGCAGGGGTGAGTACATAAGGTACTCAGCAAGACTTACGTATCCTATTAGCTAAACTTGGTTAAGAAAGGCTTTCTATGGAGTTGTTTGCATAAAGCAATCTTTATTTGCATAAAACAAGTAAGAGTAGAAGCTCGACTACTCAGAACATTTTAATAGGGGTAAGAGAGCAATGTCTTTGATCATTAAGACAACCACCGAATCAATATCACCAGAACCTATCCACTTGGATCACCCCCTCTTTCCACCTAGAGGAAGCACCCTAAGCTCACATCAATTGCCAAGTTTTACGATTAGGTTAAAGTTCTTTATGATCTCAGAATCCGTTCCCAAGTCGTCCATAACCGTGGACACGGCTTTTTGAAAAGATTTAACCCTACAGGGGTGCACAACTTTACCCACACGTGCTGACCGACTCTTAGCGCCGTACGTTACACACTTGCCTTGGTGTGCCGGTAGAGGGTGGTCGACCAAGACCTTTCCGTTACTTCGTCTAAACCATGAGTTCACTAAAAGAGGGAAGCTCCGCCGTAATGGGTCCAGTCCCGAAGTCGGTCCCTCTAATTGTGTGCAGGGGTTGGTTTACGAGAGGCCGCACCTCAAGCAACCCCGGCCACGTTCAAATCAAAGTTTAAACACCCAAATAAGGTGACTCATGGAACATACTAGGCAAGTTGGGGTCGAGGGGGCTCCCATAAACCCCCGTGTGGCTGTACGCTCAGTCTTGGTTCAAGAGGCGAGAACTCGGATCCTAGGGTCGGCAAGAATGAGTCAAATAACCACATCCCATGTGGCGGCTCATCCAAGCCTTTAGCATGTTTATTCACCACCTTCACTGATCAAACCACGTTAACATATCATACTAGGTTCATTTGCAGCTCTTATTTATTAACCATATGTACCAGAGTAAACAACTAAGCATGGATAAGCATTACAGACATATGAAAGCTCTAGCAACGCACACAAGCAAAACCTAATCATACTAGGAGCAGTGAATCAGGGTATTTAGGCAACAAAATGGAACATGCATTAGATAGGATAACTCTATCTATCGATAAAAGACAGTTGAACCATGTGGTACAAAATAGTAAGTTTTGAAATACTTTAAAACCATAGGTTTAGAGGAGGGTTGCTTGCCTTGTTTGTTGATAACCAAAATAAAATAGATATCCAGGATTCTTCTTCTTGACTTGTTCATCAATGGACAAGTATTGGTCTTCGGTGTTGTCGACTCGATGGTGTTGCTCACATCAACTCCGGATCCTACCGGGAAGAAGCAGAAACACATCGGAAAGGAAAACAACATTCAATACATGGCATCGATGCAATGCGCATACGATATGATGGTATGACAAGATTAAAGGTATTTAAATTACCCTAAACATGGATAACATCTTAGATGGAGTTCAAATGCATAAGCATAATAGCATTTGAATTATCTCCATACCGGAATAAAGGGTTAACTTGTTCTTCAATTATAAACAAGATTCAAAGTTGCTTAATCATGCATGATTTTGATATCAAAATGTAGATTACAAGTTTCTGAACATTTTGATAGGTCATTCATATTTTTCTGATAAGCAGGTAATATTCTATGGATTTTACAAGTTCAGATATTTTCTGAAAACGGGAAACAGCAGAATACGAAAGTAGTCTTTTTAAACTCTCTGAAAGATCTCACTAACTTTGTTAGGCAAAACCTAGTTTAGAACTTCAGTAGTGTAGATTTTATACTGAAAACATGGTGATATTTCCCCAACAGCAATGGATTTTCACGGAGATAAATATGGCGGTAGTAGATGTATTCAGGAAGTAGTCATAGTATTTCTTTGTACAGGGGAAGAGAACTTCCGGGTAACCTCAGTCCTGAACATGTATGTATAGAGATTAAACTTTGACAGCACTCAAGTAGAAGTTACCTCCAGACCATTAGAAGGATTATTTTATCCAACACATTAACAAACAGCAAGGATCGATGCTCTCTTTGTAGCTTCAAACTGAAACATATTCTGCAGCTGTTTCTCTGTAGTTGCGCATGGAAACAACCGAGGAGGCCATGCGGGGCAGCGAGAGGAGACGCGTTAGACGCGGGAGTGCAAGAGGAGCAACATGGAGGCAGCTCACCCTGAGGACGCTGGCAGGGTAGGCAGGGTCGGGGAAGGTCGGGGCGACGGCAACGTCGACGACGACATTCGGCCAGAGCAGAAGAAGATGAGGTCGATGCCGAGGATCCCGGACTCCCTAGGATGCGTCCTTCAGCAGAAAGATGCAGGGCGACGAGGCGGATTTGATGGACTCCTCGTTTAGTACCCGGGAGGTCGGAATCGGTGGCGCAACGCGGCGGCCATGGCGTCAAGCTCGGGCGCACGTGGGGAAAATAGAGGGAGGGAGAGAGCACGCGAGAGAGGAGTGGATAGGGCAGAGGAAGGCTTCGGGGCAAGCTTATCCCCTCGGCTAGGGAACGACAGCGGCGGCGTGCATCTCGTCGCCTGGATCGACGATAGTGCTCGGGACAACGAGCAGCTTCACTGCTCAGGAGGAAGATGACAGAGAGGTGAGGTGAGATGGGCTGGGCTTCTGTTGGGCCAAAGCCAGCCTGACTTTCGGTCCAGAAGAGAGAGAGAGAGGGATTTTTTTTTTCTATACACTCTTTTCTATTGCTGTTTTTGTTTTCAAAACCTTTTGCATTTCTTTGAATTGTAAATTAATCTATAAGATACAAAATATTCAGTAGGCTTCCTAACAAGTATTAGAAGGTCCACTTGTTTTAGATTTTGAGTTTGAACATTTTCAAGATGTTTCGAAATACGCGAAGAGATAGGCATTTTTAGGGTTTCCGCTCTAACTTTAAATGCAAATTTTGTTAGCAAATTTTCAATGATGCTTATGATGCAAATGCACTTAATTACAAACACGGGATGTTATAGGTCTACCCACCTTACAAGATCTCGACCCCGAGATTCCTAGGTAAAAAAAGGGAAGGGGTTACAACGGTCTTCAACGATCTTCACATGCTCACCCTGATCTTCTTTCTTGAATATATTGATCCATGACGCCATGAAGCTTTAGTTCCTTGCTTTGTGATTGTTTTTTGACTGCACTAAAGGAAAGAGGGAGCAACTGTAGAAAGATGGATCTTTAAGAAGATCGAGTATCTCATGGTCAACTCATGAAATGAGGGTTTCACAAACATATTTTGAGCTAACAAACATAAAAATGTCAAGGTAATGATGGAAATAAAGGAAGTTTCAATTTTGGTAGGCAAATTTTCCACACTCGACAAGAATATGGAAGGACCAAAGTAGCGAGGAGTCGAATTGCCTTTGATAACATGAAGGGGCACACCGTTGAATTGGGAGACTCGTAGAAATTCACATGATTAAAATTTTGGGGCCATCATGTGACTGACGAATTCACACAATGTGTTACTTCAATAGAAATTCAAGTATAGACAAAAGGAGGGAGCGATAGCAAACGAAGTGACGAGGATCATCCATGGAGTGGAATTCCTCGTGGTGGAGTTATTGCCACTAGAGAATGGTTCCAAAAGATCGACAAAGATACATTTAGGAGCTTTGCTCATAATGTTCTAGATACCAATATCAAGCTTATGTCAAGCCTTTTATTAGTCATCAAGTAAAGATTGAACTTCGGGATTGAAAAGAGAGACCACAAGGGTAACTTTTAGGATAAGTCACACAAAATCCTCATGGAGAGTGGTTGTTCTTGAGACATCAAGGGATGATGGAAATAGGCCTTCCGGCTAGCTGTGCCAACCACAACATTAACCTTACCGAATTTCAAAAAGACCTATGTCAAAACCTTGAGGAACACCAACCATCATTGCTGCTTAAGATTGAGCTCTAGTTAGATGGAATCATAATTTAGACTTAGTATTCTAGATAAAAGTTTGAACGGATGCCATCGGGATAGCATTGCTAGATTCTCAAGATATGGGCTGCAATGTCAAGCTCCAAAAAGATAAGTAAGATTGTGATTCCCAAAAGACAATTGCACCAACAGGAGCTTATTGCAATGAAACTCAACTGAGTCCATGTTGGGAGAACGTGAAAGAAGATAGTGAAGTTGAAGAAGTTATTCTCTTTCTTGAACAGATCAGTTAGTAGCTTGGTGTGCATAAAGTAACTTTTCAAGAAGATGGAGGCAACAACCTATCATCTCAAGAATAATCCGCACATGCATGACCAATTCGAGATGATTCCTGAGGAATAAAGAAAATTCTTCTTGAATTCATGGTGACATCTTTCAGCAATTGCACGTGAACTAAAGAGATAAAGTCACTTCCAACATCTAGAACACATACTTTGTGATGACACAAAGTTAGTTCTTGGAAGTTTCCAACACTAATTCCAAATGTCCAATATGAAGGCCTTCAAACATGGAGAAAATAAGGATGTCATCGATGGGCTCAACAACAAGCTTATTTAGATGCTCCAAGAAGGTGGACACATATGTTGCAGGAACAAGGCAAAAGTATTGGTCAGATCGAAGGAAATGAAAGTGTACTCAAGTGAAACACCATGAGTAGAAACACCATAAAGATAATCCTTGGGGCTGAGTTTGATTTGACGATAGCCCAAACTCAAATCAAAGATTGGAAGGATAGCATATCTAAAAAGATGATACTATCTTGCTTCAACATGAACAAAACTAAATATCCCTTTAAGAAGGACAAAGTCAGATAGAGCTTTTGTATTTCAACTCTCCAAGTTGTTGTTCAAGCTCAACCAACTAGTCCAAGGTACCCAACACAGATTCTTGGAGAAAGAACCGATTCAGGGAACCAGCTTACTCATGAACTTGACAACACGGTCATGTGAAAACATGGCAATACTTCTGGTAAGACCTCCAGAATATCACGAACCACCGGTATGTCACTAAGTTCAAGAGAGAACCTTGTTTTAGAAGGAAAGGAATGTGGTCTTGAGATTTTGGCACAAACCTAACTTTTTGACCAAAGATGTCTGCCTAAATTACGGACTTGGCAACATAGTGAAACTTCGCTTAGGGATCAGTTAACCAATGATGCTAAGACTGTCATAAATGTTCTTGGGATTTCAAAGCAATAAGAATTGCTAAAGATCTTAGATGGCCACATCAACATGCGCACACAACATTCCAAGCATGACCAGCTCAGAGAAAGGGTGGGCGAGATGTGTAAGAGCATCACTTCATCAAGTAAGGCCATGAGACTTTGCACAACCTCTTGGTATAAAAGAGTGTGATACTCTAAAGTGGAACAGAGCAGAAGCTATATATGCCTCATATTCTGTGGATTACAACACTTTGACCTGGTCCTATAAATGAACGAGGTACTGGAGATTGTTTCTCCTGACATTTTGGGGTGGAATGGCTTGACAAGACCACAAGAGTAATATGCACTAGAGGAAACTAATGCAATTTACAACTTGGCTGCCAACTCGCAGACGAGGGTCAGAAACTAACTTGAGAGAAGGAAAACACTCGGAAGGAATCCTTAGATGTGGATGCACAAGTTAAAATCTTACGTAAACCATTTGCCGAAACGGAGGGTGTGGCAAAGTCACGGACACCGATGTGAGGCTCACTAAGAGACTCTTGTCATGATCCTTTTTGGTTCCATGAAGAACATCTGTCATAGCTTGTGGAAGGGGAAGTCCTTCATTGCGACAATTCTATTATGACTGCAACCACAAGCTGAAAGGCAAACCATTTTGAGTTAATGACAAATCATTAACACAAGGGTTCAACGGAATGGATCTTGGGTTAAAGGCCAGCTTCATGTACTAGGATTCAGCACAATCCGGGACCTTCGGTTCAAGTCCATGGGTAAAACATTAAGAAAGGAGTAACTACTAACTAAGTAGCTCAAAGGATGCCACAAGGTAGTAATCACAGAGTACCTTCCGGAACAAGGTTTGGATTCTGAAGTACCAAACAAATAGAGAGGCATACAAGGTGAAAGAAATCCTTGAAGCATGGGGAAGAATTATGTGGAACCCACAAAACATATAGATTATGAAGGAAAGGAATCTTGTAATTGCTTCTTCTTGTTTCACAGAAAACTCTCTAGAGCTCAACACTAGGTCATTTGGTTTAGAAACGACTTGCCCACGAGGGACCTAAGTTTTGAATAACCAGAAGAGATAGAAAATCTTTTTCCAAAACAACATGAAAGGATAAGGAAACTCAGGACTAAGATTTGTGAAGATAAGGAGTAAAAAGAAACCTTACCTATAGTTTCAACTCTTTTATAGTTTTCAAATAGTTTTCATAAACACTAGACTCAACAACGTCCAATAGCAAGGGTTTCCTACAAACAGTCCTGCTCTGATACCAAAACCTATTGGGACCCCTGGGATCTAAGCTATACAGAGATGTTATGTGTATTAGTCACGCTAGCAATGAGTGATACTGGGGTTATGAATCCCAGGCCAGAACACCATCGACAGGCAGGCCGGAACACGATCGGCTCTACACATCTCGAAGCGCCGTGAAACTAATCATAACCAAGACTGCATAACTAAGAGCTCGAGAACCTTAAACCCCTCTCGTGCACTTTATATCCATACACTTTATATCCATACACGCATCATGCACGAGATGGGTAACCAAAGTTGGTACACAACAGTGACTCTACGACTCAAAGGTAATATTGCAAAGATCTTACCTGAGCAACAGAGGTCACTGACCCAACATTTCATCAGACAACGGAAGGAGGTTATGCTATTAGACATAGCAAGGATAACATGGCCTAAGAGGCCAGAAGCATAACAGCGACAACCCATTCCGCAACCCCAAGCTGCTGTCTGGGAACCCCAAGCTCCTCGTCAAATGTCGACCTTCGTACGAAACTCATCTTCGTTGTGAAACTTACTCTGCTGCAAAAATATCAACAATGCAGGGGTGAGTACATAAGGTACTCAGCAAGACTTACGTATCCTATTAGCTAAACTTGGTTAAGAAAGGCTTTCTATGGAGTTATTTGCGTAAAGCAATCTTTATTTGCATAAAATAAGTAAGAGTAGAAGCTCGACTACTCAGAACATTTTAAAAGGGGTAAGAGAGCGATGTCTTTGATCATCAAGACATCCACCGAATCAATATCACCAGAACCTATCCACTAGGATCACCCCATCTTTCCACCTAGCGGAAGCATCCTAAGCTCACATCAATTGCCAAGTTTTACGATTAGGTTAAAGTTCTTTATGATCTCAGAATCCATTCCCAAGTCGTCCGTAACCGTGGACATGGCTTTTCGAAAAGATTTAACCCTGCAGGGGTGCACAACTTTACCCATACGTGCCGACCGACTCTTAGCGCCGTACGTTACACACTTACCTTGGTGTGCCGGCAGAGGGTGGTCGACCAAGATCTTTCTGTTACTTCGTCTAAACCATGAGTTCACTAAAAGAGGGAAGCTCCACCGTAATGGGTCCAGTCCCGAAGTCGGTCCCTCTAATTGTGTGCAGGGGTTGGTTTACCAGAGGCCGCACCTCAAGCAACCCCGGCCACGTTTAAATCAAAGTTTAAACACCCAAATAAGGTGACTCATGGAACAAACTAGGCAAGTTGGGGTCGAGGGGGCTCCCATAAACCCCCGTGTGGCTGTACGCTCTGTCTTGGTTCAAGAGGCGAGAACTCGGGTCCTAGGGTCGGCAAGAATGAGTCAAATAACCACATCCCATGTGGCGGCTCATCCAAGCCTTTAGCATGTTTATTCACCACCTTCACTGATCAAACCACATTAACATATCATACTAGGTTCATTTGCAGCTCTTATTTATTAACCATATGTACCAGAGTAAACAACTAAGCATGGATAAGCATTATAGACATATGAAAGCTCTAGCGACACACTCAAGCAAAACCTAATCATACTAGGAGCAGTGGATCGGGGTATTTAGGCAACAAAATGGAACATGCATTAGATAGGATAACTCTATCTATCGATAAAAGACAGTTGAACCGTGTGGTACAAAATAGTAAGTTTTGAAATACTTTAAAACCATAGGTTCAGAGGGGGGTTGCTTGCCTTGTTTGTTGATAACCAAAATAAAATAGATATCCAGGATTCTTCTTCTTGACTTGTTCATCAATGGACAAGTATTGGTCTTCGGTGTTGTCGACTCGATGTTGTTGCTCACATCTACTCGGGGCCATGCACCTGGCTATCAACCTAGGTCTTGTGTGGTTGTTATCACCCGTGGGTCATCTTGGTAGCTACTCAGGGCCACATGCCTTGCTATCAACCCATGGTATGTGGTGGTTATCACTTGAGAGTTATCCATGTGCCTTTTTAACAAAATTATTTAAATGATTAAAAATGTTTTGATTTGGAAATTATAGGATAAAACTTGCTTTATGCAAATTAGCCAAAGATCTGCCAGCCAAATATCGTATTGTATAGTATTTTCACAACAGCCACCAAATATGTGTCATTTGCCAGTACATCATTGTGCAGGTTATTCTGAGGAGGAGTAATTTGATAGGATCTCAAGTCTACATTCCAACATGTCTGCCTGTGGCGCATGGTGAAGATGGAAGCTCACTGCTACTTTAGTTTTTGTTGTGTTTATGTTATGTTGAACTCTGTCATTTGAGCTAGTCCATGAGGCTAAGCTAGTTTGTAAGGTTTTAAAGACTCGTGTATCTAGATCTGTGATGTAATAAATAATACTGTCTGCAATGATTACTATATTTTGTACTGTGGTGCTATCAGTGATCCAGGGAGTAGCACTTAACACAGGAGTTCTGCCTTTATCAAAAGGTAGGACGCTACAGAATGGTATCAGAGCATAGTGTTGCGTGTAGGATCGAAACCCTAAGTTTGGATTAGAAATAGGAAGACCCTAGGATAAAACAAAATTCTATCTCATCTAGTTTCTATATATATATAATGTTTGCATTTAAACTCCTTGTATTCTCTCCTACTCCCTTTTCAAATATTTCTTTTTTCCTTAGATGACCCAACTATGGAAAACCATCAAGAAAGGACAGAAGATCACAATGTGCCAGAAGTATGAGGCTGATACTCCACATTTTTCCTTGACCCAACATGGAGAACTACATTGAAGGCCGACAAAGAACTTGGAGAAATACTGATATGAAGACTGCACAACACCCAATAATACTTTGAGGAAGTGGAAATGAGAACATGGAGCAATGAAGACATTAACAGACAAGACCACCAATAATTCTAGTTCATAGAACCAACAATTTAGAGATACTTCATTGATCATACCAAAATGGTGTATGACCATACTATATCGTTATTGTGTATTTCCAAAAACTTATCAATAAAGATTTCCGACGACTATTTGGTTTATGCTTGTTTGTTGAGTGGCTTGTTGTAATGTGCATGGGTAGGAAAATTTTCTCCTTTAGTTCTATCTATCCATTACTCACCCATGCTAAAACTACCTCAGATGCCGCCTCGCCGTGAAAACAACAACAACAACGACAACAGCAACAACAACAGCAACAACAGCAGCAACAGCAACAGCAGCAGCAACAACAGCAACAATAACAACAGCAGCAATAGCAACAGCAGCAACAACAACAGCAACATCAACAGCAGCAACAGCAGCAACAACAACAAGAACAACAACAACTATTGTGGGGATGACTTCTGGGGCATGCCAAGGGCCGTGCTATCTGCCGGCTAGCATCCCAGGAATCTCCATGGCGCCAGGTGATGATCCTAGTTGATGTAGGAGCTTCGTCCTTGTGCATGGTGAATGACCAGCCCGTTGGGAACCCCAAGAGGAAGGTGTGATGAGTATAGCAGCTGGTTTTCCCTCAGTTAAGAAACCAAGGTTTATCGTTCTTGGAGAGGAGAGACAAACGACTGAAGGTGATGCTTGCTAGCTTGCGATAGCTTCAGACAATTTATATATGGCGCCTCGTCCAAGCTTTGCTTGCTAGCTGCAACGCGGAACCTGCACACAACACAACCAAGTACTTCGTTCCCAACTTGCGATGAGGTTGTCAATCTCACCGGTTTGCTTGAAACAAAGGTTATGAGCGTATCAAGTGGAAAACAATAGAGTATGCGAGTAAAGTAAACAGTGCGAGTAAAGTAAACAGGTGATAGCAATATGATGGAAATAGGACCGGGGTCCACAGTTCACTAGTGGTGTCTCTCCATAAGATAAATGACACATGCTGGGTAAACAAATTACAGTTGGGCAATTGATAGAATAAAGATAAACGTGATATGTCAAGAAGATCACTATGAGATTTACTCTGGGCATTACAACAAAATACATAGACCGCCATCCAACTGCATCTATGACTAATAATCCACTTGTGGCGAATCAATCCGAGAACTCCACAAGTATTAAGTTGCGAACAACACATAATTGCATTAAGCAAAGTGTGTAATGTGAACAAAGCATATGCCCTTGAGCATATGAATGTTGTTTTCTCCCTAGTAGCAATAGCACATCTACAACCTTAGAGGTTTCTGTCACTCCCCCAGGTTATATAGAGGCATGAACTCACTATCGAGCATAAATACCCCCTCTTGGAGTCACTAGCAACTACTTGGCCAAGATAGCTACTAAGAACGGAGAGCATGCAAGATCATAAACAACATAGGGATAACAAAAGATAATATTCAGTACAGCAACTTAATCATAAACACCAATATTCATCGGATCCCAACAAACCAAACATGTAGAATTACATAACGGTGATCTCAATCATGTAGGGCAGCTCATGAGATCTAAACATGAAGCACATGGTGGAGAAGACAACCATCTAGCTACTGCTATGGACCCATAGTCCAAGGTAGACTACTCACTCATCGCTCCGGAGGCAAGCATGGCGATGAAGAAGACATCCGGTGGTGATTCCCCTCTCCGGCAGGGTGCCGGGAAGAGCTTCTGACCCTCCCGATCTTGGGGTCGACGGCGGCGGCGGATCGCGATGTGTTCTGGAAAAGTGATCGGGTACTTAGGTTTTTTCCGTCGGGGGGTCTTTATAGGCGAAGGGGCGATGTCAGAGGAGGGGCCAGGCTCCCTCACACCATGGCGGCGCGGCCAGGCCCCTGGCCGCGCCAGCCTGGCGTGTGGGGCCCTGGTGGCCCCCCTCCTACTCTTCTTCGGATCTCTAGAAGCTTCCGGGTAAAATAAGACTTCAGGAACTTGTTTCGTCCAATTCCGAGAATATTTCCTGTGTATCACTTCTGAAACACAAAAACAGCAGAAAATAGGGAACTGGCACTGTGGCAACTCGTTAATAGGTTAGTTCCGGAAAATGCATAAAAGTGCCACGAAGTGTAACGAAACAATAGGCAAATGGTGTAAAAACAAGCATGGAGCATCAAAAAATTATAGATACGTTGGAGACGTATCAAGCATCCCCAAGCTTAACTCCTGCTCGTCCTCGAGTAGGTAAGTGATAACAAAAGAATAATTTTTGAGGTGACATGCACCTACACAATCTTGATCACATATGTAAGCATTTGTGAGCTGGGATCATAAGAACTTAAAACATGGGCATGAAGATATAATCTTGACAATAAGAACTTAGCAACCATGTTCTAAACATGCAAATGAACACAAACAAAAGATCATGAAAATGAAACAATGAAAATCAAACGTGTGTTCAAATCATAAGGAAAACATACAAATGGTTTTCAGCTTGTCCTTCAAAGAGAGCAAAACATAAATGCATAGGACACCTTCAAGTTTAAGAGGGCGACTAGATACAAATAATTTGAGAACAAGTGAAACCAACAATATGAATCAATCAATGAACTTTGGGACAATGCATATTAAACTAAGAATGACAACTATGATCTCTTAATGGTGCATAAAGAAAGAAGGTGGTGACTCAACATAAAAGTAGAAGAAAGGCCCTTCGCAGAGGGAAGCAGTGATTGCAAGTTTTATAACCTTCAAAAATTATGGTACTTACCGGCTTTGAGCTCTCATTGCCCCCATCATAAGCATCTTGAATGGTTAAAGTTAATGCGAGAACAATTATGATGCATATGCTTGACAAATCATAAGTTGAAAACCTCGTGTCCCGTGAATATGAGTACCCAAACCTCATGCTACTTTACATAGAGTCCCAAGCAAGGCTCTTGTCATTGTAAGTATATGCATATCATTGAGAACTGCCAATGGGGTACCTCCATGCCCGATGATATGGAACAAGCCCACACCAAAATGACAGGACAAGCAGATAATGAACACCTCGGCATCTCTTTTATTTTCCTTTTGTTTAGCTTTTTATTGTGAGATGCATCGTCGAATTTTCACCATGGGTATGCTGCAAATTTCCACCATGAATTATGCATGGCTTAGATTAGCGGCCCGGCGTTTCCCTAACACATATACAAACTCCATGATCCCCACAAGATTCCCAATTCATTTCACACCGCGGGCATCCATAAACAAAAGATCACGATATCAACTCAAATAAGAAGTGCAATGTTGAAAGCTTGCCCCATGACAGCATGGCTGGGCTAGAATCCAACTTACAACTTGCAAGCATAACAACTCAACATAAGAGACCACAATGTCAAATTTTTAAGAACAGGAAAAAGTAAAGTGTGCCTTCCGGTTCGTGAGAGTTTACTGACCGAATTTCGCATAACACTGGTAAGAGTTTAATTTGAAGAGAAAATAAAAGCAAGTCAAATTTACTTGGAATAGCAAATTGGTAGTAGGTATGTATGGTGGACACAATGGAAAACTTTGGCTTTTAGGAGTTGGATGCACGAGTAGAGCTCATACTCAGTACAAGGCGAGGGCTAGCGAAAGACTGGGAGCGACCAACTAAGAGAGCAATAATGGCCATAATCATGCAAAGCGACAAAGAGACATTAAAAGAAGCATAAGATGGCATCAAAAGTCAAAAACTAAATGATCATGAAGGCTATTGGCGACTTTGTAAGAGTCTAACATGTGTGAGCATGCGCCAAGTCAACCCAAATAAAGCATCAAGGAGAAAACCAAAATAATGCTTCCATACAATAAAAACAACGCATGATTTTTTTTTCAAAGGCTCATTAAGCAATCTCAGTTATTTGAGACAAGTCATGCTACAGCAAAACCACTAAGCATACTATCAAAAAGACATCAAGCATGACATGAAAAAGCCTAAGCGACAGTCTACACAAGCTCCTTCTTGTACCACTATTTTGCACAAAGCTTTTTCTCTTTTCCAACACCATTTGAAATTTTTAAAGACACCTCTTTTGATGAAAACCAATAAAGATCAGAGGCAAAAATACACCTTGATGAAAAGATATGGCAAGGTCTGAACGCAACTCAAGGCAAAAACGAAAACCAAAAGCAGTAGCAGAAAAAGAAGAACACCCGGTGAAATTGTAAGAATGAAAAACAGAGTGTTCTTTGCAAATGAAAACGAGTACAACTTCTCCAAAAGAAATTTGTTGGGGTCCAACCATTTATTGCAGCAAACAAACAAACTAAACTAACTAAGAAAACTAAAACAACTGATGCTCCAAGAAAAACACATAGTGCATGAAGCAATAAAAATATAGCGTCTTGAAAGGTGACCTGATATTTGCCGATGAAGAAGGGGTGCCTCGGGGGCATCCCCAAGCTTTGATGCTTGTACTTCTTGGATATTTTCTTGGGGTAATGCATGGGCATCCCCAAGCTTGAGGTTTTGTCCATTCTTCAACTCATCTCATCATTCTCCAATCCCTACACTTGAAAACTTCCTTCATACAAAACTAAACACAATTCTATTAGCAACATTAGTGCAAGCATAACATATAATCAACCTCTTTTTGCTTCAGGTTTCAACTCAAAACCACCACATATATAGAAAATACTACTGTAGCAACTTCTCCAAAAAGTTCCATGATCAAAAGAACTCAAAAGGAAGTGATAAAGTGGCAAACACAAATATTGGCAGAAATCTGTCAAAACTGAACAGCTGACAAAGGCCGAATTTTTGAGGGGTTTTCTGTTGCTCAAATCAAAAAGTGTTCAACTAACAAAAGTTTGGATATAACCTGGGGCATATGCACAAGAAATCGCAGGTCCAAAAGATATACAGAGAATTTATACGAATTTTTACGGTGCAGCACCGAAAACAGTTTCAGGACAGCAACATCCCCAAATCTTTACCTCACTCAAATTAGAGGCTTCTCTTGGCACAAAAACGAAATAAACAAGATAAGGAGCGGTCATTACAGTAGTAATGACTTCCAAGACTCAAATAAAAGAAAAAATACTGAAAGGAAAACATTGGGTTATCTTCCAAGAGTGCTTTTATTTAACGCCTTTGAGCTAGGCGTAGAAAATTGCGAATCAAGTAACATCAAGTGATGAAGCATCAAGATCAACTGCAGAGGTCTTATCAATAAGGAATTGTATTTCATCCACATAAGTTTTAGAAGACCCTTTGTGATCATGCTTTGGTACACTATTTTCATCAAAAAGATTTTCAGGACAGATCCAGTCAAAATTATTTTCGAAAGCTTCACACAATCCCAAGAGCTTGCAAGGTATAGGTACTTCGGCTCCTTCATTGTTAGTACCAATAACCTTTATAGGCGAACCAAGTTTATTAAAACGTTTAAGAACCTTTCTAGCTTCAATAACGACATCTTTAAATTCTAAGTGCAAAGCTTCCAAGATAAAAGCTTTCTTTTCGGGATCATCAATTTCATGAAGCTTAAGGAACATGTATTGCATAAAAGGATTAAGACTAGCAAACCTAGTTTCCAACATGTGAATCAAATAAGCAGAAGCAACTTCAATACTAGGAGCTAGCTCAACCAAAGATTTCTCCTCAACTTCCTCATGCATACTAATGTGATTAAAGAACTCCTCAATGTTACTTTTGCCAATAATCGAACCACTACCTACTGAGAGGTCCTCCAGAACGTACTTAGGGATCAACATGATAAACTAAAAGTAAAGAAATAACAACTACCAAGGATTCTAATTTTTTTGGGTTTTTGATATAAAACGATGCAGGTAAAATAAATAAAGTAAAGCAAAACAATAACAAAGTAAAGGATGTGTGTGCGAAAACTCCTATCGCAGAAGTCTTCTACTTCCTCCCCGGCAACGGCGCCAGAAAAATAGCTGATGATCCTAGTTGATGTAGGAGCTTCGTCCTTGTGCGTGGTGAATGACCAACCCGTTGGGAACCCCAAGAGGAAGGTGTGATGAATATAGCAGCTGGTTTTCCCTCAGTTAAGAAACCAAGGTTTATCGTTCTTGGAGATGAGAGACAAACGACTGAAGATGATGCTTGCTAGCTTGCGATAGCTTCGGACAATTTATATATGGCGCCTCGTCCAAGCTTTGCTTGCTAGCTGCAACGTGGAACCTGCACACAACACAACCAAGTACTTTGTTCCCAACTTGCGATGAGGTTGTCAATCTCACCGGTTTGCTTGAAACAAAGGTTATGAGCGTATCGAGTGGAAAACAATAGAGTATGCGAGTAAAGTAAACAGTGCGAGTAAAGTAAACAGGTGATAGCAATATGATGGAAATAGGACCGGGGTCCACAGTTCACTAGTGGTGTCTCTCCATAAGATAAATAACACATGCTGGGTAAACAAATTACAGTTGGGCAATTGATAGAATAAAGATAAACGTGATATGTCAAGAAGATCACTATGAGATTTACTCTGGGCATTACAACAAAATACATAGACCGCCATCCAACTGCATCTATGACAAATAATCCACTTGTGGCGAATCAATCCGAGAACTCCACAAGTATTAAGTTGCGAACAACAGATAATTGCATTAAGCAAAGTGTGTAATGTAAACAAAGCATATGCCCTTGAGCATATGAATGTTGTTTTCTCCATAGTAGCAACAGCACATCTACAACCTTAGAGGTTTCTGTCACTCCCCCAGGTTAAATAGAGGCATGAACCCACTATCGAGCATAAATACCCCCTCTTGGAGTCGCTAGCAACTACTCGGCCAAGATAGCTACTAACAACGGAGAGCATGCAAGATCATAAACAACATAGGGATAACAAAAGATAATATTCAGTACATCAACTTAATCATAAATACCAATATTCATCGGATCCCAACAAACCAAACATGTAGAATTACATAACGGTGATCTCAATCATGTAGGGCAGCTCATGAGATCTAAACATGAAGCACATGGTGGAGAAGACAACCATCTAGCTACTGCTATGGACCCATAGTCCAAGGTAGACTACTCACTCATCGCTCCGGAGGCAAGCATGGCGATGAAGAAGACCTCCGGTGGCGATTCCCCTCTTCGGCAGGGTGCCGGGAAGAGCTTTTGAGACTCCCGATCTTCGGGTCGACGGCGGCGGCAGATCGCGATGTGTTCTGGAAAAGTGATCGGGTACTTAGGTTTTTTTTTCCGTCGGGGGGTCTTTATAGGCGAAGGGGCGATGTCAGAGGAGGGGTGATGAGGACATCCCATCTATTGATACACCCGCTGTACCTACAGCGGAACACATACAAGGACCCATCACTCGAGCTCGTGCCAAGCAACTTAACTATCAGGTACTTTCGTTTCTTGGAACTCTTTCTCACATACATGAGAATATGATGCTGCCTAAATCAGATATGTTTGTTACTCTTAGGAATGATGGACCTAGCATGGATGAGAGGGACAAGCATTGGAGCATGATCGTGCATGGAGATGGCAGCATGCGTTTGAGGATTGAAGAAGACGCCACGAGTGGAGATTTCAGAACTTTGAAGCCACCATAATGGAGGATGAAGACTTGGACGAAATATACAAAGAGCTACTTCATAATTTCGTCCATAGATACATATGGTGCTGCGTCACTTCTATTTTTGGGCCAGGCCCATGTAATTTTCGCAGCAAATAAGACAGCCACTTTTAGGAGTCCGAATTTGAGGAGAAAAGGCCTGTTAGGGATCCGTTCGACCACCCAATCCATGGCTGGTCGCACCCCTACCTTTTCCTCCTCAAATACCCCCCGTAGCCGTCATTAGAACTCGGATTTTGTTTAGACTAAAAGTTAGCCATTGCTGCAACTACGAGCTCGACTTTTGAGGCTAATCGCCCAGAAGAAGACCGCCTATTCGGAATCCCACCTGTTGAATAAAGCATACATCTTTCATCCGCAATATCTTGATTGCTGTATTAGTTCTTACTTGTTCTCGATTTCAGGTAGGAATTAAGACCCTCGCTGGTCAGGCTGATCGTGCATCCGCAAGATCAGTAACTCTCGGAGATTGTCCTAGCGATTGCATTGGCGCACGAGCTTCGCACGTGTAGTCGGATCGTCAAGCACGAACTCCACCCACCAAATCGACATATCAAGATCTCATCGAAAGATCGGACACCTTTGCCCTATCAAGTGGTATCAGATTTCAGGTTGCTCGGTGAGATTTACTGTTTTCGTAGTTTAGATTGCATCAGTGTTCATACCTATAAACCACGAAAAAGCCAAAAAAATACAGTTAGGGTTAGATCATCTCGTCCCATAAACCATCCGAGCCTTTGCATTGTCTTTTCAGTTTGCATCGTTGAATTTGTGTCTGCATCCGCGTGTCGAGTTGCTGGTCTTAGTGTCTGTTCCTTTAGAGTTTCGAGTTCGATTCACCTTAGTCCCGCCGCCGCCGCACGCTTGCACCACTGCTCCGCCATATCCTTCCACCACCACGCCATATACTTCCGCCACCGCCTTCACATAAGTTCTTGTTCGTTCTTCCCAATTTCATCCGCACCTTTTTCAGAGTCCGTGAGTTAGGTTTCGGTCGCCAGTCAAGAGGAGGAAGAAGAGCAAAAAAAAAAAAAAAAAAGTCAACTCCGCATCCAAGTCGGGTTGACCCGTTCCTACTAGTGCATTCCGAATTCGGTCTGAATTTTGACAGTTCCGTCAGTTTTTTGACGGTTTTCGACAGCAAACTTCAACAGGCCATAACTTTTGCATACGAACTCCGTTTTCGACGTGCGAGTACTCAAAATGTTGCTATCGAAAAGATCTATCTAACCACAACCACTACGTCGTTGTGCGACACTCAGAACTCCCAACAAAGGCCGGGAAGGCCGAGTTTTTGCCCTCCGAAGTTTCAGACCTGAAAATTCCTGCAGTTTTTCACTTATATCTTGCTTTTGAGCTGTTCCTTTCTGCTTGTTGGGCCACGCCGTGACTTTCTTAGTGTTCTCGGCTCGCGTCTCTAGCTCGGTATAGCCTAGGACCAGCACAGTACTGCGGTTGAGCATTCTTTCAGCTTTGCATTACTGTTTTGATACTTGCTGTTGTTTTTACTACCATATAAGCCATCCTACAGCTCCACATATTTCTGCACGTGCTTTGTATCGACACCTGGTAATCGCTTGTGCAATTTTGGGAGTCGCTGTTCTTTGCTGGTTGCATATCACCTTCCTCCTGTTGGGTAAGAACTTGTAAGAGCTTTGTATACCGCTTGACGGATTACGCGTGATCCCACCATATTCCGTAGTGCATAGGTATATATATTTGTGCCTGCTTCCACGCTAACCATGACAGGAACCCCGAAGGATGATGTTGATCCAGAGAAGATGACTAGTGCAGAGTTGCATGCCCACTTCACACGGCTATTGGTGGGGCGTGCACAAGATGTGGACACACGCTTGGGTGATGTTGATTCCAAGCTTTCTGATGCGATGGACAAGATGGCTGGTCTTGAGGCATCCTTCAACACCAAGCTCGACGCCCGGTTCCAGGAAGTCCTGGCCCGTTTACCACCACTGCCACGGCCGGCCGTCCCTGTACCACGTGCTCGCCGCGTTCCTCTTACAGCTGCGGCAGCTGCTGCGGCCGCTACGGAGGCGGCCACCCAGGACGGATATGCTGCTGACGAGGGGGAAAACGAGTTCGAAGATGAAAACGAGCTCGACGAGGACGAGGTCCAACAACCTGCACCTGGCCGTCCGCGGCAATACAACCGCAACGCTCGTCCACCTCCGCGTCCGGTACGTGATGATGACCATGTGGCTAAGCTAAAATTAAATATTCCGCCATTTGAGGGTAGATATAATCCTGATGCATATCTCACTTGGGAATTAGAAGTAGAGCAACGTTTTGCATGTTTACGCTACCCTGAGCATTTGCGTGTTAGTGCTGCTACATGTGAATTTACTGATTTTGCTTCTATCTGGTGGTCTGAATATTGTCGAGTCAATCATGCTAATATTCCTGCTACTTGGCTTGGTCTAAAACATGCCATGCGTACTCGTTTTGTACCTCCACATTATCAACGGGACTTGCTTAAGAAATTAACTCGTTTAGAACAAGGCAAAAATTCGGTACAAGAGTATTATCAAGAGTTACAAACAGGCATGATTCGTTGTGGTATTGTAGAGGATAATGAAGCTATGCTTGCACGTTTCTTTGGTGGTTTAAATAAGGAGATTCAGCATATTTTAGACTATAAGGAGTACAACACTATTACTCGTTTATTTCACCTTGCTTGCAAAGCTGAACTTGAAGTGCAGGATCGTCAACCATCGTGGAGAAGAGCTAATAATTCTGCAGGTCGTACTTCATCATGGTCTGCGCGGCCATCCGCTCCACCTTCTCGTGGGGATGTACCAGGTCCTTCCACCTCCAGGTATACCACGCCAACGTCAAGAACGCCACCTGTTCCTTCTCCATCACCATCTGCTGGTCCGACACGGAGTTCTTCTTCCATGGCCTCCACGGGGAAGACTCGCGACATTCAATGTCGCAAATGTTTCGGGTTCGGTCACATCGAAAAAGAATGCAGAACCAAACGTGTGATGGTGGTGCTTGAAGATGGCGAATATGACTCTGCGAGTGATTTTGATGATGATACATTGGCACTTATTGCTGCACGTGATGGTGCCAATTCTGATTCTGACAAGGAGATGGAGGTAATGGGAGCTGAAACTGCTGATCAATACAAGAGTTTAGTTGCACAACGTGTCTTGAGTGTGCAATTGAGCAAAGCTGAGCATGATCAACGCCACAACTTGTTTCAAACAAGAGGCGTTGTTAAGGAGAGAGCTATCCGGATCATCATTGATGGAGGGAGTTGTAACAATCTGGCTAGTATTGACATGGTGGAGAAGCTTGCTCTACCCACACGACAACGACCTCATCCTTATTACATTCAATGGTTTGAGAGCTCCCGTAAGCTCAAGGTAACAAGAACTGCACGCGTCCATTTTACTATTGGTACTTATTCAGATTTTGTTGATTGTGATGTTGTACCTATGCAAGCTTGTTCTTTGTTACTTGGTAGACCATGGCAATTTGATAGAGAATCTGTACATAATGGTAAAACAAATTAGTATTCTCTTACACATGCTGGCAAGAAAATTGGACTTAAACCCATGACTCCGGAACAAATTTTGAAAGATGATCTTGCTAGAGCTAGTAGATTAAAAAACGAGGACAAACATAAGAGTGAGAATCAGATTATTGCTGCAGATTTTGTACCACCTAAGCATTCTTCTAAATCTGATTCTAACCATGCTACTGAAATTCGTTTGAAGAATCCTTGTTTACTTGCTAGCAAATCTGATCTTGCTGAAATTGATGTCAATATTACTCCATGCCATGCCATTATTTGCAAAGAAGTACTGTTTTCATTTGAGGATATGCCTCCTTCTTTGCCACCTGCGGTTGCTAACCTTTTGCAGGAATACATGGATGTTTTTCCACAAGATGTTCCACCTGGACTTCCACCTATTCGTGGAATAGAACACCAAATTGATTTGATTCCAGGAGCTTCGCTGCCCAACCGTGCGCCATATCGCACCAATCCTGAAGAAACAAAAGAGATACAACGACAAATCCAGAGTTTATTGGACAAAGGTTATATTCGTGAGTCTCTTAGTCCATGCGCTGTTCCTATTATTTTAGTGCCTAAGAAAGATGGTTCTTCGCGCATGTGTACTGATTGTCGAGCTATTAATAATATTACCATTCGATATCGTCACCCTATACCTCGTTTGGATGACATGCTAGATGAGTTGAGTGGTTCTATTATGTTCTCTAAAGTTGATTTGCGTAGTGGTTACCACCAAATTCGTATGCAATTAGGAGATGAATGGAAAACAGCTTTTAAAACTAAGTTCGGTTTATATGAGTGGTTAGTAATGCCGTTTGGTTTAACTAATGCACCTAGTACGTTTATGAGACTGATGAACGAAGTTTTACGTGCTTTTATTGGTCGTTTTGTGGTGGTATATTTTGATGACATTCTCATATATAGCAAATCTTTAGAGGACCATTTGGATCATTTACGTGCTGTTTTCAATGCTTTACGTGATGCACGTCTGTATGGTAATCTTGAGAAGTGCACCTTTTGCACAAACAGAGTTGCTTTTCTTGGTTATGTTGTTACAGAACAGGGAATTGAAGTTGATCCAGCCAAGATTGAAGCTATTGATAATTGGCCGCAGCCCAAGACGGTCACACAAGTGAGGAGTTTTCTGGGTCTTGCTGGGTTTTATAGGCGCTTTGTCAAAGATTTTGGTTCTATTGCTGCGCCATTGAATGAGCTCACAAAGAAGGATGTGCCCTTTGTTTGGGGCGATGCACAACAAGAGGCCTTCATGATACTGAAAGATAAGTTAACACATGCTCCATTACTCCAACTTCCTGATTTTAATAAGACGTTTGAACTTGAATGTGATGCTAGTGGAATTGGTTTGGGAGGTGTGTTATTACAAGAGGGCAAACCTGTAGCATATTTTAGTGAAAAATTGAGTGGGCCTAGTCTGAACTATTCTACTTATGATAAAGAATTATATGCGCTGGTTCGGACATTAGAAACTTGGCAACATTATTTATGGCCTAAAGAATTTGTTATACATTCTGATCATGAATCTTTGAAGCATATTCGTAGTCAAGCAAAACTGAATCGTCGCCATGCAAAGTGGGTTGAATTTATTGAATCTTTTCCTTATGTTATCAAACACAAAAAGGGTAAAGATAATGTTATTGTTGATGCTTTGTCGCGCCGTTATACTATGTTATCTCAGCTTGACTTCAAAATTTCTGGGTTGGAAACTATAAAAGAACAATACTTGCATGATGCTGAATTTACAGATGTGTTGCAGAATTGTAGAGATGGTAGAACATGGAACAAATTCATCCTTAATGATGGATTTGTGTTCCGTGCTAACAAACTATGCATCCCAGATGGTTCCGTTCGTCTTTTGTTGTTACAGGAGGCGCATGGAGGAGGATTAATGGGACACTTTGGTGTCAAGAAGATGGAGGATGTTCTTGCTGCACACTTCTTTTGGCCACGCATGCGGCGAGATGTTGAGAGATTTGTGGCACGCTGCACTACTTGTCAAAAAGCTAAGTCTCGCCTTAATCCACATGGTTTATATATGCCTCTTCCTGTTCCTAGTGTTCCTTGGGAGGATATTTCGATGGACTTTGTTTTGGGATTACCTCGTACACAGAAGGGGAGGGATAGTATTTTTGTTGTTGTGGATCGGTTTTCTAAGATGGCACACTTTATTCCTTGTCACAAGACCGATGATGCTGCGCACATTGCTGATTTGTTCTTTCGTGATATCGTTCGTTTGCATGGTGTGCCAAATACTATTGTTTCTGATCATGATACTAAATTTCTTAGCCACTTTTGGAGATGTTTATGGGCTAAGTTGGGGACTAAATTGCTGTTTAGTACTACTTGTCATCCCCAAACTGATGGACAAACTGAAGTAGTTAATAGAACTTTATCTACCATGTTGCGGGCTGTTTTAAAGAAGAACTTAAAATTGTGGGAAGAGTGTTTACCTCATATTGAATTTGCTTATAATCGTTCGCTGCATTCTACCACAAAGATGAGCCCTTTTCAGACTGTCTATGGTTTTGTTCCACGTGCACCTATTGATTTGTTGCCTTTACCATCTTCGGTGCAAAATAATTTCGATGCTACACAGCGTGCTGAATTGATTTTGAAATTGCATGCAACTACTAAAGACAACATAGAACGCATGAATGTTAAGTATAAAGTTGCTGGGGATAGAGGACGAAAGCATGTTGTGTTTGAGGTTGGTGATCTTGTTTGGTTGCATTTGCGCAAAGATCGTTTTCCTGATTTGCGCAAGTCTAAGTTAATGCCACGTGCTGATGGTCCTTTTAAGGTGATAGAGAAAATCAATGATAATGCATATAAACTTGAGCTTCCTGCAGATTTTGGTACGGTAAGTCCTACATTTAACATTGCAGATTTAAAACCTTACTTCGGTGAAGAAGATGAGGTTGCGTCGAGGACGACTTCAATTCAAGAAGGGGAGCATGATGAGGACATCCCATCTATTGATACACCCGCTGTACCTACAGCGGAACACATACAAGGACCCATCACTCGAGCTCGTGCCAAGCAACTTAACTATCAGGTACTTTTGTTTCTTGGAACTCTTTCTCACATACATGAGAATATGATGCTGCCTAAATCAGATATGTTTGTTACTCTTAGGAATGATGGACCTAGCATGGATGAGAGGGACAAGCATTGGAGCATGATCGTGCATGGAGATGGCAGCATGCGTTTGAGGATTGAAGAAGACGCCACGAGTGGAGATTTCAGAACTTTGAAGCCACCATAATGGAGGATGAAGACTTGGACGAAATATACAAAGAGCTACTTCATAATTTCGTCCATAGATACATATGGTGCTGCGTCACTTCTATTTTTGGGCCAGGCCCATGTAATTTTCGCAGCAAATAAGACAGCCACTTTTAGGAGTCCGAATTTGAGGAGAAAAGGCCTGTTAGGGATCCGTTCCACCACCCAATCCATGGCTGGTCGCACCCCTACCTTTTCCTCCTCAAATACCCCCCGTAGCCGTCATTAGAACTCGGATTTTGTTTAGACTAAAAGTTAGCCATTGCTGCAACTACGAGCTCGACTTTTGAGGCCAATCGCCCAGAAGAAGACCGCCTATTCGGAATCCCACCTGTTGAATAAAGCATACATCTTTCATCCGCAATATCTTGATTGCTGTATTAGTTCTTACTTGTTCTCGATTTCAGGTAGGAATTAAGACCCTCGCTGGTCAGGCTGATCGTGCATCCGCAAGATCAGTAACTCTCGGAGATTGTCCTAGCGATTGCATTGGCGCACGAGCTTCGCACGTGTAGTCGGATCGTCAAGCACGAACTCCACCCACCAAATCGACATATCAAGATCTCATCGAAAGATCGGACACCTTTGCCCTATCAAGGGGCCAGGCTCCCTCACACCATGGCGGCGCGGCCAGGCCCTTGGGCACGCCAGTCTGGCGTGTGGGGTCCTGGTGGCCCCCCTCCTACTCTTCTTCGGATCTCTGGAAGCTTCCGGGTAAAATAAGACTTCAGGAACTTGTTTCATCCAATTCTGAGAATATTTCCTGTGTATCACTTCTGAAACACAAAAACGGCAGAAAACAGGGAACTAGCACTGTGGCAACTCGTTAATAGGTTAGTTCCGGAAAATGAATAAAAGTGCCACGAAGTGTAACGAAACAATAGGCAAATGGTGTAAAAACAAGCATGGAGCATCAAAAATTATAGATACGTTGGAGACGTATCACCAGGTTAAGAAGGCCGGCTCTGCCCGAAGGGCTGGCTGCGCCAGCAGCCGACTGGTGACTCCATCGAGGAGAGTTAGAGCCGAGCGATGAGGATAAGATTCATCCAACGGCTGTTTCGCCGAAAGTGGCTTGGCCCCGACAAGATCGATAGAGGCGAAGGATGGGCATGACGCAAGCCACATCCAGACTTCACCAACCAGCGAGCAAGAGCCTTCCCCACAAAAGGATCTGAGGCAAAAGGGAGGGCATATGCCTCCCAGATGCCGGTCCAAGGGGGAAAAGGCGCTTTATAAAGTGCCATCGTTAGACGAGGACAGAGGAGGGGCCAGAAGATCACGCCGAAGGCGCAGCCACGGAGGAGCCGGCAGCCGGATAGCCAGCCACTTAACCTGTAACCAGACCCCCGCCTATATAAGGGGGTCTGGACTCTTAGTCTAGGGAGATCCGATCTTCTTCTTCTTCCTCTAGACTGAACAGCTTGAGGAGCGTTGTAACCACTGTGAAGATAATACGAAACAAGGCAAGAAGTAGGGGTTTTACCTCCGGCGTGGAGGGCCCTGAACCTGGGTAAACCAAGGTGTCTCAGTTGGCACAATCCCGAGCCTGACCCATCGCCGCACACCATCGAGCCCCTTCGTTAAGCCATCCCCATGGCTACTGTCTCTAAATCCCCACGACAGTTGGCGCCCACCGTGGGGCAATGCGCGGTGGCGACCGGAGTCAAGTTCCGGCTGGGACCCTCATCGGCTCTCGGCGAGAAGGTCGCCTCTATCCTTGTCTGGAGGTTCGGCACCTTCGACTGCATCAGCGACAACTTAGCCTGCCTCAAGGATGGCCTCGGCGATAGCGGCTCCTTCCTCGACGTCGACAGCCACCGCTTCTACGTCGCCAAGCCCTTCCCAGAGGAGGTAACCGATGTGCTTGACCCTCTCTGTGACACAGGTTCAGACTGCAGTGAAAGCAGTGACCTTTGTGCCATGGTCGAAGTGCTGGCCCTGGAGGAAGATGGTGGCGGCGACCTACCGCACACCACGCGCCCGCCGCTCGAACGCCCACCTCTACAGGAGCAAGATCTTCCACCTCCAGAGCGGGACATGTTGGACGCCGCCATCACAGACTTGCGCGCTCCACTCGACCTCACCGCCGATCTAGTCAAGCTCTCTGAGGATATGGAGCGGACGCGCCGTAACCTCCTCAAAGAAGTGATCAGCGTCGAAGACACTCGTCGGCGCATCCTGTCCATGCTCCACGAGTACAACACCGCCCAAGGCTACACCCCGGCCGGAGATGGTCCCAGCCGCGCGAGACAAGTTCGTCAACGAGGCCGCGAGCTGGGCGCGGAGTTGAACCAGGCAGCACCCTCGGCAAAGCTGCCTCCTGTCATCGCCAAACCAACCTACAGCACGCCCACGAAGAACCTCCGTGCCGTGCACTACATCACCTCTGAACTGGCCGGACTGAGTGGCGAGGACTTGCGGGAGAAGCAAGCCCGACTCTAGGAAATCCTGGACGCTGCCGATCTGCAGCAGCAGGCGATGGAGCCGCACGGAGAGGCGAGCGGCACACAGCACGACAACCACATCATCGTAGCTGGCCAAAACAAGTCGCGGGCGCAGGCTTCATGACCCAATCATGGCCCAGCGGAGCACAGCCGGAGCAACTGAGCTCCTGGCAAAAGCAGTGGAAACCATCACACCCAGCATTCTGGCCACCACAGCCGGCAGCCCCGAGATCCGGCTGCGGTCACCAGCAAGCCGTGCAATCACCCTTGGCCAGATGCGGCGGAGTCGGCATGCGGCAAGTCTGCAGCGCAAGTGGCGCTGGCTCTAGGAGCCGGCCAAGGCGCCCAATGTAGCGCCCTGCCTTATCAAAAGATAGAACTCCTGTGTATCTGTGCCATTCCCTGGATCAGTAGATAGCACCACAGTACAAAATATAGTAATCATTGCAATAGCATCAATATTACAATGTAAATCCAGTTACATAGGTCTTCAACCTTACGATTACACAGCATAAAGCATAGTTGCAGTGAGCTTCCATCTTCATCAAGTGCCACATGCAGACGTGCTGGAATGTAAGCTCGAGATCCTACTCCTGGTTCCTTACTCGAAATAAAACCTGCATGTTTGAATATGCAGCCCCAGAGGGGTCAGTACAATGATGTACTGGCAAATGACACATATTTGGTGGCTGTTGTGAAAGAACTAGCTACATGACATTTTGCTGGTGGGTCTCATAGGCTGATTTGCATAAAGCCAATTTTATCCTAAAATCCTTTTTAATACTTTCTTTCAAAATTTTATTTTTCAAGGGTCAAGACAACCCCCATACATTACATACTGGCTGGTATGTAGTTTCTGGGCGAAACTCAACATAGCTTTGAAGTACAGAAACCACCACCCCTCGGAGTGTATGGCCCTGAGCCTTCTCCTAATTGTTGCTAGTCAAGTTTTAAGGCATTCAGAAAAGGTGATGAGATTCCTCCGTACATTCCATGTCTAGAGACTCAACTGTCCATAACTGTGGACACGGCTAATCGATTAGTTTTGACACCTTGCAAGGGTTGTGCACTTTCACCTTACGATTCATTTTATGCCCATACATAAAATGAAACGAGACCTTTTAGAAGGAGAGGGTAACTAACTGGCAAGCTCCGTTCCCAACCTACAATTCAACTACCAGCCACTTCTTGCACACAAGTTGCACCCTCACATCTAATCAGTCAAGACAGAGCCCATAATGTCATAAGGCTGCACTGGAAATACTCTAAGCATGGAAGACATAGTAACCTCTTTGTTCCTGGGTGGCCATCCCGAGCGGCATTCTGAACCCACATCCTCTCGACGAGGCATGTGTCCCAGAACCCACCTACTTCGCCACCTCTTATCAAACCAATCCACCTAGGTGTTTCATTTTAGTTGAAGTTCTTAATTTGTTCACAAAAACACTTTTAACGAGTGATCAAAGCATGGCATCAATATTTTTAAAAGTATTTAGCATCCTAACATGTGGGGTTTGAGGGGTAGCTACACACTACTAGGATCTAAGCATTTGATAAAACAGTTGAACATTTCACCTATCATGCATACTACTGAAACACACTAATGCAGTAGTAAAAATAGGTAGGGGTTATGTGTGTCACTTGCATTTTTTGAAGATCATGACGTTTCACTTCTCTCAACTAAGCACGTAGTTCTTCGTACAAACTATAGCACAAAAATAACATAACATAAACATATCATTCAAACACAAGCAGACAAATCAAACAATTAAAAGGTGTTTGAGGTTGGTGATCTTGTTTGGTTGCATTTGCGCAAAGATCGTTTTCCTGATTTGCGCAAGTCTAAGTTAATGCCACGTGCTGATGGTCCTTTTAAGGTGATAGAGAAAATCAATGATAATGCATATAAACTTGAGCTTCCTGCAGATTTTGGTACGGTAAGTCCTACATTTAACATTGCAGATTTAAAACCTTACTTCGGTGAAGAAGATGAGGTTGCGTCGAGGACGACTTCAATTCAAGAAGGGGAGCATGATGAGGACATCCCATCTATTGATACACCCGCTGTACCTACAGCGGAACACATACAAGGACCCATCACTCGAGCTCGTGCCAAGCAACTTAACTATCAGGTACTTTTGTTTCTTGGAACTCTTTCTCACATACATGAGAATATGATGCTGCCTAAATCAGATATGTTTGTTACTCTTAGGAATGATGGACCTAGCATGGATGAGAGGGACAAGCATTGGAGCATGATCGTGCATGGAGATGGCAGCATGCGTTTGAGGATTGAAGAAGACGCCACGAGTGGAGATTTCAGAACTTTGAAGCCACCATAATGGAGGATGAAGACTTGGACGAAATATACAAAGAGCTACTTCATAATTTCGTCCATAGATACATATGGTGCTGCGTCACTTCTATTTTTGGGCCAGGCCCATGTAATTTTCGCAGCAAATAAGACAGCCACTTTTAGGAGTCCGAATTTGAGGAGAAAAGGCCTGTTAGGGATCCGTTCCACCACCCAATCCATGGCTGGTCGCACCCCTACCTTTTCCTCCTCAAATACCCCCCGTAGCCGTCATTAGAACTCGGATTTTGTTTAGACTAAAAGTTAGCCATTGCTGCAACTACGAGCTCGACTTTTGAGGCCAATCGCCCAGAAGAAGACCGCCTATTCGGAATCCCACCTGTTGAATAAAGCATACATCTTTCATCCGCAATATCTTGATTGCTGTATTAGTTCTTACTTGTTCTCGATTTCAGGTAGGAATTAAGACCCTCGCTGGTCAGGCTGATCGTGCATCCGCAAGATCAGTAACTCTCGGAGATTGTCCTAGCGATTGCATTGGCGCACGAGCTTCGCACGTGTAGTCAGATCGTCAAGCACGAACTCCACCCACCAAATCGACATATCAAGATCTCATCGAAAGATCGGACACCTTTGCCCTATCAAGGGGCCAGGCTCCCTCACACCATGGCGGCGCGGCCAGGCCCTTGGGCACGCCAGCCTGGCGTGTGGGGTCCTGGTGGCCCCCCTCCTACTCTTCTTCGGATCTCTGGAAGCTTCCGGGTAAAATAAGACTTCAGGAACTTGTTTCATCCAATTCTGAGAATATTTCCTGTGTATCACTTCTGAAACACAAAAACGGCAGAAAACAGGGAACTGGCACTGTGGCAACTCGTTAATAGGTTAGTTCCGGAAAATGAATAAAAGTGCCACGAAGTGTAACGAAACAATAGGCAAATGGTGTAAAAACAAGCATGGAGCATCAAAAATTATAGATACGTTGGAGACGTATCACCAGGTTAAGAAGGCCGGCTCTGCCCGAAGGGCTGGCTGCGCCAGCAGCCGACTGGTGACTCCATCGAGGAGAGTTAGAGCCGAGCGATGAGGATAAGATTCATCCAACGGCTGTTTCGCCGAAAGTGGCTTGGCCCCGACAAGATCGATAGAGGCGAAGGATGGGCATGACGCAAGCCACATCCAGACTTCACCAACCAGCGAGCAAGAGCCTTCCCCACAAAAGGATCTGAGGCAAAAGGGAGGGCATATGCCTCCCAGATGCCGGTCCAAGGGGGAAAAGGCGCTTTATAAAGTGCCATCGTTAGACGAGGACAGAGGAGGGGCCAGAAGATCACGCCGAAGGCGCAGCCACGGAGGAGCCGGCAGCCGGATAGCCAGCCACTTAACCTATAACCAGACCCCCGCCTATATAAGGGGGTCTGGACTCTTAGTCTAGGGAGATCCGATCTTCTTCTTCTTCCTCTAGACTGAACAGCTTGAGGAGCGTTGTAACCACTGTGAAGATAATACGAAACAAGGCAAGAAGTAGGGGTTTTACCTCCGGCGTGGAGGGCCCTGAACCTGGGTAAACCAAGGTGTCTCAGTTGGCACAATCCCGAGCCTGACCCATCGCCGCACACCATCGAGCCCCTTCGTTAAGCCATCCCCATGGCTACTGTCTCTAAATCCCCACGACAGTTGGCGCCCACCGTGGGGCAATGCGCGGTGGCAACCGGAGTCAAGTTCCGGCTGGGACCCTCATCGGCTCTCGGCGAGAAGGTCGCCTCTATCCTTGTCTGGAGGTTCGGCACCTTCGACTGCATCAGCGACAACTTAGCCTGCCTCAAGGATGGCCTCGGCGATAGCGGCTCCTTCCTCGACGTCGACAGCCACCGCTTCTACGTCGCCAAGCCCTTCCCAGAGGAGGTAACCGATGTGCTTGACCCTCTCTGTGACACAGGTTCAGACTGCAGTGAAAGCAGTGACCTTTGTGCCATGGTCGAAGTGCTGGCCCTGGAGGAAGATGGTGGCGGCGACCTACCGCACACCACGCGCCCGCCGCTCGAACGCCCACCTCTACAGGAGCAAGATCTTCCACCTCCAGAGCGGGACATGTTGGACGCCGCCATCACAGACCTGCGCGCTCCACTCGACCTCACCGCCGATCTAGTCAAGCTCTCTGAGGATATGGAGCGGACGCGCCGTAACCTCCTCAAAGAAGTGATCAGCGTCGAAGACACTCGTCGGCGCATCCTGTCCATGCTCCACGAGTACAACACCGCCCAAGGCTACACCCCGGCCGGAGATGGTCCCAGCCGCGCGAGACAAGTTCGTCAACGAGGCCGCGAGCTGGGCGCGGAGTTGAACCAGGCAGCGCCCTCGGCAAAGCTGCCTCCTGTCATCGCCAAACCAACCTACAGCACGCCCACGAAGAACCTCCGTGCCGTGCACTACATCACCTCTGAACTGGCCGGACTGAGTGGCGAGGACTTGCGGGAGAAGCAAGCCCAGCTCTAGGAAATCCTGGACGCTGCCGATCTGCAGCAGCAGGCGATGGAGCCGCACGGAGAGGCGAGTGGCACACAGCACGACAACCACATCATCGTAGCTGGCCAAAACAAGTCGCGGGCGCAGGCTTCATGACCCAATCATGGCCCAGCGGAGCACAGCCGGAGCAACTGAGCTCCTGGCAAAAGCAGTGGAAACCATCACACCCAGCATTCTGGCCACCACAGCCGGCAGCCCCGAGATCCGGCTGCGGTCACCAGCAAGCCGTGCAATCACCCTTGGCCAGATGCGGCGGAGCCGGCATGCGGCAAGTCTGCAGCGCAAGTGGCGCTGGCTCTAGGAGCCGGCCAAGGCGCCCAATGTAGCGCCCTGCCTTATCAAAAGATAGAACTCCTGTGTATCTGTGCCATTTCCTGGATCAGTAGATAGCACCACAGTACAAAATATAGTAATCATTGCAATAGCATCAATATTACAATGTAAATCCAGTTACATAGGTCTTCAACCTTACGATTACACAGCATAAAGCATAGTTGCAGTGAGCTTCCATCTTCATCAAGTGCCACAGGCAGACGTGCTGGAATGTAAGCTCGAGATCCTACTCCTGGTTCCTTACTCGAAATAAAACCTGCATGTTTGAATATGCAGCCCCAGAGGGGTCAGTACAATGATGTACTGGCAAATGACACATATTTGGTGGCTGTTGTGAAAGAACTAGCTACATGACATTTTGCTGGTGGGTCTCATAGGCTGATTTGCATAAAGCCAATTTTATCCTAAAATCCTTTTTAATACTTTCTTTCAAAATTTTATTTTTCAAGGGTCAAGACAACCCCATACATTACATACTGGCCGGTATGTAGTTTCTGGGCGAAACTCAACATAGCTTTGAAGTACAGAAACCACCACCCCTCGGAGTGTATGGCCCTGAGCCTTCTCCTAATTGTTGCTAGTCAAGTTTTAAGGCATTCAGAAAAGGTGATGAGATTCCTCCGTACATTCCATGTCTAGAGACTCAACTGTCCATAACTGTGGACACGGCTAATCGATTAGTTTTGACACCTTGCAAGGGTTGTGCACTTTCACCTTACGATTCATTTTATGCCCATACATAAAATGAAACGAGACCTTTTAGAAGGAGAGGGTAACTAACTGGCAAGCTCCGTTCCCAACCTACAATTCAACTACCAGCCACTTCTTGCACACAAGTTGCACCCTCACATCTAATCAGTCAAGACAGAGCCCATAATGTCATAAGGCTGCACTGGAAATACTCTAAGCATGGAAGACATAGTAACCTCTTTGTTCCTGGGTGGCCATCCCGAGCGGCATTCTGAACCCACATCCTCTCGACGAGGCATGTGTCCCAGAACCCACCTACTTCGCCACCTCTTATCAAACCAATCCACCTAGGTGTTTCATTGTAGTTGAAGTTCTTAATTTGTTCACAAAAACACTTTTAACGAGTGATCAAAGCATGGCATCAATATTTTTAAAAGTATTTAGCATCCTAACATGTGGGGTTTGAGGGGTAGCTACACACTACTAGGATCTAAGCATTTGATAAAACAGTTGAACATTTCACCTATCATGCATACTACTGAAACACACTAATGCAGTAGTAAAAATAGGTAGGGGTTATGTGTGTCACTTGCATTTTTTGAAGATCATGACGTTTCACTTCTCTCAACTAAGCACGTAGTTCTTCGTACAAACTATAGCACAAAAATAACATAACATAAACATATCATTCAAACACAAGCAGACAAATCAAACAATTAAAAGGTGTTTGAGGTTGGTGATCTTGTTTGGTTGCATTTGCGCAAAGATCGTTTTCCTGATTTGCGCAAGTCTAAGTTAATGCCACGTGCTGATGGTCCTTTTAAGGTGATAGAGAAAATCAATGATAATGCATATAAACTTGAGCTTCCTGCAGATTTTGGTACGGTAAGTCCTACATTTAACATTGCAGATTTAAAACCTTACTTCGGTGAAGAAGATGAGGTTGCGTCGAGGACGACTTCAATTCAAGAAGGGGAGCATGATGAGGACATCCCATCTATTGATACACCCGCTGTACCTACAGCGGAACACATACAAGGACCCATCACTCGAGCTCGTGCCAAGCAACTTAACTATCAGGTACTTTTGTTTCTTGGAACTCTTTCTCACATACATGAGAATATGATGCTGCCTAAATCAGATATGTTTGTTACTCTTAGGAATGATGGACCTAGCATGGATGAGAGGGACAAGCATTGGAGCATGATCGTGCATGGAGATGGCAGCATGCGTTTGAGGATTGAAGAAGACGCCACGAGTGGAGATTTCAGAACTTTGAAGCCACCATAATGGAGGATGAAGACTTGGACGAAATATACAAAGAGCTACTTCATAATTTCGTCCATAGATACATATGGTGCTGCGTCACTTCTATTTTTGGGCCAGGCCCATGTAATTTTCGCAGCAAATAAGACAGCCACTTTTAGGAGTCCGAATTTGAGGAGAAAAGGCCTGTTAGGGATCCGTTCCACCACCCAATCCATGGCTGGTCGCACCCCTACCTTTTCCTCCTCAAATACCCCCCGTAGCCGTCATTAGAACTCGGATTTTGTTTAGACTAAAAGTTAGCCATTGCTGCAACTACGAGCTCGACTTTTGAGGCCAATCGCCCAGAAGAAGACCGCCTATTCGGAATCCCACCTGTTGAATAAAGCATACATCTTTCATCCGCAATATCTTGATTGCTGTATTAGTTCTTACTTGTTCTCGATTTCAGGTAGGAATTAAGACCCTCGCTGGTCAGGCTGATCGTGCATCCGCAAGATCAGTAACTCTCGGAGATTGTCCTAGCGATTGCATTGGCGCACGAGCTTCGCACGTGTAGTCAGATCGTCAAGCACGAACTCCACCCACCAAATCGACATATCAAGATCTCATCGAAAGATCGGACACCTTTGCCCTATCAAGGGGCCAGGCTCCCTCACACCATGGCGGCGCGGCCAGGCCCTTGGGCACGCCAGCCTGGCGTGTGGGGTCCTGGTGGCCCCCCTCCTACTCTTCTTCGGATCTCTGGAAGCTTCCGGGTAAAATAAGACTTCAGGAACTTGTTTCATCCAATTCTGAGAATATTTCCTGTGTATCACTTCTGAAACACAAAAACGGCAGAAAACAGGGAACTGGCACTGTGGCAACTCGTTAATAGGTTAGTTCCGGAAAATGAATAAAAGTGCCACGAAGTGTAACGAAACAATAGGCAAATGGTGTAAAAACAAGCATGGAGCATCAAAAATTATAGATACGTTGGAGACGTATCACCAGGTTAAGAAGGCCGGCTCTGCCCGAAGGGCTGGCTGCGCCAGCAGCCGACTGGTGACTCCATCGAGGAGAGTTAGAGCCGAGCGATGAGGATAAGATTCATCCAACGGCTGTTTCGCCGAAAGTGGCTTGGCCCCGACAAGATCGATAGAGGCGAAGGATGGGCATGACGCAAGCCACATCCAGACTTCACCAACCAGCGAGCAAGAGCCTTCCCCACAAAAGGATCTGAGGCAAAAGGGAGGGCATATGCCTCCCAGATGCCGGTCCAAGGGGGAAAAGGCGCTTTATAAAGTGCCATCGTTAGACGAGGACAGAGGAGGGGCCAGAAGATCACGCCGAAGGCGCAGCCACGGAGGAGCCGGCAGCCGGATAGCCAGCCACTTAACCTATAACCAGACCCCCGCCTATATAAGGGGGTCTGGACTCTTAGTCTAGGGAGATCCGATCTTCTTCTTCTTCCTCTAGACTGAACAGCTTGAGGAGCGTTGTAACCACTGTGAAGATAATACGAAACAAGGCAAGAAGTAGGGGTTTTACCTCCGGCGTGGAGGGCCCTGAACCTGGGTAAACCAAGGTGTCTCAGTTGGCACAATCCCGAGCCTGACCCATCGCCGCACACCATCGAGCCCCTTCGTTAAGCCATCCCCATGGCTACTGTCTCTAAATCCCCACGACAGTTGGCGCCCACCGTGGGGCAATGCGCGGTGGCAACCGGAGTCAAGTTCCGGCTGGGACCCTCATCGGCTCTCGGCGAGAAGGTCGCCTCTATCCTTGTCTGGAGGTTCGGCACCTTCGACTGCATCAGCGACAACTTAGCCTGCCTCAAGGATGGCCTCGGCGATAGCGGCTCCTTCCTCGACGTCGACAGCCACCGCTTCTACGTCGCCAAGCCCTTCCCAGAGGAGGTAACCGATGTGCTTGACCCTCTCTGTGACACAGGTTCAGACTGCAGTGAAAGCAGTGACCTTTGTGCCATGGTCGAAGTGCTGGCCCTGGAGGAAGATGGTGGCGGCGACCTACCGCACACCACGCGCCCGCCGCTCGAACGCCCACCTCTACAGGAGCAAGATCTTCCACCTCCAGAGCGGGACATGTTGGACGCCGCCATCACAGACCTGCGCGCTCCACTCGACCTCACCGCCGATCTAGTCAAGCTCTCTGAGGATATGGAGCGGACGCGCCGTAACCTCCTCAAAGAAGTGATCAGCGTCGAAGACACTCGTCGGCGCATCCTGTCCATGCTCCACGAGTACAACACCGCCCAAGGCTACACCCCGGCCGGAGATGGTCCCAGCCGCGCGAGACAAGTTCGTCAACGAGGCCGCGAGCTGGGCGCGGAGTTGAACCAGGCAGCGCCCTCGGCAAAGCTGCCTCCTGTCATCGCCAAACCAACCTACAGCACGCCCACGAAGAACCTCCGTGCCGTGCACTACATCACCTCTGAACTGGCCGGACTGAGTGGCGAGGACTTGCGGGAGAAGCAAGCCCAGCTCTAGGAAATCCTGGACGCTGCCGATCTGCAGCAGCAGGCGATGGAGCCGCACGGAGAGGCGAGTGGCACACAGCACGACAACCACATCATCGTAGCTGGCCAAAACAAGTCGCGGGCGCAGGCTTCATGACCCAATCATGGCCCAGCGGAGCACAGCCGGAGCAACTGAGCTCCTGGCAAAAGCAGTGGAAACCATCACACCCAGCATTCTGGCCACCACAGCCGGCAGCCCCGAGATCCGGCTGCGGTCACCAGCAAGCCGTGCAATCACCCTTGGCCAGATGCGGCGGAGCCGGCATGCGGCAAGTCTGCAGCGCAAGTGGCGCTGGCTCTAGGAGCCGGCCAAGGCGCCCAATGTAGCGCCCTGCCTTATCAAAAGATAGAACTCCTGTGTATCTGTGCCATTTCCTGGATCAGTAGATAGCACCACAGTACAAAATATAGTAATCATTGCAATAGGATCAATATTACAATGTAAATCCAGTTACATAGGTCTTCAACCTTACGATTACACAGCATAAAGCATAGTTGCAGTGAGCTTCCATCTTCATCAAGTGCCACAGGCAGACGTGCTGGAATGTAAGCTCGAGATCCTACTCCTGGTTCCTTACTCGAAATAAAACCTGCATGTTTGAATATGCAGCCCCAGAGGGGTCAGTACAATGATGTACTGGCAAATGACACATATTTGGTGGCTGTTGTGAAAGAACTAGCTACATGACATTTTGCTGGTGGGTCTCATAGGCTGATTTGCATAAAGCCAATTTTATCCTAAAATCCTTTTTAATACTTTCTTTCAAAATTTTATTTTTCAAGGGTCAAGACAACCCCCATACATTACATACTGGCCGGTATGTAGTTTCTGGGCGAAACTCAACATAGCTTTGAAGTACAGAAACCACCACCCCTCGGAGTGTATGGCCCTGAGCCTTCTCCTAATTGTTGCTAGTCAAGTTTTAAGGCATTCAGAAAAGGTGATGAGATTCCTCCGTACATTCCATGTCTAGAGACTCAACTGTCCATAACTGTGGACACGGCTAATCGATTAGTTTTGACACCTTGCAAGGGTTGTGCACTTTCACCTTACGATTCATTTTATGCCCATACATAAAATGAAACGAGACCTTTTAGAAGGAGAGGGTAACTAACTGGCAAGCTCCGTTCCCAACCTACAATTCAACTACCAGCCACTTCTTGCACACAAGTTGCACCCTCACATCTAATCAGTCAAGACAGAGCCCATAATGTCATAAGGCTGCACTGGAAATACTCTAAGCATGGAAGACATAGTAACCTCTTTGTTCCTGGGTGGCCATCCCGAGCGGCATTCTGAACCCACATCCTCTCGACGAGGCATGTGTCCCAGAACCCACCTACTTCGCCACCTCTTATCAAACCAATCCACCTAGGTGTTTCATTGTAGTTGAAGTTCTTAATTTGTTCACAAAAACACTTTTAACGAGTGATCAAAGCATGGCATCAATATTTTTAAAAGTATTTAGCATCCTAACATGTGGGGTTTGAGGGGTAGCTACACACTACTAGGATCTAAGCATTTGATAAAACAGTTGAACATTTCACCTATCATGCATACTACTGAAACACACTAATGCAGTAGTAAAAATAGGTAGGGGTTATGTGTGTCACTTGCATTTTTTGAAGATCATGACGTTTCACTTCTCTCAACTAAGCACGTAGTTCTTCGTACAAACTATAGCACAAAAATAACATAACATAAACATATCATTCAAACACAAGCAGACAAATCAAACAATTAAAAGGTGTTTGAGGTTGGTGATCTTGTTTGGTTGCATTTGCGCAAAGATCGTTTTCCTGATTTGCGCAAGTCTAAGTTAATGCCACGTGCTGATGGTCCTTTTAAGGTGATAGAGAAAATCAATGATAATGCATATAAACTTGAGCTTCCTGCAGATTTTGGTACGGTAAGTCCTACATTTAACATTGCAGATTTAAAACCTTACTTCGGTGAAGAAGATGAGGTTGCGTCGAGGACGACTTCAATTCAAGAAGGGGAGCATGATGAGGACATCCCATCTATTGATACACCCGCTGTACCTACAGCGGAACACATACAAGGACCCATCACTCGAGCTCGTGCCAAGCAACTTAACTATCAGGTACTTTTGTTTCTTGGAACTCTTTCTCACATACATGAGAATATGATGCTGCCTAAATCAGATATGTTTGTTACTCTTAGGAATGATGGACCTAGCATGGATGAGAGGGACAAGCATTGGAGCATGATCGTGCATGGAGATGGCAGCATGCGTTTGAGGATTGAAGAAGACGCCACGAGTGGAGATTTCAGAACTTTGAAGCCACCATAATGGAGGATGAAGACTTGGACGAAATATACAAAGAGCTACTTCATAATTTCGTCCATAGATACATATGGTGCTGCGTCACTTCTATTTTTGGGCCAGGCCCATGTAATTTTCGCAGCAAATAAGACAGCCACTTTTAGGAGTCCGAATTTGAGGAGAAAAGGCCTGTTAGGGATCCGTTCGACCACCCAATCCATGGCTGGTCGCACCCCTACCTTTTCCTCCTCAAATACCCCCCGTAGCCGTCATTAGAACTCGGATTTTGTTTAGACTAAAAGTTAGCCATTGCTGCAACTACGAGCTCGACTTTTGAGGCCAATCGCCCAGAAGAAGACCGCCTATTCGGAATCCCACCTGTTGAATAAAGCATACATCTTTCATCCGCAATATCTTGATTGCTGTATTAGTTCTTACTTGTTCTCGATTTCAGGTAGGAATTAAGACCCTCGCTGGTCAGGCTGATCGTGCATCCGCAAGATCAGTAACTCTCGGAGATTGTCCTAGCGATTGCATTGGCGCACGAGCTTCGCACGTGTAGTCGGATCGTCAAGCACGAACTCCACCCACCAAATCGACATATCAAGATCTCATCGAAAGATCGGACACCTTTGCCCTATCAAGGGGCCAGGCTCCCTCACACCATGGCGGCGCGGCCAGGCCCTTGGGCACGCCAGCCTGGCGTGTGGGGTCCTGGTGGCCCCCCTCCTACTCTTCTTCGGATCTCTGGAAGCTTCCGGGTAAAATAAGACTTCAGGAACTTGTTTCATCCAATTCTGAGAATATTTCCTGTGTATCACTTCTGAAACACAAAAACGGCAGAAAACAGGGAACTGGCACTGTGGCAACTCGTTAATAGGTTAGTTCCGGAAAATGAATAAAAGTGCCACGAAGTGTAACGAAACAATAGGCAAATGGTGTAAAAACAAGCATGGAGCATCAAAAATTATAGATACGTTGGAGACGTATCACCAGGTTAAGAAGGCCGGCTCTGCCCGAAGGGCTGGCTGCGCCAGCAGCCGACTGGTGACTCCATCGAGGAGAGTTAGAGCCGAGCGATGAGGATAAGATTCATCCAACGGCTGTTTCGCCGAAAGTGGCTTGGCCCCGACAAGATCGATAGAGGCGAAGGATGGGCATGACGCAAGCCACATCCAGACTTCACCAACCAGCGAGCAAGAGCCTTCCCCACAAAAGGATCTGAGGCAAAAGGGAGGGCATATGCCTCCCAGATGCCGGTCCAAGGGGGAAAAGGCGCTTTATAAAGTGCCATCGTTAGACGAGGACAGAGGAGGGGCCAGAAGATCACGCCGAAGGCGCAGCCACGGAGGAGCCGGCAGCCGGATAGCCAGCCACTTAACCTGTAACCAGACCCCCGCCTATATAAGGGGGTCTGGACTCTTAGTCTAGGGAGATCCGATCTTCTTCTTCTTCCTCTAGACTGAACAGCTTGAGGAGCGTTGTAACCACTGTGAAGATAATACGAAACAAGGCAAGAAGTAGGGGTTTTACCTCCGGCGTGGAGGGCCCTGAACCTGGGTAAACCAAGGTGTCTCAGTTGGCACAATCCCGAGCCTGACCCATCGCCGCACACCATCGAGCCCCTTCGTTAAGCCATCCCCATGGCTACTGTGTCTAAATCCCCACGACAGTTGGCGCCCACCGTGGGGCAATGCGCGGTGGCGACCGGAGTCAAGTTCCGGCTGGGACCCTCATCGGCTCTCGGCGAGAAGGTCGCCTCTATCCTTGTCTGGAGGTTCGGCACCTTCGACTGCATCAGCGACAACTTAGCCTGCCTCAAGGATGGCCTCGGCGATAGCGGCTCCTTCCTCGACGTCGACAGCCACCGCTTCTACGTCGCCAAGCCCTTCCCAGAGGAGGTAACCGATGTGCTTGACCCTCTCTGTGACACAGGTTCAGACTGCAGTGAAAGCAGTGACCTTTGTGCCATGGTCGAAGTGCTGGCCCTGGAGGAAGATGGTGGCGGCGACCTACCGCACACCACGCGCCCGCCGCTCGAACGCCCACCTCTACAGGAGCAAGATCTTCCACCTCCAGAGCGGGACATGTTGGACGCCGCCATCACAGACCTGCGCGCTCCACTCGACCTCACCGCCGATCTAGTCAAGCTCTCTGAGGATATGGAGCGGACGCGCCGTAACCTCCTCAAAGAAGTGATCAGCGTCGAAGACACTCGTCGGCGCATCCTGTCCATGCTCCACGAGTACAACACCGCCCAAGGCTACACCCCGGCCGGAGATGGTCCCAGCCGCGCGAGACAAGTTCGTCAACGAGGCCGCGAGCTGGGCGCAGAGTTGAACCAGGCAGCGCCCTCGGCAAAGCTGCCTCCTGTCATCGCCAAACCAACCTACAGCACGCCCACGAAGAACCTCCGTGCCGTGCACTACATCACCTCTGAACTGGCCGGACTGAGTGGCGAGGACTTGCGGGAGAAGCAAGCCCGGCTCTAGGAAATCCTGGACGCTGCCGATCTGCAGCAGCAGGCAATGGAGCCGCACGGAGAGGCGAGCGGCACACAGCACGACAACCACATCATCGTAGCTGGCCAAAACAAGTCGCGGGCGCAGGCTTCATGACCCAATCATGGCCCAGCGGAGCACAGCCGGAGCAACTGAGCTCCTGGCAAAAGCAGTGGAAACCATCACACCCAGCATTCTGGCCACCACAGCCGGCAGCCCCGAGATCCGGCTGCGGTCACCAGCAAGCCGTGCAATCACCCTTGGCCAGATGCGGCGGAGCCGGCATGCGGCAAGTCTGCAGCGCAAGTGGCGCTGGCTCTAGGAGCCGGCCAAGGCGCCCAATGTAGCGCCCTGCCTTATCAAAAGATAGAACTCCTGTGTATCTGTGCCATTCCCTGGATCAGTAGATAGCACCACAGTACAAAATATAGTAATCATTGCAATAGCATCAATATTACAATGTAAATCCAGTTACATAGGTCTTCAACCTTACGATTACACAGCATAAAGCATAGTTGCAGTGAGCTTCCATCTTCATCAAGTGCCACAGGCAGACGTGCTGGAATGTAAGCTCGAGATCCTACTCCTGGTTCCTTACTCGAAATAAAACCTGCATGTTTGAATATGCAGCCCCAGAGGGGTCAGTACAATGATGTACTGGCAAATGACACATATTTGGTGGCTGTTGTGAAAGAACTAGCTACATGACATTTTGCTGGTGGGTCTCATAGGCTGATTTGCATAAAGCCAATTTTATCCTAAAATCCTTTTTAATACTTTCTTTCAAAATTTTATTTTTCAAGGGTCAAGACAACCCCCATACATTACATACTGGCCGGTATGTAGTTTCTGGGCGAAACTCAACATAGCTTTGAAGTACAGAAACCACCACCCCTCGGAGTGTATGGCCCTGAGCCTTCTCCTAATTGTTGCTAGTCAAGTTTTAAGGCATTCAGAAAAGGTGATGAGATTCCTCCGTACATTCCATGTCTAGAGACTCAACTGTCCATAACTGTGGACACGGCTAATCGATTAGTTTTGACACCTTGCAAGGGTTGTGCACTTTCACCTTACGATTCATTTTATGCCCATACATAAAATGAAACGAGACCTTTTAGAAGGAGAGGGTAACTAACTGGCAAGCTCCGTTCCCAACCTACAATTCAACTACCAGCCACTTCTTGCACACAAGTTGCACCCTCACATCTAATCAGTCAAGACAGAGCCCATAATGTCATAAGGCTGCACTGGAAATACTCTAAGCATGGAAGACATAGTAACCTCTTTGTTCCTGGGTGGCCATCCCGAGCGGCATTCTGAACCCACATCCTCTCGACGAGGCATGTGTCCCAGAACCCACCTACTTCGCCACCTCTTATCAAACCAATCCACCTAGGTGTTTCATTTTAGTTGAAGTTCTTAATTTGTTCACAAAAACACTTTTAACGAGTGATCAAAGCATGGCATCAATATTTTTAAAAGTATTTAGCATCCTAACATGTGGGGTTTGAGGGGTAGCTACACACTACTAGGATCTAAGCATTTGATAAAACAGTTGAACATTTCACCTATCATGCATACTACTGAAACACACTAATGCAGTAGTAAAAATAGGTAGGAGTTATGTGTGTCACTTGCCTTTTTTGAAGATCATGACGTTTCACTTCTCTCAATTAAGCACGTAGTTCTTCGTACAAACTATAGCACAAAAATAACATAACATAAACATATCATTCAAACACAAGCAGACAAATCAAACAATTAAAAGGTGTTTGTTTAATAATTTAGATTTATTGAGATGTTATGATAGAAAGATATGGCAAAGGAAATATGAATTGTGAGATATGGATTTGAGAGCTTAGCTGGGGAAGATCAATATGATTTGAGAGAGAATTGGATTAGGCATAATATAATTGATGAAGTTTTTATGCTTTATTAAAGCATATAAGATTTTTAGGAATTGCTCTTGGGAAATAAATTACACAAGAGTCAATTTGTGCAACTACAACACTATTGAGTAAATGTGACACAAATTACTCTTAAATAGCATCTATTGCACTTAGAAACTAGTCTAGGTTTTAAGAATGCTTGAACTACTCGATTAGCACATTTGCAAGTTGAATAGTTCAATACATGTGAGCAAAACTAAGTAGGCATTGGATTGGGTATGAATGGTTGATATTTGAGGACATGGCTCAAATGGTTCATTGATCAACATGGTGTATAATCACATACTATGGTACGGGTTATAACAACTCCACATTAATAGAACCTAAGTTTGAGATGAATTCATATTCTACTCAAGTAGCACAAATGCAATTTGAGTACATATATGAATTAGACAAAATATTTTGACAAAGTCTTTATGCTTTATCAAAGCATATTGAATCTGGGAATATCTCATGTGGGTAAATCACATAAGAGACAAAATAGTGCAATAGCCATACTATTGAATAAGTGTAACAACAATTATTCTTAAATAGTATATATTACACTTAGGCAATGGGCTAGGATTCATGAAGCATTGAGTTACTCAATTAACTCATTTGTTAATTGAATAGTTCAATGCAAGGCTAAGATTAAGTAGACATGAATAAATGGCTATAGGTAATGGATATGTATAGATGATATTTGAAAACATGGCTTAAGGTTCCTAATGAGTAAATGGGATTGGGTTAAGTACTATGATGTTGATTTGATCAATACCATGGTAGCAAAGGTAGAAACTAAGATTGAAAGTATCACACTTTACTCAAATGACACATTTGTAATTTGGATAAGTGGGTACTATGCAAGATAGGTCTAAGTAGATATGATCTTAATGAAGATGTTGTTTAGATAACATTGATGACTAGGTATGATCGTAGGGTTTTCTAAAGTAGAAGGAATCATTGATTGAAATAGAAATAGAATTAATCTATATAGGAATAATCAAATTCTCATATTAGAATTTGAATAATTGTGACATGGTTCAAGAAAATTATGGGAGTGATGCTACTGGATAGCTTGCAGTAATACAAAGTCACTGCAATTGGAATCACTCTATAATAAGTTATAGAATTTGGATTATCACCAGAATAGTAATTTGGACAAATTTGAATGCACAAAGTGTGTGCACGTATCAAATTTGGATTTTCTTGATCCTATGATATTCTACATGATTAAAGGATTCCAAAGACTACAAATTTGTAATTTTTGGATGGACAGAACTAAAGATATGAATTTATCAAGCTAACAGAAGGTTTGATTCCAATTTGAAAATAGTTTCAAATTTAACCCATAAAATATGAATTATTATTGTACTGCTGGATTCTAGATGTTCTAAGGATTCCAACGGGATATTATTTGTTATTTTTGGACACAGGAATCAAAAGATATGAATTTTGCAAGATTGGGATCAAATCTGATTTGAAATTCTAATTCGAATTCGTTTTAATTCAGACAGGGCCACGTGGCTGCTTTTGATTAGCCCATACCGGTTCGGATGGATTAGCTCTGTGGTGCGTTGGATTAAAAGGGGATTGGACGGATCTGATTCACCCGTACCCCTTTGTTAAGTGAATCTGTCTGGGGCATTAGATCAAGATCTAACGGTGCAGAAGAAGGGGAGGGAGATCTCACTGATTAGGGTTCCGGCAGGGGCTTCCCGGCGAGGAGCGGCCCAGGTGGTTGACATCACCGGCGTTCTAGAAGTCCCCGGAGGCGATGGAGTTGTGCACGGCGTGCGGGAGAGTGTGGCGGACTTGGTAGCGTGATTGCCATGGTCGATTGCTTCCCAGAGCGTCGACGGGGTACGACCGGAGGTGTTCAAGGCAGCGGCGAGCTTCGGGTGCGGACGCAATGCTTGTTTCCCTGCGAGTTAGAACCAACCGAGGCCATCAGGAAGTGCGCCGGGGCTAAAGGAAGGGGAAGAGGCCAGAGGGGAAAGTCGGGGTACCTCGCAGATGTCGGAATCGACGGTTTATGCGGACGGTCTCCGCAGGTTCCGGCGAGCGATTTCATCAGCCTTGCGGCGATGCAGGAGGGGAAAATGAGGGAGAAGGTAGAGGGGAGTGTGGGCTTTATATAGGCGCGGAGGGTCGTTGGTTAAGGCAGGGAGTAATTGGAATTTTAAGAGGGGAGTAATTGGTCTGCGGCGAGGTTAACGCGAGGAAGAAACGGCTGGAGGAAGGAGGAGATGACGTGGCCTGGCAGTGGGGTCCACTCATCAGCGAGGGAGAGGGGAAGATAAGGTACGGCTTTGGAATAGAATAGATGGGCCGCGGGTTCGTTTTTCCTGCTGGGCTGAAGGGTTCCTCGGGGTCCGTTATATATATATTTTTTTCTTCTTTTCTCTTTTCTGTTTTCTTATTTCTTTTATATCTTTTGCATATTTGGTTCAAATTGCTTCAAACCAACTTCATAAATTTTGTAAAATTCACAGCAAGGTTTTAAACCAACATCAAACATGTTTTCAGAACCAAAACAAGGTTTGTAGTAAAAGATCTTAATTAAGCATAATGGCTTTGCTCAAATTTGTAGTAAAAGATCTTAATTAAACATGTTTTCAGAACCAAAACAATGCTGAAATTTGTAGCTGCGGTTGCTCAACATCTCGGCATCGGAGGCGAACGGGAGGACGGTGCTAGGTACTCCTGGTGCCAGCCCAGGACCCAGGTCCATCCTTCCTCCATCGCTTGGCAGGCTACCTTTCCTCATCCTCCACTGGACCAATCCATTAGATCTGATGGTGGGGTTGGGGCTGTGGCTGATGGTGCACGGGCTCGCGTCGGCTACTTGGCATGCGGCATGGTGAGCTAGCTGCAGCCTCTCAAATTCTCCCCAAAAGGCGTCGGCACGCGCGAGCAGGCGGGAGGCGAGGCCTTCGGGTTGGAGTGGTCAAGAGAACGAGAGGGGCTGAGACGGTGAGTCGCTGTGGCGGCGTCAAACCGCATGACGCCGACGGTCTCATATGCATACATGCTGCTCCGGTCTGCTTTTTCCTAGCGATCGATCCGCTGCCTGCTTGCGTGCTGATTGCTGTTGCCTTCATGTAGCTATGATGGACCAATATGGGTGTGTACCAGGCTATCGGCCCGGTAATAATCCATGGAAAGCAAGTACGATTGGAAAACTTGCGTAAGTTCTTAACCTCAACTTATATCGCATTGTAGTACTTCATTGTATTGTACCCACACAAGGTGCATGAAATCTTCCGGTGGATGGTATTTGTCAAGTTTTTTGCAGTCGAGAAATCCGGCCGGTAAACGGATATCTCGAAATAGGCTTTCGCCCCGCTATATTAATATAGCAACCACACGATACAACAAAGTGCTGAGGCCTCAGCACAATCAAGCCCAAAAGAAAAAGAGAGAAAAAAGAAAAGAAAATAATGCCAAAACCGGCGAATCAACGAAAACAAAGATGACCCGCAGCCGCTGCGTCAACCGGAGAATTCCCACCACGCTCCTAGCACTTTAAAACGCCACATACCAAGCAACACCTCAAAGAAGGAAAGTGACGATGACGATGCTTACTGCCCGGGCTTATCCTAGGGTTTCCCCTGGTACGCTACGAGGAATAGGGAAGAGGTACACCCGACGCCCTTCAAGAAGGAAAGGCGACACCCGCAAGCGTCACCGCGTCGGTGTCGAGATGACATGGATTTCTCCCGACCCCCAAAAAACCACACCTTGAAAAATCCAAAGTGCTCCACCAAGCTTGCCACCCACCAACGCGCCACCACGGCCTTGCAATCACCATCGTCGTCTCACCGTGAACCATGTTGCGAGGCCAGCAAGACAGAAAAGAGAGAACTCCTACGAGGGAAGCAGTACAGTACCAAGCCGGAGGGAATGACCTCCACCACCATCGGTGGTAGCCGACCGGATGCAGCGGCAGGGACAACCAGGCCCATACTGGCCTGGTGGTCGGGCCTCAATCGGGCTCGTAAAGCCCCGCCACCGCATTGCAGCAAGCAAGCCACCGTCACTGCCACCCAGCCCCGAGGACCCGCTCCTCCGACCGCCGGGGGCGCCGCCACCGTGCCTGAGGCAGCCCAGCCAGACCGAGATGGGCCCAAAGGGCCCAGATCTGGGCCGGTAGGGCGCCGCCTGCCGCGCTCAGGTGACCAGCCGACAAACCTCCGGCTACCACGGCCGCCCTGCCGCCAAGAGGCCGCTCCATCGCCACCAGGAACACCCGAGCCGCGCCCGGACCGGAGACGGCCGAAACACACCGCCACGGGCCGCCGTGCACCGCGCCACCACTCCACGCGCGCGGGGAAGGACCGGCCGCCGCCGCCGGCACCGCACAGGCAACGCCCGGCGGCCTACGCCTGCGGCGGCGGAGAGGAGGAAGGGAGAGGGGGCTGGAAGATGGTGGCTAGGGTTTGCCCCTGCTCGCCCGCGCGGGGGCGAGACAAGAGCGAGGGTTGTGACCAGACACGACACTTTAAACGAATATCTCAGCATGCCAGGTAAATGGGGTTACCGGCTAAAAAAATTCCAAAACTTTTTCAAAAATTAAATCAAACAAGCATCCTTAATAGGTAGGTATATCTAAGAATTTGAATTTAAGAGTTGGTTTTCAAATTTGTCCAGTAACTGGTCGGGATTTACAGTTACAGCGATAGATGGTAGTCCTGAACATCCTTGGACATTTTTCTCAAACTAACTTGTCGGTGTAATGGATACCGGGGTATCCCGGTCCACCTGCTCCTGGGCCCCGTCATCGGCCCATCTTCAGCCCAGGAGATAATCAACAATCTTCGGTGCGGAGAAGACCCTCACGAGGAGGCGCCTCGTGAGGAGAACGACGACGGAAACCGCTAAGGACCAGAAGACCTCCTCACGAGCCTCTGCTGGTGAGGAGATGACGCACGCCCACGCCGACTCAGCACGTTTTCGTGCGGAGCAAGAAGGGCAACGGGCAGAAGACCGCGTACCGCCCACGCTACCCCCGACAGGGAGGAGACCAAATTTCTCTGTGCCTGCCCAAAGCGGCACAGTGGCAGTTGGCCACCCCCCTAAATATAGCATGGACGGTGCAGGGCGCCAGAGGAGGACGTCAGCCTCCTCCACCCACTCCTGTGGACCGGCGCCGCTACCCTACGAAGACCAAGTCTACCGAAGAGCATAGTCTACAGCTGTCCTCCCCCCTTGGCCGTGTGTGGCAACCCCTTCCCCAAGAAGATAAGGGGAAGGAGGACCTTGGCGCTATAAAAGGAGGGGAGGCCACCCCTTAGGGGGGATCCGGTCTGATCTAATCTTCATCTTCTTCAAGCGGCTAGTTGGGCACGCAGGTTCTTCAACCTCTGGCCAACTAGAGCTTTGTAACCAAGGCCTTGTACTCCTCGCGAGGTGTCGCGTCGTAATACAAGAAGGCAGGAAGTAGGGGTTTTACCTCACCACGAGGGCCCTGAACCTGGGTAAAGCTCGGTCTCCCTCTCTGCAGTGCGTTGCGCGTCCGACAATCGAGGCTTCCGTCACCGTGTTTCGTTGCGATCCAAGATCTCACACGTTCAGCCCCCTGCGTTCGAATCTTCGGGTCCGTCGCGTGGTACCCGTGTTCTTGCGACACGAAATCCATCGACATTTGGCGCGCCAGGTAGGGGGCTATGGTGTTTTTTCTTCTAGATCTGCTTCGACATGGCCGACGCCAACGCAAGGCTCGAGCGTCTTCGCCGTCGCAACGCTGCTCGGGGGCAAACCGAGCCCATCTTCCGTCGTCGTGAAGCTTCGGCCGAGGAGGAAGAGGAGGAAGATCTGGAGTCCTCCTACCTCCCGTCCGGGCAGACAGAGCCTTCACTCTCATTCACCGCCACCGCCACTTCTCGTGCTCGTTCTGGGAGTCAACTGTCTCCTGCGCAGGCGCTCGCCATGGCGCAGGAGCTGTTGCGCTATCAACCCACCGACGACGGGCGTGAGGGGTGGCGCGCTCGAATCGCCGAGCTCGTCGCCATCGCCAACGAAGACCCGGCCTTGGGAGGAGCCCAGGGCGCGGGGCATCCAGATCCGGCGGCGGGGCATCATGCCCCGGGCGCCGGAGATGGGATGGCCAACAAGGCCAAAAAGGTGGTTTCCCGCGCCGCATCTTCGCCGCGCGGGGAGCCCAGCTGCCAAATCGTCCAGCGCGCTCCGGAAGACGCACGCGTCTCCCTCGAGCGCCGCCGCGAAAATCATGATCGCGCCATCGATGACATCGGCGAGGCTGGCAAGAACGTCAGGACCCCTGGCGTCCCGATCTACAACCCCGGGTGTCTTGCCCTCACTCGCCAGCAGCGCTACGTCGTCTGGCCTGACAAGTTCAAGCCCGACATCGCCACGCGCTACGACGGGACCACAAATCCTGTCGAATTCCTCCAACTCTACGTCGTCGCCGTTCAGGCTGCGCGTGGAGATCAGCGCGCCATGGCCAATTGGTTCCCCATGGCCCTCAAGGACGCTCCGCGGACTTGGCTCATGAATCTTCCTCACGAATCCGTGACTTCGTGGAAGGATTTATGTCGTCAGTTCGTTGCCAACTTCATGCCCACGTACGAGCGCCCCGCCACCAAGAACGATCTTAAGGCGGTGCGACAGTACAAGGGCGAGACGCTTCGTCAGTACATCCAGCGCTTCAGTCAGATGAGGAACAAGATTCCCAGGATCTCCAATGAGGAGGTCATCTCCGCATTCTCCACGGGCGTCTCCGACGTCAAGATGCGGGAGAAGCTGTCCGTGAATGATGAGCTGACTTCCGTCGTCAGGCTCTTCGAGATCGCCGACCGCTGCGCCAAGGCTGAGGAGGGGAGGCTCTTCGTGCACAATCTGCCGGAGGCGCCTCCCCCGAAGCCGAAGTCCAAGGACCCCAAGCGAAAGGAGGCTGCTGCCCTCGTGGCAGAGCCAGATCATAAGCAACGGCGCGGGGACCGCTCCGATCGCGATAAAGGTCGCCGTCGCCGCTACTGCCTCATCCACAAGAAGGACACCCACAATACTGAGGATTGTTGGATTGTCCGGAAGTTTCACGAGGAGAACGGCGTCTCCAAGCGTCGTGGGGGTGGCCGCAGCAACGGCAAGAGTGGGTCCCGGGGCGATCGCCGCGACGACGACCGCGAGGAAGGTCGCCGCCGTGGGGGTCTGTCTCGAGACGATCCCGAGCCGCTGCCGCTGCCCCCACCAGCCAACGATCGTCGGGAAGAGAACCAGGGGGCTATCAAGAGCCGCGAGACTTTGTCGCTTGCCTCATGGGTGGAGCTCAGGCTCCTCTGTCAAATCGGCACTTCAAACAGCTGTCGCGAGAGATCGCGGCGGCACAGCCTAACTTCGGCAATCGCCTGATGAAGTGGTCGACGTGTAAGATTGGCTTCGACGAGGAGGATCATCCGGCTTCCACAAGGGGCGTGGGCACAATCCCCCTCTTGTGCACGCCAACCATCAACAACGTCGCCGTCAATCGCACTCTCATCGACGGAGGGGCGGGCCTCAACATTATCTCCGTCGAGATCTTCGAAAAAATGCAGGTGCCATACCATCGGCTCATGCCGACTCGGCCGTTCTTCGGGGTAACCGAGGGATCTACAACGCCAATTGGGCAGGTAAGCCTGCCCGTCACCTTCGGCACCCGGGACAACTACAGGACGGAAAGCCTCGACTTCGACGTCGCCTACATCGCCCTGCCATACAATGCCATCCTCGGCTACCCAGCCTTGGCTAGGTTCATGGTAGCAACGCATCATGGCTTCAACGTCCTCAAGATTCCGGGCGCCAACGGCACGATCACCGTGCGCTGCAACGAGAAGGATGCTCTACGATCAGTTGAGCATGTTTACCGCGAGGCCGCCGCCATGTTCCCCGCCGACGAAGACCTACTGGAACACTCCGGTGACCTCGCGAGGAAGAAGCAGCTCGTATCCCAAGAGCGGGCTGTAGCGAAGAAGGCCTCTCTCGAGCCCCTACCTCTGGGTTCGACAGGGAAGAAGTTCGCCGCCTCTGCATCGCCTACTCCAAGCGAGGACCTAGACCACCCCATGGTCGACTTGAGCATTGGGGAAGCTGCGGTACCCTCAGGGAGGAGGCCCCAGTTTACCCAAGAGCGCTCGACAACTAAGAAGGTCCCGCTACTGGCTGGGGGCTGCGAAAGCTTCGTCACCATCGGGGCAGGGCTTTCCCCCAAATAGGAAAGCGCGCTCGTCACCTTCCTGCGGGCAAATTCTGACATGTTCGCTTGGACTCCGTCGGATATGCCCGGTGTTCCCAAGGAGGTGATTGAGCACCACCTAGCCGTGTGCCCTCAGGCACACCCCGTGAAGCAGAAGACTAGGAAGCAAGTGCAAGAGAAGCAAGACTTCATCGTCAAGGAGATAGAGAAGCTGAAGAGGGCCAAGTTGATACGCGAGGTGGCCCACCCCACCTGGATTGCTAATCCGGTGGTCGTCCCAAAGGCTAACGGCAGTGGGCGCCTCTGCGTGGACTTCACAAGTCTCAACAAGGCCTGTCCCAAGGATCCATATCCCCTCCCGAGGATAGATCAAATCGTCGACTCCACCGCCGGCTGCGACCTCCTTTGCTTCTTAGATGCATTCTCCGGCTATCATCAGATCAAGATGGCAAAGGAGGACGAAGAGAAATCCGCCTTCATCACGCCCTGCGGCGTGTACTGCTATGTCTGCATGCCCTTCGGCCTGAAGAACGCAGGAGCTACATTCCAAAGGCTCATGCGTAAGGCCCTGGGGGCTCAGATGGGAAGAAATGCGGAAGCCTACGTCGACGACATCGTCGTCAAGACTCGCGAGGGTCACACCTTCATCGAGGATCTGGAGGAGACATTCGTCAACTTGAGGAAGGTAAACATCAAGCTCAACCCCGCCAAGTGCGCCTTCGGCGTACCGTCGGGGAAACTGTTGGGATTCCTCGTGTCCAATCGCGGGATAGAGGCGAACCCCGACAAGGTCAAGGCCATTGAAGAAATGCGTCCTCCGCGTAATCTCAAGGAAATGCAACGCCTCGCGGGGTGCATGGCAGCCCTGGGACGCTTCATCGCGAGGAGTGGGGAAAAAGCTTTGCCCTTCTTCAAGCTCATGAAGCGCACCGGGAAGTTCGAGTGGACTCCGGAAGCCGACAAGGCCTTCGCCGAGTTAAAAAGGTACCTCACGAGTCCACCGATCATGGTTGCCCCTACCCCCCGCGAGCCCTTGCTACTCTACATCGCGGCAACTCCAAGGACTGCAAGTGCCGTTCTCGTCGCGGAGCGGGACGTCAAGGTACTCGCCAGAAAGGAGGTCACTCCTCCCAGCTCGGGGGCTCCTCGCGAGGAAGAGGCTGCTTCACTTCCCGCCCCTCGAGAGGAGCCGCCCGAGGGGTCTTCACCGACCGAGCCGCTCTTTCAGAGCAACGCTCAAAAGCCTCCTGAGGGGGAGCCTTCCGAGGGGGTCGTTAAGGTGCAAAAGCCTGTGTACTTCGTCAGCACGGTACTGCGCGACGCGCGGGAACGCTACACAATGCAGCAAAAGCTGCTCTACACCTTGCTCATCGCCTCGCGGAAGCTACGCCACTACTTCCAGGGTCACCCGATTAAGGTGGTAACCGATCGGCCCCTGGAAACCGTCCTGCGCAACCCCAATGTCACCGGGCGGGTGGCTGAGTGGGCTGTGGAGCTGCAACCCTTCGAGATCTCCTTCGAAACTACAAAGGTAATCAAGAGCAAGGCTTTGGCCGAGTTCACTGCAGAATGGACTGATCCGTTCGTAGACGAGCCTCCAGAGGTGGAGTCTACTCTCCCTGGAGAGGAGGCCCCGGGCCTCTGGGTCATGCATTTCGACGGTGCCTTCAACCTTCCGGGCGCGGGAGTAGGTGCCGTCTTAACCTCTCCCTCTGGAGACAAGCTTTTCTACGCTGTGCAGCTCTGCTTCGGGTCGGAACACAAGGTCTCCAACAACATCGCGGAGTACGAAGGACTACTTGCTGGCCTAAGGGCAGCAAACGCTTTGGGCATCAAGCGCCTCATCGTCAAGGGAGATTCACAACTGGTTGTGAACTTCTCAAACAAGTGCTACACTCCAAAGGATGAGCACATGGCGGCTTATCTCGAGGAGCATCGAAAGATGGAAAAACGCTTCCAAGGCTTGGAGCTGAAGCACATCCCGAGGGGAGAAAATGTGGAAGCTGACGAGATCGCCAAGCGCGCCTCTCATCGCCTGGCGCAGCCCGCCGGTGTCTTCGAGGAGCGTCTCTTCAAGCCGTCCGCCTCTCCGTCAACATCCAAACCACCTCCTCCTTCTGCTTTGCCGCCACAGCCAGAGCAGGGGGCTCCGGATTGCGGGCCTCCTTCGGGTGACCGCGTCCTCCTGGCACTGGCTCGGCAGGAGCGAGTGGATTGGATCATCGAGCTCAAGGCCTACCTCATCAGCAGTAGGCTTCCTGAGGATGAAGAGGAGGCCGAGAGGATCGTGCGGCAAGCTTCGGGCTACTGCGTCAAGGACGGTGACTTGTACCGGCGTCGCCCAAATGGCGTCGCTCTGAAGTGCATATCTACTCACCAAGGCCAAGAGCTTCTAAGGGACATCCATTCCGGCGAATGTGGGAACCACGCTTCAGCCGCGACTCTAGCTGCGAAGGCATATCGAAGCGGCTTCTACTGGCCTTCGGCGCTCGGAGATGCGTCGGAGATGGTCAAGAGGTGTGAGGCGTGCCAATTCCACGCCAAGCAGATACATCAGCCGGCGCAAGAGCTGCGCACCATCCCACTCACTTGGCCCTTTGCAGTTTGGGGGCTGGACATCCTCAGTCCATTTCCCAGAGCGCAAGGGGGCTATCGCTACCTCTACGTCGCCATCGACAAGTTCACCAAGTGGGTGGAGGTGGAACCGGTGTGCACAATCCCGGCCAGGTCCGCCGTCAAGTTCATCCGTGGACTGGTCTGTCGCTTTGGTGTGCCTAACCGCATAATCACCGACAACGGCAGCCAGTTCACCAGCGGCTTGTTCCGGGAATACTGCGCATCGACCGGCATCAAAATCTGCTTCGCCTCCGTCGCCTACCCCAAGAGCAATGGCCAAGCCGAGCGTGCCAACGCTGAAGTACTCAAAGGACTCAAGACGAAAAGCTTCAACGCCAAGCTCGAAGCCTGCGGCAAAAAATGGTTAGACAACCTCCAATCCATCTTGTGGTCCATCAGGACTACCGCCACCAAGCCCACCGGAGAAACCCCTTTCTTCTTGGTCTACGGGGCGGAGGCTGTTCTTCCCACCGACGTCAAGTTCGGGTCGCCAAGAGTGCTCGCCTTCGACGAAATTCGCCAAGAGGACCTCATCAAGGACCGCCTCCTTCTGCTCGAAGAAGCTCGGTGCCAAGCCGCGCTCCGCGCCGCAAGGTACCAGCAAGGACTACGCCGCTACCATAGCCGCCATGTTCGAGCAAGAACTCTGGAGGTCGGCGACCTGGTGCTGAGGAGAATACTCTCTCGCGAGGGCCTACACAAGCTGTCTCCACTGTGGGAAGGACCCTTCAAGGTGACGCACATCGCCAGGCCTGGCTCGGCGCGGCTGGAAACCGCAGAAGGCATGCCAGTGGGGAACCCGTGGAACATAGCTCATCTGCGAAAGTTCTACCCTTAGGTTCCTCACGAGGAGAAAAAGACCGTTTTCACGGCACTTGTATCAGCTCAATCTGCTCTTAAGCACTGATATTAAGTTAAAGCACAATATAGCGCCTCTGCTTCGGCATGACATAAAAATGGCATGAAGTCCATTTATTTTCTGTTGTACTCCTCGCGGAAGGGGGCTAGGCACGGTGTCTATGCTGGGGCCTTCGCCCGGAAAACAGCAAGCCCGAAAAACCTGAAGGGAGCGAGCTCTGGTCGGGGGCGACGGCCCCATTAACGATCACCTCTGGATGCCCATGGTGCTTAGTTCCTCGCGAAGTGCTCCAGAAAATAAAAAATCTTCGAGGAAAAGTCCAAGGTGTGCCCATGGCACCCGCTAAGGACCTACCCCTCGTGAGCGCCCCTCACGAGGGAGCAAAGACGCGTCGATGCATCAGCATCCGCAGGAAGATTCCCTCTCACGAGGAAGGCCTAACGTGGCAGGATTATTGAAGACCAAGGCCGCTCCGATAAATCTTGCGAAGGAGACGCAGATCCGGAGGTCCGCGCCAGGCCCTTCACCTCATGAGCAACCCTTGTGAGGTGTCGACGGTCTCTGGGATCTCTTAAGCGTCGACGTTTTCACGTCCGTGAGGGTCCAGCTTCCCTCAACGACGAGGAATGCCCCGTGAATCGCCACGCGCGGCAATTTGCTCTTAGCTGCTGGCACAGATAGTGCCGCGCTCCTCCACGACGGAGAAGGTCCCTGTGCCGGTCACAGGGGCATCTTATTTGCCTTCTTTTTTCGTTTGTTTTACCGACTTATTTTTCCATTTTCGGGGATTTGGGGTTTTTTCTTTTCCAACTCTTTCTTCAACTTCTTGTCTCAGGAATCGTCCATTGTGTCATCGGCGCCGAACCCGTCCCGAGCTCTGAGGTGGAGGGAGGCTTCCCGTCGATACCTGCAGCTCGCCAGGGCTCTCGAGCAAGCAAATGGCCGAGACAGTGAAGGACAGCAAGATTAAGCAACTGGATTTCATTAAAGCGCCCCCAGAGGGGGAAGGAGCAAAGCACGGCGGGGCATTCCCCGCCGGCAAGGACTACACAGCGAAAAGGGGAGGAGACTAGCTCCCCTCCCCAGAAGACTACCGCCCAGGACCTCCTCTTCACTGCGCCGGGAGCTGGGGGTAGGTGCGGCGGACGCCGTCGGTGGTGAAGATCCGCACCATCGCCTCCAGGGTCCCCAGCTTGAAGCGGAAGACGAGGCGGTCGCCGATGCGAAGGCGGCAGCTGAGGGCGAAGGGCCTCCAACGGCCGGAGAGGACGACGTTGCCGGTCGGCCCGAAGAGGATGTCCACAGGCTAGAAGAGATCTGGCCTGCTCTGCTCCCCCAGGGCGATCTCCCCGGCGGCTGGGCCGTGGGCGTGAAGCACCCTCCGGATGGCGTCGGGCAACCGGAGGGAGTTGAACCCCGGGGCGTCGACGACGACGAGGAGCTCAAGGAAGCGGGACCCCGGGGCGACGAGGGGTCCCAGCATCGCCGCCGCCAGGTGGCGCGGAGTGGCGATCACTCCGTTCACCGGCGGGGCAGGAAGATCTGCGACAGGGGGAGGGGGCCCAGGGCGGCCTCCACCTCCCGGAGGGCCCGATCGATGCTCCCCGAGGCGCGGGGAGCAGGCACCGCCGTCATCGGCGACGGCGAGTTCAGTGCGCCTCCACGCGCAGGACCCCTGAGGGTCAGGGCGCCGGAGGTCCCCGCGGCGGCACGGCTCGCCTCGCCCTACCGCGGCGCGCCAATGCGGAGGGGGCCGCCGGTGCCGGGCGTCCACTGGGCCGGGACCTTCGCCTTTTTCCCGCTGCCCAGGGGGCGCCCACGGCGCTTCGCCCCAGAGCTTGGACCGGCGGCGGAGTTGGAGGGGTCCATGCTCTCAGGGAAGAAGAAGTGGAGGTGGCACTGGTGGAAGGAGGTGAAGTGCCGACGGTCTCGAGGAGGACCTATTTAAGGGGGGCGTCTGGCGTCGATGCGTCAAATCCTTGCGCGGGAATCGAAGCGTTGGCGCGGCGCTCTGCAGTCAAGCGAAACATCATTACGGCAGGTTGACGCCTCGGAGACCGTAGCGTCACCCGCCGTTTCGTCTCGCCAGCTGCGACCGCGCCACGTGTCCGGAGTCTCTGCTTCTTCACATGGTCCTCTGACCGCGCAGTTGACGCGTGCCGTCGGAGGGCCCAGTCGCTTCGGGGGCCCCCGTCCCTTCGCTTCCTCAAGAGGGCGCGTTGTGGGCCGGGCTCCCGGGGGCTACTGTCGGTGTAATGGATACCGGGGTATCCCGGTCCACCTGCTCCTGGGCCCCGTCATCGGCCCATCTTCAGCCCAGGAGATAATCAACAATCTTCGGTGCGGAGAAGACCCTCACGAGGAGGCGCCTCGTGAGGAGAACGACGACGGAAACCGCTAAGGACCAGAAGACCTCCTCACGAGCCTCTGCTGGTGAGGAGATGACGCACGCCCACGCCGACTCAGCACGTTTTCGTGCGGAGCAAGAAGGGCAACGGGCAGAAGACCGCGTACTGCCCACGCTACCCCCGACAGGGAGGAGACCAACTTTCTCTGTGCCTGCCCAAAGCGGCACAGTGGCAGTTGGCCACCCCCCTAAATATAGCATGGACGGTGCAGGGCGCCAGAGGAGGACGTCAGCCTCCTCCACCCACTCCTGTGGACCGGCGCCGCTACCCTACGAAGACCAAGTCTACCGAAGAGCATAGTCTACAGCTGTCCTCCCCCTTGGCCGTGTGTGGCAACCCCTTCCCCAAGAAGATAAGGGGAAGGAGGACCTTGGCGCTATAAAAGGAGGGGAGGCCACCCCTTAGGGGGGATCCGGTCTGATCTAATCTTCATCTTCTTCAAGCGGCTAGTTGGGCACGCAGGTTCTTCAACCTCTGGCCAACTAGAGCTTTGTAACCAAGGCCTTGTACTCCTCGCGAGGTGTCGCGTCGTAATACAAGAAGGCAGGAAGTAGGGGTTTTACCTCACCACGAGGGCCCTGAACCTGGGTAAAGCTCGGTCTCCCTCTCTGCAGTGCGTTGCGCGTCCGACAATCGAGGCTTCCGTCACCGTGTTTCGTTGCGATCCAAGATCTCACACGTTCAGCCCCCTGCGTTCGAATCTTCGGGTCCGTCGCGTGGTACCCCGTGTTCTTGCGACACGAAATCCATCGACATAACTAAATAGAGTAAGCACATGAAGAGTTAAACCCAAGTAGTCCCTCCTACCCATATTACCTTTCGCAAACACAAATATATCTAGATATATTTTAGAGCTAGATATATCCGTATTTGTAAAATGTAATATGGGTTAAAGGGAGTAGCTTTCTTTCATTGCGGCACAAGCATTATATTCAGTAGTTCAATTCTTTATAACCTAAATAAATATTATTTAAAACCCGTTGCAACGCACGTGCATTTATGCTAGTAGAAATAGAGTTTGAACTCGATTCTTTTTAAAATAGTAAAATAATAGTTTATAAAATAATGATTGAGAAACACACTCAATTTTGGTTTGCAAAAGCAACCCATATTAAATAAAGCAAATTTTGTAAAACAATCTTTTGCAAGCAAGCTTGCATAAAGCTGATTAAGAGCAAGAAAATGATATTTTGATTTTAGGTTTTTCTCAAGGAGGTTCTTTAAGAAAATAATAGAACGTTTAAAAATGGTTTTCTAATAAAGCTTTCAAATAGACTCAAAAGTTTGAAATCCCTGTGAATTTCCAATCAACACAACAAAACAAAAACAAAAAAATTCCCTCAAAATTTGATAAAATCTTGGGATGTTACAGACTACCACCCTTAAAAGAAATCTCGTCCTCGAGATCGGAGAAAGGCTAAAAGGTTTATTGATTCTAATGGAACTAGGGTGCTACCACCCTTAAAAGAAAATTCCTCTTGGTGATATCTTGATGCTTCCTTAGACACTTGCATTTTGTTCCCAGCTTGCATTCACTGTTGTGCCATTTTCTCTGAACCGCACTTCTCAGAAATTTTGATATTCACAACTATGTTCAAAAGTGGGCATACCAAGGGTTCCATCCAATTCTGGTGTTAAGCAGATATCATCCATCGCGTTGTCATCAATAAGGTAGTCCACATCTTCCAAGAATGTGTATCTAGCCTTTTCTTGGTCGGTCCTCACCAAGGCCAGGACAGCATACAGGCTATCACCATACTCCTTGTTGCTTTTTAGCTGATTTTCATTGCAGAATCTCAAAAGATGATCTAGTGCCAAGTACTGCATGCTTGCCCCACGAACATGATGAGACCACACATCCCAATGAATTAGGATGGCATCACTCTGCAGTCTTCTCATGCATTTCATAGGGGTAAACAAGGTGGACTCTGTAAGAGGTACTTGCACCTTTAAGGGACGGAAGGTCGCCTTATAACCAGCATTGTTGAATCTTTTCTTGATACCGGTGCTCATCATGCTATCTGCCACTAGTACCAGATGGTCCTTAAGAATTCATTTCGCAACCATCTTCATAGTCATTGGAAGACGCTGGTCAACTTGATCATATCTCGAAGATGAACTCCTTTGCAAGAAAAAGGGATCTAACGAAGCTCTCATGGGTAGGAAAGTAGTTTTAGGGATTTGGAGAGTTGTCTCATAACGTCGCAGGTCGGGATGGGGTAGACTTTGGTGGCATAAAGCTTTGGAATCAGGAGGCAATCTCATAGGTACTGGTGGCTGTCTTTGTTGTGACTCTCTGGAGAGGAGTGACCTCTCTTTTATAGGCTTAGGGAGGTAGCTGAACAGGCCACGTGGGGAGTCAATATGAAGGGTCGGGAAGGTGAACTGAACAGGCAGCAGCCGAAGTTTGAACAACCTTCATATTCAAAGCCCACTTAGCAAAACGTTTCTGATTTGTGTAGTCGTTCAAAAGTCCAAGTTCTCACCGTATTCCTACGTTTTGGCCACACTGGCTCACTATAAGGGATGTAACATATTATCCTCCTAAGGTTATGGTTTAACGGCGTCGTCTCTCATGTAGGTATGTCTCTCTAGATTCACCATTCCTCATACAAGAGCGAACAATATGAGTAGTCGTCATGGGGGCCAATCCATGTCGCACCCAATCATTACCTTGTATTTGGTTTGGTGCATCTCGCATTCTAACTCTTGGTCAACCTCACTAGCTTTTAAACAAAAGTTTTGTTGAAATTGGAACCAAGTTCCCAAATCCTATTTTGAATTTTGAAAACAAAATCTATCGTTCCTAGCTAGAGGTTTTCAACCAAGCTCATGGCAATAATCCTTAAGTTGTAGATCCTTTGGTTTGCCATTTAAGAGGAATTAAAATCCTTTCCATTGCTCTGTTTGCTCTTTCCATTGCTCTGTTTTCTCTTTCCATTGCTCTGTTTGTCCTTTCCATTGCTCTGTTTGTCCTTTCCACCTTTCTTGCATGAGGTGGTTGAATAGTATTACTTCGACATTAGTTACATCTTGGGGTGTCTTCTTATTGTTTGCGTGGTATCCTTCAGTCATCCTGGCTTACTGGAGTCTTGGGGCATCATCCTTTGTGCACCTTCTTGCGTAATGTTCCAGTCTTTTGTACTTGAAACGCTACCTCTTGTTGTTGTACTCTGTATCCTTATCTCCAACTGAGGGTCATTGTAGTTGTTCTGTCATTGAGGAAAACTTTGGTTTGGGTTTTAGGACAAGTTTAGGTCTTAGCATAGATGAGAATTAGATAGAAGAGGTCTAAAGGAAAAAAATTCCTACCCAAACACAACAGTTTGTTTGCAAGATAAATTTTCTTGATCTGCTGTGGAAACAATATCTAACAAGCAATATCTAACAAACATTCATCATAACAAGCAAACTAGTTTTCAAAGAAACGGGAAGGTACGATCATCCACAAGTCGGTATGACCATAACATTTATTACACGTCGTTGCTTATTAAAATTTCCTAAATGGAGGTCCAACTAAGGCTTCTTGGTACTCTTCTAAGCAGATCCATTGTTCTGGTCCAGCTGCTTCAGTAGATTGGTAATTTGCTCATCCTTGGTTTTGATGAGGTCTCCTTGAACACTAAGTTCAGACACCAACTTTTCCATGTCACCTTGAAGTTGGTTTATGGTTTCCTTCAATGTAGTAGTGTCTTCCTTTTCTTCTTTGAGGTCTTGTTGAGTATTATGAAGTCTCCACTTGAGTCTTTCTCCAAGTTCCTTTATAGCTGACCAAGCAGCACATCTCGCTGAGTCTAGAAATGATGGATACATCTCGGAGTTGGTGAACATCCAAAGTCCCATCTTCTTGTGGTCATCTTCTTTACTCTTGTATAGATGAAGCTACACCCACCAATATTCTTCACCTTCATCTATCACGGGAACTCCTTTGTAAACAGCTTCTCCTTGCATTCCCATACTTAGCATGAGGTTCTTCAAGGCTTTGGGAAACTCAGTCTCACACTTCAGGGTCATGATCATCACTGGTCCTTTCTTCAGTGATTCAATGAGGCTGGTCATCTAAATTAGAAAGAAGAGTAGTGTAAAACAAATGAATGGGGTAAGTTCTTATAAGAAAAACTAGCTCAGTGACCCGCACATTTGCGCGGCTAGATTTATCGTTAATTCATAATGCACATCAATCTCCTGGTTTGTCGATTGTTTAAATCTAAATATCTCTTTTATCATTGATCACACTGTAGCTAAATTTAAATTTTTGATCGCGACTACCACTGATTGTTTGGACGCTAAGTAGTACAGTTATCCATTTATATTCATTTAAATTTACTAAAACATTTTCTTTGGTCCAGTTTTTCATTGCATGTTATTTGCTAGGATACACATATTTATTTAGCCAGAGATGATTTCTCTTAAAATATTTATTTTTCTATCCTAATGTCATGATGTTGTAAGTGAGTAACTAACTGGCCACTTATGTTCATATGCCTCAAATGCTCAACTCGTCATTGATCTACTCATGTCGACCTTAATTTTTTACACTCATAAACTTGAAAAAAATATATGGTCATATCTAACAAATAATTTATGTTATACATACATATGAGCCGTGTTATGCCGACATTGGTTGTTTATTACTACAATTTGCAAAGCTGGTATTTCAATATATTTTTTAGATCAACCTGATATTTTTATATAAATTTTATTCCAAAAATATACATAGTTTGTTAGCTTTATCAGATCGATTGATGAGTCGTTTGTTCATATTTTCATATTATAACTGGCAGTGATTTAGACTGTTAGTAATGCAAAACCTCTATCTGAAGTGATTGTATGTATCTCCTAGGGAGCCCCGTTACTAAAACTGAATGTTGTCCGATGCAAAAGTAAATCCATAGTTAGGGTGACTAAAAAATTAAAATGGTGCTCCTAGAGACTTGGCTACTTTTACATGTATGTATACGCATTTAAAGGTCTCTCTATGCTCGGTCAGTGCTGATGTGGGTATGTAAATAATAATTGATATTTTTTATACGTAGGTAGCCATACAATAGAGAAGCAACGGACAGAGAAAGTGAGTCAAATGCACTGCGAGAGAGAGGGAAAGAGAGAGAACCTGGAGGCATCGAAGAGTACATGCACCCCCTGTGTTTCAGGTGCGCCGCTTCTGCTCCTCGCCGGAGTGCTTCATCGAATCTTCGCCAGCCATGGCCTGTGCCAGTGCTTCCTCTTGCACATGGTGTATAATCATCGTGTGTTGACAACTCACGTGCAAGTGCATGTTCTTAGCTGCTGTCGGTTGCCGCACCGGTGCTTGCTCCTTGGGTCGTCAGGAGGACGTAAGGCAGTTTGCCATTGATTCGAACTGCGCGCCGTGTGGGTTTCAGACCTCTTGTCCCCCAGATTGATATCGCTAAAATGAACTCGTCGATGACTTTGAGTGATCTTCGAGCTAGCTTCGTTGGTGCGATCGCCGTTATGCCCCTCTAGCTCGTCGGAGAATTTATGCTTGGTCGGGGACACTGCCATCGCAGGATCGACATGGCAGTTGTTGCCGATGCGTGCCATTGTTAGTCGATCAACATAACCCGCGACATCCATCGATTACTGTAGGCCGAAATCTCATGCAAAGCAACACTAATCAGGGATCAAAGAGATATGGATCAGTTTATTACCTTTTGTTTCTTCGAGTCCTTCTTGCCCATGGTGGTACATACTATCTTTGGAATCTTTTCCTCAGTGTGTCCTTATTCTAATCTAACCGATTTTGGCTACAACGTAACTCCTATGTTCCGTGTTTAAATCTAGACCGTTTATTGGTTGTTGCTTAATCTTGGCCATTGATTGTTAGTTGTTTTAATTATATAATAGATTCAAACTAAAATCATATAGATTGATTTCATTTAGAAAACTGAATTGATTTTCTTTTTAAAGAGAGAGGAAGGAATCCTAAGGCTACCTAGTCTATTCCAAACCTAGGGTCTCGATCCTACAGGCAACACTATGCTCTGATACCATTCTATAGCGCCCTGCCTTATCAAAAGACAGAACTCCTGTGTATCTGTGCCATTCCCTGGATCAGTAGATAGCACCACAGTACAAAATATAGTAATCATTGCAATAGCATCAATATTACAATGTAAATCCAGTTACATAGGTCTTCAACCTTACGATTACACAGCATAAAGCATAGTTGCAGTGAGCTTCCATCTTCATCAAGTGCCACAGGCAGACGTGTTGGAATGTAAGCTCGAGATCCTACTCCTGGTTCCTTACTCGAAATAAAACCTGCACGTTTGAATATGCAGCCCCAGAGGGGTCAGTACAATGATGTACTGGCAAATGACACATATTTGGTGGCTGTTGTGAAAAAACTAGCTACATGACATTTGGTTGGTGGGTCTCATAGGCTGATTTGCATAAAGCCAATTTTATCCTAAAATCCTTTTTAATACTTTCTTTCAAAATTTTATTTTTCAAGGGTCAAGACAACCCCCATACATTACATACTGGCCGGTATGTAGTTTCTGGGCGAAACTCAACATAGCTTTGAAGTACAGAAACCACCACCCCTCAGAGTGTATGGCCCTGAGCCTTCTCCTAATTGTTGCTAGTCAAGTTTTAAGGCATTCAGAAAAGGTGATGAGATTCCTCCGTACATTCCATGTCTAGAGACTCAACTGTCCATAATCGTGGACACAGCTAATCGATTAGTTTTGACACCTTGCAAGGGTTGTGCACTTTCACCTTATGATTCATTTTATGCCGATACATAAAATGAAACGAGACCTTTTAGAAGGAGAGGGAAACTAACTGGCAAGCTACGTTCCCAACCTACAATTCAACTACCAGCCACTTCTTGCACACAAGTTGCACCCTCACATCTAATCAGTCAAGACAGAGCCCATAATGTCATAAGGCTGCACTGGAAGTACTCTAAGCATGGAAGACATAGTAACCTCTTTGTTCCTGGGTGGCCATCCCGAGCGGCATTCTGAACCCACATCCTCTCGACGAGGCATGTGTCCCAGAACCCACCTACTTCGCCGCCTCTTATCAAACCAATCCACCCAGGTGTTTCATTTTAGTTGAAGTTCTTAATTTGTTCACAAAAACACTTTTAATGAGTGATCAAAGCATGGCATCAATATTTTTCAAAGTATTTAGCATCCTAACATGTGGGGTTTGAGGGGTAGCTACACACTACTAGGATCTAAGCATTTGATAAAACAGTTGAACATTTCACCTATCATGCATACTACTGAAACACACTAATTGAGTAGTAAAAATAGGTAGGGGTTATGTGTGTCACTTGCCTTTTTTGAAGATCACGACATTTCACTTCTCTCAACTAAGCACGTAGTTCTTCGTACAAACTATAGCACAAAAATAACATAACATAAACATATCATTCAAACACAAGCAGACAAATCAAACAATTGAAATGTGTTTGTTTAACAATTTAGATTTTTTGAGATGTTATGATAGAAAGATATGGCAAAGGAAATATGAATTGTGAGATATGGATTTGAGAGCTTAGCTGGGGAAGATCAATATGATTTGAGAGAGAATTGGATTAGGCATAATATAATTGATGAAGTTTTTATGCTTTATTAAAGCATATAAGAGTTTTAGGAATTGCTCTTGGGAAATAAATTACACAAGAGTCAATTTGTGCAACTACAACACTATTGAGTAAATGTGACAACAATTACTCTTAAATAGCATCTATTGCACTTAGGAACTAGGCTAGGTTTTAAGAATGCTTGAACTACTCGATTAGCACATTTGCAAGTTGAATAGTTCAATACATGTGAGCAAAACTAAGTAGGCATTGGATTGGGTATGAATGATTGATATTTGAGGACATGGATCAAATGGTTCATTGATCAACATGGTGTATAATCACATACTATGGTACGGGTTATAACAACTCCACATTAATAGAACCTAAGTTTGAGATGCATTCATATTCTACTCAAGTAGCACGAATGCAATTTGAGTACATATATGAATTAGACAAAATATTTTGACAAAGTCTTTATGCTTTATCAAAGCATATTGAATCTGGGAATATCTCATGTGGGTAAATCACATAAGAGACAAAATAGTGCAATTGCCATACTATTGAATAAGTGTAACAATAATTATTCTTAAATAGTATATATTACACTTAGGCAATGGGCTAGGATTCATGAAGCATTGAGTTACTCAATTAACTCATTTGTTAATTGAATAGTTCAATGCAAGGCTAAGATTAAGTAGACATGAATAAATGGCTATAGGTAATGGATATGTATAGATGATATTTGAAAACATGGCTTAAGGTTCCTAATGAGTAAATGGGATTGGGTTAAGTACTATGATGTAGATTTGATCAATACCATGGTAGCAAAGGTAGAAACTAAGATTGAAAGTATCACACTTTACTCAAATGACACATATGTAATTTGGATAAGTGGGTACTATGCAAGATAGGTCTAAGTAGATATGATCTTGATCAAGATGTTGTTTAGATAACATTGATGACTAGGTATGATCGTAGGGTTTTCTAAAGTAGAAGGAATCATTGATTGAAATAGAAATAGAATTAATCTATATAGGAATACTCAAATTCTCATATTAGAATTTGAATAATTGTGACATGGTTCAAGAAAATTATGGGAGTGATGCTACTGGATAGCTTGCAGTAATACAAAGTCACTACAATTGGAATCACTCTAAAATAAGTTATAGAATTTGGATTATCACCAGAATAGTGATTTGGACAAATTTGAATGCACAAAGTGTGTACACATATCAAATTTGGATTTTCTTGATCCTACGATGTTCTACATGATTAAAGGATTCCAACGACTACAAATTTGTAATTTTTGGATGGACAGAACTAAAGATATGAATTTATCAAGCTAACAGAAGGTTTGATTCCAATTTGAAAATAGTTTCAAATTTAACCCATAAAATATGAATTATTATTGTACTGCTGGATTCTAGATGTTCTAAGGATTCTAGCGGGATATTATTTGTTATTTTTGGACACAGGAATCAAAAGATATGAATTTTGCAAGATTGGGATCAAATCTGATTTGAAATTCTAATTTGAATTCGTTTTTAATTCAGACAGGGCCACGTGGCTGCTTTTGATTAGCCGATACCGGTTCGGATGGATTAGCTCTGTGGTGCGTTGGATTAAAAGGGGATTGGATGGATCTGATTCACCCATAACCCTTTGTTAAGTGAATCTGTCTGGGGCGTTAGATCAAGATCTAACGGTGCAGAAGAAGGGGAGGGAGATCTCACTGATTAGGGTTCCGGCAGGGGCTTCCCGGCGAGGAGCGGCCCAGGTGGTCAACGTCGCGAGGTGTTCAAGGCGGCGGTGAGCTTCGGGTGCGGACGCGATGCCTGTTTCCCTACGAGTTAGAACCAACTGAGGCCATCAGGAAGGGGAAGAGGCCAGAGGGGAAAGTCGGGGTACCTCGCAGACGTCGGAATCGACGGATTATGCCGACGGTCTCCGCAGGTTCCGGCGAGCGATTTCGTCAGCCTTGCGGTGATGCAGGAGGGGAAAATGAGGGAGAAGGTAGAGGGGAGTGTGGGCTTTATATAGGCGCGGAGGGTCGTCGGTTAAGGCAGGGAGTAATTGGAATTTTAAGAGGGGAGTAATCAGTCTCCGGCGAGGTTAACGCGAGGAAGAAATGGCTAGAGGAAGGAGGAGATGACGTGGCCTGGCAGCGGGGTCCACTCGTCAGCGAGTGAGAGGGGAAGATAAGGTACCGCTTCAGAATAGAATAGATGGGCCGCGGGTTTGTTTTTCCTGCTGGGCCGAAGGGTTCCCCGGGGTCTGTTTTATATATATTTTTCTTCTTTTCTCTTTTCTGTTTTCTTATTTCTTTTATATCTTTTGCATATTTGGTTCAAATTGCTTCAAACCAACTTCATAAATTTTGTAAAATTCATAGCAAGGTGTTAAACCAACATCAAACATGTTTTCAGAACCAAAACAAGGTTTGTAGTAAAAGATCTTAATTAAGCCTAATGGCTTTGCTTGCATAAAATAATAGAAATAGAGTTTGAACTCGATTCTTTTTAAAATAGTAAAATAGTAGTTTATAAAATAATGATTGAGAAACACACTCAATTTTGGTTTGAAAAAGCAACCCATATTAAATAAAGCAAATTTTGCAAAACAATCTTTTGCAAGCAAGCTTGCATAAAGCTGATTAAGAGCAAGAAAATGATATTTTGATTTTAGGTTTTTCTCAAGGAGGTTCTTTAAGAAAATAATAGAAAGTTTAAAAATGGTTTTCTAATAAAGCTTTCAAATAGAGTCAAAAGTTTTAAATCCCTGTGAATTTCCAATCAACATAACAAAACAAAAACAAAAAAAATTCCCCCAAAATTTGATAAAATCTTGGGATGTTACACCCAAGGACACCAGCCTGCCCACTCGCATGTGAGCCTGAGGATTGGAGAGCATGCTGACCCGCCGAAGGATGATGCACGCAACCAGCTCAACCAATTGGCGGACTCCAAGTTCGACGAAGAAGAGTCTTCGGCGGGGCCGGTCTGTTTCGGCCCCCGCATCCGCAACGAGCCCTTCCCAGCTAAGTTAGTGCTTCCACGCGATATGCCCAAGTACACTGGGGCGGTGAAGCCGGAAGACTGGCTATCAGACTACGTCACCGCCGTTGACATCACGGGTGGCAACAAGAGGATAGCGGTGCGCTACACGCCGCTCATGCTCACAGGATCTGCTCGGACGTGGCTCAATAGCCTGCCGGCTCTGCAGATCAACTTATGGCATGACTTCTAGGAAGCGTTTATCAAGAACTTCACCGGGACTTACAAGCGACCACCCCGCCCATGGCAGCTGGCCCTCTGCAAGCAAGGTCCGGATGAGCTAGACCGTGACTACCTCACGAGATGGTCCGAGCTGCGCAACTCATGCGAAGGGGTGGGCGAGGAGCAGGCCATTGGCTAATTCACGGATGGATGCAGAGAAGGGACCTTGTTGAAGCATAAGCTCCACAGGACCGAGCCAAAGACAATGGCTGACTTCATGGCGATAGCGGACAAGTACGCTTCCGCCGACTCCACCGCAAGGGTGCAATACATTGAGCCAGCGCCAGCCGGAGGCCAACCTCAGTCGGCATCCGGCCAGAGTGGACATCACAACCGTGATCACCACGGAAGAGAAAGGATGAGCATCGTGATAACAAGTATGGCTCCCAGCAAGTGGCCGCTGTTCAAGGAAGCCCGGGGGCTACGGGTGGAAGTCAGAAGTGCAAAGGAGACAAGTTCAGAAAGGACAAGTACACCATCGAGGTGATGCTAGATCAACCTTGTAAGTTCCATAGCGTCTCGGGCAAGCCAGTGGCGCATACTACTCGCCAGTGCAGTTTCACCAGAGACCTGGAGCAAGGCAACCATCAACTGCCTGGCCCTCCGCCAGGCCTGCCGGCTGAAGCGCAAGGTAACAAAAACCGGCAGCCGGCCAAAGCGGCTGGGGACTACCCTGAGGAGGCTAATGTGGAGCAGTACCACGTGTTCACTTCCCAGACGGAAGAACCAAAGGACGAACCATGGTTTGGTGTCGAGGTGAACGCAGTCATGCAAGTTGGACCGCAGTACATGCACTGGTCCGAGGCATCCATCACTTGGGGGCGTGAAGATCACCCGCCACTTATACCTAGACCCGGGGGCTACGCGCTGGTCTTGAGCCCAATTGTGTTCTCAAAGACGCATACCTGTCAGTTCTCACGCGTGCTCATCGATGGAGGCTATAGCATTAACCTGCTCTATCGTACCTTGATGGAGAAGCTCGGGATCCCTGCAATCCAGCTGAAGCCAACCAAGCTAACCTTTCATGGGATCGTGCTGGGACACTCTTGTACACCAATGGGGAAGATCCAATTGGAAGTGCTGTTCGGCGAGAAGGACAATCATTATCGCGAACCGATCTGGTTCGAGGTGGTAGACCTTAACAGCCCCTATCATGCGCTACTTGGTCAACCCGCCCTGGCCAAGTTCATGGCGGTCCCGCACTACGCCTACTTGAAGATGAAGCTTCCTGGCCCTCGTGGGGTGATTACTGTCACCGGGTGCTACAAGAAGTCGATAGAATGTGCGAGAGTCAGCTCTAAACTGGCAGAGGCTCTGGTCATCGCTGAGGGGAAGCATCAACAGCTGCAGCGGGTGGCGGCGACCCAGCCAGGCCGTCCGGCACCGAGCCAGCCGGCTCCTCACCTCAAGCCGGCGAGCGGCGCCAAGAAAGTCCCACCCGAAGTGGGCAAGGAGGCCGAAGCCTTTGTCTCGGGGGCTGGCCCTTCCTCGAGGTAGGAGGGCGCACCTCACGGTCTCGCCCGAGACAAGTCAAGATGTCGATCGCTTAAGACCTTTGGCTAGCCAAGGCAAAAAACCTTGTATCCCAAACAAGTGTCGATGAATAAAAGAAAGTTGGGCGGTATACGGCTGATCCCAGGAAAGAGTGCTTTAAGTGTCTTTTACCTTTCTAGCGTTATTCATGGGGGCTAAAAACCGGCTTCGAGCGGGAGCCGGTAGCCCCGAACCATCGAACCTCTCGCCAGATGAACATGTACTGTGTGCGGATCGGACCTCGAGCCTAACCTCCATCCCGGGCTCGGAACAGGCCGCAGGGAACGGAGCCGGCAGGTCACCCACCTAGGAAAATCGCTAAGAGGAAACGCCTGAAACCCGATGAACCGAGCCCCTTGTCAGACGAACAAGTACTATGTGCGGATCGGACCCCGAGCCTAACCTCCATCCCGAGCCGCGGGAGACGGAGCCGGCAGGTCACCCACTTAGAATAATCACTAAGAGGGCAGGACGCAAAGAAGTCAAAAGCGTTATTATTCGCCTAAGAACTACGTGCATCGGTCGATAGTTGTGCGTGGGCTGGACTAAGCCGGATCTTTTATACACCGAAGTACTACTCCTCATCTCGTGGCACACTCCCACCCTAGACTGGCATTCGGCTGCCAGTCCAAGGGAGACCAACCGGCACCAGGCTGCCGGTTGGGGGTAGAAGGGCCGAAGGATGGGGAGATAAAGGAAAAAGTCGAAAGAGGTCAGGTTAAATCCGGTTCACAAACAACTAGAAACAAATGCATAAGGGACTTAAGATGAAACGTCATCGGTGTACATGAGCGAAATGTCATTGGGCACGGCATAAGTTCAACACACATACAAATGAGTAAGGAAACCTTGACACAGTCAGGGGGCGCTTGGCGAGCCGGCCGGCTCCAGCGGGGCAGCGTCGCCAGTCCTAGCTGCCAAAATGAAGTCATCGTCGCTGGGGGACGGAGGGATGGAGTTGTCAGTGGGATCCTCGGAGGCTTTTTGAGGCGCCTCTACAGAGCTGGGCTCCTTAAAATCCGCATCGTCCAAAGACTCATCGCTCTCCCCGATGTCGAAGAGCACATTAGTATCGGCACACTCTGCAATGGTACGGGCACGCTGGCGAAGCTTGGTCTTGTCGAGGCCAGCCAATCCACCCTCGCGAAGATGCGCTAGTTGGTCCAGGTTAACACCTGAGTACCACGAGAGCACGAACTCCAAGGCTTGCGCAGCGCCGGCTCGGGCCGCAGACTCCTTCCAGACGTCGACCCGGTTGGACACGAGCGGGATCCATTTGAGGAGCGTCTGGATATTGTTAGGCACCGCTCGCCTAGGCCACAAAGCTTCGAATATGGAGACAACAGCTTGGCGAAGTTCACCCCCCAGCTTAGCTGCTGGGTGGAGTCGGCCTTTGACCAAAGCCATCAGCTCTCCGGAGGTAAAGCTGGCCTTGGGGTCGTTGCGAGGAACGATCTCTTGCTCTGCCCGATACTTCTCCAGCGCGGCTATCGCGGCATCATCAGAGTTAGGAAAGGCCCCTGCAAGAGTAGCCAGGAAATGAGGAAACGACTTGAAGGAGCAAAAGCTAGGATGCGGAAGCAGAAGCGTACCTTGAAGAGAGTCCTCTAGTCCCAGGAGGCCGGAGTGGAGCTTGCGATCCCGAGTGCGCCAAAGGCTGAGCTCGTTGTCATGCTGCTTGCTGTCAAGTGCCCGGAGAGTTTCCAGCTCATTGATCTTAGCATCACAGCTCTCAACTTCGGCTTCCAGTGATGCGCGAAGCTCGCCTACCTCGCTATCATACTTCGCGGAGAGGATTTCTCGCTCTTTGGCCAGCTGGCAGTCAAACTCCAGCCATAGCTCCGATTCCGCCTCTCGAGTCTTCGTCAGTTCCGTTTCCAACTCCTAGGCCCGGGCGGCTTGGGACCGTAGGCCTTGGAGCTCCTCTGCATGCTCCTGCTTGAGTAGCTCAACTACGTCGGCCGACATCGAGTTGGCCAGCCGGGTCTCAAGCGAGGAGATGAGCGAGGCGGCATCTGAGAATGGAAATGTGAGGGCGGAGAGGGCAGCAGTAGCATTTCGAGGCAAAGGGTCCTGGGCCTACCTGATAGCTTCTCCAGCTCCTTTTTTAGAGCCTAGTACTGAGATTTGCCAGCACTATACTTTGCAAGCAGCTTCTAGAAGATGCTAGCTCGGAGCGTATTCAGATCCTGTGGAAAATAGAAAGACAATGTTTCTTAGCGAGATTCATTTTCAAGTCAGCTATCACCATAGCTACCTCGAAACTCGGGGGCTGGGGTGAAGGGAGAAACTGGTCACAGAGTTACATGCCTCGCCCCCCAGCCGGTAAAAGAAATCAAAGGTTGAGAGCATGATACTCACGATGGTGGTCTGCGATGCCTCGAGGAACTGGAGGTTTACGTTCCTCAGCGAGTCCTTAACGACAAAAAGCTGCCTGCTCAGCTCTGCCAGAGTCAAGTTGTTGCCCTGGGCCTTGAGTTTTCTGCTAGTCTCGACGCTGGTGGCAGTATCTGCCCATTCCTGCTGAAGTTGACTAGCGGAGCTTAGACTCCCAGCACCAGACCCGGCCGCGGCAACGCGGATCTTCTCCCTTGAAGCGCCCTTGGTTGCGGCATCGGGAGCCAGAGGAGCTTCGCCACGTTCACTCCCTGCCCCCCGAGCGGTGAGGGGTCCTTGAGGAGCTTTGTTAGAATCGGAAGCAGCCCCAAAGAGAAAGGGGCCAGCGGCTGCGCCAATCCCTGTCCCAAATGTGGATATAATAGTCTGCACGCTTGGGGCAGCCGGCTCCGGGGGTTCTGATGCTTCCACGCGCGCCGAAGTTTCTCCCGTCGCTTTCACCGCGACCGTGCGAGTGTCTTCTTGACCAAGCGGGTCAGAGGATGCATCAGCGACGATGACCTCCCCCGCTACAGCTTCTCCGATGGCGGGAGGAGGTGCGACGACTTCCGTCAAGATGGCCTCCCCGGCTCGTGTAAGCCCGGCCTCGGCTGCTGCTGCCAAGCCGGAGACGATGCTCGTTGAGACCTCCGGGCGGACAAGCTCCTCCATCCAGCTCTCACCCTTGATGACTTCTAACCGTGAGGACTGGCGGTCCTCTCCGGCGGAACCCAGGTTGCCGCTGGTGCCTTCCCTGCGCACCCTCTTGCTGCACCAGAGGTCGGGGGTCAAGGTTTCAGTTTCCCCCGACGCCACTACAGGAGGAGGCCTCATGGACAGGTCAATAGAAATGGGAGACCTACAAAGAAAATACCCCATAATCAAGCTGATTAGGAATGTGATGGCCAAAAGCGGTGAGAAGTGCGGAGGCGGAAGGCTTACTCGGCTACTGCAGTAGCTCGCCGTTTGATCACCTTCTTTATCCTAGGAGGGAGCAGGCTTTTCGCCGCCGGCTCCGCTTTCTTTTGTTTCTCAGCCGGCTCGGCTAGAGCCGGCTGGATCCCTCTCTTGGCGCCAGTCGCCCGGCTTCCGGCTCCCTCCGGGTCGTCTGACTTTGAAGCGGCCGGTTCTGGAGCAACAGGAGGTTGTTCCAGAGATGCCGGCAGGTCCACGATCGAAATGGCCTGAGAGCCCGCGGCGGCCGCGGCGGCAACATGAAGGGCTGCACCCCTGAGGGCAACAGCCGACCCTGGTTCATCATCATCATCCTCGGACCAGTCTCTTAAGGAGGAGGGACTTGGGAACTTACTGGAGTGGCTGAGGGGCTCGCCCGAGTCTTCGAGCTCCTCACTTCCATCGTCGTCGTGGGTGGCGCTTGAACCCTCGGCGACGGCATTAGAGCCGGCGTCGTCATCCTCCTTGCCGTCATCCCAGATGACCTCGTCATCTGAATGCACCTTATCAGTGGCGAAGCCTGTTTGGCACGCGTCCAAATTCTCCACAGTCTGCAGAGCAAATAAGTTCTGCCCAAGCCGAACAGGCGATGGTCAGGCTATCGACAATTCAAGGGAGGAGAAACAGAGCCTAAGCCTGATAGGCGCACCACTGCGATCGGGTTGCTACGGTCATAAGGCCAGGCCCCATGCCCATGTGGCCGGGAGTTTGACCTCGGCGATTCTGTTCGCCTTCTGTGCCACCTCTACTGCCGCCAGCGTCCTGGAAGAGTGGCGAGTGGGATCTCTGGCAGATCCCAGGAAGCACATCTTGTGCGAGCGGCGCTGGAGGGGCGACACGTGGGCATCCAAGAAAGCGAGCAGGAGGTCAGATGGCTTTAGGTTACCATCCTTCTGCAGGGCGGTGATCCGCTGGAGTATCTTCGTCATGTCCAGCGAGGGATGAGGGAGTGGGGCACTCCAACTATCTCACTCGCCGGGCCCGCTAGCATCAAAGGGGGGAAGGTTGATGTAGTCAGCCCCCTCCTTCAGATTCTTCACATAGAAGAAGGAGCGCTGCCACTTCTTGCAAGACTCTTTCCCTTTCAGTCCAGGGAAGTCCGCGGTCTTGCGTGCATAGAAGGAAGCTGTTCCGCACACCACCGGGATTGTGCCCGTCGTCTGGGTCTTGAAGTAGATCAGCCATCGGAACAGCTCGACGTTAGGCCAGATGCCTAAATACGCCTCGCAGAGGGCCGCAAATGCGGCCAAGGTCATCATGGCATTTGCCCCAATATGATGCGGCTGCAAATGGAAGTGATCCATGAACTGCCGCAGGAAGTTGCTAGCTGGCAGCGTGAAGCCCCTGGGGAAATGATCGTAGAAGACCACCGTTTCCCCGGGTTGAGGAGCGGGCACTCGTTCGCCGCTGGCGGGGCGGAAACCCACCAAGTCCGCGGATGGCAGCACCCGACCCTGGCGCAGCAGCTCGATCCGTTTCTTTTTCACCCAGGAGCCTTCCCAGGATCCTTTGGGCAGATTTGCCAGGGCGCCGTCCTCATCCGAGGTCGCCCCCTTTCCCTTCTGCCGAGAAGCCTTGGGAGCCATCCGAGTGCGGATCGGGATGAACGGAATGGCAGCGGTGGGAGTTTGGAACCCTAAATCTGTGGGGGTGAAGCTCGGGAGCAGAGGATTTCGGGGCGAGCGAGCACTGAAGGAGGAAGAGAAGCGGGCGACCGGTGTTTTGCCTCAGGAACGGTTCCCATTTTAAAAATGGGGGGCGGATCAGTTGCGTATTTCACCCACGATGAGCTGGCAACTGACCCCTCCGTCATGCGCCATGACCGCGTAAAGATCGGGCAACCGCCGTGGTTGCCGCAAAGGATCGTGGGGCCGGAGCCGATTGGATGTGACGCTACGGCGAACGGACAAGTGGCGCTTTGGTCCAGACCCCGAGGGATCAAGTCCCAAGGAGCCGGGCACTAGCGGGCGGCCACGCAGTAGCTGCCAGCCGGATCGGTCTTGGAGTCGGTACGTCCCGAGACGGCCGACGACACTCCGCGAGACTTGACCTCGAGATCAGCAACCTCCAGGTCGGACGAGGAATCCTGGGACTTCGACGAAAATGTACAAGACTTCGGCGAGGAAAAGAACCCGCCGAAGCCCCATGCTAACCCATGAGACTTCGCCAGTTTCGGGGGCTAGTGTCGTGGGGATGACTTCTGGGGCATGCTATCTGCCGGCTGGAGTCCCAGGAATCTCCACGGCGCTAGGTTAAGAAGACCGGCTACGCCAGTAGCCGGCTGGCGACTCCACCGAAAGTGGCTTGGCCGCCGACAAGATCGACAGAGGCAAAGGACGGGCATGATGCAAGCCATGTCCAGACTCCACCCACCAGCGAGCAAGAGCCTTCCCCATGAAAGGATCTGAGGCAAAAGGGAGGGCATATGCCTCCCAGATGTCGGTCCAAGGGGGAAAAGGCGCTTTATAAAGTGCCATCGTCAGACGAGGACAGAGGAGGGGCCAGAAGATCACGCCGAAGGCACAGCCACGGAGGAGCCGGCAGCTGGACAGCTGGCCACCTAACCTGTAACCAGACCCCTGCCTATATAAGGGGGTCTGGACCCTTAGTCTAGGGAGATCCGATCTTCTTCTTCCTCCTCTAGACCGAACAGCTCGAGGAGCGTTGTAACCACTGTGAAGATAATACGAAACAAGGCAGGATGTAGGGGGTTTACCTCCGGAGTGGAGGGCCCTGAACCTGGGTAAACCAAGGTGTCTCAGTTGGCACAATCCCGAGCTGGACCCATCGTCGCACACCGTCGAGCCCCTTCGTTTAGCCATCCCCATGGCTATTGTCTCTAAATCCCCACGAGAACAACAACAACAACAACAACAACAACAGCAACAACAGCGACAACAACAGCAACAACAACAACAACAACAACAACAACAACAACAACAACAACAACAACAACAGCAGCAGCAGTAGCAACAACAACAACAACAGCAGCAACAACAACAACAACAACAACAACAACAGCACCAACAGCAACAACAGCAACAACACAACAACAGCAACAACAACAACAATAGCAACAACAACAACAACAATAGCAACAACAGCAACAGCAGCAATATCAACAACAGCAACAACAGCAGCAACAGCAACAACAAAAACAACAACAACAACAACAACAACAACAACAACAACAACAACAACAACAACAACAACAATAGCAACAACAACAACAGCAACAACAACAGCAACAACAAGAGCAACAAAAGCAACAACAGCAACAATAGCAACAACAGCAACAACAACAACAACAACAACAACAACAACAACAACAACAACAACAACAACAACAACAACAACAACAACAACAACAACAACAACAACAACAACAACAACAACAACAACAACAATGATGTTGTTCAATAGTTAGTGGCAGCTCAAGGCGAGCTCATGCAGGTGATAACCCAGTTCATCCAAGAAAGCACCAACAACATGAAAAGCAACAACAACCCGCCGCCACCGCCGCCAACCCCACCCCAAGTTGACCGACTAGCTTGTTTCCTGAGGCTCAGACCCAACAAGTTTTTTTCTACCACAGACCCAATAGTGGCCGATGACTGGCTGCGTTCATTCAACAAGGACTTGGTCACCTGCGAGTGCACAGCTGCTAAGAAGATTAGATTCACTGCACACCTACTTGAGGGACCAGTAGCAATGTGGTGGGAAACATATCAGGCCACCCATCCAATTGAGGATCTAGACTGGGATTCTTTCGGGGAAGGCTTTTGTAATGCTCATATCTCTGCGGGTATTATGAATATGAAGAAAGACGAATTCTGCACTCTGAAGTAGGGTGGAAGGACACTGAAGGAGTACATGGATGACTTCTGCTCTCTGTCCAGGTACGCACCAGAAGACATCGAAACTGATGCTAAGAGGAAGGATAAGTTTCTCAATGGACTCAAAGGGGAACTGAAGATACCTCTGTCCATAGCATATGCTCCAAGCTACCCGGCTCCAGCGGTTACTTTGGAGAATAACATAAGGAATGAGGAAAACTGTAAGAGGAAGTTCAACAATGGCAAGAATCACGCTGAACATTCCCACAAGAGACACCACTCCTCTGAAGGCAATGGAAATGGTAGTAACTCCAATGGCCATAGGCACAATGGCGGAAACAAGGGAAACCACTCCAATGGACATCACAATGGAGGGAATGGTCACCACAATGGAAGCAATGGAAACCGTAACAGAGGAAATGAAAATCACAATGGAGGCAATGAACATTCCAATGGAGGAAATGGACAACACCCCTCCAACCCGGTGGTTATGAAGGATCTCTCGACAATCACCTGTTACAAGTGCAAGAAGACTGGACATTATGCAAACCGCTGCCCTGAATAAGACAGATGAAACTGCCAAGCCCAATCCGTTCAAGAAGGGACATGTGAACCACATTAATGTGGAAGAAGTGATGGGTACGTTTTCCACACAACTAATTTACAATATTGAATTCTATTTGATACTAGATTATCGCATTTATTCATATCAAGAGCATTTGTGAGCAAAAACATGCATCTTCCCACTGAAGCCATAGGAAGAGCAATTGCACTCACCACCTCTGCAAAAAAGGGGATTAGGTACAACTTTTGTTTGGAATTTAAAATTATTAGGCTAAACAATCTGAAGGGGGTTAGCCTAGAAGTTATGGACATAGCAAGAGAGTGACTAGGTTTACCAGGAGGAACCAGCAAGTCCTATAAAGTACTGTGGAGTCACCATGCTGAGGAAGAAGCTGCTTGGAAACATAGAGAAAACCTTCGAGATTATCACCCATACCTAATTTTCTAGCCTTTTCGAAGCTCGAGGGCGAGCTTCATCTTAAGGGGGTTAGTCTGTAACATCCCAGGTTTTCAAAATCAAAATCAGCATGCATTCATACACATTTTTGCACATCTGATTTAAAATTTCAAAAGCAAATTTTTTCTTTTAAAAAGGAGCCATAAAGCTTTTGTGAGCTATTTTGAATTTCAAAAACAGTGTTCAAATTTGCTTTTCACTTAACAATGGGTTATTTGTTTGACCAAATACCCTGGCTCTTTTCTAAAAAAAATTTGCAGTTTTGAAATTATGCAAATCTATGCATTTTGAAATCCAAAGTTTTCAAATAGGAAAGAAAAAGAAAAAGTAAAATATGAAAAAGAAGAAAAGGCCCCAGGGTGCTATTTCGGCCCAGTGACTAAAACGACACATGGCCCACCTCCCTCTTGCACCGAATCGGTAACCTCTCTCCCCTTTCTTTCTCACTGACAGGTGGGCCCAAGTGGCAGGGCCATGTCATCGTCTTCTTCCCCGCGTCAATCACACACGGGATCTCCTCCGCGCAGTGAATTTCCTCCCTCTTTATTTCCTAGCGATTCCGGCCATCAAATTGTTCCCCAATTGTCCCTATAAGAAGCCCTCCCTCTCCTCTTCCTTCTCCCTCTTTTTCCCTCTTTGAAACGCCGCCAGGCCGCACAATTCGTTCGTCGGAGCCCGCAGACTCCGGTGGCATTCATCGTCAATTCTGACATGGTGAGACATCCTCGCGCCCTCCCTTCGACTCCTTTTTTCGTTCTTTTCTTTGGTGCATCCCACTGACACGCTTTGACGCTTGATTCCGTCTGTTTTCTAGCAGAGCCACCACCACCCGAAGCACCCGATGCCCCCGCAAACTCTAGCCGCACCGCAGCTCCTCTGCAGGCCACCTCGACCTGGAAGATCTCGCCACCATGCTTGCCTCGATGCCCCGCTCACCGTCCGCATCTTCCTCCTCGCCCAGGGACACTGCAATGCCGGGAACATCCACGCCGGAGCCACGGCCTCGCCGGAACCCTAGGTCACTAGTGAGCACCACCCCACCTCTCTCTCTGGCCGCTAGATCTCGATCGCACAACCGGGTTTAAAACTTAACCCGAAGAGGTACGGGTGGATCTGGGCCGCCCGATGCACATTAGATCAAACGGCTGCCAGGGCTAATCCGCCCGAAGTGGTACACGCAAATCACAGGCCGCCACATGTCGATCTCCTGGCCAGCCCCGAATTCAAATTTGATTTAAATTCTTTAAATTGCTACAAACTTACAAAAATCATATCTTTCAAACCCTAGATCCAAAAATTACAAATAATATGTCTCTGGAAAGCTAATAACGTGTAGAATCTATTGGTGCAATAAAATCTCATAGTTTCAGTATTCAATTTGAATTCATCTTCAAATTGATTCAAATCACTCTGTTACATCAATAAATTCATATCTTTTGTTCTTCACATCCAAAAATCTCAAATTTGTAGTCTCTGGAATCCTCTGATCATGTAGAACATCATAGAATCAAGAAATATCAAAGTTGATATGTGCACACACTCTGTACATTCAAATTCATCCAAATCACTATTCTGATCATAATTTGTTTTTTAAAAATGATTTTGAAATAAATCCAATTGTAGTAACTTTGTTTTACTGTATTATATCCAGTAGCATCACATCCGAAAATTTCTTGAACCAGTTTGCAATCATTCAAATTCAAATATGGGAATTTGAGTATTTTCTATTATAGGATTAATTCTATATTCTTTCAGTATAGTTTCCTTTCACCAAAGTGAGTCCTATGATCATACACATCCACCAAGATCATCTTGACACCACCTTGATCCAATATCATACCTATCTAAATCTTGCTTGTCTAGCTCACATATATTCAGATTATAGTTGAGTTATTTGAGTAAGATGTGTTGTATCTCAATCATAGAATTTGTTCTTGCTATATATTATGGTGTTGATATACTCCACACCACATGTCCATACTCCATGTTAACCAATAAACCCTTTTAGCCACATCACTCATTCATATTCAACCCCATGCCCACTTATTATTGTTGATCTAGTACACATTATTCAAATTCAAATTGAGTATTTGAGTAAGTTGTACTATATTATATTTATTTCTGCCCTTTGACTCTTGTAGTATTGAGATACATTACACCATGGCTCAAATGTCTAGAACCATTCAAATCCTTTATCTTCCAAAACCTTGATTGCAATATTTTCACATATCATAAGATGTGTGAAATTAAAATGTCTATTGCTTGCATGCATACATGTCTATGATTGCCATTTAGAATTTGTGTGTTTATGTCTATGTATATTTTCTTGTTTAGGTTGTGAAGTAGAGCTGAGCTACAATTGTGATTGTTGTGAGTGTGCTGGTTGTTTCCACGGCAAGTGACACACATTCTTCCACCTATTTTTACTACTGCGTTAGTATTTTTTTAGGAGTATGCATGATAGGTTGATTTAAGTTTATGAAATGCTTAGATCCTAGTAGTGTAGCCATCCTTTAAACCCCACTTGCTAGGATTGCAAACTTACTTTGGAAAATGATGCCATGCCTTGTGGATGAATTATTCTAAAACTTAAACTACAACTTCAATGAATCACCTGGGTGGATTGGTTTGATAGATGAGGTGATGTTGAGTGGCTACCCAGGGCTACACACCAGGCTATCAACCCATGACTGTGTGGTTGTTATCACCTGGGAGTTCACTTGAGGATGGTCACCCAGGATTAAAGTGATTAATATGTCTTCCATGCTTTAGAGTACTTCTAGTGTAGCCTTATGACATTATGGGCTCTGTCTTGATTGAGTAGGTTGTGAGGGTTCAACCATGAGTACTAAAATGGAGTGGTATTTGGGTACAGTCAGGCTAGTATGGTTGAATTCTTCTTCTGAAAGTCTTGTCTCATTCTATATGGGTAGAATGAGTCTTAAGGTGAAAGTGCTCAATCCCTGCATGGTGTAAAACTAATCGATTAGCTGTGTCCCCGGTTATGGACAACTTGAGTCTCTAGACATGGTCTGTACGGAAGAATCTCATCACCTTTTCATAATTATTTAAATTGGTTTATGAACCACTTTAGAGTGGTGGCTACTCGGGGCCATGCACCTGGCTATCAACCCAGGTCTTGTGTGGTTGTTATCACCTGTGGGACATCTTGGTAGCTACTCAGGGCCACATGCCTGGCTATCAACCCATGGTATGTGTTGGTTATCACTTGAGAGTTATCCATGTGCCTTTTTAATAAAATTCTTTAAATGATTAAAAACATTTTGATTTGGAAATTATAGGATAAAACTTGCTTTATGCAAATTAGCCAAAGATCCACCATCCAAATATCATATAGTATAGTCTTTTCACAACAGCCACCAAATATATGTCATTTTCCAGTACATCATTGTACTGACCCCCATTCATGGGGCTGCATATTCAAATGTGCAGGTTATTCTGAGGAGGAGTAATTTGATAGGATCTCGAGACTACATTCCAACATGTCTGCCTGTGGCGCGTGGTGTAGATGGAGGCTCACTGCTACTTTAGTTTCCGCTGTGTTTATGTTATGTTGAACTCTGTCATTTGAGCTAGTCCATGAGGCTAAGCTAGTTTGTAAGGTTTTAAAGACTCGTGTATCTGGATCTGCAATGTAATAATGATACTATATGCAATGATTGCTATATTTTGTACTATGGTGCTATCAGTGATCCAGGTAGTAGCACTTAACATAGGAGTTCTGCCTTTATCAAAAGGTAGGACGCTACACCAGGAGAGGCCAGCCAGGGATATATTGAGATTTAGCCGCAATACTAAGCTTTGTCTCAAACACACCTCAAGTTTGTCTTGTTTGTCTGAATCTTTACCTTTGAGTTCATCCGACGCCCTCTTCCCCTGATCCTAAGTCCTTAATCTAGGACATTGCCGAGTTAAACCCTCGTCACCGACAATTTTGGGTGTTAGAACAGCCAAACAAGGCTCTCAAAAAATATGTTCTCAGACTGCGTCCGCCGTGATAAAATGTCTGAATGCCTTTGTCGCAAAGATCATGAAGGTAAGATCTCTGGATCCGTCCTGCATGGCCTAGTATTCGCACAAGAATGCACTCTGCTAGTACTTTTTCCGTATCCATCATACAAAGAAAAATCCTAGCGAACACACTGGGTACCCTTAGAAATAACTGGAATTCATGCTTTGGTAAGTCCTAAAGGCGGCACAAGCTGGATTACGCCATGTCCCAAATTCGAGTATGGGGACTCGAGTTTGATGTAGGTTGTGAGTATTTGCTCAGGCAATTAACTGGTTCCTGATCCGTCGGGTGCACCAGGCTCATTTACCAAAATCCCCATGAAAAACAGGAAGCATGAAATGTTGATAAATTATAATGTCTCTTCAAATGAGATGTCGAAGATTCAATCAGTCGAAGATTATACACGAGCCAAAGTTTGAAGATTAGAGATTCAACCCAAATCTACGATTCACATGGAGTCTCGGGGGCTACTGGCATGGGTACGCCTACCATGGCCCACGGCATTGGTACCCCTGGGATATATTCGGGTTAATGCCCATAGAAATTAAGGCCCAAGATAGGAGCCGATGTATGTTATATTCAAATAAAGACATTGTTATGTAAACCACCATAGATGATAAAATTGTATAGAACCCGACCAGGACCTCGAGACCTGTGGACAAGGGTATGAATACCAAGGTCCACGACATTGGTACCCCTGAGGTCTGTTCGGGTAGAAGCCCATAGGAGCATAGGCCCAAGAGGGAGGCTGAAGTATAGTTGTAGTCAAATATGAAAGCTGCATTGTAACACATTGCATATGACTAATTTGTATCGAAGCTGACCGGATCCTCGAGACCTGGCCACCCATAAATAGGGGCCAGGAAAGGCTGGCCAAGGACACACCGAGATTGTGCTTATAATCCACGCTTTTTCTCAATACACATCAAGTTTTGCCTTGTTTGTCTGAATCCTTACCTTCGAGTTCATCTGACGCCCTCTTCCCCCCATCCTAAGTCCTTCATATAGGACATTTACCGAGTTAAACCCTCATCAATTAGCGCCGACCATGGGGACCTTGGGCATTGGAACCATGAATTTGACGGCTTTTTTTCCTTCATCCAAGAGCAACTCGAAGATTGACGGAAACCAGATTACCTTTGGAGCCATAGATTTTCAACCACACCCACCCACCCTAGCTCCAGTCTTTGCAAGTCTGGATCAGGAGATGGATCTGATGATCGGGAGCTTCAACTTTCATGTTGGATCTCTAGGCTCTATACGCCTTTTAGATCTGTAAATTTGGGTATGTCGACAGGGAATACCACAATCACGGCAACTTCAGAAACCTCAGTTGGCTCATCCAGCGAGGTAAACTTGCCGATCAGCATCAAACCGACAAAAGGAATCATAGTCGAGGAACTCGACAAAATCATGGAAAACTTGACCTAGATGAATCATCGGGTTACTCGGATATGGGTTCCAACGAAAACCTCGACAAGTCACACAACTATTTAGAAGAGGATTTCATGGTCTGTTATGGCAATGTCTTCAACAATTCTGAAGATACATGGAGGTCAGGGCTAAAACTACACAATGATGAGCACATAATCCCCTCCACAGTCTCCAGCCATTATGCCAGCAATCGACATCAAGTATATGCCATAATAAATGACACATCCAAAGAATTTGACGCAGTAAACAATCCAATTATCAACCTGCAAAACCCTGCACGAGGAGCCAATCATAGAGCAGAAGGAGAAATAGAGTCAGCCATCACAACAAGGGACAAAATTCGGCTTTAAGTGGCAGAATGGTAGATGATCAAGGTAGCAGTAAACCATGGTGCAGTAATACCAGCAAACTCGATGAGGGAAGTCTTAATGGGGTACCAATACGCCCTGCACCAGCAGAAAAAGTGACTGTTGCGAGAAAAAAGTGAGATAAGGAGATGACACGAGTCAGGCAGCATGGCAAGCGGGATGTTACGAGAAGAGCGCAGCAACGCGTCGCACACTGGCAAAGGGCGACACCGCGCACTAGAGCACAATGGGGAAAATGCAGAATGTGGAAACAGAAAAAATCGCATGCAAAACCTCGACTCATCATTCCTATCAAGCGATGAAAGGCGGAATATCATACAAAAGACACCGGAAGCAGCTTTGGTGGAAGCTCAAGCCTACCTCCTAACTACACAAACCAGCACCAGGTGACCCGCAAGAAAGCATGCACCAAGCCACCATAAAAGGCCTCGAGTTGATAGGAGATAAGCTAAATAAAGAGGAAATCCCACAGAAGGATAGATCGCCGCATCAATGAAATAGTCCCTAGTGGGGTAGGCAAAGCCAAAGATCTCGATCTCCACACAATGAAGCACCACAACCACGTCGATCTAGGTTGCCCAGACAGGCAAATCACAGCTCACGAGATGGAGATGCAAAAAACATCATCACACAGGCACGGGTAAATGGATATCGCTACGAGTGGGATGAAGGAAACTAGGAAGATGAGGAAACAGAGATGGGGGCGTATTGCTTTACCCATAGGGTTCACAAAACGCAAGTACCCAAGGGATTCAAATTACCTCATGACCAACAAAAATACGATGGATCGCAAGAACCTGATTCTTGGAAAGTTCCCCATGGTCGGCGCCAATTGATGAGGGTTAACTCGACAAATGTCAAATATGAAGGACTTAGGATCGGGGAAGTAGGGCGTCGGATGAACTCGAAGGTGAGATCAGTCAAACAAGGTGTGTATCCAAATTAAACGTGGTGGTGAACTTGGCTTGATATCAATCTGTCCCTCATCGTCATCTCCTGGCCCCTATATATAGGTGGCCAGGTCTCAAGGATCGGGAGGGGTCCGATACATATTACAACACCGGTATACGATATGAACTCGTATTTTGACTAGGATTACACTTGGGCCTAGCTTAACGGGCCTCAGGGGTACTCAAGTACGGGCTCTATTATCTATACCCTTGTCACTGACAGACTACCTCCAAGCTGTAAAAATACTCAAGGGCTCCAAAGCAATAGCTATGCAAAGCTTGCAGCTACACCTCACCGGTGCAGCATGGTCCTGGTTGAGTAAATTACCCAAAGAATCCATCGGAAGCTGGACCAAGCTAGAAAAGCAGATCACAAGAAATTTTAGATCAACTTACACACGACCAGCGTCAATCGAAGAACTTAAAGCTTGCTCACAGAAAAGCGGCAAGTCACTACACTCATATATACAGCGCTGGAGCATAATAAAAAACTCAACAGAAGACATCTCTGAGGTGCGAGCAATCGATGCCTTCGTACTCAGGCTCTGTCGCTTAGACTTTGTCGAGGAGATGGGTAGGACTAAACCAAGGACAGTATCAGAACTCATGGACATTGTCAACAGATTCGCAGATTGAGAAGACGTGTACCATAACAAAAGAACGAGATCACCCGAAGATGATAAACCCCATATAGCAACCAGAGGTGCAGATCTCACAACTATGACAATCACAACTCTCACAACCAAGTAGCCATAGGATACAAGGGAAAAATAGCAAAGGAGAATAGCGTCAAAGGAGTGGGTACCGTAATAGAGACAATTCGGGTAGCCACAGACAGTTTCGACCTAGGAATTATGTCCCATCACATGAAGAAATTCTCAACGGACCATGCCATATGCACTACGCCTATGTCGACGGATAGAGAGTTTCAAACCATCTAATGCGAGACTGCAGAACATTCTTAAAGTTATAAGAGGCTGTTGGATTCAAGCAAGCAGGCACACAAGGATCAATAGCATACGGTGTGCCCACCACCGTTGCCTAATCACGGCGACTCAACAGTCCAGGGGCAACCAAATACGGGTTGCCAGAGCAACGGGGGATATATCCAGTCAAAAGGACACATAGCTGCAATGATCCAACTAGTGCCAAAGTCGAAAAAGGAGTTGCAAAGCATATCCAGGCAAGTAAATCTAGCCATAACATCGCCTCCAGCTACTCGGGAATACCTCAAGTGGTCCGATCAAATAATTGGGTTCAGCAGAACAAACCACCTGAGAAAAGTACCTCGGCCAGGACATGCACCCATGGTACTGAAAGCACAGATTGAAGGACACGATGTTGGAAGAGTCTTTATGGACGTAGGAAGTGCCATAAACCTCATATACGCAAGAACTTTGAAGGCAATGAATATTTCTCTTAGGTTTTTGAAACCAACATACTGTTCCTTTCATGGAATAGTACCAGGAAGCGCCAATTATCCACTGGGAAAAATTGAACATGATGTTTGCTTGGCAATCAACACAATTTCTGACAGGAAAAGCTGGAATTTGAAGTCATGGACTGGCCATCACAATACCACGCAATCCTAGGGCAACCAGCATTTGCATGATTCATGGCAGTTCCTCACTATGCATATCTCGTGTTAAAAATACTAGGGCCAAACGAGGTCATCACGGTCAAAGGAAACTTTGAAGTCTCTAGCACATGTGACAAAGAATTCCATCAAATGGCACAGACCTTCAGTATGACAGCGGAATATGCAAGACTGAAAGGCGACACTGATCATAATGTGGTACCCAACATCGGTTGATCCCAGCTGGACCAGGCTTTCGATACAACACGAGATTCAAAGGAACCGATTTAGACAAGACTACATCCACAGCAGTTGATTTGGACCCCGCATAGGAAGGCGCGCTCATTGAGTTCCCTTGTGAGCACTGGGAAATCTTTGCATGGTGTCCATAAGACATGCCAAGCATTCCCAGGGAACTCATCGAGCACACATTAAATGTGGATCCTAAAGCATGACCAGTAAAGCAACATCTTCGAAGATTTGATGAACCAAAGCGCAAAGCAATAGTAGCCAAATTTAATTGCTTGGAAAATGTTGGGTTCATCAAAGAAATCAAAATATCAAGTTGGGTATCCAACCCAGTCATTGTTCCAAGGAAAAATATTGATGTACATCGCGTCTGTGTCGACTATATAGCCCTCAGCAAACACTGTCCTAAGGATCCCTTTCCACTACCCAGGATAGATCAAATAATTGACTCTACCGCGGGTTGTGCAAGGCTTTCCTTCCTGGACACATACTCAGGCTACAACCAGATCAAGCTAAAGGTGGAAGACGGAGAAAAAATAGCATTTATTACACCATACGGAGTGTACTGTTATCAAGTCATGCCCTTCAGCTTAAAAAACGCGGGTGCAACTTACCAACAGATGATGCAAAACTGTTTGGGAAATCTAATAGGCCGCAACGTCCAAGTATACATCGACAATGTGGTTATCACCACAAGAGAAGAGGCGATGCTCATTGGCGACTTACGAGAAACTTCCGATAATCTGGATAGGTATAAACTGAAATTAAACCCAACCAAATGTTCCTTTGGCATCCCAGCAGGGCAACTCCTCTGATTTTTAGTATCGGCAAGAGGGATTGAGGCCAACCCAGAGAAAATTCAAGCAATACTAACAATGGCGAAACCAACCAAGCTACACTAGATACAACAACTAGTAGGTCGGGTAGCAGCATTGAGTCGATTTGTCGCACGGCTTGGCGTAAAAGCCCTTCCATTCTACGCACTGATGAAAAAAATGGATAAAAAGTTTGAGTGGACAGAAGAAGTAGATCAGGAATTTGCTCACCTAAAAAAGTGCTTTCCACGCCACCAGTGCTGGTCGCACCCAACGAAAAAGAGCCATTGCTACTATACATTGTAGCCACACATCAAGTGGTAAGCACGGTACTCATAGTCGAGCAGAGCAAGGAAGGAAAAGCTCATGGAGTTCAATGACCAGTTTATTTCCTAAATGAGGTACTCTCACCATCCAAGCAGCGATACCCACATTATCAGAAGCCTGCATACTTCGTGTTTATGACATCACGGAAACTACGACACTACTTTGCGGTTCACCCAGTCATAGTAGTCAATGAAGCACGTGTGTCAAATATATTGAATAACCCAAAAGCAACAGGGCGTGTCTCCTTGTGGGGAATCAAAATCTCCCCCCTAGACATCACGTATGAGAAAACAAAATCCATTAAGTCACAAATTATGCCAGATTTCACCACAGGGTGGCTGGAATTACAGAACATAGGACCACTTGATATATCGATTGTCTGGATGATGTAATTTGATGGGTCCAAGAGAGTGGAAGGTGCAGGAGCAGGAGTAGTATTGATATCACCACAAGGAGATAAGTTGAAAATCTACTGCAGATGAGTTTCCCGCATGCATCAAACAATGAAGCCGAATATGAGGCCATGTTGCACGACATGAGGATGGCCAAAGCTTGCGGTGCAACTCGCCTAAAAATCTTTGGCGATTCAAATCTGGTGGTACAACAAGTAATGAATCATTGCGACGCGTTAAGCGACAACATGACAGCATACAAGACCTTATATTACTACCGGGAGAGCAAGCAATGAACAAGCCGATATTCTGGCAAACATCGGGTCCCAATGTCTATCAATACCACCAGGAGTCTTCTAGGAGGAAATAATTGAAATATCAATTCAAAGCACTATGGTGACCCAACATACCACTGCATGTTGTAGTATACAAGTCGTTGACATAACACTCGTGAAGTACCATTTCACAAATATTACATCCCTTAGAGTGGTACAATAGAAACATTGCGGTCTTTATTCAAGCACTATATATTACAAGCCACACCTATACAAAGAACTCCAGTTCCTCCTCGGTCCAAAGAGGAACACTAGTAGATTCTACCTTAATGCTACAAGCCTTAACTAAAACAAAAAGCAAAAGACTAAACATGATGATCTTCTCAAGCCGCTTTATTCTATAGTGTTCGGTGCTTCTCGAGCTACTAAGTTACTAAACTAGTTCTCAGACTCCTCCTCGTGACTCTTGCTGATTCCATAAGAGATGATGTAGTCCACGCCTTAAACTCCACCTGATAGGTCCGGTTCTTCATAGTTGACATCCTTGATGTCTTCCAGAGCTTCTTCAGTCTCCTCGTGCTGGCCTTCCGAGTCTAAGCATGGGGTTTAAAAGTGGGATGAGTACGAGCGTACTCAACAAGTTCATTTTTAAAGGTAGTTGTGTTTGATGCACTAGCTACGGTCGTGGACTTAGAAGTCCTAGGCCAAATGCAGGTTTTTGTAACCATTTCTTCAAAGTTTGATTTTATTCAGAAAACTATGCCCGTCAGTCTTCACAAGTTGATTAGAGCTTTGATGGTGACGAAGGAATGACCCATGGGTCCTCGATATTGGCCTACCTGGTTTTCGGCCCAGGTAGGGCATCTACGGAAGGGATGACAGGGCCCATAAATACAATCAGCTGGCGCGGCCCAGGAATGAGACTTGGCGTGCAAGGCAAGATCTTGAAGAACAAGACCTATTCGAATTAGGAATTGATTAGGGTTTTCACTTACCGCCTCTATACGTACTTAACTTGGAGAGCAATCCTGAGACCCAACCTTCGCTTATAAAAGGTTCAGAGGGAGATCCAAGAACCTCTAGACACTTTTTCCACCTTCCACCTGAGCGCTCGAATCCTCGAGAGTTCTCACCTTCGGCTAGATCCAATCTATGACCTCGCTGTAATCACCACCATTGTAAACACCCAAGCAAAAAAATCAGACAAGAAGGATGTAGGTCGTTACCCAACAAGGGGGCCGAACCTGGATAAAACCTGTGTTTCTCTGTGTCGTCTGATCGCCGTCGAGTTCGCCAGATCCCCTGATCGCACCATGATTCAAAAGCCATTGCCGGGGTCAAACCTCGTCAATTGGCACTGACCGTGGGGACGACAGGATATAGATCTACGGATTCACTGGCTCCTTCACCAACCATTATCGACTCGCCTGCATCGACGGTCTCCATCAACTCATCTGCATCACCAAGCGTCATCGGCTCATCACCAGCAACCGCCCTCGATTCTGCATCACCCATCGACATCAACACCGCTTCGCCGACCGTCGACATCGACACCGCTTCGCCAACCATCATCGTCACCGCTTCACCACCCATCGACATCGACACCGCTTCGCCGACCGTCGACATCGACACTGATTCACCAACCATCGTCGACACCGCTTCGCCGACCATCGACATCGACATCGCTTCGCCAACCATCGTCGACACCGCTACGCCAACCGTCGCCACACTCTATTCACCAACCATTGTCGACTATGCTCCAATGGTCGCCATCGACACTCCAGCGGCTGCAATTGATGACCCCATCTCATGCTCGACGGGATCGATCTCGACAAGAATCGGAGGTTTTGAGATGACCTTCGGGTTGTTCAACTTCCACGTAGACGATGACGGCGCCGCTGAGTTGATCTCCATCATCGACCCAGCCACGCCCGCTGTAGATCTGGTTATTCCATCGACCAAAGTCACACAGTTGACGGTTGAAAACACCCCCTCGTCAACATCGCCACCAACATCGGCGAAAGCAGATCCAATGCTGGAATCATCGACCCCATCAGTTGGGTCGAACAACTTTCAAGATCTGCCACCATCGCCAACCACCACATATTGCGTTGACTGCGACGCCTACCACTTCATGGGTGATGGAGATTTCTCGCTTCACGAGATCGTTGTCTATGAAGATCCTCGTGGAGGCACCGCCACAGTCTACCCGACGATCTCTGAGTGCGAACTGGATCTCAATGCCATCACGCTCTAACCAGCGCCCTACGACCCGAACTATGTCGAAGGGCTATACTCGGACTACACATGTTCGGATGATTACTTCTACCTCGAGGCCAAGGGGAAGATCAGCAATTCAGTCCGCTCACACTGGAGCGAATCTGCCATATCTGGCAGTGGATACACTGTCGATTATGACTCCGATATGATGATCGAGATAGGGTCATGTGTCGGCAATGACGACATATACCCTCTGGCACAAGGTGAAATCAGCGATGACTCAGCTTCACCATTTGATGGACATTGCGTGATGGCATCGCATGGAGATGGGAACGAGAATAGGGCCAACAGAGATCGGCAAACTGCCGGCGGCCGATTCGTCACACGGGCCTAGATCCGACATGCGAGGCGGGTCTATTTGGGCGAGATTCTAATGGGCCCAAATCCCGGAGCGGACAAAGTGGCTGCGCTTTGATTCATCATCCAAGAACAGATGGACCAGATCTACAGTGAGAAGCGGATCCTGGAGCGACACAGAGAGCAGGCTGACACATCTAGCCGTCGATGTGCTGATCTATCATCAGACTACTCATCGAGTGTTCCATGAAGAACACGATCTCATCTCCCACCCGGGGGCGACACGCACAACATCACAAGAAACTTAGAAGTAGAATTTTATGAGGTCGACATACTGCCCAAGACCAGGGAAGCTGCGATCATGGCTACCGCAACATACATCGCTGCCAATGTGCCTAACGATGACGAGCGCATGCGACATCTTCAAAGCTTCGTGCTCGAGGGCATTAGGGTGCTCCAAAGCACGAATGAGCAAGGACATGACACAACACTATGCAGAAATATCCTGACAGCAGAGCACTCTAGGCACCAAGGAGCGACGCCAGCAGTAGCGCCTAGGCCTCAAGTTGTAGAACCTATCAATGGTGAACTTCGACATGGTTTAGCTCAACACAGAGTTCGACCTGGCATGCGCATGACATGAAGCATGCCACTTCGAGGGCGAAGGCGAGCCAGAGACATTCGGCAACAGAAACCATGAACTATGTGGTGCAGAATGCTTCAGCATCTTCATCCACTCTACACTGCTGCCAAAGGGAATCAAGCTCAGCAATGGCATCGTCAAGTTCAATGGGCAGCAGGACCCTCGAATTTGGCTTGATGACTTCCTAACTACCGTCAACATCGGCGATGGATCTAGAGATAACGCCCTTCAGCTGCTATCATTGCACCTAAAAGATAACACAAGGGCGTGGCTCAACAACCTTGCTCTAGAGAGCATCCGCTCCTGGGAAGAATTTTGGCAACCCTTCATCGCGAACTTTCGGGGCACCTCGCGGTGACCCACTTTGTTCGAAGAACTTCGCTTGTGCATGCAGAAGACTAGAGAAAATCTGTGATCGTACATCTCTCGATGGCTCAGGCTACGCAACACATCAGAGAACATCTCGCCCAAATGAGCTATCGATGATTTTCGAGATGGTCTTATTTGGTAGGACTTCAGGGAGGAGTTGGGATGATCCAAGCCCAAGATAATCGACCACCTCATGAGCCATGCAAATGAGTGGGCTGACAGAGAGGATTCCATTGCAAACCCTAGAAACCGTTGTTGTTCGCCAGACAATGGCTAGCAAGGGTATAGATAATAGAGCCCGTCAGTTGAGTACCCCTGAGGCCCGTTAAGCTAGGCCCAATTGTAATACTAGTCGAAATATGAGTTCATGTCGTATGTCGATATTGTAATCTGTATCGGATCCCACCCGATCCTTGAGACCTGGCCATCTATATATAGGGGCCAGGAGGGGACGGTGTGGGGCAGATTGAAAGCAAGCTAGGTTCTACACCCACGTTTACTTTCGATACACACCTTGTTTGACTGACTTTACCTTCGAGTTCATCCAACACCCTATTTCCCTGATCCTAAGTTCTTCATCTAGGACATTTGTCGAGTTAAACCCTCGTCAATTGGTGCCGACCGCGGGGACTCTGGGCGTTGGAATCATGAATTCGATGACTTTTTCGCTTTTAGCCAGTAACAATCCTCGACGAAAATCAAGAGATGGAGCTGATGTTCAGAAGTTTGAGCTTCTACATCGGACCTTTGGGTTCAACCCGCCTTTCGGATGTGACGAAATTAGGTCCGTCGGCAAGCAAAACCGAGAGAATCATAGCATCTGAATCATCCGTGGGCTCTTCCAGCGAGGTAAACTCGCCGGTCAGTCTCACAGCAACAGAAGATATGAAAGAGAAACTCGAGGAATTCGATGAAACTCGGGGAAAGCCCGGCATGGAAGAAGCAGTGGCTAAAACTCACGACTGTCGATGGATTTCGTGTCGCAAGAACACGAGGTACCACGCGACGGACCCAAAGATTTGAACGCAGGGGGCTGAACATGGGAGATCTTGGATCGCAACGAAACACGGTGATGGAAGCCTCGAGACGTCGAACGCACAACGCACTGCAGAGAGAGACACCAAGCTTTACCCAGGTTCAGGGCCCTCATGGTGAGGTAAAACCCATACTTCCTGCCTTCTTGTATTATGACACGATACCTCGTGAGGAGTACAAGGTCTTGGTTACAGAGCTCTAACTGACCGGAGGTAGAAGAACCAACTTAGCCTAGCTAGGAGCCTGGAGATGAAGATCGGATCCCCTCTAAGGGGTGGCCTCCCCTCCTTTTATAGCGCCCAGGTCCTCCTTCCCCTTATCATCTTGGGGAAGGGGTTGCCACACATGGCCAAGGAGGGAGGACAGCTGTACTCTTGAGTCTTCCATAGACGTAGTCTTCGTAGAGTAGTGGTGCCAGTCCATAGGAGTGGGTGGAGGAAGCTGACGTCCTCCTCTGGCGTTCTGCACCGTCCACCCTATTTTTAGGGGGGTGGCCAACAAGCACTGTGCCGCTTTATGCAGGCACGGCGAAAGCTGGTCTCCTCCCTGTCGGGGGTAGCGTGGACGGTACGCAGTCTTCTACTCTTATCTTCTTGCTCAGCACGGAAGCGTGCCGAGCTGACGTGGACGTGGTCCCTCCCCTCACCAGAAACAGCTCATGAGGAGGTCTTCTGGTCCTTAGCAGTTTTAGCCGTCGTTCTCCTCATGAGGCGCCTCCTCAAGAGGGTCTTCTCCGCCGGGCTTCGGTCGTCGTTCCACCCCTGGGCTGAAGCTGGGCCATTGAAGGGGCCCAGGAGCAGGTGGACCGAGATACCCCGGTATCCAGAACACCGACAGTAGCCCCCGGGAGCCTGGCCCGCGAACGCGCCCTCTTGAGGTAGCGAAGGGCCAGGGTCCCCTAGAAGCTGCTGGGTCCTCCAACGGCATGTGTCAACGTGCGGTCAGAGGACCATGTGAGGATGCAGAGGCCGCGGACACGTGGTGTGACCGCAGCTGGTGAGATGAAGCGGTGGGCGATGCAGCAGTCCCTGAGGTGTCAAACCGTCATGATGGCGCGTTGCTTCGCTACAGAGCGCTGTGCCAATGCTTCGATTCCCGTGCTGGGATTTGACACTTCGATGTTGGCCGTGCCCTTTAAATGCAGCCTCCTTGACATCTCCGGCACTTCACCCTCTTCCTCCAGTGCTACTTCTTCCTCAGCGCTTCCTCAAGCAATGGATCCCTCTGCATTCTCCGCCACCACTGGATCGAGCTCGGGGAGGAAGCACCACGGGCGACCCCGGGCAGTAGGAACAAGGCGAAGGTCCCCGCCCGGTGGACGCCCGGCGCTAGAGGCCCCCTGCGCATCAGGGCGCCGATGCACGGCGAGGCGAATCGCGCCACCTCGGGGGCCTCGAGTGCCTTGACCCTTCGGGGTCCAGCGCCTGGAGGCGCTCTGAATGCGCCATCGCCGGTGGCGGTGGCGCCGGCTCCCCGCGCCTCGGGGAGCATTGACTGGGTGCTCCGGGAAGTTCAGGCCACTCTGGGCCCCCTCCCCCCGACCACGGATGGCCCGGGGCCACAAGAGGTGGCCCCGCCGGTGACCGGAGTGGTCGCGACTCCCCGCCGCCTTGCGGCGGAGATGCTGGGACCCCTTATTGCTCCGGGGTCCCGCTTCCTGCAGCTCCTCGTCGTCGTCGACGCCTAGAGCTTTGTCTCCCTCCGGCTGCCTGACGCAGTCCGGAGGGTAATCTATGCCCCCGGCGCTTCCTCCGGAGAGGTCGCACTGGTGGAGCAGAGCAGGCCAGAGCTCCTCTGGCCTGTTGACATCATCCTCGGAGCGGGCGGCAACGCCGTCCTCTTCGGGCGCTGGAGGGCCTTTGCCCTCGGCCACCGCCTCCGCGTCGGCGACCACCTTGTCTTCCGCTTCAAGCTGGGGACGCTGGAGGCCTCGGTGCGGATCTTCACCGCCGCTGGTGTCCGCCGCACCTACCCCCAGCCTGCGGCGGAGTAAAGGGGCGGCCTTGCTGCGGTAGCCTTCTGGGGAGGGGAGCTAGTCTCCTCCCCTCTTTTGCGATGTAGTTTACGCCGGCGGGGTATGCCCTACCGTGCCTCTGTTTCTCCCCCCACCGGGGGCTAACAATGAAGTCTTCCTTGTTAATTGTCTTGCTCTTTCGCTTCTCACTGCTCGTCATTGTCCTGGACCCCTGGTCATCTGCACGCTCGAGAGCCCTAGTGAGTTGTTAACGCTGGCGGGACGCCTCCCTGTGCCTCAGAGCTCATGACGGGGTCGGTGCCGGTGACTCAGACGATTCCTGAGACAAGTAGTTGAAGAAAGAGTTGGAAAACAAAAAAACCCAAATCCCCGAAAATGAAAAACAAGTCGATAAAACAAATGAAAAAAGAAAGGCGAATAAGATGCCCCTGTGACCGGCACAGGGACCTTCCTCATCGTGAGGGAGTGCGGCACTATCTGTGCCAGCAGCTAAGAGCAAATTTCCGCACGTGGCGATTCACGGGGCCTTCCTCGTCCTGAGGAAAGCTGGACTCTCACGGACATGAAAGCATCAATGCTTAAGAGAGCCCAGAGACCATCGACACCTCGTTAAGGGTTGCTCACGAGGTGAAGGGCCTGGTGCAGACCTCCGGATCTACGTCTCCTTCGCAAGATGAACGGAGCGGCCTTGGTCTTCAGTAATCCTGCCGTGTTTGGCCTAACTCGAGCGAGGGGAATCTTCCTACGGATGCTAAGTGCATTGATGCATCCTTGCACCCTCATGAGGGTTGCTCACGAGGCACTGGTCCTTAGCGGGTGCCTTAGGCACACCTTGGATTTTTCCCAAAGATTTCTTATTTTCTGGTGTACTTCGCGAGGAACTAAGCACCACGGGCATGTGGAGGTGATCGATAACGGGGCCATCGCCCCTGATCAGAGCTCAGTCCCTTTGGGTTTTTTGGGCTTGCTGTTTTCTGGGTGAAGGCCCCAGCATAGACACCGTGCCTAGCCCCCTTCCGCGTGGAGTACAACAGAAAATAAATGGACTTCATGCCATTTTAATATCATGCCAAAGCAGAGACGCTATAATGCGCTTTAACTTAATATCAGTGCTGAAGAGCAGTTTGAGCTGATTCAAAGTGCCGTGACAACGGTCTTATCTCCTCGTGAGGAACCTACAGGTAGAACTTTCGCAGATGAGCTATGTTCCATGGGTTCCCCACCGGTACGCCTTCCGCAGTTTCCAGCCGCGCCGAGCCCAGCCTGGTGATGTGCGTCACCTTGAAGGGGCCTTCCCACATTGGAGATAGCTTGTGCAGGCCCTCGCGAGAGAGTATCCTCCTCAGAACCAGATCACAGACCTCCAGAGTCCTTGCCCGGACATGGCGGCTATGGTAGCGGCATAGTCCTTGCTGGTACCTCGCGGCGCGAAGCGCCGCTTGGCACCGAGCTTCTTTGAGCTGGAGGAGGCGGTCCTTGATGAGGTCCTCTTGATGTATCTCGTTGAAGGCAAGCACTCTTGGCGACCGAAACTTGACGTCGGTGGGAGGAACAGCCTCCGCCCCATAAACCAAGAAGAAAGGAGTCTTCCCGGTGGGCTTGGTGGCGGTAGTCCGAATGGACCATAGGATGGATTGGAGGTTGTGTAACACCTCACTTTTTGTAGACCAAGTTAAAACATTTGTTTAAATACTCTGTCTCATGTGAAACAAAAACTTTTGCTAAGCTTTGTGCTTGTGTGCTATTATCCATGATTTCATGTGTGTATGTCTATGATTCCATGTGAGTGTGTTTGTGTGAAGTATGCCATGTTTCTTTGTAAAACACATATGCTCTTGATCTAGAATGAGTGCTATGATTTTATGCATCAAATTTTGACCCTAGCTTATGCTTGTGTGCACCAAAAACCCTAGCATCAATCCTTTGTTTGATCACCTCTTTATTCTTTTCTTTTACTTTTATTTTTACTCCACTATCCGAAATTAGAGGCATCTCTAAAACCCTAGCATATCAAGATCAAAATTCTTCAAACTTTGGCTATGATCTCTTAACCATGTTTAAAACCTCTGGAGACTATTTTGATAGACTTTGAAATCGAGTGTGACTGAATTCAAGTTCAAATTTGAATTCGGTTAGTGCATGCCCTAGCTTGGCTATTCTTCTCTCTCTCTTCTTATTTCTTTTCAAACCGACCAAAGGGGTTTCACCAGAAAATCTTTGCAAAGCCCAGCAAGGAAATCTTGCCAGAGATCGACCTTATCGTATCTGGTTGGATCGAAGGGAAGGAGGGGAGCCCAAGGCCAAACCCTGCCAGAACCCCTCCCTCTCTCCCTTCTGCTTCGACCACCAATGCCGCCGCCAACACCTAATGGATGGATGCCATCCTGCTGGCCCCCTAGCCCGACCCACCTTGCAGAGACCCGACCCAGCCACCCCACGCCGCCCAGGACATCGCCATGGCCACCAAGGACGCCCGATCGGGGGCAGAGTGCCACCAACCACCCCTGCACTGTTACCTCGCCACCAGCCCCGTGTCGGCCTTGACGACCAATTCCCTGAGCCGGAACTGCTCGAGCCTCACCGTGCACGCCACCCCGACCATGCCGAACCGACGCGACCGGGCCGCCCAGAGCGCGCAGCGCGTGTGTCGCCTTCCCGCGCACACAGAACCCTTCCTGCATCGCTGTTCACGCACATCTGCATGGCATCGAGCAGCAAACACAATGCCACCCTTGCCCTGCCCCGCGTTGCACTGACACGCCCCCGCGGCGCACCGTTTCGCTCGTACCCTCTCTGAAACCGCTCGTGCCGTAGCCAAACCAGCCCACCACCGACGCAGCTCACCTATTCCCTAGACTCAGCACACGATGCCGCCCCACACAGCCACCCACGACGCCCAATGGAGACCGTCGCGGGTGCACCATAGACTGATCCCAGTTGACAGTATATAGCTCAACGGCCCCTCTGGAAGCCTCTCCTCCCTCTCATTTGCCCCCTCTCTGCTCTCACTCACCTGCAGGACCTCGCCGCCGTGAAGCCAAGACGAATCCGTCGCTGGAGAGCTCGATAGCTTCGGTTAGATCATCGATGGCGACGGTAAAGGTTGCAGTCGATCTAGCCGGAGTCTCTGCTCTCTCTTTGCTCTCCGAAGCTCGCCGCCATCCTCTGGATCTCACCCTCTCTGTTTCTACTCCAGGGCAGGCCATAGCCATCGACCTCGCCGACCATCACCAAAGCTCACCGCGACAATTTCGATGCCACCACGAGTACCCCAGCCTCTGCATGCACTTTACCTGGCTGCACATCACCTTCTGAGACCCTCCGCCACCGAGCCAGACACCGCCGACCGCCGGAGCACCCTCGGTGAGCTTCTCCTCGCGAAACCCTAGCCGGCGCCGTTCTCCTCGCGTGCATGCAGCAGGAGACAGGGACGACGGTGATCCACCATTGATCGCCCTCTAATCGGACAGACGGGAGTCCCCCGTACTGCTTCGGCCACCGCTAGGCTGGCCGGCGAGCCAACTGGGCCGATCTGGCCCAGATCTAGCGAGGCCTGGCCAGATCCGGCTTGTTTTATTTTTTTTCCTCTGTGCATTATCTATTTAGTTAATAGCTGCTGCAAACAAAAATGCTTAGAAAATCTTTTAGACCTCAGAAATTTGTGATTCAAATTTTCCGGTGATCCATGCAATGTTGTCTAGCCACTGGTACTGCATGTTTGATTTTTAGGATCTTATATATTATCTGGTAATTAAATATGGTAGATCTATTGATTTTCACTCTTATTTGCAAATATGTTGTTCTGAATGAAAATTGGTGATTCCAATTTTCAGTGGTACCTTACTATTATACTGATCTATAGAAACTGAATTTACTATTTTAGGAACATTGAATTGCCTGCAGTAATTATTTTAGTGAAATTAGTATTCTGCCTTGATTTATTTATTGTGCACAGTAGGTTAATTATTTTTGGGTGATTCCACTTCTTATGTGTTGTACATTGCATTAGCTTTCCAGAATGGTCTCTGGTAGAATTTTAGGACCTACAGAAGGTTTTAGGGAATTATATTGCTATTCTAGAGTTAAGTGAGAATAGGAAATTCATTAAAACTTACCTTTTTAATCTTTTGGTTTGATTCCAATTGTGTTGCTTCTGTAATGTTGTTAGCCACCTGTAAGTATGATGGATGCCATGGTTTGATTTCAATTGATACCTACTGGTTGTTTGATAGTGATTAGGGTTCTTTTACTATTAGGAATTTTATATCTATTTATATAGCGATTTATTCCTTGGTCAAATTATAACTTGTTTCAGAGACCTAAACATGTTTGCTTCTGATACTCAATGCTTGAGTTGTGTGATGTTTGCCTTGAGTGTGATCCGTGTATGCATGAATGCTTATTGTGTGTTGTTGTTTTTCCGGCGATAGAATCGAATGACGATTGTGCAGAGGAAGGGGAGGTGTTTGAGTACCAAGCAGAAGGAGATCAGGGACAAGCCAACCAAGGCAAGCCATCTACTTGTTGCATATCTGAATCCTACTAAGTCACTATGCATTGTTCTACTCTTGTTTTCTTATTATGCATGATTTTCTATATTGCTATTATTTCCTATATAGCAATAGTTGACAACTTAGCTCCACAAGTCGACTTGATATCATCTAACAAGATGACACCCCTGACACCTACTGAACACCCCTATATTAGAGACTTGATGTTTAGCATCATGGTCCTTGGAAAACTCTTAGTGGAGCCAAAAACTCTAGGATGGGAAAACTCTCGGAAAAGTTTCGAAAATGGTTTCGAAAACCTTGGAGTAGTATCTACTCCACTGAAATGTTTTCTAAATGATTTTGGGACAAATGGAATTGGGATATGTGTCGGTGTAATGGAAACCGGGGTACTCCGGTCCACCTGCTCCTCGGCCCCGTCATCGGCCCATCTTCAGCCCAGGGGAGAATCAACAATCTTCGCTACGGAGAAGACCCTCACGAGGAGGCGCCTCGTGAGGAGAACGACGACAGAAACCGCTAAGGACCAGAAGACCACCTCACGAGCCCCTGCTGGTGAGGAGAGGAGGTATGCCCACGTCAGCCTAGCACGTTTTCGTGCGGGGCAAGAAGACAACGGGCAGAAGACCGCGTACCGTCCACGCTACCCCCGACAGGGAGGAGACCAACTTTCTCTGTGCCTGCCCAAAGCGGCACAGTGGCAGTTGGCCACCCCCCTAAATATAGCATGGACGGTGCAAGGCGCCAGAGGAGGACGTCAACCTCCTCCACCCACTCCTGTGGACCGGCGCCGCTACCCTACGAAGACCAAGTCTACAGAAGAGCATAGCCTACAGCTGTCCTCCCTCCTTGGCCATGTGTGGCAACCCCTTCCCCAAGAAGATAAGGGGAAGGAGGACCTTGGCGCTATAAAAGGAAGGAGAGGCCACCCCTTAGAGGGATCCGGTCTGAGCTAATCTTCATCTTCTTCAAGCTGCTAGTTGGGCACGCAGGTTCTTCAACCTCTGGCCAACTAGAGCTTTGTAACCAAGGCCTTGTACTCCTCGCGAGGTGTCACGTCGCAATACAAGAAGGCAGGAAGTAGGGGTTTTACCTCACCACGAGGGCCCTGAACCTGGGTAAAGCTCGGTCTCCCTCTCTGCAGTGCGTTGCGCGTCCGACAATCGAGGCTTCCGTCACCGTGTTTCGTTGCGATCCAAGATCTCACACGCTCAGCCCCCTGCGTTCGAATCCTTGGGTCCATCGCGTGGTACCCCGTGTTCTTGCGACACGAAATCCATCGACATTTGGCGCGCCAGGTAGGGGGCTGTGGTGTGTTTTCTTTTAGATCTGCTTCGACATGGCCGACGCCAACGCAAGGCTCGAGCGTCTCCGCCGTCGCAACGCTGTTCGGGGGCAAACCGAGCCCATCTTCCGTCGTCATGAAGCTTCGGCTGAGGAGGAAGAGGAGGAAGATCTGGAGTCCTCCTACCTCCCGTCCGGGCGGACAGAGCCTTCGCTCTCTTTCACCGCCACCGCCACTTCTCGCGCTCGTTCTGGGAGTCAGCTGTCTCCTGCGCAGGCACTCGCCATGGCACAGGAGCTGCAGCGCTATCAACCCACCGACGACGGGCGTGAGGGGTGGCGCGCTCGAATCGCCGAGCTCGTCGCCATCGCCAACGAAGACCCGGCCCAGGGAGGAGCCCAGGGCGCGGGGAACCCAGATCCGGCGGCGGGGCATCGCGCCCCGGGCGCCGGAGATGGAGGGGCCAACAAGGCCAAGAAGGTGGTTTCCCGCGCCGCATCTTCGCCGCGCGGGGAGCCTAGCTGCCAAATCGTCCAACGCGCTCCGGAAGACGCACGCGTCTCCCTCGAGCGCCGCCGCGAAAATCATGACCGCGCCATCGATGACATCGGCGAAGCTGGCAAGAACGTCAGGACCCCCGGCGTCCCGATCTACAACCCCGGGTGTCTTGCCCTCACTCGCCAGCAGCGCTACGTCGTCTGGCCTGACAAGTTCAAGCCAGACATCAGCGCGCATTACGACGGGACCACAAATCCTGTCGAATTCCTCCAACTCTACGTCGTCGCCGTCCAGGCTGCGCGTGGAGATCAGCGCGCCATGGCCAATTGGTTCCCCATGGCCCTCAAGGACGCTTCGCGGACTTGGCTCATGAATCTTCCTCACGAATCAGTGACTTCGTGGAAGGATTTATGTCGTCAGTTCATTGCCAACTTCATGCCCACGTATGAACGCCCCGCCACAAAGAACGATCTTAAGGCGGTGCGTCAGTACAAGGGCGAGACGCTTCGTCAGTACATCCAGCGCTTCAGTCAGATGAGGAACAAGATTCCCAGGATCTCCAACGAGGAGGTCATCTCCGCGTTCTCCACGGGCGTCTCCGACGTCAAGATGCGGGAGAAGCTGTCCGTGAATGATGAGCTGACTTCCGTCGTCAGGCTCTTCGAGATCGCCGACCGCTGCGCCAAGGCTGAGGAGGGGAGGCTCTTCGTGCACAATCTGCCGGAGGCGCCTCCCCCAAAGCCGAAGTCCAAGGACCCCAAGCGAAAGGAGGCTGCTGCCATCGCGGCGGAGCCAGATCATAAGCAACGCCGCGGGGACCGCTCCGATCGCGACAAAGGTCGACGTCGCCGCTACTGCATTATCCACAAGAAGGACACCCACAATACCGAAGATTGTTGGATTGTCCGGAAGTTTCACGAGGAAAATGGCGTCGCCAAGCGTCGCGGGGGTGGCCGCAGCAACGGCAAGAGCGGATCCCGGGGCGATCGCCGCGACGACGACCGCGAGGAAGGTCGCCGCCGCGGGGGTCTGTCTCGAGACGATCCCAAGCCACTGCCGCTGCCCCCACCAGCAAACGATCGTCGGGAAGAGAACCAGGGGGGCTATCAAGAGCCACGAGACTTCGTCGCTTGCCTCCTGGGTGGAGCTCAGGCTCCTCTGTCAAATCGGCACTTCAAGCAGCTGTCGCGAGAAATCACCGCGGCACAGCCCAACTTCGGCAATCGCCTGATGAAGTGGTCGACGTGCAAGATTGGCTTCGACGAGGAGGATCATCCGGCTTCCACAAGGGGCGTGGGCACAATCCCCCTCTTGTGCACGCCAACCATCAACAACGTCGCCGTCAATCGCACTCTCATCGACGGAGGGGCGGGCCTCAACATCATCTCCGTCGAGATCTTCGAAAAAATGCAGGTGCCGTACCACCGGCTCATGCCAACTCGGCCGTTCTTCGGGGTAACCGAGGGATCTACAACGCTAATTGGGCAGGTAAGCCTGCCCGTCACCTTCGGCACCCGGGACAACTACAGGACGGAAAGCCTCGACTTCGACGTCGCCTACATCGCCCTGCCATACAATGCCATCCTCGGCTACCCAGCCTTGGCTAGGTTCATGGCAGCAACGCACCATGGCTTCAACGTCCTCAAGATTCCAGGCGCCAATGGCACGATCACCGTGCGCTGCAATGAGAAGGATGCTCTCCGATCAGTTGAGCATGTCTACCGCGAGGCCGCCACCATGTTCCCCGCCGACGAAGATCTACTGGAACACTCCGGTGACCTCGCGAGGAAGAAGCAGCTCGTATCCCAAGAGCAGGCTGCAGCGAAGAAGGCCTCTCTCGAGCCCCTCCCTCAGGGTTCGACAGGGAAGAAGTTCGCCGCCTCTGCATCGCCTACTCCAAGCGAGGACCTAGACCATCCAATGATGGACATGAGCATTGGGGAAGCTGCGGTACCCTCCGGCAGGAGGCCCCAGTTTACCCAGGAGCGCTCGGCAACCAAGAAGGTCCCGCTTCAGGCTGGGGGCTGCGACAACTTCGTCACCATCGGGGCAGGGCTTTCCCCCAAATAGGAAAGCGCGCTCGTCACCTTCCTGCGGGCAAATTCTGACATGTTCGCTTGGACTCCGTCAGATATGCCCGGCGTTCCCAGGGAGGTGATTGAGCACCACTTAGCCGTGTGCCCTCAGGCACACCCCGTGAAGCAGAAGACTAGGAAGCAAGCGCAAGAGAAGCAAGACTTCATCGTCAAGGAAATAGAGAAGCTGAAGAAGGCCAAGTTGATACGCGAGGTGGCCCACCCCACCTGGATTGCTAATCCGGTGGTCGTCCCAAAGGCTAACGGTAGTGGGCGCCTCTGCGTGGACTTCACAAGTCTCAACAAGGCCTGTCCCAAGGATCCATATCCCCTCCCGAGGATAGATCAAATCATCGACTCCACCGCCGGCTGCGACCTCCTTTGCTTCTTGGATGCTTTCTCCGGCTATCATCAGATCAAGATGGCAAAGGAGGACGAAGAGAAGACCGCCTTCATCACGCCCTGTGGGGTGTACTGCTACGTCTGCATGCCCTTCGGCCTGAAGAACGCAGGAGCTACATTCCAAAGGCTCATGCGTAAGGCCCTGGGGGCTCAGATGGGAAGGAATGCGGAAGCCTACGTCGACGACATCGTCGTCAAGACTCGCGAGGGTCACACCTTCATCGAGGATCTGGAGGAAACATTCGTCAACCTGAGGAAGGTAAACATCAAGCTCAACCCCGCCAAGTGCGCCTTCGGCGTACCATCGGGAAAACTGTTGGGATTCCTCGTGTCCAATCGCGGGATAGAGGCGAACCCCGACAAGGTCAAGGCCATCGAAGAAATGCGTCCTCCGCGCAATCTCAAGGAAATGCAACGCCTCGCGGGGTGCATGGCAGCCCTGGGGCGCTTCATTGCGAGGAGTGGGGAAAAAGCTTTGCCGTTCTTCAAGCTCATGAAGCGCACCGGGAAGTTCGAGTGGACTCCGGAAGCCGACAAGGCCTTCGCCGAGTTAAAAAGGTACCTCACGAGCCCACCGATCATGGTTGCCCCAACCCCCCGTGAGCCCTTGCTACTCTACATCGCGGCAACTCCAAGAACTGCAAGTGCCGTTCTCGTCGCGGAGCGGGACGTCAAGGTAATCGCCAGAGAGGAGGTCACTCCTCCAAGCTCGGGGGCTCCTCGCGAGGAAGAGGCCGCTCCACCTCACGCCCCTCGAGAGGAGCCGCCCGAGGGATCTTCACCGACCGAGCCGCTCTCTCAGAGCAACGCTCAAAAGCCTCCTGAGGAGGAGCCTTCCGAGGGTGTCGTCAAGGTACAAAAGCATGTGTACTTCGTCAGCACGGTACTGCGCGACGTGCGGGAACGCTACACTATGCAGCAAAAGTTGCTCTACACCTTGCTCATCGCCTCGCGGAAGCTACGCCACTACTTCCAGGGTCACCCGATTAAGGTGGTAACCGATCGGCCCCTGGAAACCATCCTGCGCAACCCTAATGTCACCGGGCGGGTGGCTGAGTGGGCCGTGGAGCTTCAGCCTTTCGAGATCTCCTTCGAAACTACAAAGGTAATCAAGAGCAAGGCTTTGGCCGAGTTCACTGCAGAATGGACTGATCCGTTCGTCGACGAGCCTCCAGAGGTGGAGTCAACTCTCCCTGGAGAGGAGGCCCCAAGCCTCTGGGTCATGCACTTCGACGGCGCCTTCAACCTCCCCGGCACGGGAGCCGGTGCTGTCCTAACCTCTCCCTCTGGAGACAAGCTTTTCTACGCTGTGCAGCTCTGCTTCGCGCCTGAGAACAAGGTCTCCAACAACATCGCGGAGTACGAAGGACTACTTGCTGGCCTAAGGGCAGCAAACGCTTTGGGCATCAAGCGCCTCATCGTCAAGGGAGATTCACAGCTGGTTGTGAACTTCTCGAACAAGAGCTACACTCCAAGGGATGAGCACATGGCGGCTTATCTCGAGGAGCATCGAAAGATGGAAAAACGCTTCCAAGGCTTGGAGCTGAAGCACATCCCGAGGGGAGAAAATGTGGAGGACGACGAGATCGCCAAGCGCGCCTCTCATCGCCTGGCGCAGCCCGCCGACGTCTTCGAGGAGCGTCTCTTCAAGCCGTCTGCCTCTCCGTCAACATCCAAACCACCTCCTCCTTCTGCTTTGCCGCCACCGCCAGAGCAGGGGGCTCCGGATTGCGGGCCTCCTTCAGGTGACCGCGTCCTTCTGGCATTGGCTCGGTAGGAGGGAGTGGATTGGATCATCGAGCTCAAGGCCTACCTCACCAGCAGCAGGCTTCCTGAGGATGAGGAGGAGGCCGAGAGGATTGTGCGGCAAGCTTCGGGCTACTGCGTCAAGGACGGTGACTTGTACCGGCGTCGCCCAAATGGCGTCGCTCTGAAGTGCATATCTACTCACCAAGGCCAAGAGCTTCTAAGGGACATCCATGCCGGCGAGTGTGGCCATCATGCTTCAGCTGCAACTCTGGCCGCAAAGGCATATCGAAGTGGCTTCTACTGGCCTTCGGCGCTCGGAGATGCGGCGGCGATGGTCAAGAGGTGCGAGGCGTGCCAATTCCACGCCAAGGAGATACATCAGCCGGCGCAAGAGCTGCGGACCATCCCACTCACTTGGCCCTTTGCAGTTTGGGGTCTGGACATCCTCGGTCCATTTCCCAGAGCGCAAGGGGGCTATCGCTACCTCTACGTCGCCATCGACAAGTTCACCAAGTGGGTGGAGGTGGAACCGGTGTGCACAATCCCGGCCAGGTCCGCCGTCAAGTTCATCCGTGGACTGGTCTGTTGCTTTGGTGTGCCTAACCGCATAATCACCGACAACGGCAGCCAGTTCACCAGCGGCTTGTTCCGGGAATACTGCGCATCAACCGGCATCAAAATCTGCTTCGCCTCCGTCGCCTACCCCCGGAGCAATGGCCAAGCCGAGCGTGCCAACGCTGAAGTACTCAAAGGACTCAAGACGAAAAGCTTCAACGCCAAGCTCGAGGCCTGCGGCAAAAAATGGTTAGACAACCTCCAATCCATCTTGTGGTCCATCAGGACTACTTCCACCAAACCCACCGGAGAAACTCCTTTCTTCCTGGTCTACGGGGCGGAGGCTGTTCTTCCCACCGACATCAAGTTCGGGTCTCCAAGAGTGCTCGCCTTCGACGAAATTCGTCAAGAGTACCTCATCAAGGATCGCCTCCTTCTGCTCGAGGAAGCTCGGTGCCAAGCCGCGCTCTGCGCCGCGAGGTACCAGCAAGGACTACGTCGCTACCATAGCCGCCATGTTCGAGCAAGAACTCTGGAGGTCGGCGACCTGGTGCTGAGGAGAATACTCTCTCGCGAGGGCCTGCACAAGCTGTCTCCAATGTGGGAAGGACCCGTCAAGGTGACGCACATCGCCAGGCCAGGCTCGGCGCGGCTGAAAACCGCAGAAGGCGTGCCAGTGGGGAACCCGTGGAACATAGCTCATCTGCGAAAGTTCTACCCTTAGGTTCCTCACGAGGAGAAAAAGACCGTTTTCACGGCACTTGTATCAGCTCAATCTGCTCTTAAGCACTGATATTAAGTTAATGCGCAATATAGCGCCTCTGCTTCGGCATGACATCAAAATGGCATGAAGTCCATTTATTTTCTGTTGTACTCCTCGCGGAAGGGGGCTAGGCACGGTGTCTATGCTGGGGCCTTCGCCCGGAAAACAGCAAGCCCGAAAAACCCGAAGGGAGCGAGCTCTGGTCGGGGGCGACGGCCCCATTAACGATCACCTCTGGATGCCCATGGTGCTTAGTTCCTCGCGAAGTGCGCCAGAAAATAAAAAATCTTCGAGGAAAAGTCCAAGGTGTGCCCATGGCACCCGCTAAGGACCTACCCCTCGTGAGCAACCCTCACGAGGGAGCAAAGACGCGTCGATGCACTAGCATCCGCAGGAGGATTCCCTCTCTCGAGGAAGGCCTAACGTGGCAGGATTATTGAAGACCAAGGCCGCTCCGATAAATCTTGCGAAGGAGACGCAGATCCGGAGGTCCGCACCAGGCCCTTCACCTCATGAGCAATCCTCGTGGGGTGTCGACGGTCTCTGGGCTCTCTTAAGCGTCGACGTTTTCACGTCCGTGAGGGTCCAGCTTCCCTCAACGACGAGGAAGGCCCCGTGAATCGCCACGCGCGGCAATTTGCTCTTACCTGCTGGCACAGATAGTGCCGCGCTCCTCCACGACGGAGAAGGTCCCTGTGCCGGTCACAGGGGCATCTTATTCGCCTTCTTTTTTTGTTTGTTTTATCGATTTGTTTTTCCATTTTCGGGGATTTGGGGTTTTTTCTTTTCCAACTCTTTCTTCAACTTCTTGTCTCAGGAATCGTCCACTGTGTCATCGATGCCGAACCCGTCCCGACTTCTGAGGTGGAGGGTGGCTTCCCGTCGATGCCTACAACTCAGCAGGGCTCTCGAGCAAGCGAATGGCCAGGACAGTGAAGGACAGCAAGATGATTAACAAAAGGATTTCATTAAATTACCCCCGGTGGGGGAAGGAGCGAAGCACGTCGGGGCATTCCCCGCCGGCAAGGACTACGAGACGAAAGAGGGGAGGAGACTAGCTCCCCTCCCCAGAAGACTACCCCGCCAGGGCCTCCTCTTCACTGCGCCGGGAGCGAGGGGTAGGTGCGGCGGACGCCGTCGGCGGTGAAGATCCGCACCGTGGCCTCCAGCGTCCCCAGCTTGAAGCGGAAGACGAGGTGGTCGCCGACGCGGAGGCGACAGCCGAGGGCGAAGGGCCTCCAGCGGCCGGCGAGGACGGCGTTACCGTTCGCCCCGAAGAGGATGTCCACAGGCCAGAAGAGATCTGGCCTGCTTTGCTCCCCCAGGGCGATCTCCCCGGCGGCCGGGCCATGGGCATGAATCGCCCTCCGGATGGCGTCGGGCAGCCGGAGGGAGTTGAAGCCCGGGGCGTCGACGACGAGGAGGAGCTCCAAGAAGCGGGACCCCGGGGTGATGAGGGGTCCCAGCAGCGCCGCCGCCAAGGGGCGCGGAGTGGCGACCACTCCGTTCATAGGCGGCGCCGGAGGATCTGCAGCAGGGGAGGGGGGCCCAGGGCGGCCTCCACCTCCCGGAGGGCCCGGCCGATGCTCCCCGAGGCGCGGGGAGCGGGCGCCGCCGCCAGCGGCGACGGCAGGTTCAGGGCGCCTCCACGCGCAGGACCCCGGAGGGTCAGGGCGCCGGAGGTCCCCGCGGCGGCACGGCTCGCCTCGCCCAGCCGCGGTGCGCCAATGCGGAGGGGGCCGCTGGCGCCGGGCGTCCACTGGGCCGGGACTTTCGCCTTCTTCCCGCTGCCCATGGGGCGCCCGCGGTGCTTCGCCCCGGAGCTCGATCCCACGGCGGCGGCGGAGTTGGAGGGATCCATGAGCTCGGGGGCAAGGAAGCAGAGGTGGCACTAGAGGAAGGAGGTGAAGTGCCGGAGGTCTCGAGGAGGACCTATTTAAGGGTGGCGTCTAGCGTCGATGCGTCAAATCCTTGCACGGGAATCGAAGCGTTGGCGCGGCGCTCTGCAGTCAAGCGAAACATCATTACGGCAGGTTGACGCCTCGGAGACCGTAGCGTCACCCGCCGTTTCGTCTCGCCAGCTGCGGCCGCGCCACGTGTCCGGAGTCTCTGCTTCTTCACATGGTCCTCTGACCGCACGGTTGACGCGTGCCGTCGGAGGGCCCAGTCGCTTTAGGGGGCCCCCGACCCTTCGCTTCCTCAAGAGGGTGCGTTGTGGGCCGGGCTCCCGGGGGCTACTGTCGGTGTAATGGAAACCGGGGTACTCCGGTCCACCTGCTCCTCGGCCCCGTCATCGGCCCATCTTCAGCCCAGGGGAGAATCAACAATCTTCGCAACGGAGAAGACCCTCACGAGGACGCGCCTCGTGAGGAGAACGACGACAGAAACCACTAAGGACCAGAAGACCTCCTCACGAGCCCCTGCTGGTGAGGAGAGGAGGTACGCCCACGTCAGCCTAGCACGTTTTCGTGCGGGGCAAGAAGACAACGGGCAGAAGACCGCGTACCGTCCACGCTACCCCCGACAGGGAGGAGACCAACTTTCTCTGTGCCTGCCCAAAGCGGCACAGTGGCAGTTGGCCACCCCCCTAAATATAGCATGGACGGTGCAGGGCGCCAGAGGAGGACGTCAGCCTCCTCTACCCACTCCTGTGGACCGGCGCCGCTACCCTACGAAGACCAAGTCTACAGAAGAGCATAGTCTACAGCTGTCCTCCCTCCTTGGCCGTGTGTGGCAACCCCTTCCCCAAGAAGATAAGGGGAAGGAGGACCTTGGCGCTATAAAAGGAAGGAGAGGCCACCCCTTAGAGGGATCCGGTCTGAGCTAATCTTCATCTTCTTCAAGCTGCTAGTTGGGCACGCAGGTTCTTCAACCTCTGGCCAACTAGAGCTTTGTAACCAAGGCCTTGTACTCCTCGCGAGGTGTCGCGTCGCAATACAAGAAGGCAGGAAGTAGGGGTTTTACCTCACCACGAGGGCCCTGAACCTGGGTAAAGCTCGGTCTCCCTCTCTGCAGTGCATTGCTCGTCCGACAATCGAGGCTTCCGTCACCGTGTTTCGTTGCGATCCAAGATCTCACACGCTCAGCCCCCTGCGTTCGAATCCTTGGGTCCGTCGCGTGGTACCCCGTGTTCTTGCGACACGAAATCCATCGACAATATGGAAGGAAAGGAGTTGGTGGTTTTAGAAAAGGCATTGGTGTTTCTTTGTAGTCGCTCGGAGCAATTAACTCGTGCAACCACATTACCCCGGTATGGGACGGGGCTTAGTCCGAAATTTATCTGCCTTAGTGCGGGGAGCCTCATAACTATATAAGGGTCTATAGGACCCCAGAATCTGGGTTGCCGCCAGTTTGTGGGCAATAGTAAATCGGGATCCTTCGGGATTTATCCGGCCGAAGGACACTTGGGTTCTCCCGCCGTGGCGCCGGAGTTACTCTCTGAAGGAGGTACTGCCGGGGTGTGCCCGGGAGGTAGACTCCAAAGGGTAGGCACTCGTACTAAGGTGGATAGATGGAAGGCTCTGATCGATTATCCGAACCCCGCATACTTGTGTATGACGGTCCGTGGTGGTATCCCGGCGGATTTATCGGATGGTGTGGGTAAAGTGTACAACCTCTATAGAGTGTAAACCTATTCGAATAGCCAAGTCCTCGATCATGGACGGTTGTAAACATCACTACATTGCCCAATGTCAGGTTTTGGTTTTATAAATGGTTTTCAAGAAAAATGGAGTTTGTGCCGGATGGAGTACTTGGAGGTTACGGCCGTGGCACGGGTGTGGATCGGAGTACTTGGAGAGTACTGCGGGCGACATGGGGTGGTCATGTCTGATTGACCACCGATCTTATCTTACAAAGGAGTTTCCGCCTTTTCTAGAGCTTTTCCTATAATTGTTTTATGAAAGTCTTCTTTAATAAGGATATAGAAATGTCGTAAGACATGTTAGGTCAACACGAGAAAACTTGCTAGTATAGAGTTTCATTAAAACTAAGCCATCCCTTGCTACAGCCATATAGCATGCAAATGTTTCTCTCCTAGATGGCTTGCAAGTACAATTCCAAAGTGTACTCATGGCTTTGTCTCTGGCTATTAACTTGGCCAGACTTTGGCGATGACTATGAGGAGGACGACGAGGAGTACGTCGACGTCGGTGCGAATTAGGATCGTTTCCCGGTCAGTCACCTATAGGGTAGTAGGCCTGACTTGGGTCAACTCCACTGCATGTATCCACTGCTACTTCATGAATAAGTGTGTCAGTTGAACTTGCCCTGCGTGGCATTTATATTCAGCCAAGCGGCTTATGTAAGACATTAACACTTGTTATGTAATGGATGATGTAATCTAAAATGCCAACTCTGTTATGTGGATTGACGATGGTCTCCTGGGATCGTGAATTGTATGCATAACGGGAATCCCTGGTGGTAAGCCGGGGTCCCCACAGAGTTGGTATCATAGCCATCATGACCTTAGGAAACCCTAGTTTAGCATGGGCGTTAGATCGGACCAAAAGTTTACTTTCTAAAAATTAAAAGAGATGGCTATATATATCAAAGGTAAATATATATTGCTCTCATCTCTTCCCTTATTCTTTAAGCATCTTTAATTACTTGCATTTTAATTCAAGTTTTTACTTATGTATAAATTTTGCACACTTGGGTAAGTCATTAATAAACTCTACTCTAAAAATTTGTGTAGATGGACGCTCCTACTGCACACCGACAGATCGGCACCCACGAGGACGTGCTGATCTTCGAGCAAGACTTGGTTGAGTTGGCAGCACGCCTTGGATGCCCTCGTCCCGAGGTGCGAGGCTACCGCCTGTTCAAGGAGGGTACCCGGGAGCTAGCTATCCAGGTGGTTTGCCAGGTCCGCAGGAAGGAGGTCCCGCCTACCTCACCGGAGTTCACCTTCGAGGTGATCGAGCGCAACTGGGGCAATGGCCTGATGTGTGTTCTGTGACACGCCATCTCGCGCCTCGTCCACCTCCACTATGACGAGCTACTTGGTACCCGCTATGAGCACTACGGGAGGGTCGACTCCGATGGCCTTCCCTACCAGGCTGCCGCGCACACCCCCTTCAGCCGCCACTTCTGCCACACGGAGGCTCTACTTCACCACACGCAGGAGCATCTGGACCAAGTCTGGATGGTCGCCGATGAGAGAGGGCTAGATCTAGCCGTCCTTCGTGAGGACCTTTAGAAGTCTATCTTCTCACGTCACCGTATCCTCTCTACCAAGAGGAAGATCATGAAGAAGAACAAGGCTCTTAGGAGGCGCGTCCGCGAGTTGGAGGACCACTTGGCTTCTCTTGAGAGCCACGTGTCCGAGCTAGAGGAGGAGACCACCGAGCTCCGCAAGGAGAACAAGGCGGTACTCGGCCGCGACGACGACCACCAGGAAGCCTTCGACGAGGAGCCCGCTAGCACCGACGACGACGACCAGGGTAGCGAGAGCGGTGATGACCGCAATGCTATCTTAGACTTCTACGCTCCTGAGACTCCTAGTGAGGAGGACCCCGAGGAGGTAGTTCCCCACGTTAGCGGCGACGAGTAGATTCCACCACCCTACCTCTCACGTAGGTTGCCATGTAGTGGTTAGATCACTCCCTTTTGTGTACCCGTGTTGTATGGTTTAGTTTGAACCATTTGCTATGTGTGTTGTATGAGACTCTATGTTATGTGTGTGCCTGGACATGTTTGGCACTCTTTTGCTTGTATATATTATGTATGCCTGGACTTGTTATGCATGGTTGTTGTTGGAGCATGTTATGTATGGCTGCCATGGATGTTATGTTATGCGTGAGTTTAGTTCTTTTTATTTGAAGCATGCCTAAGTTTCCTTGTTATTAATCTCACAAAACCACTTCTCTCCAGAATGGCTCTGGAAACGCGAGGCCAAGATGGAGGCAATCCGCCACTACCCCCTGAACCCAGCATGGAGCAGCTGGTGCGGCTCATGTTAGAAGATCGCGAAGCTGCGCGAGCCGAGCGCCAAGCCAACCTCGCTACCCTTCAGCACCTTGCGCAAATTGCCACCCACCACAACAACCATGGTGGCACTGACGACGAGGAACCCCGCAACAAGCTTAGGGATTTCCAAAACTCCAACCCTCCAACCTTCACCAAGTCCATCGAACCTTTGGACGCCGACGATTGGCTCCGCACCATCGAGAACAAGCTCGAATATGTGGGAGTTGGAGATAACAAGAAAGTGTTCTACGCCACTCACTTCCTAGCAGGAGCAGCGGGTGCATGGTGGGAGAACGTTCGTGCCATGCAGCCCGAAGGCCAAGTGATGACTTGGGAAGCCTTCAAGACCAAGTTCCGCAAGGCTCACATTCCCTCCGGACTTACCAAGATCCTCCGCGACAAGTTTCTCAACCTCAAGCAAGGTGGTATGAGTGTCACCGAGTACCTCGACAAGTTCACCACTTGGGGGAGGTATGCCCCTAATGACATCGACAAGGACGAGAAGAAGAGGGAATGCTTCCTGAATGGACTTCAGGAAGAACTGCAAACCTATCTAGTAGTTGTGCCTTACAATGACCTGGAAGCTCTGGTAGATGCTGCCATCATGGTGGAAGACAAGAACAAAGCTGCCCGCAAAAGTCGGAAGAGAAGAATGATGAGTCAGGGTGGACCAAGCAGTCAAAGGTCCTGCAGCATGCCCCCATCAAGGTCTGCGCCACCCCCTCATAGGTTCGCCTCTCAAGCTCCCAGGCCCAACAACCCCAACCAACAGTACCCAAGCAACCGCCCTGCAAGTGGGAACTTCTCAGGAGGTAACCGCAACACCTTCAACCCCACCAACCACAGCCAGGGAAGCGACTACTATACTTGTGGCCAACCAGGGCACTTCTCTAAGGAGTGTCCCCTGAAGAAACCATCTGCGCCGAGCCTCAGCGCGTCGAGACCAAATCAGGGTCAAGGCTGTGGACCCCCTGAGGCCGCCTGAACCATGTCTCTGCTGAAGAAGCTACTGAAGCACCTGACATTGTTCTAGGTACGTTTCTTGTCAACTCCACCCCTGCAAGAGTGATGTTTGATTCTGGTGCATCCCATTCTTTCGTGACCGAGAACTTTGTTACAAAAGGAAAGTTAGAACCAACCATGATGCTTAGAGCTATGCTAGTCCAGATTCCCAGGTCAGTCATGAAAACTAGGAGGAATTGCATAGATGTGCCGGTAGATATCCATGGGGTGTCGTTCAAGGCCAACCTGATAATTTTAGGCACAAAGGGTTTGGATGTGGTACTTGGAATGGACTGGATGTCCAAGTACCAAGGTCATATAGATTGCGCCCGAAAAGCTATAACCGTGACCAGCAGTGATGGAGTTCAGATTGAGCACGTCGCAACCATGCCATCCCGCAAAGCCTACTACAAGAAGTCTGTCTCTGGGCCGACTCTTGATCAAGTTCCGGTGGTATGTGAATACCCCGAGGTCTTCCCTGAGTAGTTGCCAGGTATGCCCCCTGACCGGGATATCGAGTTCGTGATAGAGTTGATTCCTGGAACAGCTCCCATTCCTCAGCGACCCTATCGTATGAACCCCCAAGAACTTGAGGAGTTAAAGTAGCAACTTGCTAACATGCTCAGCAAAGGCCTTATCCATCCCAGCGCTTCACCTTGGGGATCGCATGTTCTGTTTGTGGACAAGCGAGACGGTACCATATGACTATGTGTGGATTATCGTAAGCTCAATGAGGTGACCATCAAGAATAAATACCCACTCCCAAAGATTGAAGACCTGTTCGATCAGCTGAATGGAGCCAAAGTGTTCTCCAAGATTGATCCCCGCACTGGATATCATCAGCTGAAGGTCAGAGAGTCTGATATTCCTAAGACCGCTTTCACCACTCGCTATGGCCTATTCAAGTACACCGTCATGTCCTTTGGCCTAACCAATGCCCCTGCCTATTTCATGAATCTCATGAATAAGGTGTTCATGAAGTTCCTCGACAAGTTTGTGGTAGTCTTCATCGACGATATCTTGGTCTATTCAAAGACCGAGGAAGAGCACGCAGAACATCTCCGGCTAGTATTGGGAACCCTGTGCGAACACCAGCTTTACGCCAAGTTCAGCAAATGTGAGTTTTGGCTGAAAGAAGTTGGTTTTCTAGGCCATGTACTCTCAGCCGGTGGAGTATCCGTTGACCCCTCAAAAATCACCTCTATCATGAAAAGAAAAGCCCCAACCAATCCCACCGAAGTCCGAGCATTCCTTGGGCTAGCCGGGTATTACCGAAAGTTTGTAGAAGGGTTCTCCAGCATTACTCGCCCATTGACTCAGCTGCTCAGGAAAGATAAGAAGTTTGAGTGGACTGAGAAGTGCGAGCAGAGTTTCCAAGAGCTCAAGAAGAGACTAGTGACAGCTCCTATCCTAACCATGCCTGATATCACCAAGAGCTTCAATGTCTACTACGATGCATCCAAGCTTGGTCTTGGAAGTGTCTTGATGCAAGATGGCAAAGTTATCGCCTACCTATCCCGTCAACTCCGCCCACACGAGCTGAATTACCCTACCCATGACCTTGAGCTTGCCGCTGTTGTCCATGCCCTCAAAACATGGCGACACTACCTTATGGGGAATCGTTGTGAGATCTACACCGTCCACAAGAGCCTGAAGTACATCTTCTCCCAGAAAGAGTTGAACATGAGACCAAGGAGATGGATTGAACTTATCAAGGACTACGACCTAGGCATTCATTACCATCCCGGTAAAGCAAATGTGGTCGCCGATGCCCTCAGCCGAGAGCCTTGTTCCCTAAATGCCTTACTGAAGACCAGCCAACCGACCCTATGCGAGGAATTTGAGAAGTTCGGACTTGAGCTAGTAAGCCATGGTTTCTTGGCGAACCTTGAGGTCCGACCCACTCTCTTTGACCAGATCAAGGAAGCTCAGAAGGGTCATGAGAGTATCGAAGGCATTAAATGTAGGATGGGATGCGAGGAGGTACCTGGGTTTTCAATTGACCAGGAGGGTGTGCTATGGTATAATGGCCGTCTATGCGTCCCTAGAATCGGGGAGTTAAAACAGCTTATTCTGGCGGAGGCCCATGATACCCCTTACTCTATTCATCCCGGAGGCACCAAAATATACCAAGACTTGAAGGAATAGTTTTGGTGGCACGGTATGAAGTGAGAGATAGCTTTCTATATCGCTCGATGTGACGTCTGCCAGCGTGTCAAGGCTGAGCACCAAAGGCCTGTGGGTTTGCTGCAGCCATTAAAGGTGCCAATGTGGAAGTGGGAGGAAGTCGGAATGGATTTCATCACTGGGCTGCATGATCAAATCGAGGCCATGACTCTATCTGGGTTATTATTGATCGCCTGACCAAGGTCGCCCATTTTCTACCTATCAAGACAACCCATAAAGGCCGAGACCTAGCCAACCTGTATATGTCCAGAACGGTTAGCCTCCATGGAGTGCCCAAGGTGATTGTGACTGATCGGGGCACTCGATTCACCTCAAGATTCTGGAACAAACTTCACGAAGCCTTGGGAACAAAACTCTCCTTTAGCACAGCCTACCACCCGCAGACTGGTGGCCAAACCGAAAGGGTAAACCAAATCCTCGAAGACATGCTTAGAGTCTATGTCCTCTCATACGAAGCCAAGTGGGAGGACTGCCTGCCATTTGCTGAGTTCTCCTACAATAATAGCTATCAGGCTAGACTGCAGATGGCCCCCTTCGAAGCCCTATATGGCTACAAGTGCCATACCCCTCTCAACTGGTTTGAGACTGGAGAAAGCCAAGTGTTCGGGCCCGATGTCATCAAGGAAGCCGAAGAGCAAGTCCAGCTCATCCGCAACCGTTTGAAAGCAGCCCAGTCATGACAAAAGAGTTATGCCGACCCAAAGAGGAGACCTGTCACCTTCAATGTGGGAGACTTTGTCTACCTTCGAGTCACACCACTCAAGGGTATGCAACACTTCCATGTCAAAGGTAAACTTGCACCCCGGTACATCGGACCGTTCAAGATCTTGGACCGTAAAGGCGCCATGTCCTACAAGCTAGAGCTGCCCCCAAAGCTATCTGAGTTTCATGATGTCTTCCATGTTTCGCAACTCTGCAAATGCCTTCAAGTCCCCAACAAGCCCGAGACCTTCACACAGATTGATCACAACTCTGTCGACCTAAATAATGACCTCACCTATCGGGAGAGACCTATTCACATTCTCGATGAAGACGTCCGTCTTACCCGTAGATGCAAGATCAAGATGTATAAGGTGCAATGGAGTAACCACACCGAAGACGAAGCTACTTGGGAACGTTAGGATTATCTCCGACGAGAGTTTCCCGGACTACTTCACGCTTAGCTACCGAATCTCAGGACGAGATTCTTTTTAAGGGGGGAAGGTCTATAACACCTCACTTTTTGTAGACCAAGTTAAAACATTTGTTTAAATACTCTGTCTCGTGTGAAACAAAAACTTTTGCTAAGCTTTGTGCTTGTGTGCTATTATCCATGATTTCATGTGTGTATGTCTATGATTCCATGTGAGTGTGTTTGTGTGAAGTATGCCATGTTTCTTTTTAAAACACATATGCTCTTGATCTAGAATGAGTGCTATGATTTTATGCATCAAATTTTGACCCTAGCTTATGCTTGTGTGCACCAAAAACCCTAGCATGAATCCTTTGTTTGATCACCTCTTTATTCTTTTCTTTTTCTTTTATTTTTACTCCACTATCTGAAATTAGAGGCATCTCTAAAACCCTAGCATATCAAGATCAAAATTCTTCAAACTTTGGCTATGATCTCTTAACCATGTTTAAAACCTCTGGAGACTATTTTGATAGACTTTCAAATTGAGTGTGACTGAATTCAATTTCAAATTTGAATTCGGTTAGTGCATGCCCTAGCTTGGCCATTCTTCTCTCTCTCTTCTTATTTCTTTTCAAACCGACCAAAGGGGTTTCACCAGCAAATCTTTGCAAAGCCCAGCAAGGAAATCTTGCCAGAGATCGACCTTGTCGTATCTGGTTGGATCGAAGGGAAGGAGGGGAGCCTGAGGCCAAACCCTGCCAGAACCCCTCCCTCTCTCCCTTCTGCTTCGACCACCAATGCCGCCGCCGACCCCCAATGGATGGACGCTGTCCTGCTGGCCCCCTAGCCTGACCCCACCTCGCAGAGACCCGACCCAGCCACCCCACGCCACCTAGGACATCGCCATGGCCACCAAGGATGCCCGATTGGGGGCAGAGCGCCACCGACCACCCCTGCACTGTCACCTCGCCACCAGCCCCATGTCGGCCTCGATGACCAATTCCCTGAGCCAGAACCGCTCGAGCCTCACCGTGCACGCCACCTCGACCACGCTGAACCGACACGACCGGGCCGCCCAGAGCGCGCAGTGTGTGTGTCACGTTCCTGCGCACACAGAACCCTTCCTGCATCACCGTTCACGCACAGCTGCATGGCACCGAGCAGCAAACACGACGCCACTCTCGCCCTGCCCCGCGTTGCACTGACACGCCCCCGCGGCACACCATTTCACTCATACCCTCTCTAAAACCGCTCGTGCCGCAGCCGAACTAGCCCGCCACCAACGCAGCTCACCTATTCCCTGGACTCAGTACACGATGCCGCCCCGCACAGCCACCCACGACGCCCAATGGAGACCGTCGTGGGTCCACCATAGACCGATCCTACCTAACAGTATATAGCTCGACGGCCCCTCTAGAAGCCTCTCCTCCCTCTCATTTTCCCCCTCTCCGCTCTCACTCACTTGCAGGACCTCGCCGCCATGAAGCCGAGACGAATCCGTCGCTGGAGAGCTCGAGAGCTTTGGTTAGATCATTGACGGCGATGGTAAAGGTTGCAGTCAATCTAGCCGGAGTCTCTGCTCTCTCTTTGCTCTCCGAAGCTCGCCGCCATCCTCGGGATCTCACCCTCTCTGTTTCTACTCCAGGGCAGGCCATAGCCGTCGACCTCGCCGACCATCACCGAAGCTCACCGCGATGACTTCGACGCCACCGCGAGTACCCCGGCCTCTGCATGCACTTCCCCTGGCTACACATCACCTTCTGAGACCCTCCGCCACCAAGCCAGACACCGCCGATCGCCGGAGCACCCTCGGTGAGCTTCTCCTCGTGAAACCCTAGCCGGCGCCGTTCTCCTCGCACGCATGCAGCAGGAGACGGGGACGACGGCGATTTGCCATTGACCACCCTCTAATTGGACGGACGGGAGTCTCCCATACCGCTTCGGCCGTCGCCGAGCTGGCCGGCGACCCGGCTGGGCCGATCTGGCCCAGATCTAGTGAGGCCCGGCCAGATCCGGCCTCTTTTCTTTTTTTTCCTCTGTGCATTATCTGTTTAGTTAATAACTGCTGCAAACAAAAATGCTTAGAAAATCTTTTAGACCTCAGAAATTTGTGATTCAAATTTTCCTGTGATCCATGCAATGTTGGCTAGCCACTGGTACTGCATGTTCGATTTTTAGGATCTTATATTATCTGGTAATTAAATATGGTAGATCTATTGATTTTCACTCTTATTTGAAAATATGTTGTTCTGTGTAGTGAAAATTGGTTATTCCAATTTTCAGTGGTACCTTACTATTATACTGATCTATAAAAACTGAATTTACTATTTTAGGAACATAGAATTGCCTGCAGTAATTATTTTAGTGAAATTAGTTTTCTGTCTTGATTTATTTATTATGCACAGTAGGTTAATTATTTTTGGGTGATTCCACTTCTGGTGTGTTGTACATTGCATTAGCTTTCGAGAATGGTCTCTAGTAGAATTTTAGGACCTACAGAAGGTTTTAGGGAATTATATTGCTATTCTAGAGTTAAGTGAGAATAGGAAATTCATTAAAACTTACCTTTTTAATCTTTTGGTTTGATTCCAATTGTGTTGCTTCTGTAATGTTGTTAGCCACCTGTAAGTATGCTGGATGCCATGGTTTGATTTCAATTGATACCTACTGGTTGTTTGATAGTGATTAGGGTTCTTTTACTATTAGGAATTTGATATCTATTTATATAGCAATTTATTCCTTGGTCAAATTATAACTTGTTTCAGAGACCTAAACATGTTTGCTTCTGATACTCAATGCTTGAGTTGTGTGATGTTTGCCTTGAGTGTGATCCATCTATGCATGAATGCTTATTGTGTGTTGTTGTTTTTCCGGCGATAGAATCGAACGACGATTGTGCGGAGGAAGGGGAGGTGTTTGAGTACCAAGAAGAAGGAGATCAGGGACAAGCCAACCAAGGAAAGCCATCTACTTGTTGCATATCTGAATCCTACTAAGTCACTATGCATTGTTCTACTCTTGTTTTCTTATTATGCGTGATTTTCTATATTGCTATTATTTCCTGTATAGCAATAGTTGACGACTTAGCTCCACAAGTCGACTTGATATCATCTAACAAGATGACACCCTTGACACTTACTCAACACCCCTATATTAGAGACTTGATGGTTAGCATCATGGTCTTGGAAAACTCTTAGTGGATCCAAAAACTCTAGGATGGGAAAACTCTCAGAAAAGTTTCGAAAATGGTTTCAAAAACCTTGGAGTAGTATCTACTCCACTGAAATGTTTTCTCAAGGATTTTGGGACAAATGGAATTGGGATATGGAAGGAAAGGAGTTGGTGGTTTTAGAAAAGGCATTGGTGTTTCTTTGTAGTCGCTCGGAGCAATTAACTCGTGCAACCACATTACCCCGGTATGGGACGGGGCTTAGTCCGAAGTTTATCTGCCTTAGTGCGGGGAGCCTCACAACTATATATGGGTCTGTAGGACCCCAGAATCCGGGTTGCCGCCAGATTGTGGGCAATAGTAAATTGGGATCCTTCAGGATTTATCCGGCTGGAGGACACTTGGGTTCTCCCGCCGTGGCGCCGGAGTTACTCTCTGAAGGAGGTACTGCCGGGGTGTGCTGGGGAGGTAGACTCCAAAGGGTAGGCACTCGTACTAAGGTGGATAGATGGAAGGCTCTGATCGATTATCCGAACACCGCATACTTGTGTATGATGGTCCGTGGTGGTATCCCGGTGGATTTATCGGATGGTGTGGGTAAAGTGTACAACCTATGCAGAGTGTAAACCTATTCGAATAGCCGAGTCCTCGGTCATGGACGGTTGTACAGATCACTACATTGCCCAATGCCATGTTTTGGTTTTATAAATGGTTTTCAAGAAAAATGGAGTTTGTGCCGGACGGAGTACTTGGAAGGTACGGCCATGGCACGGGTGTGGATCGGAGTACTTGGAGAGTACTGCCGGTGACTTGGGGTGGTCATGTCTGATTGACCACCGATCTTATCTTACAAAGGAGTTTCCCCCTTTCCTAGAGCTTTTCCTATAATTGTTTTATGAAAGTCTTCTTTAATAAGGATATAGAAATGTCGTAAGACATGTTAGGTCAACACGAGAAAACTTGCTAGTATAGAGTTTCATTAAAACCAAGCCATCCCTTGCTACAGCCATATAGCATGCAAATGTTTCTCTCTTAGATGGTTTGCGATTACAATTCCAAAGTGTACTCACGGCTTTGTCCCTGGCTATTAACTTGGCCAGACTTTGGCGATGACTATGAGGAGGACGATGAGGAGTATGACGACGCCGGTGCGAATTAGGATCGTTTCCCGGTCAGTCGCTTGTAGGGTAGTAGGCTTGAATTGGTTCAACTCCGCTGCATGTATCCACTGCTACTTCATGAATAAGTGTGTCAGTTGAACTTGCCCTGCGTGGTATTTATATTCAGCCAAGCAGCTTATGTAAGACTTTAACACTCATTATGTAATGGATGATGTAATCTGAAATGCCAACTCTGTAATCGTGAATTGTATGCATAACGGGAATCCCGGGTGGTAAGCCGGGGTCCCCACAGGTTGTCTAACCATTTTTTGCCGTAGGCTTCGAGCTTGGCGTTGAAGCTTCTCGTCTTGAGTCCCTTGAGGACTTCAGCGTTGGCATGCTCAGCCTGGCCATTGCTCTTGGGATAGGCGACTGAGGCTAAGCAGATCTTGATGCCGGCCGATGCGCAGTATTCCCGGAACAGCCCGCTGGTGAACTGGCTGCCATTGTCGGTGATTATGCGGTTAGGCACACCAAAATGACAGATCAGCCCACGGATGAACTTGACTGCGGACCTGGCCAGAATGGTGCACACCGGCTCCACCTCCACCCACTTGGTAAACTTGTCGATGGCGACGTAGAGGCAGCGGTAGCCCCCTTGTGCTCTAGGGAATGGACCGAGAATGTCCAGCCCCCAAACAGCAAAGGGCCAAGTGAGTGGGATGGTTTGCAGCTCCTGCGCCGGCTGATGAATTTGCTTGGCATGTAATTGGCATTCCTCGCACCTCTTGACCATCTCCACCGCATCCTAGAGCACCGAAGGCCAGTAGAAGCCGCTTCAATACACCTTTGTGGCGAGGGTTGAAGCAGAGGAATGATGCCCACACTCACCGGCGTGGATGTCCCTGAGAAGCTCTTGGCCCTGGTGAGTAGATATGCACTTCAGACCGACACCGTTTGGGCGACGCCAGTACAAGTCACCATCCTTGACGCAGTATCCCAAAGCTTGGCGTACTATCCTTTCAGCCTCCGACTCGTCCTCAGGAAGCCTGCTGCTGACAAGGAAAGCCTTGAGCTCGAGGATCCAATCCACTCCCTCTTACCGCGCCAATGCCAGAAGGACGTGGTCAATCCGGAGCCCCTGCTCCGGTGGCGGTGGCAAGGCAGGCGGAAGGTCGGATCCTGTCGATGATGGAGAAGCGGACGGCTTGAAGAGGCGCTCCTCGAAGACGCCGGCAGGTTGTCCCATGCGATGAGAGGCGCGCTTGGCGATTTCATCCGCTTCCACATTTTCTCCTCTTGGAATGTGCTTCAGCTCCAAACCTTGGAAGCGTTTTTCCATCTTTCGATGCTCCTCAAGATAAGCTGCCATGTGCTCATCCTTTGGCGTGTAGCTCTTGTTTGAGAAGTTCACAACCAGCTGTGAATATCCCTTGACGATGAGGCGCTTGATGCCCAAAGCATTCGCCGCCCTTAGGCCAGCGAGTAGTCCTTCATATTCCGCGATGTTGTTGGAGACCTTGTGCTCTAGTTTAAAACAGAGCTGGACAACGTAGAAGAGCTTGTCCCTAGAGGGAGAGGTAAGGATGGCGCCAGCCCCTGCGCCAGGGAGGTTGAAGGCGCCGTCGAAGTGCATGACCCAGAGGCCTGGGGCTTCTTCTCCTGGAAGCGTTGACTCCACCTCTGGAGGATCGTTAGTGAACAGATCAGTCCATTCGGTGGTGAACTCAGCCAAAGCTTTGCTCTTGATCACCTTGGTGGTTTCAAAGGAGATCTCGAAGGGCTGAAGCTCCACGGCCCAATCTGCCACCCGCCCGGTGACATTTGGGTTGCGTAGAATGGTCTCTAGGGGCCGATCAGTGACCACCTTAATTGGGTGACCCTGGAAGTAATGACGTAGTTTCCTTGAAGCGATCAGCAGGGTGTAGAGCAGCTTTTGCTGCATGGTGTAGCGCTCGCATGCGTCGCGTAGTACCATGCTGACGAAGTACACGGGCTTCTGCACCTTGGCGGTGTCCTCAGGAGTTTTCTCCTCATGGAGTTCAGGAGCATCGCTCTGCGATAGCGTCTTGGTCGGCGAAGTTGCAGCGGGCAGCTCCTGTTGAGGGATAGAAGAAATTACCGCTTCTTCCTCAGGAGGAGCCCCCGGGCAAGGAGGATCAATTCCCTCTTTGGCGATTACCTTGGCGTCCCGCTCAGCGACAAGGACAACTCTTGTAGTTCTCGGGGTTGCTGGATGTAAAGCAGCAAGGGCGCGTGGAATGTTGGGGCAACCATGATCGGTGGGCTCGTGAGATACCTCTTCAGCTCAGAGAAGGCCTTGTCAGCTTCCGGAGTCCACTCGAACTTCCCAGTGCGCTTCATGAGCTTGAAGAAGGGCAGGGCCTTCTCTCCACTCCTCGCGATGAAGCGCCCTAGGGCTGCAATGCACCCCGCGAGGCGTTGCATTTTTTGAGATTGCGCGGAGGACGCATTTCTTCGATGGCCTTGACTTTGTCAGGGTTCGCCTCTATCTCGCGATGAGACACGAGGAACCCCAACAACTTTCTCGACGGTACGCCGAAGGCGCACTTGGCGGGGTTGAGCTTGATGTTTATCTTCCTTAGGTTGGCGAAGGTTTCCTCCAGATCTTCGATGAAGGTGTGACTCTCACGAGTCTTGACGAGGATGTTGTCGACATAGGCTTCCGCGTTTCTTCCCATCTGAGCCCCCAAGGCCTTACGCATGAGCCTTTGGAATGTGGCCCCTGCGTTCTTCAGGCCGAAGGGCATGTAGACGTAGGAGTACACACCGCAGGGTGTGATGAAGACAGCCTTCTCTTTGTCCTCCCATGCCATCTTGATTTGATGATAGCCGGAGAAGGCATCCAAGAAGCAAAGGAGGTCCCAGCCGGCGGTGGAGTCGACGATTTGATCTATCCTTGGGAGTGGATAAGGATCCTTGGGACAGGCCTTGTTGAGACTTGTAAAGTCCACGCAGAGGCGCCCACTGCCATTAGCCTTTGGGATGACCACCAGATTGGCAATCCAGGTGGGGTGGGCTACCTCGTGTATCAACTTGGCCTTCTTCAGCTTCTCTATCTCTTGGACGATGAAGTCTTGTTTCTCTTGTGCTTGCTTCCTGGTCTTCTGCTTCACAGGGTGTGCCTGAGGGCACACGGCTAAGTGGTGCTCAATCACCTCCCTGGGAACGCTGGGCATATCTGACAGAGTCTAAGCGAACATGTCAGAGTTTTCCCGCAGGAAGGTGACGAGCACGCTTTCCTATTTGGGAGAAAGCCCTGCCCCGATGGTGACGAAGTTTTTGCAGCCCCCAGCCTGGAGCGGGACCTTCTTTGTAGCAGAGCGCTCTTGGGTAAACTGGGGCCTCCTCCCTGAGGGTACCGCAGCTTCCCCAATGCTCATATCCAGCATCGGATGGACCAGGTCCTCGCTTGGAGTAGGCGATGCAGATGCGGCGAACTTCTTCCCTGACAACCCCGGCAGGAGGGGCTCGAGAGAGGCCTTCTTCGCAGCAGCCCGCTCTTGTGACACGATCTGCTTCTTCCTCATGAGGTCACCAGAGTGCTCCAGCAGATCTTCATTAGCGGGGAACATGGTGGTGGCCTCACGGTAGACATGCTCCATAGATCGGAGAGCGTCTATTTTGTTGCAGCGCACGATGATCGTGCCATTGGCGCCTGGAATCTTGAGGACGTTGAAGCCATGATGTGTTGCAGCCGTGAACCTCGCTAGAGCTGGATAGCCGAGGATGGCATTGTACGGCAGCGCAATGTAGGCGATGTTGAAGTTGAGGCTTTCTGTCCTGTAGTTGTCCCGGGTGCCAAAGGTGACGGGCAGGCGCACCTGCCTGATTGGCATTGTAGAACCCTCTGTTACCCTGAAGAATGGTCGGGTTGGCATGAGCTAATGGTACGGCACCTGCATCTTCTCGAAGACCTCGACAGAGATGATGTTGAGGCCGGCCCCTCCATCGATGAGAGTACGGTTGACGGTGATGTTATTGATGGTAGGCGTGCACATGAGGGGAATTGTGCCCACGCCCTTAGTGGAGGTCGGATGATCCTCCTCGTCGAAGCCGATCTTGCTGGTAGACCACTTCATCAAGCGGTTGCTGGCGCTGGGCTGCGCCGCCGTGATCTCTCGTGATAGCTGCTTGAAGTGGCGATTAGACAAAGGAGCTTGGGCTCCACCCAGGAGGCAAGCGGCGAAGCCTCACGGCTCTTGATAGCCCCCTGGTTCTCTTCCCGATGATCGTTCGCCGGTGGAGGCAGCGGTAGCGGCTCGGGATCCACATGAGACAGACAATCGAGGCGGCGACCCTCGTTGCGGTCATCGTCGCGGCGATCGCCCCGGGATCCACCCTTGCCGTGGCTACGGCTACTCCCACGGCGCTTGGTGACACTATTTTCTTCATGAAACTTCCAGACAATCCAACAATCATCAGTATTGTGGGTGTCCTTTTTGTGGAGGATACAGTAGCAACGACGTCGACCTTTATCGCGCTCGGAGCGGTCCCCGCGGCGCTGCTTATGATCAGGTTCCGCAGCGAGGACAGCAGCCTCCTTGGTCCTTGGAGTTTGGCTTTGGGGGAAGCACCTTCAGCAGGTTGTGCACAAAGAGCCTCCCCTCCTTGGCCTTGGCGCATCTGTCGGTAATCTCAAAGAGCCTGACGACGGAAGTCAGCTCATCATTCACGGACAGCTTCTCCCTCATCTTGATGTCGGAAATGCCCGTGGAGAACGCGGAGATGACCTCCTCATTGGAGATCCGGGGAATCTTGTTCTTCATCTAGCTGAAGCGCTGGATGTATTGACGAAGCGTCTCGCCTTTGTATTGATGCACCGCCTTAAGATCATTCTTGGTGGCGGGGCGCTCGTACATGGGCATGAAGTTGGCGACGAACTGATGGCACAAGTCCTACCATGAAGTCACGGATTCATGAGGAAGATTCATGAGCCAAGTTCACGGAGCGTCTTTGAGGGCCATGGGAAACCAATTGGCCATCGCACGCTGATCTCCACGCGCGGCCTGAATGGTGACGACGTAGAGCTGGAGGAATTCGACAGGGTTGGTGGTCCCATCATAACGCGCGCCGATGTCCGGCTTGAACTTGTTAGGCCAGACCACATAGCATTGCTGGCGAGTTAGAGAAAGGCACCCGGGGTTGTACATAGGGTCCCCGGGGGTCTTGACGTTCTTGCCAGCTTCGCCGATGTCGTCGATGGCGCAGTCATGATTTTTGCGGCGGCGCTCAAGGGAGACGGGTGCGTCTTCCAGAGCACGTTGGATGATTTGGCAGCTGGGCTCCCCGCGCGGCGAAGATGCGGCGCGGGAAGCCACCTTCTTGGCCTTGGCGGCCTTCCCATCTCTAGCGCTCGGGGCGCGGTGCCCCGCCGCCGGATCTGGATCTCCCGCGCCCTGGGCTCCTCCTTGGGCCGGGTCTTTGTTGGCGATGGCGACGAGCTCGGCGATTCGAGCACACCACCCCTCACGCCCGTCTGTAGTGGGCTGATAGCGCAGCAGCTCCTGCGCCATGGCGAGACCCTGCGCAGGGGATAGCTGACTCCCAGAACGAGCGCGAGAAGTAGTGGTGGCGGTGAAGGAGAGCGAAAGCTCTGTACACCCGGACGGGAGGTAGGAGGACTCCTGATCTTCCTCCTCTTCCTCCTCGGCTGAGACGTGCTGACGACGGAAGATGGGCTCGGTTTGTCCCCGAACGGCGTTGCGGTGGTGAAGACGCTCGAGCCTTGCGTTGGCGTTAGCCATGTTGAAGCAGATCTAGAAGAAAACACACCACAGCCCCCTACCTGGTGCGCCAAATGTTGATGGATTTCGTGTCGCAAGAACACGGGGTACCACGCGATGGACCCAAAGATTCGAACGCAAGGGGCTGAACGTGGGAGATCTTGGATCGCAACGAAACACGGTGACGGAAGCCTCGAGACGTCGAACGCACAACACACTGCAGAGAGAGACACCAAGCTTTACACAAGTTCAGAGCCCTCATGGTGAGGTAAAACCCCTACTTCCTGCCTTCTTGTATTACGATGCGATACCTCGCGAGGAGTACAAGGTCTTGGTTACAAAGCTCTAACTGGCCGGAGGAGGAAGAACCAACTTAGCCTAGCTAGGAGCCCAGAGATGAAGATCGGATCCCCTCTAAGGGGTGGCCTCCCCTCCTTTTATAGCGCCCAGGTCCTCCTTCCCCTTATCATCTTGGGAAAGGGGTTGCCACACACGGCCAAGGAGGGAGGATAGCTGTAGTCTTGAGTCTTCCGTAGACGTAGTCATCGTAGAATAGTGGCGCCGGTCCACAGGAGTGGGTGGAGGAAGCTGATGTCCTCCTCTGGTGTTCTGCACCGTCCACCCTATTTTTAGGGGGGTGGCCAACAACCACTGTGCCGCTTTATGCAGGCACGGCGAAAGCTGGTCTCCTCCCTGTCGGGGGTAGCGTGGACGGTATGCAGTCTTCTGCTCTTATCTTCTTGCTCAGCATGGAAGCGTGCCGAGGTGACATGGACGTGGTCCCTCCCCTCATGAGAAACAGCTCGTGAGGAGGTCTTCTGGTCCTTAGCAATTTTAGCCGTCGTTCTCCTTATGAGGGTCTTCTCCGCTGGGCTTCGGTCATCGTTCCACCCCTGGGCTGAAGCTCGGCCATTGAAGGGGCCCAGAAGCAGGTGGACCGGGATACCCTGGTATCCAGAACACCGACAACGATAGCTCAAGGGATTTCGCCATCGAAAGCAGTGGCATCTCCAGAAGCGTACATCAGTTATGCGTCATTGTCACTGAAGCAGCAGAAGAGGACAATCATGAAGGCAACAAAGAGGTCGACCTGCAAGTCGACAAACCGAGGAGTAACAACAAAAAGGAAAAGGAGAAAATTCACGTTTCAACCGGAGAGTGGAGAATCATCATGTCAGCCATCAATCACGGCACAGAGGTACCCGCAGATTCAAGGAGAGAGGTTCTAATGGGGTACCAGTACGCGCTGCACCAGCACAAAAAGAAGCTAAGGGAGAAAAGAGACATGTTCATGAGCACAAAAAGAAGCTAAGGGAGGAAAGAGCAATAGACACTTTTTCAAGTGGCCTTTGTCGTTCGGACCTAGTAGAAGAGATATCCCCCACCTCCGTAGATCTAAGCTTCTTTCTTTGATATCCCGAAATCTAAACTTGAATTTTCGAGCCTCTAAATTTCGTTATTTGCCTTCGGCCTCTAAACGAAAGTTGTAGATCTCGTTGAGTCCTTTCAATCCCGACCAACTCCATCTCTTTTCACCCACTGTAGCTCGAGCAATCTGGTCTGAAAGATTTTAGATCTGATGGAGAAAATCAAAGATTGCGGCTAGCTCGCTTTTCTAAATCCAAATCTCCTTAGTGAGTTGGTAGATCTTTCAATTCTCTACAACTTACTTATGGTAAGTTTTTCGTTTTTAGGTACGGATCTATGTCTTTAAAATAAATTCTATTTCGAGTCAACCGGAGCCAAATCGACCTCGAAGATGATCCCGAATCGCCGCGGCTTCAACATGGAAGTTATTTCGAGTCCCACATTGTTTCTTTCATCGAGCAGGAAGAAAATCGCGTTGGAAGTTTTAGATCTGATAAGGTATAACCCAGATCTTGTCCATCTCGTTATCTCGTTTTTAAATTAATTTGTAGGGTAGATAGATTTAGTAATTCTTTACAACTTTTGTATAATTTTTTTTTCATACAATCAACTTTTTATGTTTACTTTTCTTGCGTTATCATGACGTCAGCAGTCAATCCAGTCAACTGGTCAAAGTCAATTCCGGTCAATTCCCGAATTTAAATTTTCAGAAAATAAGACAAACTTCAAAAATTCATAGAAATTGTTCTGTAACTCAAAATATTACAAATAAGATGTCTTTGGAAAGCTAAGAATGAGTAAAATCCAATGGCGTAATAACATTCCATAGTTTTGGTATTCAATTCGAATACATTATCAAATTGATTCAATTCCTTCTGTTGCACCAATTAATTCATGACTTTTGTTCTACACATCCAAAAATCACAAATTTGTAGTCTTTGGAATCCTCTGATCATGTGTGTAGCGTACCTGTGCTTATTTGTGCTAGTCCCGGATCGACTGCTAGCACACACAGATACAAGATGAAATACCACGAATACAAAGGTCATTATTACAACGTTGGATCCATAAACAACATAGTCTTTTACATCACATAGGCACATGTCTCAATTCTTATTACAACTCATGAAGGAAAAATTCTAAGTAAAAGAAGGTAAAACGCCAAGTCTTCTTCCTTCATGGATTCCGCAGGCAGATGTGTTGGTCGAAGACTCGTGACCGTAGCGCAGCATTGCTTCAGTCTTCATAGTACCCATCTGCAACATGATACGTTGCAGCCACGGAGGGTCAATACTTTGAATGTATTGGCAAGTGTCTATTTGGTGGACTCAATGGCACCTAAACGTACATGCTCTTTGGCCAGGTGGAGTTTAACTTAGCAATACTAGCCTTTCTCCTAACTTTGCAAAACTTTAGTTTTTCCTTAGTAAAAGATGTCCAGAAGGACCTTTCTACCCAAGTTCACCCATCAAGTTTTAACTTAGAGAAATTGGAGTGAGGAGATCCTTGAACGATTTCAAAATCATGTTGCTCAAGTTTGTCCATAACCGGGGACACGGCTAAGTACTTAGTTCTAGACACTCTGCAGAGGTTGTGCACTTTTCCCACAGGACTTAGTTAACCTATTTTGCCGTGAGACTCATTTTGCCTCAAACGGCCAAGTGAAAACTAAGACGAGGCCTTTCAGAGGCATTTCCTCAGACCAAACGGACGCGTTCCCGATTTCCACCCACTGTCCGCCTGGCTTGAGTTCCTGCAGCTTACTTGACCAAGACAGAGCCCATATTGTCTTGTGGTTGCACTGGAAGCTTCACAACTTGAACGTCTCAAATCTCCGTTATTCCTGGGTGGCTGTCCACAAGTGCGATACACACGGTAAACCCCGGTGTAACCACTCAACATACCCCTTTTCAGCCATTTCCACCCAGGTAGCGTATTAACTTAGTGGTTTTCTTAGTTTTGTAAAACAAGTTTTCTCAACACTTAGCCAAAATCATGGTGTAATCCCTTCCCTTGAAAAGAACAAGTAAAGTCCTATAGAAGTAGCAAACTACTAGGAGATGCAAGACTAAGCGGCTAGACAAGGTTAACAAATAAATCTAGCAAGCTACAAGGAGGGGTTTATAAAACAACCTACACATGCATCTTCTACTAGGAAAGCTACAAGTTCAGAACTATTAGTAGGACAAGGGAATATGGTGACACTTGCCTTGGTGAGGAGAGGAGTTGGTGCACTCGTCACAAAGGCACTCGTTGCACTCAGCACAATCTACACATAAAATGATACATACATAAGCACATAGCATTCAATCATAGAAACACTCAAAAGATAAAATATGAATGCAATATGGATCTTAAACACTACAAGACACTTATTAAGTTCTCTGGTTGGTTTCTATATGCATGATGACATGGTCAAGGTTTTAGAGTTGTTTATAAAATTTAGAACAAAATTTAACACACATAAGACTATACATACAAGTTAAATCTACAAAAGGGAAGGAATTAGTACAAAAATATAATCTACACATGCTACAGTACATAAGGACATTTTATATAACAAAAGCAAAATAAATTACTGCAAAATAAAATTTATAACTATTTTTAATAGCCAAAATACTTAAATAAAGCAATCTGTAATAAAATATTTTTAGCAGTGGCAAAAGTGAAATGTTATGCCATAAACATGTTCTACTCATTTTTCTGAATCCATAGCCGCAAAGTTTGAAGAAAAAGGATTTGTAGAACTCTAGATATGAATTTTTGAAGTTAAAACAAGTTTCTGAAATTTTAAAACGAAAAACGGCGGGGCTCAACCACAGACTGACACGCGGCGGCTGCTAATTTGATGGTACCCTTTCGGTCGGATCGCGATGGTGGACCGTCCGATCTGACGAGATCTGAACGCTCTGGATCTAATCTTACCGATTCACTAAGTGATCTAATCTGCACCAAAGAAAAGAGATCTAACGGCCGAGAAAGGAACGGAGAGGGCTCACCGGAGGGAGACGTCGACGGCGAGCTGCTGCGTACTGGAGTTCGACGATGAAGAGATTCCGACGGTCCTTGGTGGCGATGAAGGGCGCGACGACGTTCAGCTGGAGCAGGCGATGTCGATCGTGTGCCGCACGCGGTGATTCGTTTCCTGTAACGGCGACAGAGAGTGGCTGGGGTTATCCGATGCGTCGGCCAGGCGCAGACCAAGGAAAGGCTTGGCGTGCACAGAGGGATCTGGGCGGCGGTGACCTTACCAGGAGATGCGGAATGACGGAGCGGACTTGGTGGCGAAGCGGGAGAAGTGGAGGTGCTCGGAGTCCCTGGCAATCCTTCGCCGGAGTTGCTCCTGCGGACGGCAAGATCTGGCCGAGGACGCTCACGTCGATCTGGTGCAGTACAAGATAAGAGATTATGTCTGGGAGGTGCGCAGAGGCTCTGGAAGAGTACCAGAGAAGAGAAAAGGGGGAGAGGTTCCCTCTGCTTACCTGGAAGTTCGCCGGAGTTGGTCTCGTCCTGCGGACGGGCGAGTTTCTGTGCAGACGGCCTGGCGGCGATGGGGATCTGAGAGGGGGTGGGGGAGGTCGAGGAGGGTTCAGGGCTTCTTATAGGCGCGCGCGGAGAGCAAAACTGGCAGGGCATCGGCGGATTGAAGAAGGGGGCCGGGTTATTGCGCGCAGTAATCTCGCGCGGATTTTTCGTCTCGAGGAAGAAGAAAGCGTCGGTGCTGACATCCTGGGCCCGCACGTCAGCGTGAGAGAGAGGTGGAGGCCGGTACCGGTTCGGAAAAGAATTAAACAGGCCGTGGGCCGATTCTGGCCCCAGGCCGATTCGTTTCCCCGCGGCCGTTTTCCTATTTTTCCCTTTTCTTTTTGTTTTTTCTTTTCTGTTTTCTTTTGTAATTTTGCAAAACAATTTCAAATTGGTTTTAAACAGTCTTTTGAAGTTTGTAAATTAATTCCCTCAGTTTGTTGAACATCAGGGAAACTTTTGAAACAAGTAATAGATCAAAACTTGAAATTTTTGCACATAAAATAATAGATAGAATGCATATGCAAAGGATGAAGTGTAATGATTTCATGTGTGCAAGATTTTTAAATTAAATCCAAAATTTTGGGATGTTACAAGTCTAACCCCCTTAAGATGAATCTCGCCCTCGAGATTTGGGTTGGCTAGCAAATAGGTGCGGATGGTCCTCTCGGAGTTCATCTTCTCGTTCCCAAGTTGCTTCTTCTTCAGTATGGTGACTCCACTGAACTTTGCAAAACTTGATTGTCTTGGTACGAGTAACTCTTTCTAAAGTCTCCAATATCTTAATAGGTTTTTCTTCATATGTGAGGTCACTTTCCAACTGGACTTCTTCCAATGGTATTGTATCCTTTAGTGGGGTATCTGCTATCTCAGGATGACACTTCTTTAGTTGGCTTACATGAAACACATTGTGTACTGCAGACAGGGATTCTGGCAGTTCTAGCTCATATGCTACCTCTCCTTTGCGAGCCAAAACCTTGAACGGTCCCACAAAGCGAGGTGCTAACTTCCCTTTGACTCCAAATCTCCTCACTCCACGAAGTGGTGATACTCGAAGGTATGCTCTATCACCCACCTCATAGGTTACCTCTCTACGCTTCGAATCTGCGTAGCTCTTTTGTCTGGACTGAGCTATCTTGAGTCTATCCCTGATTAATCGAACTTTCTCTTTGGCATCCTTTATTAGGTCCGGCCCGAAAAGACTTCGTTCTCCAACACCATTCCAAAGCAATGGTGTAGTACATTTTCTTCCATAGAGAGCCTCAAATGGTGCCATCTCAATGCTAGATTGGTGGCTATTGTTGTAAGAGAACTCTGCATATGGTAGATTATCATCCCAGCTAGACCCATAGTCCAAGGCACAAGCCCTCAACATGTCTTCTAGAATTTGATTCACTCTTTCTGTCTGTCCATCAGTCTGAGGGTGAAATGCTGTGCTAAACTCTAGTCTAGTGCCCAAGGATTCATGGAGTTGGCGCCAAAAGTGAGAGGTGAACTAAGTACCCCTATCTGACACGATACTCTTAGGTACCCCATGCAAGCACACTATTCGGCTCATATAAACTTTGGCCAGTTTGGTGCTGGTATAAGTGGTTTTCACAGGGATGAAGTAAGCTACCTTAGTTAAACGGTCAACTATCACCCATATGGAGTCATAGCCTGACTTAGTCCTTGGCAATCCTGTAATGAAATCCATGCCAACATTCTCCCACTTCCATTTTGGTATGGGTAACGGTTGTAATAAACCTGCTGGCTTCTGATGCTCAGCCTTGACTCTGTTGCATACATCACATAGTGCAATGTACTCGGCTATATCTCTTTTCATGTTGCTCCACCAGAATCTACCCTTCAAATCCATATACATTTTAGTATTTCCAGGATGAATCGAGTAGGGTGAATCATGTGCTTCTTGCAGGATTATCTTTCTGAGTTCTTGGTCTTGTGGTACACAAACACGTTTCTCAAACCACATCATGCCTTGGTCATCTTCGTGAAACCCCTTGGCTTTTCCTTTACTCAAATTACTCCTTATTTCTTCTATTTCCTTATCTGATTTTTGAGCTTCTTTGATCTTATCCATCAAGGTGGGTTGAACCTCGAGGGATGCTAGGAATCCTTCTGGCACGATTTCCAATCTAAGCTCCTTGAATTGGTTACACAAGTCTTCAGGTAGCTCACCTGCTGTGAGTCCATTTACATAACTCTTACGACTCAAGGCGTCGGCTACAACATTAGCCTTTCCTGGATGGTATTGCAAGCTCATATCATAATCTTTGATGAGCTCCAACCATCTCCTTTGCCTCATGTTCAGTTCCTTCTGGGTGAATATGTACTTAAGGCTCTTGTGATCGGTGAACACATCACAATGTTTCCCCATCAGATAATGCCTCCACACCTTTAGAGCATGAATAACGGATGCTAGCTCTAAGTCGTGGGTGGGGTAGTTTCTTTCATGATGTTTAAGTTGGCGCGAGGCATAACTCACAACTTTTCCATTTTGCATCAGAACGCTGCCCAGTCCTTGACGAGAAGCGTCGCAATAGACTTGGAAATCCTTCTGTATATCTGGCAAACATAGAACTGGTGCACTTACTAGTCGTTTCTTCAGCTCTTGAAAACTAGCTTCACATGAGCCATTCCATTCGAACTTCTTGTCTTTCTTCAAAAGTTCAGTCATTGGCTTTGCTATCTTGGAGAAGTTTTCAATAAATCTCCGATAGTACCCAGCAAGGCCCAAGAAACTCCGTATGTCTCCTGCATTTTTGGGTGACTCCCATTCTGTTACGGACGCTACCTTGCTTGGATCCACCGCGACTCCTTCCGCGGAAACAATGTGACCAAGAAATCCTACTTTGTTCAACCAGAATTCACACTTGCTAAACTTGGCATATAGTTTATGCTCCCTGAGCTTCTCCATGATTAAGCGCAGATGCTTCTCATGCTCTTCATCATCCTTGGAGTAAATCAGGATGTCGGCAATGAACACCACTACGAATTTGTCCAAGTATTCCATGAACACCTTGTTCATCATGGTCATGAAGTATGTCGGGACATTTGTTAGTCCAAAAGACATGACGGTATACTCATATAGACCATATCTAGTGGTAAAAGCTGTCTTGGGTATATCCTGCTCTCTGATTTTTAGCTGGAAATATCCCGATCGAAGATCGATCTTGGAGAACACTTTTGCCCCTTTCAACTGATCAAACAGATCATTGATATTGGGTAGTGGGTACTTATTCTTGATTGTCACTTCGTTCAGTGAACGGTAGTCCACAACCAATCTCTTGCTAGAGTCTTTCTTCTCCACAAACAAAACAGGGGCTCCCCATGATGAAGAACTTTGTTGGATGAAACCCTTGTCCAACTGTTCCTTGAGCTGCTTCTTTAACTCTTTTAACTCATCTATGTCCATTTTGTACGGTCTTTTTGCTATAGGTCCTGTCCCAGGCAGCAGGTCGATGATAAATTCGACATCTCTGTCTGGTGGCATTCCTGGCAACTCTTCTGGGAACACATCGGGGTATTCCTTTACGACTGGCACTTCACCCAGGCTAACCCCCTTAAGAGAATTGATCTTAGGGCCTTTTAGCTCGAAGGTTGATCTGACACGGATGCGTTTCTTTTCTGGGGTTGTGAGGGTGATGGTTTTATTTGCACAGTCTATGATTCCTTCAAAAGTGGCCATCCAATCCATGCCTATGATGACATCTAGTCCTTGCGAGTCTAGGACAATGAGGTTAGCCGGAAACTTGTGTTTTCCAATTTCCAGGGCTAGGTTTCTGCAACCGGCATTTACTATCAATTCTCCCCCTGGGGAGCTTACCCTTATAGGACAACCTATTGTTTCAGTGGGTATTTTGTGCTTAACCACAAATGCTTTTGAGATGAATGAATGAGATGCACCAGTGTCGAAAAGAACAAGTGTAGGAAACTTATTAAGCAGATACATACCATACACGGCATCGGGCTCATCATAAATCTCCTCCACATTGATGTGATTAACATGCCCTTTCTGGAATGGATTGGGCTTGTTTCCTTCATCCTTCCTCTGTGGGCAATCATTTGCATAATGCCCAGTCTTGTGGCACTTATAGCATTCCACCTGGCTAATGTCCTTCTTCTCGGGGACATTGTTGTTCCTGCCATTGCCATGGCCATTAGTCCTCGTGGAGTTGTGATTGTTGTTACTCTTGTGGCCATTATGGTGGTGGCCATTTCCCCTGTGATGCTGGTGCCCATTGCCACCATTATTGTTGTGGTGGCTTCCCCCACTCTTGTGGTAACCAGAACTACCACTGCCACTATGGAAGCTTCTCTTATGCACAGGCTCTTGGTACTTGCTGGTATGATGCTTTCTCTTCCTATTTTCGGATTGCTTCACCTTGCTCTCAAGAGTTATAGCTTGGTCCAGCAAGGACTGAAAGGTAGGGGTGTAAGCAACAGACAGAGGGATTGACAGTTCATCGTTGAGGCCCTCTAAGAACTTCTCCTTCCTCTTCGCATCGGTGTCAACGTCATCCGGTGCATAGCGGGATAGGTTGGTGAACTCATCGATGTACTCAGACACACTGCGGTACTTCTGCCTGAGATCACGAAATTCTTTCTTCTTCAGGCCCATCACACCAGAGGAAATGTGTGCAGCCCTGAATCCTTCTTGAAAGGAATCCCAAGTCACTCCTTCAATGGGGTGAGTGATCTGGTAAGTGTCCCACCAGCTTGCTGCTGGTCCTTCAAGCAGATGGGCTGCAAACCTGACCTTCTCTGCGTCAGTGCAACCGGTTGTTACCAAGTCCTTGTTAACAGAGCGAAGCCAATCCATGGCCTCTAATGGTTCAGCAGCACGGGAGAACTTGGCGGGGCGAAGCCTTAGAAATCTTGTAAGCATGTCGACCTGAGGGGGTGGCGGTGGAGGTGGAGGTGGTGGGTTGTTGTTATTGTTGTTGTTGTTCTGGAAGTTGGTAATGAACTGGGTCATGACTTGCATAAGTTGCGCTTGGGCTTCCATCATCTGCTGCATTTGCTCCTCAGGGGCGCGACGAGGAGGCATCTGTGGTTTTGGAGAAAAAGAAATAGACTTAGAATAGAGTCTAAAGAAGTAAAATTCCCTACCCATATGCATAAACAATCCTTAAAGCACCCATACTCAACATTCACACACAAGTTCAAACATTCGTACTCATACTCAAGCATGCAGCAAAAACAACTCACAAAATATTTGAAGATACGCAAACGTTTAGACTTTTTGGGATACATTGACTAACGCCATACCACAAGCGGTCACGGGCTTAGGATGTACTCGGGAATGAAATGGTGGAAATCTAGTTAGTTATTCTATTCTTCCATGGTAACTTCCACCTCTTCAACTTCAAGTCCTCCCTCCTTGAGCATCCTCTTATAGTCCTGTAGATCTTCAGTTAGAGTGTCAATCTTCTCCTGTAGCTCCCTCTTGTCCGCACGCAATTTCTCAATCACGTCATGGTCAGCTTCAAGCTCGAATTCATAGCATTCTATCTTCTGCTTCAGCTCCCTAACGTCTTTGTTCCTGGCTTGAATTCTCTTCTCTTGACTCTTGCGTTGCTTCTCTTGAGTCTCGAACTTCTCCTCCATTTCCTTGATCTTCTCCTCTTGCTCCTTGAATTGTTTGTCCTTCTCGGCGAGTTGGGCACGTAGCTCGTCGTTATTGAACAACTCGTTGTACCTCTCCACATCGACATCCCGGACGAGGAACTCCAGCTCAGTGAGATGGATGCGCAAGGGATCTTGTTCATCATCAGTTAGCCCGACAACCATGCCTTTTTCATCGCGTCGGCCGTAGAGGTGGGAGTAGTGGCCCTGGAGCTCGGAGGAGTGGCGTCCGCAGAGACGTGCTATCATCTCTTGCATGAGGAGTTGGGCGCCTATCTTCTTGTCGGTGTGGAAGGTCTTGAGCTTGATAGCCTCAGTCTTCGGCTCAGTCTCGCGTCCTGGCTGCGTGATGAGGATGATCCAGACGCCCTTCTTGTGGAGCTTGGACATCTGACTCCCTTTGAGGGACAGGGTAGGCAGGGACAAGGCAGTGGTGATGTCGAGGAGGCGCGCTCCGAAGCTGTAGTTCTTCTTGAAGTTGCCGGTCTTGGTGATGCGGAAGGTTGACATCTTCATGTTGGAACGTGGTAAGTTAATAAGTCAAAACAGAAGGAAAAACTTAGAAAAAGCGCGTAAAAGTTAGGAGGAACTTGTCACAGACTTAGAGAAAACAAAGCAATCCTAAGTGTTAGGAAGAAGGAGAGACAACCCCTAATTTTCCTAAGTGTTTTCGTCCAATCCTAGGGTCACGAACCTAAGGGCAACACTTTGCTCTGATACCATCTTGTAGCGTACCTGTGCTTATTTGTGCTAGTCCTGGATCGACTGCTAGCACACACAGATACAAGATGAAATACCACGAATACAAAGGTCATTATTACAACGTTGGATCCATAAACAACATAGTCTTTTACATCACATAGGCACATGTCTCAATTCTTATTACAACTCATGAAGGAAAAATTCTAAGTAAAAGAAGGTAAAACGCCAAGTCTTCTTCCTTCATGGATTCCGCAGGCAGATGTGTTGGTCGAAGACTCGTGACCGTAGCGCAGCATTGCTTCAGTCTTCGTAGTACCCATCTGCAACATGATACGTTGCAGCCACGGAGGGTCAATACTTTGAATGTATTGGCAAGTGTCTATTTGGTGGACTCAATGGCACCTAAACGTACATGCTCTTTGGCCAGGTGGAGTTTAACTTAGCAATACTAGCCTTTCTCCTAACTTTGCAAAACTTTAGTTTTTCCTTAGTAAAAGATGTCCAGAAGGACCTTTCTACCCAAGTTCACCCATCAAGTTTTAACTTAGAGAAATTGGAGTGAGGAGATCCTTGAACGATTTCAAAATCATGTTGCTCAAGTTTGTCCGTAACCGGGGACACGGCTAAGTACTTAGTTCTAGACACTCTGCAGAGGTTGTGCACTTTTCCCACAGGACTTAGTTAACCTATTTTGCCGTGAGACTCATTTTGCCTCAAACGGCCAAGTGAAAACTAAGACGAGGCCTTTCAGAGGCATTTCCTCAGACCAAACGGACGCGTTCCCGATTTCCACCCACTGTCCGCCTGGCTTGAGTTCCTGCAGCTTACTTGACCAAGACAGAGCCCATATTGTCTTGTGGTTGCACTGGAAGCTTCACAACTTGAACGTCTCAAATCTCCGTTATTCCTGGGTGGCCGTCCACAAGTGCGATACACACGGTAAACCCCGGTGTAACCACTCAACATACCCCTTTTCAGCCATTTCCACCCAGGTAGCGTATTAACTTAGTGGTTTTCTTAGTTTTGTAAAACAAGTTTTCTCAACACTTAGCCAAAATCATGGTGTAATCCCTTCCCTTGAAAAGAACAAGTAAAGTCCTATAGAAGTAGCAAACTACTAGGAGATGCAAGACTAAGCGGCTAGACAAGGTTAACAAATAAATCTAGCAAGCTACAAGGAGGGGTTTATAAAACAACCTACACATGCATCTTCTACTAGGAAAGCTACAAGTTCAGAACTATTAGTAGGACAAGGGAATATGGTGACACTTGCCTTGGTGAGGAGAGGAGTTGGTGCACTCGTCACAAAGGCACTCGTTGCACTCAGCACAATCTACACATAAAATGATACATACATAAGCACATAGCATTCAATCATAGAAACACTCAAAAGATAAAATATGAATGCAATATGGATCTTAAACACTACAAGACACTTATTAAGTTCTCTGGTTGGTTTCTATATGCATGATGACATGGTCAAGGTTTTAGAGTTGTTTATAAAATTTAGAACAAAATTTAACACACATAAGACTATACATACAAGTTAAATCTACAAAAGGGAAGGAATTAGTACAAAAATATAATCTACACATGCTACAGTACATAAGGACATTTTATATAACAAAAGCAAAATAAATTACTGCAAAATAAAATTTATAACTATTTTTAATAGCCAAAATACTTAAATAAAGCAATCTGTAATAAAATATTTTTAGCAGTGGCAAAAGTGAAATGTTATGCCATAAACATGTTCTACTCATTTTTCTGAATCCATAGCCGCAAAGTTTGAAGAAAAAGGATTTGTAGAACTCTAGATATGAATTTTTGAAGTTAAAACAAGTTTCTGAAATTTTAAAACGAAAAACGGCGGGGCTCAACCACAGACTGACACGCGGCGGCTGCTAATTTGATGGTACCCTTTCGGTCGGATCGCGATGGTGGACCGTCCGATCTGACGAGATCTGAACGCTCTGGATCTAATCTTACCGATTCACTAAGTGATCTAATCTGCGCCAAAGAAAAGAGATCTAACGGCCGAGAAAGGAACGGAGAGGGCTCACCGGAGGGAGACGTCAACGGCGAGCTGCTGCGTACTGGAGTTCGACGATGAAGAGATTCCGACGGTCCTTGGTGGCGATGAAGGGCGCGACGACGTTCAGCTGGAGCAGGAGATGTCGATCGTGTGCAGCACGCGGTGATTCGTTTCCTGTAACGGCGACAGAGAGTGGCTGGGGTTATCCGATGCGTCGGCCAGGCGCAGACCAAGGAAAGGCTTGGCGTGCACAGAGGGATCTGGGCGGCGGTGACCTTACCAGGAGATGCGGAATGACGGAGTGGACTTGGTGGCGAAGCGGGAGAAGTGGAGGTGCTCGGAGTCCCTGGCAATCCTTCGCCGGAGTTGCTCCTGCGGACGGCAAGATCTGGCCGAGGATGCTCACGTCGATCTGGTGCAGTACAAGATAAGAGATTATGTCTGGGAGGTGCGCAGAGGCTCTGGAAGAGTACCAGAGAAGAGAAAAGGGGGAGAGGTTCCCTCTGCTTACCTGGAAGTTCGCCGGAGTTGGTCTGGTCCTGCGGACGGGCGAGTTTCTGTGCAGACGGCCTGGCGGCGATGGGGATCTGAGAGGGGGTGGGGGAGGTCGAGGAGGGTTCAGGGCTTCTTATAGGCACGCGCGGAGAGCAAAACTGGCAGGGCATCGGCGGATTGAAGAAGGGGGCCGGGTTATTGCGCGCAGTAATCTCGCGCGGATTTTTCGTCCCGAGGAAGAAGAAAGCGTCGGTGCTGACATCCTGGGCCCGCACGTCAGCGTGAGAGAGAGGTGGAGGCCGGTACCGGTTCGGAAAAGAATTAAACGGGCCGTGGGCCGATTCTGGCCCCAGGCCGATTCGTTTCCCCGCGGCCGTTTTCCTATTTTTCCCTTTTCTTTTTGTTTTTTCTTTTCTGTTTTCTTTTGTAATTTTGCAAAACAATTTCAAATTGGTTTTAAACAGTCTTTTGAAGTTTGTAAATTAATTCCCTCAGTTTGTTGAACATCAGGGAAACTTTTGAAACAAGTAATAGATCAAAACTTGAAATTTTTGCACATAAAATAATAGATAGAATGCATATGCAAAGGATGAAGTGTAATGATTTCATGTGTGCAAGATTTTTAAATTAAATCCAAAATTTTGGGATGTTACAAGTCTAACCCCCTTAAGATGAATCTCGCCCTCGAGATTTGGGTTGGCTAGCAAATAGGTGCGGATGGTCCTCTCGGAGTTCATCTTCTCGTTCCCAAGTTGCTTCTTCTTCAGTATGGTGACTCCACTGAACTTTGCAAAACTTGATTGTCTTGGTACGAGTAACTCTTTCTGAAGTCTCCAATATCTTAATAGGTTTTTCTTCATATGTGAGGTCACTTTCCAACTAGACTTCTTCCAATGGTATTGTATCCTTTAGCGGGGTATCTGCTATCTCAGGATGACACTTCTTTAGTTGGCTTACATGAAACACATTGTGTACTGCAGACAGGGATTCTGGCAGTTCTAGCTCATATGCTACCTCTCCTTTGCGAGCCAAAACCTTGAACGGTCCCACAAAGCGAGGTGCTAACTTCCCTTTGACTCCAAATCTCCTCACTCCACGAAGTGGTGATACTCGAAGGTATGCTCTATCACCCACCTCATAGGTTACCTCTCTACGCTTCGAATCTGCGTAGCTCTTTTGTCTGGACTGAGCTATCTTGAGTCTATCCCTGATTAATCGAACTTTCTCTTCGGCATCCTTTATTAGGTCCGGCCCGAAAAGACTTCGTTCTCCAACACCATTCCAAAGCAATGGTGTAGTACATTTTCTTCCATAGAGAGCCTCAAATGGCACTGAGGGCCATTAATTCTAAGTGTGCACTAGTGATCTATCATTTTATGCTACAAAATAGGATTGGGTTAGGGTCTAATGGATCACACTAATAGGGTTTGGGGTAGATTAGTGTTGACTAACAGTAAGAGGGGTCATTAGTAAGTTCACATTTTAATTTTCATGATTTTTGATGGCTTAAATAATTTTCTAGAAATCTTTCATTATTAAACAAGCTATGGTCACACTATTCATATCTAATTTAATTCTGAACTTATTTTGAATTCTAACCAGTTCTATTGGGTAGATTATTTTATAAGCTTTCCAATGCATATTTATTTGCTAGATTTGGATTTGTAAAACTCTAGGAATTAAAGTTTGAAAATAGCATCTGAAAGTTATTTGAAATAAATAAAACGGGTGGGAAATTAATTAAAAACGAAACGGACCGAATTTGAAACGAGCCGGGCCCTATTCAGAACAAACCCGAACGGGCCGGCCCGATACCGTTTCGCGCGGGGGAAAAGAAATAAAATGGGAGCTGACAGGTGGGGTCGCGATGTCAGCCCACTTAACAAATCCCGAATCGGTAAGTTATCGTTGGATCAAGATCGGACGGCTCACGATCATCGTCTTCCTCAGCACGGCGGGAGCTCACCTGCGAGCAGTGAAGATCGTTCGACGGCGAGGGCGCGGCGTAGAGGATGCAGAACTCGACGGCGACGTACGGGATCGGCTGCGGCGAGGCTCCTCTTCCGATTCCCTGCAGCAGCTTGCCCCCAGGTGGTCGAACGCGGCGGCGCTCCGCTTGTCCAGTACCACTCCGGCGAGGCTGGCGACGGCGAGCTAGGGCAAGCGGGGCTAAGCGACTATGTCTGGGAGGTAGCGGGGGACTGGGTGCGTTGCTTCGTTTGATCGGCGGGGCCTTTTATAGGCCGGAGCGATGAGGGTAAGCGCGGCCAGAAACTCGACGGTGCGGGGGCCCTGGCGGCGTGTGAAGCTTGCTCCGGTCACGGCGGTCACGGGGGCGTGCTGGGAGGGTTATGGCTCGGCCGCGGAGTGCTGTGGGTCTCCTCTGGCGCCTCCAAGATGGTCGGCATCGTGCAGGGAAGAGGGTTGCTGGGAGGGGGCCCTGGGTGCGTTTCTCCTCCTCCCTCCTCTTCTCACGGCTTGGGTCGGGGATGGGGAAGCTGGGCTCGACCGTGGCGTCGTCCAGCAGCATGGCTACAGCACAGGAGCGAGCTAGAACAGTACAGCACCAGTGATCTTGATCTCATTTGATTTGCTTCTGCCAGTGTTCGACGAAATGCCCGCAAGAACTCAAAATTCGAATTTTCAAAATTTTCCACTTTGGGTGCTCATCATATTGGATAAGGTACCCAGTCATATTTTTGTTATGAAGAAAGGTTGAGTTTTGCAGAAATTTATATTTCAAATTTGATATAGTTCCTGTTTCAGATTCAAACTTTGGCTCAAGTTTGAGTGAGGCTCCAGTTTGAAATTTGGATAAATGCTTGTTGGTTGAGTTAGTATACAACTTGGTTAAACTCAACTTGCTGGCCAAACCTGAAGGTGGTTTCTAGATTTCTTAATCCAAGGGCTCAAAGTGGTGCAGTCAATAACAATTCCTAGATCATATTAACTTTATCTCTTTCTTTCTTATTTTTACTTCTGGTTTCTTTGCTTCCTAAAAATCTTCTCAATTGATTCTGTTGGTTCACTTAGATTTATCTAACCAATGCTCAATCAAAAATCACACACATAAAATCATAGAATACAAATAAAAGAAAATGCATGTATGCATACAATAACAGATAAAAAGTTTTATTTGGGTCCAAAATTTGGCACTTTATTTATTAAGAAGTGGATTACAATTTCTGAGTTGTTACACATAAATGGGTGGCATGCTTCAAAATGCACCAACAAGTGCATGGATAGTTAGAGGAGATCACAAGGAAGAGGAATAGGTCATAGGATGGTCTCTGAACAATTAATTTCAAAATTTAAAAGGGTAAGCAAAAGTGCATCTGATAACAGTCAAATGGTCATTGTAGCCTTAGAAACAGGATTGAAACGATTAGAAGATGTCCTCAATTGACCAAGTGGGAATGGAAGGAATGAAAGAACACATGTCAAAGATGAGTTCTAGGAAGGTACGCTGTCATGGATAGAGTAGATGAGCTTAATACAAGTGTCGGAAAACTGAATCAGTTAACAGATACGAAGATAGTCTGCACACTAGGTGTTTGATGAAATGTCTGCGAGAAAATATTTTTCGAGAATTGAGAGGAAACTATTAGGGTTTGATGGGAATGGCTACTATAACCTCAGGGGTGTCTTATTGGACTAAAATGATTAGTACCAAAGTCCTGAAGAAGGGCTCCTAATGTCTTATGGTAAGACATTAGAGTTAGGGTTTTAGGATTGAGAGGAAAGCATCAGAATAGGTTTGATTTGAAAGATAGAATGAAAATAATTTACTCTGGAAAGTATATTACTTGATGGGTTTTGAATAGGTTAGGCCACGGGCCTACCTGAAGATCATATCTACACACAAGTAGCTCATCAAAGTCAAACAGAGTCACACAAAGTCAACTCACCACACAAAACCAAACATTAGCAACCAATCTAGCATTACTAGAACAAGTACTCAATAATGATCATGCCATGCTGAAGTTGGAAAGAGTTTCAAATAAGGGAAGAAAGCTTTGTAAATACTTTCAAAATCTATTGGAGACATAAACATCCCCTTTACCAAGTTTTCTCAAAGGTGTTTGAAAACCGCTGACCAAGGTTTATAAAATAGTAGCTTTATAAAATAGTGGGATCACAACACTATGTCCCTGTAGTTTTGTAAATACTTAGTTTTGGTAAAGGCTTTGTTTCAAATATAAATATTGGCTCTTATTTTGGACAAATAAAATAATTTTGGAAAAGGAGATGTTGCCAAGATAATGTATTTGGAAAATAGATATAAGTATAAATAATGGCATGATCACAAGGGCATAAGGATTGTGTTGGTTCACAGTCTTGTTCAACAAGCAACTCAAACAGACATCCTTAATACAACAGCCAAGACAAATAGCAAGAAGCAACATTTCCAGAGGTCAACACAAAAAGTTTTTGTTGGCCCTTATTTTTGGCTCACTAAACACTACTTAAACATGGTTAGAAATGTTGGGGTGTTACAGCTCTTCCCCTCTTAAAAAGAATCTCGTCCCGAGATTCCTAAGCGTAGTACTAGAGTGGTGTAGAGACTATGTTAGAGTTAGGCTTCAATGATTGCTCTTCCAACTCACTGGTGATACTTTAAGTTGCATCGAAGACTTGCTTTTGCCGAAGATGTAGATGGTCTTTATTTGCTGAAGTTGATGGCTGAAGAGTTGATGTTGCCAAAAGTTTCTTGTCGAAACCTCGTCGAGACACCTCTAGGGTTTGTGCAGTTAAGCTATCTAGTGCCCAAAAATATTCTACTAGAGTTAGAGGGTTCTCAGCTCATAACTAAGATCTTGAAGAGTCGAGGAATATCGGGTAACTTTTGTTGACTTGAGGTCGTCGCTTCCTTCATGTAGCTTGCTGGAATCTTCAAATCTTACTATCGCGCCTTGAAGCTTGATGTTGATGTAGACCTCCGTGTATTTTGATGGAATCTTCAACTCTTGGTGTTGCCCCTTGGAGTTTGATGTTTGCGTAGACCTTCAGTATGGAGCTTGTAATCCTTTGGAGAATGAAGATAATGATGATTGGTCTTACGATGTATGTCAGATATGTAGACTTATCTCTCTATGCTTCCTAACTAACATGGCATATGTTAGTCCTAATCAGGAGCATTCTTCCGGATCGTCTCGGGCTAGAGATGAAGGTGCTTCATGTGGCGGCGTGTTACCAACAATGTGTCTTCAAGTAGTCGATGATATATTCCATCTTGTCTTCGGTTTGGTGAAGGTCATTCAAGGTTTTCTGGCTTCTTCATATTTTTGCATCTTCGGGGATCTTGAGGTAAGTTGGGGGATGTAGATCGGACTTTGGCTTGCGGGCAAGTTAGTCTTGGTCTGATACTCACCTAGAGCTCAAAGGAGCTAATGATTGGGTTAGATATATCTTCACTTCTTGTCGCTGCTTCTTCCCTTGGTATCTTCCATTGGAGGTGTCTATTTGAGGTCACAATCATGGAGAGGCTTCATGCTTGAAGTGCTTGGTCGAGATCAACTTGGCTTCATGTCGCAAGATCTTCTTGAATTTAAAGTTAGCAGATCACTAAACTTAAGTTTAGGCGACCCAGGTTAGTAAGGTCTTTGCCTTCTAAGAATCTTCCGTAGTCCAAGAGGGTCTATCTTCTGCTCCCTTGACGATATGGAGAGGTCTTCATGGAGCTTGAACACTGTAGCGTAACTGTGCTTTATTTATGCTAGTCCCGGATCGACTGCTAGCACACACAGTTACAAGATGAAATATCAAGAATACAAAGGTGTTTATTACAATGCTTGATCCACAAAAAAGATAGTACTTTTACAACTCAAGTAGCACAAGGCTACAACTTATTACAACTCGAGAAATGACTAAGTAAATAAAACTACAAGTCTTCTTTCTTCGTAGCACCGCAGGCAGATGTGTTGGTGTAAGACTCATGACCGAAGCGTAGCATTCTTCAATCTTCATAGTAGTAACCTGCAACATGATACGTTGCAGCCATGGAGGGTCAATACTTTGAATGTATTGGCAAGATGTCACTTTGGTGGACTCAATGGCGCCTACACTTATATGCTCATCTGGCCAGGTGGAGTTGGACTTTGCAAAAGCAAGCTTTCTCCCTATCTTTTGTAAAGCTCAAGTTTTTCCTTAGCAAAATTTTTGACAAAAGGAACTCTTTACTACCCAAGTTTTCTCATCAAGTTTTAACTTAAGAAAACTGGGATGAGGAGATTCTCAAACAGCTTCAACATCATGTCACTCAAAATTGTCCGTAACCGGGGACACAGTGTCGTACCCCGGGTTCTAAGCTATACAGAGATGTTATGTGTATTAGTCACGCTAGCAGCGAGTGATACTAGGGTTACCAGTCCCAGGCCGGAACACCATCGGCAGGCAGGCCGGAATTAAACATCGGCTCTACACATCTAGAAGCGCCGTGAAACTAATCATAACCAAGACTGCATAACAGAGAGCTCGAGAGCCTTAAACCCCTCTCGTGCACTTTATATCCATACACGCATCATGCACGAGATGGGTAACCACAACTGGTAACACAACAGTGACTCTATGACTCAAAGTAGTAGTTCAAACTCTTAACAGAGTAAAGATCCAACTTATTACAAGCAGAGGTCACTGACCCAACATTACATCAAGCAACGGAAAGCAAAATGTTATGCTACATAACAAGATAGCAAATGGCCTAAGAGGCCCTGAACATAAGCGACGTCCCAACCCATAGATCTCAGGCTGCTGCCTGGGAACCCCAAACTAGTCGTCGAAGTCGATATCGGCATAGAAACCACCTTTGTTACCTGCGGCGGTCTCCTCTATGGAAAAACAATATTAAACAAGGGTGAGTACGAGGGTGTACTCAACAAACTGACCTTCTACACTATATGATGAGGCATCAAGATCTTTTTGTGTCGCTCTTTGCAGAAAGCAAGTTTTCTTTGTGAAAACAACACAAGGCGAGGACTACTCATAATTTTTAAAGGGGATAAGAGAGCGTCTCGCTAACTCTTTTGATCATGGAGCATCCACCGAATCATAACCTCCAAAACCCACTCATCTCATATCACCCCTCGACCCCGAGGAAGTGATCCAGAGTCTCACTCTTAAGTTGGCACTTTTACGATTAAGTTCATGTTGTCTATGATCTATTATCTGTCTCCAAGTTGTCCATAACCATGGACACGGCTTTTCGAAAAGATTTAACCCTGCAGGGGTGCACAACTCTCCTGGACCCTTGCAAGGAGTCTTAGCGGGGTGATGGCCGCCTACAACCTTTACCTTACGTCGACCTATTACATGAGCCACGCCGAAAGGTTCTAGTCCGCCATCGCGAGATCAGCCGTTCTCGGACGCGGAACCGTTCGTTGTGTGCAGGGGATCCAGTTCAATGCCACCAAGCATCCTTCACCCCGGCCACATCCTGTATGTATGCACCTCTTCCACCATCTCGTTTCAAAACTTTTAGACGCGTATGCCAAATGGAAAGCCCGAACTAGGTAGCTCATGGATAAGTCTAAGCAAGTTAGTCAGTCGACATGAGTCCCATACCTCCACATGCGATTGTACGCTCATCTTGGATCAAGAGACAAGAACTCGGGTCCTAGGGTGACAGGAATGAGTCAAACAACCACAACCCGCGTGGTGGCTCATCCATGCCTATTGTCAAGTTTTACCAAATCTCCACAGTTACCACGACAAACTATCATGCTAGATTCATATAAGCTTCAAACCCAAATACCGGAATTGCAACAAGTACTAAGCATGGCTAAGCATAGAATAGTAAGTTTCCGATGACGCAAAAGCAGAACCTAGTCATGCTAGGAGTAGTGGATCATGGATATATAGTTGACAAATAGCAGGGCATGCATCAGAATAGGTTTACTCTATGTTTCGGTAAAAGACAGTTGAACGCATGCAGATATGGTGGAGGCTCAAAACATTTGTAAACCATAGGATTAGAAACGCATCAAAAGGGATTACGCTTGCCTTGTTCTTCGATGTAGTTGATCTGATCAGTATTGGCGTTGATCTCGGATGCGGTCTCGGATTCTACCGAGAAGAAGAAACACCGGAAAGGAAAATAACACATTCAATACAAATGCATCGATGCGCAATCAAGCATGATGATATGACATTTTAATGCTTACAAAGCATTTCTAAGATAAGATCACCAAATTAAATGGAGTTGAAATGCTCAAGACATAGCATTCTAATAAACCCCATATTTAAAGTAAGTGTTCGAACTGTTGTCCTACTTAAACAGGGTTAGAAGTTAATTAAACATGCATGATTAATGCATAAACATGTAGATCTTATTTTTCTGAAGATTTTGATAGGTCATTCGTATTTTTCCGATAAACAGGGAATTAGTTATGACTTTTGCAAGTTTGCTTATTTTTCTGAAATTTCTGAAAATGAGTTATAAAGAGGAGCAGTAATTAGATACTCCTCTCAGCTCAAGGTTATGTGAGTGCACTGGTTCAGTACGTACTTGACTGAAAGTGTTTTTCAGAGATGGGTATTCAGATTTAAGCTTGTTTGAACATTACTCAAATAGGAGAGGTACCTACAGCCAGTTAGAAATTCTTGTACCTAACAGGTTATCAAAACGCAAGAAGCCTCTTGTTGCCTGTAGCTTAGACTGAACCACATGCCTGAAGCCAAGATGACCAGAAAAGCTACAGCAAAACTAAAGTTCAGAGCATATATTGCTGTATTTTTAGAGATTGATCTTCAGTTCTAAACTTTAAGCATCACTTAAGTATATAGTCCTAGCAGCTAGTACTTGATTTGGACAACTGCTCCCAGGAGAAGTGTGTGTAGACAAATATGAGATTCTACAGAAATTGTATTAGCTGCCATAGCAAACTCTGAACCTGATACGTGTTTACAAGACAAGAGCATCTAAAACTGAACCAAAAGTGGAGCTGATACACTAGCAGATGAGCAACGAAGATTTTCCATAAAAGAAAGATTCTAAGCATGGCGTGGTCACTATACCAGCTATACCTGATCGATTGGGAAGCTAGCCCAGGTTCTTGATTCAGCTTGACCTCCTCAATACTTCTGGTGCTCTCGCTGTTCAGATCCGGCGAGTCTGGCGGCAGTAGCAGACTCCTAGTCTGCTCCGGCGACTGCTCAGGCGGCTGCTCCGGCGACTGCTGCCTGGCCTTCTCCTCCCTGGAACCTTTTCCCTCTGCAACTCCCGGCCTCCCTAAACTATTTCCCTTCCCACCTAGGTCACAACCATGGCGTTGGTACTCAGCTTCTTGGGGCGGTGGTGATGCTCGATGGATATGGTGGTCTGCTTGATGATACGATGGGGAAAAGCAGTACTAACTGGTCACGTCTCAAGAAGTCAAGTGCGGTTCTCTCCTTAGGATATTTTAAATAGTGGTACTGTAGCTAATTTTTGTCAGTCCAGAACTGCTACAAATTTTACTCTAGCTTTTGAAATTTATTATAACTCCAGTTTGTATCTTTGATTCAACGAGATATATTCAAAATCTTTTTCAGGACATTTGAAAAGAGAGAGATTAGTCAATTTAGGATTTTCTCTTTTATAATTTTTAACGCAAAAATTTTATTGGAGAATTTTTACATGATGCTTATGATGCAAAAGTACTTTATTACAGACATGGGATGTTACAACTCTACCCCCTTACAAGAATCTCATCCCGAGATTCCTAAGAACTAGAGAAAAAGGAAGGGTACTCGGATCGAAGGCGATCCTCTCGTTCCCAAGTTGCTTCTTGTTCAGAATGATGAGACCACTGAACTTTGAGGAACTTGATGGTTCGGCCTCGGGTTTTTCTTTCAGCTTCATCGAGGATAGAAATAGGATACTCACGGTAGGTGAGATCTTCCTGAAAATCAAGAGTGGTATGATCAACTCCATGGATTGGATCTTTGAAGCAACGCGTGAGTTGAGAGACATGAAACACATCATGAACATCTGGAAATGTTGAAGGAAGTTCCAACTGATAGGCAAGCTCTCCACGCTTAGAAAGAATAGGAAAGGGACCAACATAACGAGGAGCCAGTTTGCCTTTAATACCAAAGCGATGAATGCCTTTTAGAGGTGTAACTTGAAGATAGGCTTTCTCGTCAATTTTATAGCTCACATATTGATGATGACGATCATAATAGCTCTTTTGACGAGACTGAGCAGTTTTCAAACGCTCTCAGATTATGCAAACTTGATCTTCTGCTTCTTTGATCATGTCCGGCCCAAAGAATTGTCTTTCTCCGGTTTCAGACCAATTTAGCAGTGTTCGACATTTTCTTCCATATAAAACTTCAAAAGGTGCCATGCCCAAGCTGGATTGAAAGCTGTTGTTATAGGAAAACTCAGCAAAGGGAAGACACTTCTCCCAATTCTTCCCGAAAGAGATAACACAAGCTCGGAGCATGTCTTCAAGAATTTGATTCACTCTTTCAGTTTGTCCACCGGTTTGAGGATGATAGGCAGTGCTAAAGAAAATATGAGTCCCCATAGCTTCTTGAAAGCTTTTCCAAAACCTGGAGGTGAAGAGGCTCCCGCGGTCAGAAATAATCTTCTTTGGAACACCGTGAAGAGTTACTATCCGAGAAATATACAACTCTGCCAGTTGAGTAGCAGTGATATCCTCGCGGATAGGTACGAAATGAGCAACTTTGGATAGACGATCAACAACTAGCCATATTGCATTGTTGCCCTTTTGGGTTTTTGGAAATCCGGTGATGAAATCCATGCCAATCTCATCCCATTTCCACTCAGGAATAGCTAAAGTTTGAAGAACTCCAGCGGGTCTTTGATGTTCAGCTTTTACACAATGAAAAACGTCGCATTCAGCAACATACTGAGCGATTTCTCGCTTCATCCCAGTCCACCAGAACCTTTGGCGAAGATCCTGATACATCTTGGTACTTCCAGGATGGATGGAAAGGGGTGATTCATGAGCTTCCTTAAGGATTTGCTCTTTCAATTCTCGATGATTCGGTACAATGAGACGTTTACCGAAATAAACGGTATCTTAATGATCAAGAGAGAAACACTTAGCATCCCCGCTAGCAATGTTCTTTCTGATCATGGCAATATCAGAATCTTGCTTTTGAGCATCTTTGATTTGCTCTTCAAGGGAAGGTTTGATTTCCAGATTAGACAGGAAGCCAGAAGGAACAACTTCAAGATTAAGGCGTGCAAACTCTTCATGAAGAGGAGGTTGGGCTTGCATAAGCATTAGATTATTGCAGTAGGACTTCCGACTTAGCACGTCAGCCACGACGTTGGCTTTGCCGGGTTGATAGTTAAGACCCACATCATAATCTTTGATAAGTTCCAACCATCGTCTCTGTCTAAGATTCAGATCCGGTTGGGTAAAGAGATACTTCAGACTCTGATGATCAGAATATAGCTCACAGCGGTTACCAAGCAGGTAATGACGCCATTGCTTCAAAGCATGTACAACAGCTACAAGATTCAAGTCATGGGTTGGATAGTTGAGTTCATGCGGTTTTAGTTGCCGAGAGGCAAAAGCAACCACATGACCATCTTGCATCAACACACAACCCAATCCTTGGTGTGAAGCATCGCAGAAGATAACGAATTCCTTGCTCATGTCCGGAAGGGCGAGCACAGGAGCAGTAGCCAGCTTAGTTTTTAGTAACTGGAAAGCTTCTTCGGCTTTCTCTGACCACTCAAACTTCTTATTTTCTTGAGAAGTTTAGTCATAGGTTTGGCAATCTTGGAGAAATTCTCAATGAAACGGTGGTAATAACCAGCCAATCCGAGAAAACTCCACACATCCTTGACTGAGGAAGGGGTCACCCAGTCCAGAACAGATTGAACTTTATCAGGGATGACCGCAACGCCATTAGCAGAGAGCACATGGCCAAGAAAGATGAGCTCGTTCAACCAGAACTCACATTTGGAGAACTTGGCATAAAGTCGATGCTCACGAAGTTTTGTCAACGCTAGACGTAGATGTTCGACATGTTCTTCTTCGGTCTTGGAGTAGATTAGAATATCATCAATGTAGACCATGACAAACTTGTCGAGATACTCCATGAACACGGAGTTCATAAGCCTCATAAATGTGGCAGGAGCACTTGTGAGTCCAAAGGACATGACAGTGTACTCGTATAGACCATAACGAGTTGTGAACGCCGTCTTTGGAATGTCCTCGGCTCGGATTTTTATTTGGTGATAACCTGATCTTAAATCTATTGTGGAGAAGACGGTTGCACCGCTCAATTGATCGAAGAGATCAATGATTCTAGGAAGAGGATATTTATTCTTGATTGTTGCTGCATTCAAGGGACGATAGTCAACGACTAATCATGAAACATTGGTATCCCTCTTCTTGACAAAGAGTTTGGGACAACCCCAAGAGGAAGTACTATGTTGAATGAAGCCTTTGTTCTCCAACTCTTCTATTTGCTTCTTTAATTCAACCAACTCTTCAGGAGGCATACGATAAGGTCTTTTAGAAATAGGAGCGGTTCCAGGAACCAACTCTATGACAAACTCCACATCTCGATCAGGTGGCAAGCCAGGTAATTCTTCTAGGAAGACATCTGGGAAGTCACATACCATTGGTACATCATGTATTTCAAGAGGTGGAAGGACATCGATGGCATAAAAATTTGCTTCTGATGTAGGCACCATAGAGGGTGGTATTGATGAAGGAGACCAGTATATGAATGTTTTGCCGGTAGGAGAGGTCATGACAATAGATCTGGCCGCGCAATCAATGATAGCTTGAGATTTTGTCAGCCAATCCATGCCCAAGATGACATCAATGTCAGTTGACTTCAAGGCGATGAGACAAGTGGGAAACAGATTATACCCAATATCAATGACAACACCATGCGTGATCCATCTAGTTTGCCAACGAGACCTTGGGGTTTTAATCTCCAAGGGGGATGGCATGGCTTCAAAGGGTATATCATGCACTTGTGCAAATTCTTGTGATATGAATGAATGGGATGCTCCAGAGTTAAATAGAGCGAAAGCTAATATTGAGTTGACATAAAGCATACCCAGTATGACAGCGGGATCTTCTTGAGCTTCCTCCATGGTAACATGGGTCAAATGACCACGCCCGACTGAAGGCTTAGCACCCTTATTAGGAAGAGAAAATCCATGTCCAACAGCACGTCCTGGAGCAGTAGGGGTCGGATAACCTATCTTCATGGGACACTCCCTTGAGAAATGCCCAGGTTGATGACAAGTAAAGCAAGTCAAACCAGAACGAGGGCCTCCTGGATTTTGCTGATCACTTGGATACTTTGGTGCTACGGGCGGCTGAGATGCACGAGGCACATCTGGCCTTGGCTGATAGGGAGCACGTGGAACAGCACCATAAGGAATCCAGACATGGCGACGCTTTGTGCCTGAGCCGGATGACTAAGCATCTTCTCGAGGGCGCTTGCGAGTTTCTTCATATTCAACCTTTCCCCTTTCAGCTTTCATAGCTTTGTTCACAAGATCTTGGAAAGTGTTGAAATCCAGAAGATGAAGATCACGATGAAGCTCAGGTTCCAGTCCCTTGCGGAACAAGGCCTGCTTCTTGGCATCCATAGATACTTCTTTAGGAGTATAGTAGGCAAGGCGGTTGAAGTTGCCCTGGTAGTCGCAAACTGAACCATGGCCCTACTTTAGCTTTAGGAATTCCTCCCTTTTCAGCTCCATTAGACCTTCCAGAATGTGATACCCTCGGAAAGCAGTTTTAAACTCCTGCCAAGTCACAACGTGCTCGGCAGTCTGCATAGCAAGGAAATTCTCCCACCAGGTACCAGCAGCACCTTCAAGGTGATATGCGGCGAAGGTCACCCAATCCGCTTGGGTGACATGAGCAGCCTGAAGTTTGCGCTCAATAGTGCGGAGCCAGTAGTCAGCATCAAGTGGCTCAGTGGAATAGCTGAAAACTGGAGGTGTAAGGCGGATGAAGTCTCTCATGCCAACTCGGTCATCTTGACGACGAGCGGTATTTCATTCAATCATTTCCAGGAGCCTGATGTTGTCGGCGCGGTTGGCTTCATACATGGCCATAAGCTAGACCATGATTGGTGGAGGTGGAAAATTGACATTGTCACCCTCCTGATCATTCCCACCGCCACGACCATGACCACCACCACGAGTACCACCTGACATCCTGGAGGATAACAAAAGGATTCAGCGATAGGAAACAAAGGACTTGAAGAGATTGATGTAATGTAGGGAAAAACAAGACATGTGGTACAAGGAATATCATCCAATCAAGCATGGTAGTAGAAAATCATACAAGACGTATACACTAATGATACGTCTCAAATGTATCTATAATTTTTGATGCTCCATGCTTGTTTTTACACCATTTGCCTAATGTTTCGTTATACTTCGTGGCATTTTTATGCGATTTCCGGAACTAACCTATTGACAAGATGCCACAGTGCCAGTTCCCTGTTTTCTGCTATTTTTGTGTTTTAGAAAAGCTACCCAGGAAATATTCTCGGAATTGGACGAAACAAAAGCCAGAAGTCTTATTTTTCCTGAAAGCTTCCCAAAGACCGAAAGAGAGCCGGAGGGGGGCCAGAGGCCGCCCTCACACATAGGTGGCGCGGCCCAGGCCCTGGCCGCGCCACCCTGGTGTGAGGAGCCCCTGGCTGCCCCCTGACAATGCCCCATCGCCTATAAGAAGCCTCGGGACGGAAAACCCTAGGGGAGTCGGCGAAATTTCTAGAACAGTTCCGCAGCGCCGCCGCCGTCGAAGCCAAATTTCGGAGGACAGAAGTCTCTATTCCGGCACCCTGTCGGGACGGGGAAGTGCCCCCGGAGCCATCTCCATTGGTCTCCATCGCCGTCTCCGCCGTCTCCATCGACCTCACCGCCATCTCCATCAACCTTGTTGTCTCCTATGATGAGGAGGGAGTAGTTCATCCCCGGGGCTGAGGGCTCTACCGGTAGCTATGTGGTTCACCTCTCTCTCCCATGATGTGATCTTTATGTGATCGTGAGCTTTGTATCATGTTGAACAAGTAGATGTTATTATTCAGATATTATGTGTACTCTAGTGATGTTATTAAAGTAATCTATTCCTCCTGCCATGGTGTAACGGTGACAGTGCGTGCATCGTGGTGGTACTTGGTCTAGGCTACGATTGTGATCTCTTATGGATTATGAGAATAATTATCGCTATGATAGTATTGAAGTGATCTATTCCTCCTTTCATGGTGTAATGTTGACAGTGTGTGCACCGTGTTAGTACTTGGTCTAAGTTGCAATAATATCTATCTTGAGTTGTGATCTGATTTGGATATCTCTATGAGTGGTGTTTGTCAAGTACTTGATGAACTTTAAGGGGTGCTTCTGTAGCCACTACGCAATGATTAGTGTTATTCAATAGGAGAGTAATTCAGAGTACCATAGTGAAGAGAAGTTATTTATTTGTTCAATCATGTTATATTTGTTGGGAGTGTGTCCACTAGTGAAAGTATGATCCCTAGGCCTTGTTTCCAAGCATTGCACACCGTTTACTTACTGTTTTGTTACATGTTTGCTCGCAGCGATACTTATTTCATATTACAATTGCTACTCATAATCATCACTACCGCTTGTATTTCACTATCTCTTCGCCGGACTAGTGCACCTATACATCTGACAAGTGTATTGGGTGTGTTGGGGACACAAGAGACTTTCTGTATCGTAATTGCAGGGTTGCTTGAGATGGATAGCTTTGACCTCTTCCTCCCTGAGTTCGATAAACCTTGGGTGATCCACTTAAGGGAAACTTGCTGCTGCTCTACAAACCTCTGCACTTGGAGGCCCAACACTGTCTACAAGAACAGAAGCGTGTGTAGACATCAAGCTCTTTTCTGGCGCCGTTGCCGGGGAGGTAAGGTAAAAGGTACTCGCATCCTCCTGTGTGAGTGCTCGAAGTTATTTCCTTTAGATTCTGCAATTACATCTTTTTGTTTCTTGTTTTTATTTTCACTAGTTAGGCTTAATGGAAAATAAAGAGTTCTTTAGTCTTTTTCCTGAGTTTAGATATGAAGTGTTTGAAGAGAAAATTGAAAAACCTTTGGAGCTTAATTTGCATGCTAATAGTGATGTTAGTATGATTGCTTTGAACACTGTTATTGCTAATGCTATAGAAAAGTCTAAGCTTGGGGAAGCTGGTTTTGTTAAACATGATATTTTTAGTTCCCCAGCTTTAGTGGAGAAAATTTGCTCTGATGATATTTTATCTCCCATATGTGATGTTCCTTCTTATGATGATATGTTTGAAGAATATGCTTTGCGAAATAGCTGTTCTCTAGCTTGTGATGATAGTAAACCTCTAGTTTATGATGATGAGTATAATGTTTTCAGTTCACCTACTTTTGAGGAGAAAATTAGTTATGATTACAATATGCCTCCTATTTATGATGATTATGGTGATGAGAATAATTATTCTGTTGAATCTGCTCCTACTACTATTGTTCCTATGGTGAGTATTAATTCTTTTATGCATGTGGCTCATGATAGGGATGTTTTATGTGATAGTTATATTGTTAGTTCTATTCATGATACTACTGAAAGTTATTATGAGAGAGGTAAACATGGTTTGATGGATCTTAACAATATTGAGTTTCCCCTTTTTATGTTGCAATTCTTGAAGTTGTACTTGTTTTGCCTTCCTATGCTTTTTGCTTTGCGCTTTTATGACTTGTCTCTTTACAAGACTATTTTTCATAGGAAGTGGTTTAGATTTAAATGTGTTCCATACTTGCCTTTTGATGCTCTCTATTGCTTTAAATTCCTATATGGCGCATTTGCCTCAAGCTCTTATATGGCGCCCACATGAGCATCTTTGCAAATTACTGCGCCTAGCTCAAAGGCGTTAAAGAAAAGCACTCTTGGGAGATAACCCATTGTTTATTTTCAGTACTTTTTCTTTTATTTGAGTCTTGGAAGTTATTACTACTGTAATAACCGCTCCTTATCCTTTTTATTTCGTTGTTGTGCCATGAGAAGCCTCTAATTTGAGTGAGGTAAGATTTGGGGATGTTGCTGTCCTAAAACTGTTTTCGGTGCTGCACCGTAAAAATTCGTGAAAATTCTCTGTTTATCTTTTGGACCTAAGATTTCTTGTGCATATGCCCCAGGTTATATCCAAACTTTCGTTAGTTGAACACTTTTTGATTTGAGAAACAGAAAACCCCTCAAAAATTTGACCTTTGACAGCTGTTCTGTTTTGACAGATTTCTGCCAATATTTGTGTTTGCCGCTTTATTGCTTTCTTTTTGAGTTTTTTTTATCACGGAACTTTTGGGGAAGTTGCTACAGTAGTATATGCTATATATGTGGTGGTTTTAGGTTGAAACCTGAAGCAAAAAGAGGTTGATTATATGATATGCTTACACTAATGTTGCTAATAGAATTGTGTTTAGTTTTGTATGAAGGAAGTTTTCAAGTGTAGAGATTGGAGAATGATGAGATGAGATAAAGAATGGACAAAAGCTCAAGCTTGGGGATGCCCATGTCACCCCAAGAAATATCCAAGAGTTACAAGCGTCAAAGCTTGGGGATGCCCCCGAGGCACCCCCTTCTTCATCGGCAAAAATCAGGTCACCTTTCAAAACACTATATTTTTATTGCTTCATGCATTATGCGTTTTTCTTGGAGCGTTAGTTGTTTTAGTTTTCAGTATTAGTTTAGTTTAGTTTGCTGCAATAAATGGTTAGATCACATCATGTTTCTTTTGGAGGAGATGAACTCGCTTTTTCATTTGCCAAGAACACTCTAGTTTTCACTCTTATCAAAAACCGAGTGTTCTTCTTTTTCTGCTACTATTTTTGGTTTTAGTTTTTGCCTTGATTTGTGTTCAGATCTTGTTATATCTATTCATCAAGGTGTATTTTTGCCTCTGGACCATGTTGGTTTTCCTCAAAAGAGTTTCCTCAAAAAGGTTTGAATGGTGTTGGAAAAGAGAAAAAGCTTTATGCAAAAAAGTGGTACAAGAAGGAGCTTGTGTAGACTGCGGCCTAGGCTTTTGCATGTCGTGCTTTATGTCTTTTTGATAGTATGCTTAGTGGTTTTGCTGTAGCATGACTTGTCTCAAATAACTGAGATTGCTTAATGAGCCTTTGAAAAAATCATGCGTTGTTTTATTGTATGGAAGCATTATTTTGATTTTCTCCTTGATGCTTTATTTGGGTTGACTTGGCGCATGCTCACACATGTTAGACTCTTACAAAGTCACCAATAGCCTCTATGATCATTTAGTTTTTGATTTTTGATGCCATCTTATGCTTCTTTTAATGTTGCTTTGTCGCTTTGCATGATTATGGCCATTATTGCTCTCTTAGTTGGTCGCTCCCAGTCTTTTGCTAGCCCTCATTTTGTACTGAGTATGAGCTCTACTCGTGCATCCAACTCCCAAAAACCAAGTTTGCCATTGTGTCCACTATAAATTCCTATGCATGGTATTTGCAAGCCATTCCAAAGTAAACTTTCATGTGCTACCTTTCAAAACCTTCAAAATACTTCTCGTTTTGTGACACTGTTTTCAGCTCATGGGGACGTAGTGGTCGGATTTGCTATCTTCCATATTGCTTATTCCAAAAAGAAAAAAAAGAGAAAAAAAAGAAAGAAAAAAGGCACTCCTCCATGGTATGTGAATGTTGGTGGGCACCCGATGGAATCGGTTAGCCATGGTTTGAGAAAGGTAAAAAGGTGGGGAGGAGTGCCAAGCTTTATAAAAGAGCACAAAAGTGCCAATCTCTCTCTCTCAAAAACTTGCTTTATTTTTGTATGGAAGATAGTAAGAACCCCATTGCTAGTCGTTGACAAAAGCAACCACCTCTCAAAACTCAAGTTTTATCTCTCTGTTTTACAAATGAAAAGCTCTAGCACATGTTTAATCACTGCTTCCCTCTGCGAAGGGCCTTTCTTTTACTTTTATGTTGAGTCACCACCTTCTATCTTTATGCACCATTAAGAGAGCATAGTTGTCATTCTGAGTATAATGTGCATTGTCCCAAAGTTTTCATTGATTGATTCATGACCATGGATTCACTTGTTCTTAAATTATCTGTATCTAGTCGCCCTCTTAAACTTGAAGGTGTCCTATGCATTTATGTTTTGCTCTCCATGAAGGACAAGCTGAAAACAATTTTGTATGTTTTTCCATATGATTTGACATACGTTTGACTTTCATTGTTTCATTATTCATGATCTTTTGTTTGTGTTTCTTTTCATGTTATAACATGGTTGCTAAGTTTCTACTGTCAAGATTATATCTTCATGCCCATGTTTTAAGTTCTTATAATCCCAGCTCACAACGCTTACATATATGATCAAGATTGTGTAGGTGCATGTCACCTCAAAAATTATTTCTTTTGTTATCACTTACCTACTCGAGGACGAGCAGGAGTTAAGCTTGGGGATGCTGATACGTCTCAAACGTATCTATAATTTTTGATGCTCCATGCTTGTTTTTACACCATTTGCCTAATGTTTCGTTACACTTTGTGGCATTTTTATGCGATTTCCGGAACTAACCTATTGACAAGATGCCACAGTGCCAGTTCCCTGTTTTCTGCTGTTTTTGTGTTTCAGAAAAGCTACCCAGGAAATATTCTCGGAATTGGACGAAACAAAAGCCAGAAGTCTTATTTTTCCTGGAAGCTTCCCGAAGACCGAAAGAGAGCTGGAGGGGGGCCAGAGGCCGCCCTCACACATAGGTGGCGCGGCCCAGGCCCTGGCCGCGCCACCCTGGTGTGAGGAGCCCCTGGCTGCCCCCTGACGACGCCCCATCGCCTATAAGAAGCCTCGGGATGGAAAACCCTAGGGGAGTCGGCGAAATTTCCAGAACAGTTCCGCAGCGCTGCCGCCGTCGAAGCCAAATTTCGGGGGACAGAAGTCTCTGTTCCGGCACCCTGTCGGGACGGGGAAGTGCCCCCGGAGCCATATCCATTGGTCTCCATCGCCGTCTCCGCCGTCTCCATCGACCTCACCGCCATCTCCATCAACCTTGCTGTCTCCTGTGATGAGGAGGGAGTAGTTCATCCCCGGGGCTGAGGGCTCTACCGGTAGCTATGTGGTTCACCTCTCTCTCCCATGATGTGATCTTTATGTGATCGTGAGCTTTGTATCATGTTGGACAAGTAGATGTTATTATTCAGATATTATGTGTACTCTAGTGATGTTATTAAAGTAATCTATTCCACCTGCCATGGTGTAATGGTGACAGTGCGTGCATCGTGGTGGTACTTGGTCTAGGCTACGATTGTGATCTCTTATGGATTATGAGAATAATTATCGCTATGATAGTATTGAAGTGATCTATTCCTCCTTTCATGGTGTAATGTTGACAGTGTGTGCACCGTGTTAGTACTTGGTCTAAGTTGCAATAATATCTATCTTGAGTTCTGATCTGATTTGGATATCTCTATGAGTGGTGTTTGTCAAGTACTTGATGAACTTTAAGGGGTGCTTCTGTAGCCACTACTTAATGATTAGTGTTATTCAATAGGAGAGTAATTCAGAGTACCATAGTGAAGAGAAGTTATTTATTTGTTCAATCATGTTATATTTGTTGGGAGTGTGTCTACTAGTGAAAGTATGATCCCTAGGCCTTGTTTCCAAGCATTGCACACCGTTTACTTACTGTTTTGTTACATGTTTGCTCGCAGCGATACTTATTTCATATTACAATTTCTACTCATAATCATCACTACCGCTTGTATTTCACTATCTCTTCGCCGAACTAGTGCACCTATACATCTGACAAGTGTATTGGGTGTGTTGGGGACACAAGAGACTTTCTGTATCGTAATTGCAGGGTTGCTTGAGATGGATAGCTTTGACCTCTTCCTCCCTGAGTTCGATAAACCTTGGGTGATCCACTAAAGGGAAACTTGCTGCTGCTCTACAAACCTCTGCACTTGGAGGCCCAACACTGTCTACAAGAACAGAAGCGTGTGTAGACACCAAGCTCTTTTCTGGCGCCGTTGCCGGGGAGGTAAGGTAAAAGGTACTCGCATCCTCCTGTGTGAGTGCTCGAAGTTATTTCCTTTAGATTCTGCAATTACATCTTTTTGTTTCTTGTTTTTATTTTCACTAGTTAGGCTTAATGGAAAATAAAGAGTTCTTTAGTCTTTTTCCTGAGTTTAGATATGAAGTGTTTGAAGAGAAATTTGAAAAACCTTTGGAGCTTAATTTGCATGCTAATAGTGATGTTAGTATGATTGCTTTGAACACTGTTATTGCTAATGCTATAGAAAAGTCTAAGCTTGGGGAAGCTGGTTTTGTTAAACATGATATTTTTAGTTCCCCAGCTTTAGTGGAGAAAATTTGCTCTGATGATATTTTATCTCCCATATGTGATGTTCCTTCTTATGATGATATGTTTGAAGAATATGCTTTGCGAAATAGCTGTTCTCTAGCTTGTGATGATAGTAAACCTCTAGTTTATGATGATGAGTATAATGTTTTCAGTTCACCTACTTTTGAGGAGAAAATTAATTATGATTACAATATGCCTCCTATTTATGATGATTATGGTGATGAGAATAATTATTCTGTTGAATCTGCTCCTACTACTATTATTCCTGTGGTGAGTATTAATTCTTTTATGCATGTGGTTCATGATAGGGATGTTTTATGTGATAGTTATATTGTTAGTTCTATTCATGATGCTACTGAAAGTTATTATGAGAGAGGGAAACATGGTTTGATGGATCTTAACAATATTGAGTTTCCCCTTTTTATATTGCAATTCTTGAAGTTGTACTTGTTTTGCCTTCCTATGCTTTTTGCTTTGCGCTTTTATGACTTGTCTCTTTACAATACTATTTTTCATAGGAAGTGGTTTAGATTTAAATGTGTTCCATACTTGCTTTTTGATGCTCTCTATTGCATTAAATTCCTATATGGCGCATTTGCCTCAAGCTCTTATATGGCACCCACATGAGCATCTTTGCAAATTACTGCGCCTAGCTCAAAGGCGTTAAAGAAAAGCACTCTTGGGAGATAACCCATTGTTTATTTTCAGTACTTTTTCTTTTATTTGAGTCTTGGAAGTTATTACTACTGTAATAACCGCTCCTTATCCTTTTTATTTCGTTGTTGTGCCAAGAGAAGCCTCTAATTTGAGTGAGGTAAGATTTGGGGATGTTGCTGTCCTGAAACAGTTTTCGGTGCTGCACCGTAAACATTTGTGAAAATTCTCTGTTTATCTTTTGGACCTACGATTTCTTGTGCATATGCCCCAGGTTATATCCAAACTTTCGTTAGTTGAACACTTTTTTATTTGAGAAACAGAAAACCCCTCAAAAATTCGACCTTTGACAGCTGTTCTGTTTTGACAGATTTCTGCCAATATTTGTGTTTGCCGCTTTATCGCTTTCTTTTTGAGTTTTTTTTATCACGGAACTTTTGGGGATGTTGCTACAGTAGTATATGCTATATATGTGGTGGTTTTAGGTTGAAACCTGAAGCAAAAAAAGGTTGATTATATGATATGCTTACACTAATGTTGCTAATATAATTGTGTTTAGTTTTGTATGAAGGAAGTTTTCAAGTGTAGAGATTGGAGAATGATGAGATGAGATGAAGAATGGACAAAAGCTCAAGCTTGGGGATGCCCATGTCACCCCAATAAATATCCAAGAGGTACAAGCGTCAAAGCTTGGGGATGCCCCCGAGGCACCCCCTTCTTCATCGGCAAAAATCAGGTCACCTTTCAAAACACTATATTTTTATTGCTTCATGCATTATGCGTTTTTCTTGGAGCGTTAGTTGTTTTAGTTTTCAGTATTAGTTTAGTTTAGTTTGCTGCAATAAATGGTTAGATCACATCATGTTTCTTTTGGAGGAGATGAACTCGCTTTTTCATTTGCCAAGAACACTCTAGTTTTCACTCTTATCAAAAACCGAGTGTTCTTCTTTTTCTGCTACTATTTTTGGTTTTCGTTTTTGCCTTGATTTGTGTTTAGATCTTGTTATATCTATTCATCAAGGTGTATTTTTGCCTCTGGACCATGTTGGTTTTCCTCAAAGGAGTTTCCTCAAAAAGGTTTGAATGGTGTTGGAAAAGAGAAAAAGCTTCATGCAAAAAAGTGGTACAAGAAGGAGCTTGTGTAGACTGCGGCCTAGGCTTTTGCATGTCGTGCTTTATGTCTTTTTGATAGTATGCTTAGTGGTTTTGCTGTAGCATAACTTGTCTCAAATAACTGAGATTGCTTAATGAGCCTTTGAAAAAATCATGCGTTGTTTTTATTGTATGGAAGCATTATTTTGGTTTTCTCCTTGATGCTTTATTTGGGTTGACTTGGCGCATGCTCACACATGTTAGACTCTTACAAAGTCACCAATAGCCTCTATGATCATTTAGTTTTTGATTTTTGATGCCATCTTATGCTTCTTTTAATGTTGCTTTGTCGCTTTGCATGATTATGGCCATTATTGCTCTCTTAGTTGGTCGCTCCCAGTCTTTTGCTAGCCCTCATTTTGTACTGAGTATGAGCTCTACTCGTGCATCCAACTCCCAAAAACCAAGTTTGCCATTGTGTCCACTATAAATTCCTATGCATGGTATTTGCAAGCCATTCCAAAGTAAATTTTCATGTGCTACCTTTCAAAACCTTCAAAATACTTCTCGTTTTGTGACACTGTTTTCAGCTCATGGGGACAAAGTGGTCGGATTTGCTATCTTCCATATTGCTTATTCCAAAAAGAAAAGAAAAAAGAGAAAAAGAAAAAGAAAAAAGGCACTCCTCCATGGTATGTGAATGTTGGTGGGCACCCGATGGAATCGGTTAGCCATGGTTTGAGAAAGGTAAAAAGGTGGGGAGGAGTGCCAAGCTTTATAAAAGAGCACAAAAGTGCCAATCTCTCTCTCTCAAAAACTTGCGTCATTTTTGTATGGAAGATAGTAAGAACCCCATTGCTAGTCGTTGACAAAAGCAACCACCTCTCAAAACTCAAGTTTTATCTCTCTATTTTACAAATGAAAAGCTCTAGCACATGTTTAATCACTGCTTCCCTCTGCGAAGGGCCTTTCTTTTACTTTTATGTTGAGTCACCACCTTCTATCTTTATGTACCATTAAGAGAGCATAGTTGTCATTCTGAGTATAATGTGCATTGTCCCAAAGTTTTCATTGATTGATTCATGACCATGGATTCACTTGTTCTTAAATTATCTGTATCTAGTCGCCCTCTTAAACTTGAAGGTGTCCTATGCATTTATGTTTTGCTCTCCATGAAGGACAAGCTGAAAACCATTTGTATGTTTTTCCATATGATTTGAACATACGTTTGACTTTCATTGTTTCATTATTCATGATCTTTTGTTTGTGTTTCTTTTCATGTTATAACATGGTTGCTAAGTTTCTATTGTCAAGATTATATCTTCATGCCCATGTTTTAAGTTCTTATGATCCCAGCTCACAACGCTTACATATATGATCAAGATTGTGTAGGTGCATGTCACCTCAAAAATTATTTCTTTTGTTATCACTTACCTACTCGAGGACGAGCAAGAGTTAAGCTTGGGGATGCTGATACGTCTCAAACGTATCTATAATTTTTGATGCTCCATGGTTGTTTTTACACCATTTGCCTAATGTTTCGTTACACTTCATGGCATTTTTATGCGATTTCCGGAACTAACCTATTGACAAGATGCCACAGTGGCAGTTCCCTGTTTTCTGCTGTTTTTGTGTTTCAGAAAAGCTACCCAGGAAATATTCTCAGAATTGGACGAAACAAAAGCCAGAAGTCTTATTTTTCCTGGAAGCTTCCCGAAGACCGAAAGAGAGCCGGAGGGGGGCCAGAGGCCGCCCTCACACATAGGTGGCGCGGCCCAGGCCCTGGCCGTGCCACCCTGGTGTGAGGAGCCCCTGGCTGCCCCCTGACGACGCCCCATCGCCTATAAGAAGCCTCGGGACGGAAAACCCTAGGGGAGTCGGCGAAATTTCCAGAACAGTTCCGCAGCGCCGCCGCCGTCGAAGCCAAATTTTGGGGGACAGAAGTCTCTGTTCCGGCACCCTGTCGGTACGGGGAAGTGCCCCCGGAGCCATCTCCATCGGTCTCCATCGCCGTCTCCGCCGTCTCCATCGACCTCACAGCCATCTCCATCAACCTTGTTGTCTCCTATGATGAGGAGGGAGTAGTTCATCCCCGGGGCTGAGGGCTCTACCGGTAGCTATGTGGTTCACCTCTCTCTCCCATGATGTGATCTTTATGTGATCGTGAGCTTTGTATCATGTTGAACAAGTAGATGTTATTATTCAGATATTATGTGTACTCTAGTGATGTTATTAAAGTAATCTATTCCAACTGCCATGGTGTAACGGTGACAGTGCGTGCATCGTGGTGGTACTTGGTCTAGGCTACGATTGTGATCTCTTATGGATTATGAGAATAATTATCGCTATGGTAGTATTGAAGTGATCTATTCCTCCTTTCATGGTGTAATGTTGACAGTGTGTGCACCGTGTTAGTACTTGGTCTAAGTTGCAATAATATCTATCTTGAGTTGTGATCTGATTTGGATATCTCTATGAGTGGTGTTTGTCAAGTACTTGATGAACTTTAAGGGGTGCTTCTGTAGCCACTACGCAATGATTAGTGTTATTCAATAGGAGAGTAATTCAGAGTACCATAGTGAAGAGAAGTTATTTATTTGTTCAATCATGTTATATTTGTTGGGAGTGTGTCCACTAGTGAAAGTATGATCCCTAGGCCTTGTTTCCAAGCATTGCACACCGTTTACTCACTGTTTTGTTACATGTTTGCTCGCAGCGATACTTATTTCATATTACAATTGCTACTCATAATCATCACTACCGCTTGTATTTCACTATCTCTTCGCCGAACTAATGCACCTATACATCTGACAAGTGTATTGGGTGTGTTGGGGACACAAGAGACTTTCTGTATCGTAATTGCAGGGTTGCTTGAGAGGGATAGCTTTGACCTCTTCCTCCCTGAGTTCGATAAACCTTGGGTGATCCACTTAAGGGAAACTTGCTGCTGCTCTACAAACCTCTGCGCTTGGAGGCCCAACACTGTCTACAAGAACAGAAGCGTGTGTAGACATCAACTAACCAGCCGATTCACAAACCATAACTATGGAATGCCAGGATGATACAAACCCACCAAGCCATGTCCAATACATTACTTAACAAAGGATAACTAGAAACAACTAAAGCATAATAGATAGACAATGCTTCGGATTAATCGAGGCAACCTTGGAAGTTTTGAGAATAGTAACACCTAACACAGATTACTAAAGGAGAACCTCAACCCCGAGATCCTAGAGGTTTGAAATGACAGATGAGAAAGTAAACCTTTTCAATCAAATCAAGGTAAGGTGACTCAGAATTAGAGTGACACCAGATAAGGAGTAAAAAGAATCCTAGTCAGAGTTTTCTCAATTCATTTTGTCTTTCAAATTGTTTTTGCAAACACTAGACTCAACTTCGACCAATGGTAAGGGTTTCCTACAGATAGTCCTGCTCTGATACCAAAGCTGTCGGACCCCGGGTTCTAAGCTATACAGAGATGTTATGTGTATTAGTCACGCTAGCAACGAGTGATACTGGGGTTACCAGTCCCAGGCCGGAACACCATCGGTAGGCAGGCCAGAATTAAACATCGGCTCTACACATCTCGAAGCGCCGTGAAACTAATCATAACCAAGACTGCATAACAGAGAGCTCGAGAGCCTTAAACCCCTCTCGTGCACTTTATATCCATCCACGCATCATGCACGAGATGGGTAACCACAACTGGTAACACAACAGTGACTCTATGACTCAAAGTAGTAGTTCAAACTCTTAACAGAGTAAAGATCCAACTAATTACAAGCAGAGGTCACTGACCCAACATTACATCAAGCAACGGAAAGCAAAATGTTATGCTACATAACAAGGTAGCAAATGGCCTAAGAGGCCCTAAACATAAGCGACGTCCCAACCCATAGATCTCAGGCTGCTGCCTGGGAATCCCAAACTAGTCGTCGAAGTCGATATCGGCATAGAAACCACCTTCGTTACCTACGGCGGTCTCCTCTGTGGAAAAACAATATTAAACAAGGGTGAGTACGAGGGTGTACTCAGCAAACTGACCTTCTACACTATATGATGAGGCATCAAGATCTTTTTGTGTAGCTCTTTGCAGAAAGCAAGTTTTCTTTGTGAAAACAACAGAAGGCGAGGACTACTCAGAATTTGTAAAGAGGATAAGAGAGCATCTCGCTAACTCTTTTGATCATGGAGCATCCACCGAATCATAACCTCCAAAACCCACTCATCTCATATCACCCCCTCGACCCCGAGGAAGTGATCCAGAGTCTCACTCTTAAGTTGGCACTTTTACGATTAAGTTCATGTTGTCTATGATCTAGTATCTGTCTCCAAGTTGTCCATAACCGTGGACACGGCTTTTCGAAAAGATTTAACCCTGCAGGGGTGCACAAAAGCTGTCGGACCCCGGGTTCTAAGCTATACAGAGATGTTATGCGTATTAGTCACGCTAGCAACGAGTGATACTGGGGTTACCAGTCCCAGGCCGGAACACCATCGGCAGGCAGGCCAAAATTAAACATCGGCTCTACACATCTCGAAGTGCCGTGAAACTAATCATAACAAAGACTACATAACAGAGAGCTTGAGAGCCTTAAACCCCTCTCATGCACTTTATATCTATACACGCATCATGCACGAGATGGGTAACCACAACTGGTAACACAACAGTGACTCTACGACTCAAAGTAGTAGTTCAAACTCTTAACAGAGTAAAGATCCAACTTATTACAAGCAGAGGTCACTGACCCAACATTACATCAAGCAACGGAAAGCAAATATGTTATGCTACATAACAAGATAGCAAATGGCCTAAGAGGCCCTGAACATAAGTGACGTCAGACGAATGCCTGATCATAGAGAACTTTAACCTGATCGTAAAACTTGAAAACCAAGGTGTGAATAGGATTGATTTCCTCCGGGGTTTCGAGGAGGTGATCCTAGTGGATAGGTTCAACTGATATTGATTTGGTGGATATAAGATGATGATTCGGTGGTTGTCTCAATGATTAAAGATATCGCTTTCTTACCCCTTTTAAATGTTCTGAGTAGTCGAGCTTCTACTCTTACTTGTTTTATGAAAATAAAGATTGCTTTACGCAAATAACTCCATAGAAAGCCTTTCTTAACCAAGTTTAACTAATATGATACGTAAGTCTTGCTGAGTACCTTATGTACTCACCCCCGCTTTATTGATATTTTTACAGAAGAGTAAGTTCCACAAAGAAGATGAGTTCCGTTCAAAGATCGACATCGACGAGTAGCTTGGGGTTCCCAGACAGCAGCTTGGAGCTGCGGAATGGGTTGTCGCTGTTATGCTTCTGGCCTCTTAGGCCATGTTATCCTTGCTATGTCTAATAGCATAACCTTTCTTCCGTTGTTTGATGTAATGTTGGTCAGTGACCTCTGCTTGTAATAAGTTGGATCTTTGCTCAGGTAAGAGCTTTGCAATATTGCCTTTGAGGGGGTGTTTGTTTGGGCTTATTTGAGCTTTCCAGTAAAAAAAGCAGCCCAACCGAACCAAAGGGGGTGCGTTGGCTTTGTGCTTTACCGAAGCCATCGAGCAAAACAGGCATACTCGGGAAAGCACCTCGAGGGGTGCTTCCCGCGGCTTCCCACGACAGCGAGCGAAACGTTTTCTACATTGGACATTTCCTTGAGGTAAATTATGAGCAAACTGCCATGGTAGGGTTCGTATGATCGCCAGCGCCGCCACTCCCGTACGCGGACGACCAGCTCGACTCCCGCCGGTGACTAGGCTTACCCCCGCCGCCAGTCCTGCTCCCCGTAGCTGGATCTCGTCTCAGATCGATTCTCCTCAGGTGCGCTCTTGCATAGTTGCGCAGATCTGGGAGTGAGCTGGACGACGCAAAGCTAGTCCAGCCATCCAGGTCGCACGTCACCGGCTCGCTGATGTTGCTCCACTAGTACTGCTACGGGGTAGTACTATTTCTACCGTGTAATTCTTTTTAGATGCATGTACATGTTTGATGCTGTTGTCAGATGCCTTATGTAGAAACTACTACTGCACATGTTATTGCAAATGAATTGCTCTCGAATATATGTTTGGGACAAAGCTATATTTGATAAACTATTTGGTGTGATTATTATTATGTATTAATGATATTTATAGTGACAAATACATTTATACGCTTCAATAAAAAATTATACATGTTCTTAACTTGAGGGTATTTCAGACAATTCATCAATATACAGCTAGCCAGCCAGCCAAGTAGCCAAACAATAAAACTCAGAACAGCAGCTTTCTCTGCACAGCAGCTTTCCCTGCACAGCAACTTTCCGTGCACAGCCAGCCATAGACAGCCCAAACAAACAGGCCCTGAGTCGTAGAGTCACTGTTGTGTACCAACTATGGTTACCCATCTCGTGCATGATACATGTATGGATATAAAGTGCACGAGAGGGGTTTAAGGTTCTCGAGCTCTTAGTTATGCAGTCTTGGTTATGATTAGTTTCACGGCGCTTCGAGATGTGTAGAGCCGATGGTTTAATTCCGGCCTGTCTGCCGATGGTGTTCCGGCCTAGGACTGGTAACCCCAGTATCACTCGTTGCTAGCGTGACTAAAACACATAATATCTCTGTATGGCTTAGATCTCGGGGGTCCTACAGGTTTTGGTATCATATTTGTAACATCCCATGTTTGTAATAAAGTACTTTTGCATCATAAGCATCATGTAAAAATTCTCCAATAAAATTTCTGCGTTAAAAATTATAAAAGAGAAAATCCTAAATTGAGTAATCTCTCTCTTTTCAAATGTCCTGAGAAAGATTTTGAATATATCTCGTTGAATCAAAGATACAAACTGGAGTTATAATAAATTTCAGAAGCTAGAGTAAAATTTGTAGCAGTTCTGGACTGACAAAAATTAGCTACAGTACCACTATTTAAAATATCCTAAGGAGAGAACCGCACTTGACTTCTTGAGACGTGACTAGTTAGTACTGCTTTTCCCCATCGTATCATCAAGCAGACCACCATATCCATCGAGCATCACCACCGCCCCAAGAAGCTGAGTACCAACGCCATGGTTGTGACCTAGGTGGGAAGGGAAATAGTTTAGGGAGGCCAGGAGTTGCAGAGGGAAAAGGTTCCAGGGAGGAGAAGGCCAGGCAGCAGTCGCCGGAGCAGCCGCCTGAGCAGTCGCCGGAGCAGACGAGGAGTCTGCTACTGCCGCCAGACTCGCCGGATCTGAACAGCGAGAGCACCAGAAGTATTGAGGAGGTCAAGCTGAATCAAGAACCTGGGCTAGCTTCCCAATTGATCAGGTATAGCTGGTATAGTGACCACGCCATGCTTAGAATCTTTCTTTTATGGAAAATCTTCGTTGCTCATCTGCTAGTGTATCAGCTCCACTTTTGGTTCAGTTTTAGATGCTCTTGTCTTGTAAACACGTATCAGGTTCAGAGTTTGCTATGGCAGCTAATACAATTTCTGTAGAATCTCATATTTGTCTACACACACTTCTCCTGGGAGCAGTTGTCCAAATCAAATACTAGCTGCTAGTACTATATACTTGAGTGATGCTTAAAGTTTAGAACTGAAGATCAATCTCTAAAAATACAGCAATATATGCTCTGAACTTTAGTTTTGCTGTAGCTTTTCTGGTCATCTTGGCTTCAGGCATGTGGTTCAGTTTAAGCTACAGGCAACAAGAGGCTTTTTGCGTTTTAATAACCTGTTAGGTACAAGAATTTCTAACTGGCTGTAGGTACCTCTCCTATTTGAGTAATGTTCAAACAAGCTTAAATCTGAATACCCATCTCTGAAAAACACTTTCAGTCAAGTACGTACTGAACCAGTGCACTCACATAACCTTGAGCTGAGAGGAGTATCTAATTACTGCTCCTCTTTATAACTCGTTTTCAGAAATTTCAGAAAAATAAGCAAACTTGCAAAAGTCATAACTAATTCTCTGTTTATCGGAAAAATACGAATGACCTATCAAAATCTTCAGAAAAATAAGATCTACATGTTTATGCATTAATCATGCATGTTTAATTAACTTCTAACCCTGTTTAAGTAGGACAACAGTTCGAACACTTACTTTAAATATGGGGTTTATTAGAATGCTATGTCTTGAGCATTTCAACTCCATTTAATTTGGTGATCTTATCTTAGAAATGCTTTGTAAGCATTAAAATGTCATATCATCATGCTTGATTGCGCATTGATGCATTTGTATTGAATGTGTTATTTTCCTTTCCGGTGTTTTTTCTTCTCGGTAGAATCCGAGACCGCGTCCGAGATCAATGCCAATACTGATCAGATCAACTACATTGATGAACAAGGCAAGCGTAATCCCTTTTGATGCATTTCTAATCCTATGGTTTACAAATGTTTTGAGCCACCACCATATCTGCATGCGTTCAACAGTCTTTTACCGAAACATAGAGTAAACCTATTCTGATGCATGCCCTACTATTTGTTAACTATATATCCATGATCCATTGCTCCTAGCATGACTAGGTTCTGCTTTTGCGTCACCAGAAACTTACTATTCTATGCTTAGCCATGCTTAGTACTTGTTGTTGCAATTCCGGTATCTGGGTTTGAAGCTTATATGAATCTAGCATGATAGTTTGTCGTGGTGACTGTGGAGATTTGGTAAAACCTAACAATAGGCATGGATGAGCCACCACGCGGGTTGTGGTTGTTTGACTCATTCCTGTCGCCCTAGGACCCGAGTTCTTGTCTCTTGATCCAAGATGAGCATACAACCGCATGTGGAGGTATGGGACTCCTATCGACTGACTAACTTGCTTAGACTTATCCATGAGCTACCTAGTTCGGGCTTTTCATTTGGCATACGCGTCGAAAAGTTTTGAAACGAGATGGTGGAAGAGGTGCATACATACAGGATGTGGCCGGGGTGAAGGATGCTTTGTGGCATTGAACTGGATCCCCTGCACACAACGAACGGTTCCCCGTCCGAGAACGGCCGATCTCGCGATGGCGGACTAGAACCTTTCGGCATGGCTCATGGAATAGGTCGACGTAAGGTAAAGGTTGTAGGCGGCCATCACCCCGCTAAGACTCCTTGCAAGGGTCCAGGGGACGGTCGTCACATGTGGGTAAAGTTGTGCACCCTTGCAGGGTTAAATCTTTTCGAAAAGCCGTGTCCACGGTTATGGACAACTTGGAGACAGATACTAGATCATAGACAACATGAACTTAATCGTAAAAGTGCCAACTTAAGAGTGAGACTCTGGATCACTTCCTCGTGGTCGAGGTGGTGATATGAGATGAGTGGGTTTTGGAGGTTATTATTCGGTGGATGCTCCGTGATCAAAAGAGTTAGCGAGACGCTCTCTTATCCCATTTACAAATTCTGAGTAGTCCTCGCCTTGTGTCGTTTTCACAAAGAAAACTTGCTTTCTGCAAAGAGCTACACAAAAAGATCTTGATGCCTCATCATATAGTGTAGAAGGTCAGTTTGCTGAGTACACCCTCGTACTCACCCTTGTTTAATATTGTTTTTTCACAGAGGAGACCGCCGCAGGTAACGAAGGTGGTTTCTATGCCGATATCGACTTCGACGACTAGTTTGGGGTTCCCAGGCAGCAGCCTAAGATCTACGGGTTGGGACGTCGCTTATGTTCAGGGCCTCTTAGGCCATTTGCTATCTTGTTATGTAGCATAACATTTTGCTTTCCGTTGCTTGATGTAATGTTGGGTCAGTGACCTCTGCTTGTAATAAGTTGGATCTTTACTCTGTTAAGAGTTTGAACTACTACTTTGAGTCGTAGAGTCACTGTTGTGTTACCAGTTGTGGTTACCCATCTCGTGCATGATGCGTGTATGGATATAAAGTGCACAAGAGGGGTTTAAGGCTCTCGAGCTCTCTATTATGCAGTCTTGGTTATGATTAGTTTCACGGTGCTTTGAGATGTGTAGAGCCGATGGTGTTCCGGCCTAGGACTGGTAACTCCAGTATCACTCGTTGCTAGCGTGACTAATACACATAACATCTCTGTATAGTTTAGAACCCGGGGTCCGACACACGGCTAAGTACTTAGTTCTAACACTCTGCAAAGGTGGTGCACTTTTTCCACAAGACTTAGTTAACCCATTTTGCCATGAGACTCATTTTGCCTCAAATGGCCAAGTAAAAACTAAGATGAGACCTTTCAGAAACAATCCCTCAGACCAACCCGGACGCGTTCCGACCTATCAACATCTACCACCCTCTGTCCGTCTGGCTTGAGTTCTTGCAGCTTAGTTGGTCAAGACAGAGCCCATATGTCTTGTGGTTGCACTTAAAGCTTCATGACTTAAACGTCTCCAATCTCTTTGCTCTTGGGTGGCCATCCACAAGTGATATACACCTGGTGGTTCAGAGGTTCGATGACATGACCCCAGGGAACCACTCAACATAAACCATTCAAAGCCATTTCCACCCAGGTGATTCATTACTTAGTTGTTTTTTAGTTTTCCAAAACTTGGTTTTCAACACTTAGCCAAAATAGGTGAATAACCCTTCCCACAACATAAGTGTAAGACAAAGATCTATAGCAGCAGCAATTCTACTAGGAGATGCAAAAGCTAGGCAAAAGCTAGACAAAAGGCTTTAGCATAAAATCTAGCAAGCTAAAGACACAAACTCATAAAACCACCTACACATGCAACTTCTACTAGAAAGCTACAAGTTACAAAACAATCAGTAGGACAAGGAAATATGGTGACACTTGCCTTGTTGAGGAGAGGAGTTGGTGCACTCGTCACAAAGGAACTCGTTGCACTCAGCACAATCTACAAATAAAATTTTCAATTCATAAGCACATAGCCATCATAACAATTATAAGGAGAAAACATGCATGCAATATGTGACTTAAACACCACAATGACACTTAGCAGGTTCTCTGGTTGGTTGCTATATGCACGATGACATGGTCAAAATTTTAGAGTTATTTATAAAGCTCAAAACATTTTTCACACACAAAAAGGGTAATAGAACAAGTTAAATCTACAAAAGCCAAACGAAAGATGCTAAAAACTTTCTCGGCATGCTACAGTACAGAGGGGTTCTATTTTGATCAAAAACAACAGGAGTTACTGAAAAATAAACTTTACATCTATTTTTAAAAGCCAAAATACAAAAATAAAACTTGCAGTAATACAGGGTTTATAACAGATGCAAAAGTGAAATATTATGCTATAAACAGGTTATACTCATTTCTCTGAATCCAGGGATGCAAAGTTTGCTAAATTTGGATCAGTAGAACTAAAGTTATGAAATTTACAAGTTTAAACCTTTTTCTAAAATAAACTGAAACGATTTTCTAAATCCCGGTGAAAAACAGCCATGCGGCGAGTTCTAGCGTACCTGTGCTTTATTTGTGCTAGTCCCGGATCGACTGCTAGCACACACAGTTACAATATGAAATACCAAGAATACAAAGGTCTTTATTACAACGCTTGATCCACAAATAACATAGTTCTTTTACAACTCAAAAGGCACAATGCCACAAACCTATTACAACTCTAGAAATGTCTAAGTAAATGAACTACAAGTCTTCTTTTCTTCATAGCTCCGCAGGCAGATGTGTTGGACGAAGACTCGTGACCGTAGCGCAGCAACCTTCAATCTTCTTAGTAGCCACCTGCAACATGATATGTTGCAGCCATGGAGGGTCAATACTTTGAATGTATTGGCAAGATGTCACTTTTGGTGGACTCAATGGCACCTACACTTATATGCTATCTGGCCAGGTGAAGTTTAACTTAGCAAAAGCAAGCATTTTTCCTATCTTTGTAAAACTCAGTTTTTTCTTAGCAAAATTTTGTCCAGAAGGAACTTTTCTACCCAAGTTTACCCATCAAGTTTTAACTTAGAGAAATTGGGGTGAGGAGATTCTTGAACAGCTTCAACATCATGCCACTCAAAATTGTCCGTAACCGGGGACACGGCTAAGTACTTAGTTCTAAACATTCTGCAGAGGTGGTGCACTTTTCCCACAAGACTTAGTTAACCCATTTTGCCATGAGACTCATTTTGCCTCAAATGGCCAAGTGAAAACTAAGACGAGGCCTTTCGGAAGCATTCCCTCAGACCAAACGGACGCGTTCCAACCTACCAACATCTACCACCCTCTGTCCGCCTGGCTTGAGTTCTTGCAGCTTAGTTGAGCAAGACAGAGCCCATATATCTTGTGGTTGCACTGGAAGCTTCATGACTTGAACGTCTCCAATCTCTTTGCTCCTGGGTGGCCGTCCACAAGTGAGATACACCTGGCGGTTCAGAGGTTCGACGACATGACCCCGGGGAACCACTCAACATAACCCAATCAAAGCCACATCCACCCAGGTGATTCATTAACTTAGTTGCTTTCTTAGTTTTTGCAAAACAAGGTTTTCAACACTTAGCCAAAAATATGTGTTAACCCTTCCCACAACAAGTGTAAAAGCAAAGTCCTATAGCAGCAGCAATTCTACTAGGAGATGCAAAGTTAGGCAAAGCTAGACAAAAACTTAGCATAAAATCTAGCAAGCTAAGACAAGAAAACATAAAAACACCTACACATGCATCTTCTACTAGAAAAAGCTACTAATGACAAATCTTTCAGTGGGACAAGGGAACATGGTGACACTTGCCTTGGTGAGGAGAAGAGTTGGTGCACTTGTCACAAAGACACTCGTTGCACTCAGCACAATCTACACATAAAATATTGCACCATAAGCACATATCAATCATAAACACTCATGAAAGGAAAATATGCATGCAATATGTGAGTTAAAACACCACAAAGACACTTAACATGTTCTCTGGTTGTTAACTATATGCATGATGTCATGATCAAAATTTTAGAGTTATTTATAAAGCTCAAACTATTTTCAACACACAAGTAGAACAATTAAACAAACTAAAACTACAAAGGGAATATAGAAGATACTAAAAATATTCTAGACATGCTACAGTACTGAGAGGTTTCATATAAACCAAAAAACAAAAGGATTTACTGTAAAATAAATTTTACAACTATTTTTAATAGCCAAAACACATAATTAAAGCTTGCAGTAATTCGCTGTATAAAACAGATGCAAAAGTATTATTTTATGCCACAAATAGAATCAACTCATTTTTCTGAATCTAGAGATGCAAAGTTTGCTAAATTTGGATGCACAGAACTAAAGATATGAATTTTCTAAGTTTAAATCAATTTTCGAGATTTTAAAACGAAAACAGATCGGGGGTTATCCGCGGGCTGACACGCGGCGCTGATGCTACCGAGTTGATGAAATAAAACAACCGGCCCGTTGGGAACCCCAAGAGGAAGGTGTGATGAATATAGCAGCAAGATTTTCCCTCAATTAAGAAACCAAGGTTTAATCGTTCTTGGAGAGGAGAGACAAACAACTGAAGGTGATGCTTGCTAGTTTGCGACAGCTTTGGACAATTTATATATGGCGCCTCGTCCAAGCTTTGCTTGCTAGCTGCAACGCCGAACCTGCACACACACAACCAAGTACTTTGTTCCCAACTTGCGATGAGGTTGTCAATCTCACCGGTTTGCTTGAAACAAAGGTTATGAGTGTATCGAGTGGAAAACAATAGAGTATGCGAGTAAAGTAAACAGTGCGAGTAAAGTAAACAGGTGATAGCAATATGATGGAAATAGGACCGGGGTCCACAGTTCACTAGTGGTGTCTCTCTATAAGATAAATAACACATGTTGGGTAAACAAATTACAGCTGGGCAATTGATAGAATAAAGATAAACGTGATATGTCAAGAAGATCACTATGAGATTTACTCTAGGCATTACAACAAAATACATAGACCGCCATCCAACTGCATCTATGACTAATAATCCACTTGTGGCGAATCAATCCGAGAACTCCACAAGTATTAAGTTGCGAACAACAGATAATTGCATTAAGCAAAGTGTGTAATGTAAACAAAGCATATGCCCTTGAGCATATGAATGTTGTTTTCTCCCTAGTAGCAACAGCACATCTACAACCTTAGAGGTTTCTGTCACTCCCCCAGGTTAAATAGAGGCATGAACCCACTATCGAGCATAAATACCCCCTCTTGGAGTCACTAGCAACTACTCGGCCAAGATAGCTACTAACAACGGAGAGCATGCAAGATCATAAACAACATAGAGATAACAAAAGATATAATTCAGTATAGCAACTCAATCATAACACCAATATTCATCGGATCCCAACAAACCAAACATGTATAATTATATAACGGTGATCTCAATCATGTAGGGCGGCTCATGAGATCTAAACATGAAGCACATGGTGGAGAAGACAACCATCTAGCTACTGCTACGGACCCATAGTCCAAGGTAGACTACTCACTCATCGCTCCAGAGGCAAGCATGGCGATGAAGAAGACCTTCGGTGGTGATTCCCCTCTCCGGCAGGGTGCCGGGAAGAGCTTCTGGACCCTCCCGATCTTCGGGTCGACGACGGCGGTGGATCGCGATGTGTTCTGGAAAAGTGATCGGGTACTTAGGTTTTTTTTCCGTCGGGGGGTCTTTATAGGCGAAGGGGCGATGTCAGAGGTGGGGCCAGGTGGCCTCACACCATGGCGGCGTGGCCTAGGCCCTGGTCGCGCCAGCCTGGTGTGTGGGGCCCCTGTGGCCCTCCTCCTACTCCTCTTCGGATCTCTGGAAGCTTCCGGGTAAAATAAGACTTCAGGAACTTGTTTCGTCCAATTCCGAGAATATTTCCTGTGTATCACTTCTGAAACACAAAAACAGCAGAAAACAGGGAACTGGCACTGTGGCAACTCGTTAATAGGTTAGTTCCGGAAAATGCATAAAAGTGCCACTAAGTGTAATGAAACATTAGGCAAATGGTGTAAAAACAAGCATGGAGCATCAAAAATTATAGATACGTTGGAGACGTATCAAGCATCCCCAAGCTTAACTCCTGCTCGTCCTCGAGTAGGTAAGTGATAACAAAAGAATAATTTTTGAGGTGACATGCACCTACACAATCTTGATCATGTATGTAAGCATTTGTGAGCTGGGATCATAAGAACTTAAAACATGGGCATGAAGATATAATCTTGACAATAAGAACTTAGCAACCATGTTGTAAACATGAAAATGAACACAAACAAAAGATCATGAAAATGAAACAATGAAAGTCAAACGTGTGTTCAAATCATAAGGAAAACATACAAATGGTTTTCAGCTTGTTCTTCAAAGAGAGCAAAACATAAATGCATAGGACACCTTCAAGTTTAAGAGGGCGACTAGATACAAATAATTTGAGAACAAGTGAAACCAACAATATGAATCAATCAATGAAAACTTTGGGACAATGCACATTATACTAAGAATGACAACTATGCTCTCTTATGGTGCATAAAGAAAGAATGTGGTGACTCAACATAAAAGTAGAAGAAAGGCCCTTCGCAGAGGGAAGCAGTGATTGCAAGTTTTATAACCTTCAAAAATTATGGTACTTACCGGCTTTGAGCTCTCATTGCCCCCATTATAAGCATCTTGAATGGTTAAAGTTAATGCGAGAACAATTATGATGCATATGCTTGACAAATCATAAGTTGAAAACCTCGTGCCCCGTGAATACGAGTACCCAAACCTCATGCTACTTTACTTAGAGTCCCAAGCAAGGCTCTTGTCATTGTAAGTATATGCATATCATTGAGAACCGCCAATGGGGTACCTCCGTGCCCGATGACATGGAACAAGCCCACACCAAAATGACAGGACAAGCAGACAATGAACACCTCGACATCTCTTTTATTTGCCATTTATTTAGCTTTTTATTGTGAGATGCGTCGTCGAATGTTCACCATGTGTATGCTGCAAATTTCCACCATGAATTATGCATGGCTTAGATTAGCGGCCCGGCGTTTCCCTAACACATATACAAACTCCATGATCCCCACAAGATTCCCAATTCATTTCACACCGCAGGCATCCATAAACAAAAGATCACGATATCAACTCAAATAAGAAGTGCAATGTTGAAAACTTGCCCATGACTGCATGGTTCGGCTAGTCTCCAACTTACAACTTGCAAGCATGACAACTCAACATAAGAGACCACAATATCAAATTTTTAAGAACAGGAAAAAGTAAAGTGTGCCTTCCGGTTCGTGAGAGCTTTACTGACCGAATTTCGCATAACACTGGTAAGAGTTTAATTTGAAGAGAAAATAAAAACAAGTCAAATTTACTTGGAATAGAAAATTGCTAGTAGGTATGCATGGTGGACACTTTGGAAAACTTTGGCTTTTAGGAGTTGGATGCACGAGTAGAGCTCATACTCAGTACAAGGCGAGGGCTAGCAAAAGACTGGGAGCGACCAACTAAGAGAGCAATAATGGCCATAATCATGCAAAGCGACAAAGTGACATTAAAAAAAGCATAAGATGGCATCAAAAGTCAAAAACTAAATGATCATAGAGGCTATTGGTGACTTTGTAAGAGTCTAACATGTGTGAGCATGCGCCAAGTCAACCCAAATAAAGCATCAAGGAGAAAACCAAAATAATGCTTCCAAATAATAAAAACAACGCATGATTTTTTTCAAAGGCTCATTAAGCAATCTCAATTATTTGAGACAAGTCATGCTACAGCAAAACCACTAAGCATACTATCAAAAAGACATCAAGCATGACATGAAAAAGCCTAAGCCGCAGTCTACACAAGCTCCTTCTTGTACCACTATTTTGCATAAAGCTTTTTCTCTTTTCCAACACCATTTGAAATTTTTATAAACACCTCTTTTGATGAAAACCAATAAAGATCAGAGGCAAAAATACACCTTGATGAAAAGATATGACAAGGTCTGAACGCAAATCAAGGCGAAAACGAAAACCAAAAGCAGTAGCGGAAAAAGAAGAACACCCGGTGAAATTGTAAGAATGAAAAACGGAGTGTTCTTTGCAAATGAAAACGAGTAAATCTCCTCCAAAGGAAATTTGTTGGGGTCCAACCATTTATTGCAGCAAACAAAACTAAACTAACTAAGAAAACTAAAACAACTGACGCTCCAAGAAAAACACATAGTGCATGAAGCAATAAAAATATAGTGTTTTGAAAGGTGACCTGATTTTTGCCGATGAAGAAGGGGTGCCTCGGGGACATCCCCAAGCTTTGACGCTTGTACTTCTTGGATATTTCTTGGGGTGATGCATGGGCATCCCCAAGCTTGAGCTTTTGTCCATTCTTCAACTCATCTCATCATTCTCCAATCCCTACACTTGAAAACTTCCTTCATACAAAACTAAACACAATTCTATTAGCAATATTAGTGTAGGCATAACATATAATCAACCTCTTTTTGCTTCAGGTTTCAACTCAAAACTACCACATATATAGCAAATACTACTGTAGCAACTTCTCCAAAAGTTTCGTGATCAAAAGAACTCAAAAGAAAGCGATAAAGTGGCAAACACAAATATTGGCAGAAATCTGTCAAAACTGAACAGCTGACAAAGGCCGAATTTTTGAGGGGTTTTCTGTTGCTTAAATCAAAAAGTGTTCAACTAACGAAAGTTTGGATATAACCTGGGTCATATGCACAAAAAATCGCAGGTCCAAAAGATATACAGAGAATTTATACGAATTTTTACGGTGCAGCACCGAAAACAGTTTCAGGACAGCAACATCCCCAAATCTTTACCTCACTCAAATTAGAGGCTTCTCTTGGCACAAAAACGAAATAAACAAGATAAGGAGCGGTCATTACAGTAGTAATGACTTCCAAGACTCAAATAAAATAAAAATTACTCAAAATAAAATATTGGGTTATCTCCCAAGAGTGCTTTTCTTTAACGCCTTTGAGCTAGGCGCAGAAAATTGCGAATCAAGTATTTTCAGAAGAGGTATTAAGATCAACTGCAGAGGTCTTGTCAATAAGGCATTGTATTTCATCCACATAAGTTTTTGAAGACCCATTGTGATCACGCTTTGGTTCACTCAAATCACAAAAAAAGATTTTGGGGACAGATCCAGTCAAAATTGTTTTCGAAAGCTTCACACAATCCTAAGAGCTTGCTAGGTATAGGTATTTCGGCTTCTTCATCATTTGTACTAATAACCTTTATAGGTGAACCGGGTTTATTAAAACGTTTAAGAACTTTCCTAGCTTCAATAACGACATCTTTAAATTCTAAACGCAAAGCTTCCAAAATAAAAGCTTTCTTTTCAGGATCTTCAATTTCATGAAGCTTAAGGAACATGTATTGTATAAAAGGATTAAGACTAGCAAACCTAGTTTCCAACATGTGAATCAAATAAGCAGAAGCAACTTCAATACTAGGAGCTAGCTCAACCAAAGACTTTTCCTCAACTTCCTTATGCATACTAATGTGATTAAAGAACTTCTCAATGTTACTTTTTCCAATAATTGAACCACTACCTACTGAGAGGTCCTCCAGAACGTACTTAGGGATCAACATGATGAACTAAAGTAAAGAAATAACAACTACCAAGGATTCTAATTTTTTGGGTTTTGATATAAAACGATGCAGGTAAAATAAATAAAGTAAAGCAAAACAATAACAAAGTAAAGGATGTGCGTGCGAAAAACTCCCCTCGCAGAAGTCTTCTACTTCCTCCCCGGCAACGGCGCCAGAAAAGAGCTGGTGCCTAGTTGACGTGGGAGCTTATTCTCCTTCAATCCCCGGCAACGGCGCCAGAAAAGAGCTTGATGCTACCGAGTTGATGAAGTAAAACAACCGGCCCGTTGGGAACCCCAAGAGAAAGGTGTGATGAATATAGCAGCAAGATTTTCCCTCAATTAAGAAACCAAGGTTTAATCATTCTTGGAGAGGAGAGACAAATAACTGAAGGTGATGCTTGCTAGTTTGCGACAGCTTCAGACAATTTATATTTGGTGCCTCGTCCAAGCTTTGCTTGCTAGCTGCAACGCGGAACCTGCACACACACAACCAAGTACTTTTTCCCAACTTGCGATGAGGTTGTCAATCTCACTGGTTTGCTTGAAACAAAGGTTATGAGTGTATCGAGTGGAAAACAATAGAGTATGCGAGTAAAGTAAACAGTGCGAGTAAAGTAAATAGGTGATAGCAATATGATGGAAATAGGACCGGGGTCCACAGTTCACTAGTGGTGTCTCTCCATAAGATAAATAATACATGCTGGGTAAAGAAATTACAGTTGGGCAATTGATAGAATAAAGATAAACGTGATATGTCAAGAAGATCACTATGAGATTTACTCTGGGCATTACAACAAAATACATAGACCGCCATCCAACTGCATCTATGACTAATAATCCACTTGTGGCGAATCAATCCGAGAACTCCACAAGTATTAAGTTGCGAACAATAGATAATTGCATTAAGCAAAGTGTGTAATGTAAACAAAGCATATGCCCTTGAGCATATGAATGTTGTTTTCTCCCTAGTAGCAACAACACATCTACAACCTTAGAGGTTTCTGTCACTCCCCCAGGTTAAATAGAGGCATGAACCCACTATCGAGCATAAATACCCCCTCTTGGAGTCACTAGCAACTACTCGGCCAAGATAGCTACTAACAACGGAGAGCATGCAAGATCATAAACAATATAGAGATAACAAAAGATATAATTCAGTACAGCAACTCAATCATAACACCAATATTCATCGGATCCCAACAAACCAAACATGTAGAATTACATAACGGTGATCTCAATCATGTAGGGCAGCTCATGAGATCTAAACATGAAGCACATGGTGGAGAAGACAACCATCTAGCTACTGCTATGGACCCATAGTCCAAGGTAGACTACTCACTCATCGCTCTGGAGGCAAGCGTGGCGATGAAGAAGACCTCCGGTGGCGATTCCCCTCTCCGACAAGGTGCTGGGAAGAGCTTCTGGACCCTCCCGATCTTCGGGTCGATGACGGCAGCGGATCGCGATGTGTCTAGAAAAGTGATCGGGTACTTAGGTTTTTTCTGTCGGGGGGTCTTTATAGGCGAAGGGGCGATGTCAGAGGTGGGGCCAGGTGGCCTCACACCATGGCGGCGCGGCCCAGGCCCTGGCCGCGCCAGCCTAGTGTGTGGGGCCCCTGTGGCCCCCCTCCTACTCCTCTTCGGATCTCTGGAAGCTTCCGGGTAAAATAAGACTTCAGGAACTTGTTTCGTCCAATTCCGAGAATATTTCCTGTGTATCACTTCTAAAACACAAAAACAGCAGAAAACAGGGAACTGGCACTGTGGCAACTCGTTAATAGGTTAGTTCCGGAAAATGCATAAAAGTGCCACTAAGTGTAACGAAACATTAGGCAAATGGTGTAAAAACAAGCATGGAGCATCAAAAATTATAGATACGTTGGAGATGTATCAGGCACAATATAATAGGCCGGTACCGATTCGCGCGGATCGGGGTCGAGGGCCGTCAGATCTTATGAGGTCTGGACGTCCCAGATCGTCCAGTACCGGTTCACTTAAGTGAACTTTTCCGGGCCACGAGATCTAGATCGGACGGTCGGGAATAGAAAGAGGTGGGGGAGGGCTCACCTAGGGTTCACTGTACATCACCGGCGGCGAGTCTGCGGCTTGGGAGTGAAGGTCGGCGACGTTCCAAGGGTCCCTGGTGCTGGTGAAGACGCGGACGGAGATCAGCGCGGCGAGGGGAGGTCGATGACGTCGATGGCTTCATCGACTGCTTCCTTAGGCGAAGCGGAGTTGCGACTGGAGGGCCTCGGGCGGAGCTCCTCTTTGGTTCTCGAGGTGCTTGCTTGATCTAATGCAAAGCAGGACGAAATGAGGGGATCGGGAGGGGCGCCAGAGAAAAGAGAAGAGGTTAGGAGGGAAAGGAGGGACGCGTGCTCACCAGAGTCGCCGGAATCGAGCGGAAAAGCTTGCAGATAGGCGGAGCTCCGACGACGGATTTGTTCGTGCTGGAGGCGCTTTGAGCGGGGAAAGAAAAAGGGGGCGAGGAAGGAGACCAAGGGCTATTTATAGGAGAGGTCGGCTTGGAGGAGGGGCTAGGTTTCGAGCGGGTGTGGCAATCGAACGGCTCGGGAGCGTGCCGTGCTCGAGGAGGACTGCGTCCAGAGGAGGGAGGCGATGCTGACATGTGGACCAGGGCTGTCAGCGAAGAGAAGGAGAGGCCGGCGTACCCCTTCAGGATTTTGCCCGGCTGGGCCGTGGGCTGGAAGCTGGCCTGGACCGGATGGTTCCCCGCGGCCTCTTTCACTTTTTTCCTTTTTTTTTCTCTTTTCTTATTCTGTTTTTCTTTTGTGAAATTTGCAAAGTGGCTCCAAATTGATTCAAACAAATTTTGAACTCTGTAAAGAAAATAACTTTTCCCCTATTCTTTGAAACCTTCAGGGAAAGATTTTGATTCAAAGAAAAGTAAGCCAAAACTTAGGATCTCATGTGCGTAAAAATGATGACATGAATGCATATGCATGAAATGATGGTATGATTTCATGTGTGCAATTTTTTTAAATCTTTTCAAATTTTTGGGATGTTACAAGTCTAACCCCCTTAAGATGAATCTCGCCCTCGAGATTCGGATTGGCTAGCAAATAGGTGCGGGTAGTCTTCTCGGAGTTCATCTTCTCATTCCCAAGTTGCTTCTTCTTCGGTATGGTGACTCCACTGAACTTTGCAAAACTTGATCGTCTTGGTATGAGTGACTCTTTCTGATGTCTCCAAGATTTTGATGGGCTTCTCTTCATACGTGAGATTACTTTCCAACTGGCACTTCATGCATACTAACCCCCTTAAGAGAGTTAACCTTAGACCCTTTAAGCTCGAAGGTTGATTTGAAACGAATGTGCTTCTTTTCAGGGGTTGTGAGAGTTAACCTTAGACTAGTAGGCAGCGAGATCCAACCGCGGATGAACACGTCGACCTGGTGCGCAAGAAAATATGAGACCGTGTCAGAGGGAGATCGGAGAAAAATGCCGAAGCTCACCGGAGTTCGTCTTCCCGCTGGCAGTACCGGCGGCGGTTCGATCTTTGCCTAGGGCAGCCTGGCGGCGGATCTTCTAGGGTTTTGGGAGGGGAGATGCGTGCGGGAGGGAGGGGTCTTATAGGCACGAGGGGAGAGCCAAAATCAGAGCAGAATCAAACGGAATTAATCGGGCAAGATTTTCCCGCCTCGGGTGTTTCCCTCCGAAACTTGAGGAAGAAGAAGTGACGCAGGCAGTGACATCGTTGTGGGACCCACATGTCAGCGAGGGAAGAAAGAGGGGAGCATACCGATTCGGTCGGGGTGCCGGGTGGGCCGTGGGTCTTTTCACGGTTTGGGCCGGAGTGCTGCCCCGCAGCCTTTTCTATTTTTTTGATCCTTTTCCTTTTCTCTTTTCTATTTTTATTTGAAACTTTGCAAATAAACTCTAAATATATTTAAACCAAAACCAAAATTTGTAAAAAAATTCCCTTGCCATCACAGATTTATTGGAAAAGGGTTTTGATCAAATAAACAGTAAGACAAACTTACAAAGTTTTTTCTGCAATAGTACCAAAGTCCTGAAGAAGGGCTCCTAATGTCTTATGGTAAGACATTAGTGTTAGGGTTTTAGGATTGAGAGGAAAGCATCAGAATAGGTTTGATTTGAAAGATAGAATGAAAATAATTTACTCTGGACAGTATATTACTTGATGGGTTTTGAATAGGTTAGGCCACGGGCCTACCTGAAGATCATATCTACACACAAGTAGCTCATCAAAGTCAAACAGAGTCACACAAAGTCAACTCACCACACAAAACCAAACATTAGCAACCAATCAAGCATTTCTAGAACAAGGACAGAACAAGTACTCAATAATGATCATGCCATGGTGAAGTTGGAAAGAGTTTCATATAAGGGAAGAAATCTTTGTAAATACTTTCAAAATCTATTGGAGACATAAACATCCCCTTTACCAAGTTTTCTCAAAGGTGTTTGAAAACCACTCACCAAGGTTTATAAAATAGTAGCTTTATAAAATAGTGGGATCACAACACTATGTCCCTGTAGTTTTGTAAATACTTAGTTTTGCTAAAGGCTTTGTTTCAAATATAAATATTGCCTCTTGTTCTGGACAAATAAAATAATTTTGGAAAAGGAGAGGTTGCCAAGATAATGTATTTGGAAAATAGATATAAGTATAAATAATGGCATGATCACAAGGGCATAAGGATTGTGTTGGTTCACAGTCTTGTTCAACAAGCTACTCAAACAGGCATCCTTAATACAACAACCAAGACAAATAACAAGAAGCAACATTTCCAGAGGTCAACACAGAAAGTTTATGTTGGCCCTCATTTTTGGCTCACTAAACACTACTTAAACATGGTTAGAAAAGTTGGGGTGTTACAATGATCCTTGTTTATTTTATATGTACTTAATCCTTGTGCAAGTATAGCCAATATGTTGACATGATATCAACTTGGTGTGCACCAATTCTCATATTTTGATTGGGTAACAAGTTTGAAACTTCAATTGACCTATTTGGTGCTGTATTATACGGATGCTAGTATCAATAATGCTTGTATATTCATATGTCATCATAGCCTGAAATCTTTGTCCCATTTATACTTGATTATATAATATCTATATGATCAATACGTTGGTTTGCTCACATGTTTGTGGAGGGAACACTAAATCCTATTAGTCCTCTCACCAAGAGATCGAAAGGCGTATTACATGGATTGCATGAAAGGCAGCAAATCGAAGTTCAGACATGACAAAATAGTCCCTGTTCTCAATGAAGCTCTTGCCGATTTTGCATATAGGGGAGGAAATCTTCCAAAGCCAGTTAAAGGCACGAAAGAGGAAAAGTCCAGGCATATCAGTGACATATGTTGCATGCAGAAGCCTTCAGATCTCCCTGCAGGCTACCTCCTCTGCTAGCATCTAGCCTATTTGGTACGGATGCATGCCAAATTGCAAACAATTGAAGACTTATTAACCACCGGTTTGTAGATCGAGTAAGATACTTCGTTTAACTCAAAGAAAGAGTTTGCACAGATCCAACACAACTTTGCAAAAATCATCAACCATGAGGTTGTCGTGAACATCGGGCTTTTCTACTCACCAGAGAATGACCGTTCTCGAACAACAAAGGGGCTTTGCCTTTTGAGCCAAAGCCAGGTATGCTTATTTGACTGCACAGTTCATGTTCCTTTCTAATATCTATAATTAAGTCAATGTTATCCAGTATGTATATCTGTTCTTGCCTATTCGAAAGCATAAAAAGACACCACTTTCAGGTCTCAGGTTTAATGGTTTCTTTTTAATTAGCAATCCATCTATGCACAATTATAATTTGATATCATACATTGTTTCAAGGATCACATTCGCGATGATCTGATCATACTTTTATTCCACAAACACACCAGCAATGGTGTATTTCTTAGGTACGATTGTTTTATGATGCCTCCATGTTTCTATTCTAACTAGTTTCCTAGGTAGTTGTGAACCTTTTTCTTCCTTAATAAGCAGTTACCCGACTTGATTTCTCTTTGAAGAAATATGTACATATAGTTAGGCTAACTATTCTTCATCTCATTTGTTACATCTTTCCCGCCTAATTTTCTCTATCATGATTGCTTGCAGCTAGGTGACAGCACGCAAAGATTAGGATCGGTGTTTACTATTTTGGCAAAATTAGTTTAATGTAATATTTGTTGAGCTACCAATGTCGGTGCAAAATATTACTCCCTCCAATCGGAAATAAATATCGGTGATTTTGTGTTAGCTTAGTACAAAGTATGTACTAAGTCACTAACACTTATTTCTGATCGGAGGGAGTACAATACAACTTATGAACATATTAATGAATTTATTTATGTATGAAACGCATGATTTTATATGTACGCCAGCCTGGCTGAGATTTAAATGGAAAATATGATTCTATTTTTTAATTAATAAAACACCTACCAGTGATGGTCAAGTTAGAACACAAGGCGTCAGTGCTGCAGAATAAGGAGCAAAGGACTCCTTCTCGCAGGTAGTCACAGCTCACAAATATAGTATTGACAAAGCCCGCCGATTATCTGCGTTAGTAGTTGTAACAACTCAAAAAGTTGTATCCCAAATATTAATAAATAAAGTGATTAAATTCTAGGGTAAATTAAAAACTTTTATTTTTGGAGTGCATGATTGCTTAGTATTACTTGCTTATGTGTTTGGTGATGGAAATTAGGACAAGTCAACAATCCCAAAAAAGAGGAAGAAAACAAAAAGAAATAAGAAAGACACAAAACCCTAACAAGGAAAAGAGGAAGAAATATTGATCTACAAATTGCTAACCACTACCCCTCTTATGCCCCATTTCTTAAGAAATTCCTAAACTGGACCTAGTTGTTTCTTCGCAGGTCATGCAAGAGCAAACAATACCAATTATCAACTTAGTCTTAACTTTCCAAATTTCTTTTTCAAACCCTATTTAAAATCTGTCCAAAGTTTGAATTCAATTCATAGGACACCCAAATTCAAATTAGTTTTTAGCAAAACAGAACCTTTTGACCTATGAAAAATATATTTGGAACCCTTATCCAATATAATGATCACCCAACCTTGAATTTTTTCAAAATTCAACATTTTTTGTTCTTGTGGCCATTTCATCGAACAGGTGGCATGCAGAAACCAGGCAAATTACCAATTACTACGGATGATCTCGATTTAACACTCCCAGAGGACAAATAGCCTTCATACCACCCTACCGGTACCCCTCTTGTCCATTACCCCTCTGTCCACTTGCACCAATTGCACTGACATGGCGTTGGCAAGGAGAAAATTCGCCGCCGCCCTCCCTCTCTCAATTCTCCTAGTACAAGCCCCAAAGTCCTCTCTCAACTCGCCTGGATGCTCTCCGTGCTCTGCAGCCGCCGCCTGTGCTCTCTTTACCTCTCTCTTAACCCCCAATGGCTGGCACCCTCGAGTTACGTCGCCCCAGTACACCGCCCGTGTCCCCCCTCTCCGGCCTTTAAAAGGCGCCCCCGATCATGCTCTGTCACATCCCAAAATTTGGAATGTGAAAAATAAATAAAATAAGAACAATGTATGTTTGAATTAATTGAAATTCACAAAGAATTAAAACTTTTTGTTTTAAAAAGCCTTATTAGGAAAACCATTTCACACTTTCTATTATTATTCCTTGAAGAACTTATTTGAGAAAATCTTTACTATTAAATTGGAGTTTGTGAGGTATGATGGTATGTCGCCAAACGCGTTTGACACATCAAACATTGGAGAGATCCCGTCCGTTTAATCTACATCCAATGGCATGAGAAATCATCCTCATATTTATTTTACCTAATTACGCTTCTCTGCCACCGTTAAGTGGAAATACCTGTTCAGAAACGCAAAAAGAAAAGAAGCAAGCAACAGACCCGACCACGTCGCATCGAACCCTAGCACAGATCCCGCCGCAGCTCTTCACTTCCTCTGGATCCATCGCGCCGTCGCCGCCTCTGTCACCCACCTTGCCGACCACCCAAGCCCCTACCACAGCTGGCCAGACCTCAGAATCTCAGATGCCTCCCATCTTCCCCTCCTCCTGGTAACCACATAGCAACCCAGGGATGAGGGACGCGCGTGCCGGCCGGCCGCCATGCTCGCGCTCGCGCCCGTGGCTGGCCGCTCCACGGCTAGCAGCCGAGAGAAGGGGGACGAGCCAAGGGTAGGGGGTAGGCGTGGCGAGGAGATAGGCAGCTCCCTACGGTGCCGCTTGGGTCCGCGTCCGGGGACGGCAGAAGTGGCAGCCCAGCTCCGTGGATCGGCGTCGACGAGAAGATGGAGGGATCCATCCTCCTCCGCTCAACTTGTCCGGGCCGGCTCGAGCTCCCCGCGTCAGATCCACCGGAGCACGCGGTGCAGAAAGAATATGCGGAAGACTGCGCTCTCCCTATGTCGTTCAATAGGAATAGGATCCGACAACCCAACTTTCGTTGAGCGCCTGGCCGGGTCGCTTGACGGTTGTGTGGCCTCCAATCGCCGCATCTTCAAAAGTCAGCTAGCGATCTCGGTGCATGCCAAGAAGAAGAACCTACCCCTGGTATGCTTCAGCTAGATGACGAAGGCATCACTGCCATGCCAAACCATGCCCAGAAAACTTCATCTGAGAGCCATACCATGAAAAGTTCAGATTCACATAAGAGTCTGCCAACCATCCTGGATGACATATACGCTACTTGCGGAATGCCTTGCTACTGATTTGGGCAGGATGATATCGGTTCGTTTAGCCATCGTGCTCTGATCTTTTTGTCACCCTGGGTTTCAGTTTCACAGTACCCTTGATACAGGATATATACAGCTGGTTCAGATCATATTTGCTGCACATCCGTACACCACCATTTTTGTGCTTCGTCTTCATTGCCGCTATCGTTGTTGGGCTGCCATCCTGGGGCAGCGCCATAAATTGCAATGATGCCTTGCATTCAACGTTGACACTGAGGTAACTACTCTGAATCTCGTCTGTCGAAAATAGCCACACGTAGTACCCTACAGTTCATGCTGCTGCATCTAACGTTGTTGATAGAGCCATGCATTTCTGTAGCTGCAGAAAACATCATTGTGTAGATGTAGCGCTTGTTCACACTGAAACAACAATCGCTATGCATTGAATGACTTGAGTAAAAGGAGAAGATTAAATGGTTCTGGACATAGGGTGCCCGATGTGTAATCAGATCGATGAAGATGGCGGCCATTTGTTCCTGAAATGCACATCAAACAGGTTTGGCCCAGTCAGCTTCTTGAATATGTTCGTCTGTCATTCTTGCAAGCACCGAATCCAATGGTCATGTTTGATCTTCTCTAGGCTATGCGATTGCCGAAGGAAAAGTAGCTTCTAATTGTTAGAGCATCTCCAGCCGTTGAAGGCCCCTAGGCCGAAATCCGGCGCTATTTAGCGCCGGATGGATGAAAATTTTGGTCTGGGGAGGCCCATGTTTCCAGCGGCGAGCCCAGGGCACTATTTGAATTCAAACAAAAATTAGACGAAAAGCGGCGAAGTTTGGCAAAATTTAGAGATATTTATAATAATAGGGCGAAATATAGAGATATTTTACATATATAGGCCAAATTCGTAATATATTCGAATTCGGGCTAACCTAAACTAAAACCACGCGTTCTACATGCCGAAATGGCGGTAGAAACGCGTGTAGTCGCCGCCGTCGTCGGAGGAGTCGTCGTCGTCCTGCGGCGGCGGCGCCTGGCGGCTCGAGCCCTGCCCAGCGTCGCTGAAACATGGCGGCGTAGGGCGGTAGAGCTCGTCGTCGCTGGACTCCTCCAGCTTGACGACTGGCGTCGCGCCGTCCTCGTCCGATGGGTAGCCCGCCATTGCTCGAGGAGGTGGGTGGAGGAGGTGGAGAGGTCGATTGGGGGAGATGCTGGCGAATGTGGTCGGCTAGGAACGGTAGGCCGCGATATATAGGCGGGCTGGCATTAACTCGCCTCGCCGCGTGACTGGCCGTGCATCGGCGGCAGCTTTTACAGCGCACGGAAGACGATGCGCGGGGAAGACGACGATGCGCGGAAGACGAGACGATAAGGACGACGACCGCCCACTCTCGCCGACAAGTCAGGGCCACACGACGCGCGGGAATTTTCCTTGCCGTTTCGCACGCGTTTCTTTCGTCCGGAGTCCCCGAGCGCGCCTCGGGAGGCCGGGGATGGCCTGGGCTCGCCGGATGGATGAAGGCCCAGATCCGGGCGAAAACGAGGATCCGGGGACGCGACTGGGCCGATTTACGCCGTCCGGATGAAAAAAAAAGGGTGCCGGGGGCCTCGTCAGGCTCGTGAGTGGAGATGCTCTTATCCTTCTATGCGATTGTTAGTCAATGGTAACAAATCAGCGAATGAAGTTTGCCATATTATTCAGACACCTACTAGAGTTTCTGTAGCTGTACAACAACTGCAGCAAGTCAATCACCTCTAGGGAGGTGTGTCATTGGTCTAAACCAGACCACAATCAGGTCAAGATCAATTTGTATGCACCTTATATTGAGAGGTCGAAGATTTGCCTGGGGCTTCATTGCTCCGGACGAAGTGGGGGAGTAAGTTACTCTGAAGTATTGCTTGCCTTGTACTAATCTTAGTGAGGACAAACTAGATGGACCTCATGCGCGTTGCTGCGCGCGTTTTTCATACGATGGTTTCTGTATTTCTCAAAAAAAAATTGCGTGCCACACGTCCATTTCTTATATTTAGTCAACAATGTGTGGTGGCTAAAAGCCGCTTGATCTAGATGCGTTTGAGTCTTTTAGGTTTATTTGTAGGTGGATCCATACATACCACCAAAACATGCTTGTTTTGTTTTTTTGGCAGGTTTCATGGTTCATTACAGTTGCTAAATTGTTTTTATGTAATTAGAAAAGTATAATCTCAGATATGTACAATATATTCATCTGGCGCAAAAGAGAATAAAACTCTAAACCGAAATTAAGAACAACCGATTTGCCCAACTCAGATTGGAATAGTATTGTGCAATCAGGCTAACTCGACTTGCACTAATTAACAGATTGTTTCATCTGATTTTTGCAATGTGTCCCTTCGCTGCTCCCTCACCAACTGTTAGAAATAACAAAACTTCCTGAATTAAGTGTTGATTTCAAGAAAATGCATGGATAAAAAAGGAGAGGTGTACAGAAACTCAGTTTCTCGAATGATGCATAGTAACCATGCTAGGCACAATGCAAGTCTGCGAGAGAGGCAAAGATCAGCTAGCTTCACATTCGAAAGGCCGTAGCCGATCTTTATTAAGATAGAGAAAGCAGGTTTACAGTGATAAGAGCAGTAGCTCCGAGATGGAGCAATGCTGGTAACCAACAAAATGCGTGTGGCTGGACAGGCCCAGCTCACGCAATGCAGAACGTCACACAGGCAAAGCCGCTAGCTAAGAGGAAAGAACAAGGCCTGCTGATCTCCACATCGCGATGTCGTCCCGGATGCTGTCAAAGACCTCGTCCACAGTGTGAGCTTGATCATAAAAAATTCTGGAGTTTCTCTCCTTCCAGATCTTCCAGTGCAAAAGGATGGTTACCGTGTCAAAATCCCGTCTGTGTTTCTTCGGCACCTGCTTCCTGGCGCGCAGCCACCAGTCCTCAGTGTCCAGCAGGGTAGGTCTTGGGATGATGAACATTGCCTTGGACCAAGCCTTGAGACGATGCCACACGGCAATGGCGAAGGGGCAATGGACGAACAGGTGAGTACAGCTCTCCGGCGCATGGAGGCAGAGGCGACAAGTGCTGCTATGGGGCCACCCTCTCTTCTGGAGATTATCCGCTGTGAGGCATCGCTTATGAACAACCAGCCACATGAAGAATTTGCAACGTGCCGGTGCTTTGGATTTCCAGATTGCCGAAGCACAGGGGAAGCGAGTGTTGGCGGCAAAGAACAGGCTATAGGCGCTGCTGGTACTGAATTGGCCGTCCTCGGTGTGCCGCCAAATAGGCCTGTCTTCGGACGTTGCCACGAGGTGAACCGAAGAAGTGAGATCCCAAAGGTGCAGGTACTGGTTAATTGCCTGGGTAGAAACACCGCCCCTGACGTCTCTGATCCAGCGATTGCCGACAAGAGCTTCAGCTACCGAAATCCCCAAAACCCGGACGTAGCTGGCGAGGATAGGAAAGGCCTCCATGATCGAGCGATGGCAGGGCAGCCACCTATCCGTCCAGAATTTAGCACGCTTGCCATTGCCGAGCTCCACAAAAGAGGCCGAGTGCACCAAAGATGAGGCATCCTTGTCCTCTGGTATGGGAATCAGACTCCACGGGCGAGGCGATGCAGCCCATCTTAGCCACGACCAGCGGCAGCGTAAAGCACAGCCGAAGAACCGGAGGTTGAGGATGCCCAAGCCGCCGTACTGAGTGGGCATGCATACCCTAGTCCAGGGCAGGAGGCAGTGGCCACCGTTGGTCTCTGTTTGACCACGCCAAACAAAACCTCAGCAACGGCGGTAAATGATCTTCAGTGCCCAGGCAGGAAGAGGGAGAACCGCCAAGAAATGCAGAGGCAGCGCCATGAGGACTGAGCGCGTCAGGGTGAGGCGGCCTCCCGGGTTCAAGAGCTTCGGAATCCAGCCAGGGAGCTTATCGGAGAATTTGTCAATCAGCGGCCAGATGTCAGCCTTCCGCAGCCGGCCAGTGGAGAGAGGGAGGCCCAGATATCGTATAGGAAAATCACTCAGCTAGCTTCACATATCATGCATCTAAAAAAATTCTAGCAGATCTTTTTATAAACAGACTATGAAGGATTTGCGATGGAATAAAGTTAAGCTCCTAGTTTAGTGGTTCAACTAAAGAAATGGTGTACGACGCACCCTTGATATAAACTCTCCATGATTCCAATTATGTACAACTTGATTCCGACTGCCAATACACCAATGCAATATAAGAAACCATTCAAGGATTCTAGGATCTATGCTAAAAGCGATAAAAACGCTGGATGAGTGACCAGTGGCGGAGCTTGGGCCGAATTTCTGGGGGGGCAAAATGGGCTGGGGGGGCGAAAAAATGGGCTTCAGGCTGATTTCAGGGAACAATCTAGCCCAATACATATAGAAAATGTGCATTTTCTTCATGGGCTGGGGGGGCCACGGCCCACTTTGACCCCCATGAAGCTACGCCACTGTGAGTGACCATTGTTTCTAACCATTATTTGCCATGGATAACCGCTTCTTGGCTGCCATCATTGTCAAGTAACTTGTTCTCCCATGGCCGTGCAGCTATCAATCTTTACACAGTTTGATCCCAAGTGGTTGTCATTCTGTTGCCTTGATACAGCTTCCTGCTGACCAAGAGATAGACCTTACCAACTTCAGAGAGGTTAACAGATCTCAAAAATTAGCATTCATAATATTCAGCTTGAGCACGAACTATCGTTTTTTTTGCGAACAGAGCAGGAGTTCTGCTTTTGCATTATCAGAAGTGAGAGTTCAGTACATGCTTATACAGAGTAGGAATTCTGCTTTTGCATTATAAGAAGTGAGAGTTCAGTACATGCTTATGGGAAGAAGCAACACATCAACAAAAGATAACATAAAAACTTTAATCTGCAATTCGCTGTACAACAGAAACCTATCTCACAGTAGTAGAACCGCAACTCGTCCTTGGCAATCTCAGCAACACGTCCCGCCAATGTACTCTTTGCCTAAAAAATTGTTCTGCTTCGACTTCTTTCAGAGAACTAATTATCGTCTTCAAAGACGTTAACTGCCAAATACAGTTGGACACCTCTTAATGCATTGCTCCTTCTTCCGGGAAGTCTGGTATATTTGCTTGCTGTCCTACATGTTGCAATGGCTCACACCAAATACAACAACAATCTTGTCAAACTGGCCGGCAGTATCTGCGATCGTGGATTCAGCGGATAGGCGCGAAATCAACTCTTTCATCATATTAATAGCAAGATCAATCTGGTTGGAGTGGAATAGCAGGGTATGTTTTATAGGTTTGCCTCAATGCCGACAGAGGTATGCAGGAAGCGCTATAGCATCGAAATAGCGCCGCTATAGCGTTTTTCACCCTATGATGCTAAGTGTAATAGCACGCTAGAATATACTAAAACCCTCAAAAAGCGCGCTATAGCGGCGATTTAGCTTCGCTATAGCTTTTTTTTCAGGCTGCCGCTAAATGTCATACCCGCTATTTAAAACTTTGGTAGGGATTGAACAATGGAAGGTTGCTAAGCTGTGCGGGCAATCCGAGAGGAATGGTGTAGAATGTTCACTATTGTGGTATGGTGTTGCTGTTTGGGATTGAGGTCAGCATGTGACTGAATTCTTGACACTCTTGTAAACAAATTTCTATCTACTTTAATATAGAAGACTGCAAGCCTTCTGCTTGTTCTTGAAAAACCATCATACAAAGCTAAGGTCTGCAAATTGTTCAGAGGAAGCTTGAGCACTAACTGTCATCTACATCCTAAGATCTTACTAACTTCAGAGAGCTGGGTCGCCCTTTCCACAAACCAACTTCCTCTCAGAATCTCAGCAATTAGCAAAAAGCAGAAGCACCACTCCTCCCACCTCTCTCAAGCATCAAAGGCAAGCAGCGGCCGGCACAGGTGTTACTACCCTCCACGATGATTGGGAAGCAAATTTACCTGATTTACTTGGTTTCCAGTGAGATGAGCCATGGGCCGACTCGGAGGCGACTCGACGGCGACAGTGCCCGAAGATGGAGGCGGTGGAGCTTGATCTGCCGACTCGGAGGATGGATGGGGTGGGTTTGCAGGAGGTGAAGCCCAGTAGGCGGCTGTACTTCGGCCGGCTGTTTGCTTTCACGAACCTGAGAGGAGGAATAGGAGCAAACGAGTCTGACTGCGTGGAATCAGATCGAATCGAAACCAAGAAGGACTTGGACGAAGAACTTCCCCACGGGCCGACACCCGCGGACGGCGACCAGTGCCTCCAAACTCCACGAGGACTAATCGGCCCTAACTCCGCCCACCTCCCACACCATCAGGAACGCCGCCGGCGACGGAAGAAATAGCAACAGCCTAATACGACCCGTGCATATTGCACTAAAAATAGAAGGAAAAGAAAACCTAGGCGGAGAAGAGCAAACCAAGGAGGAAGCTACCAGCTGAAGAACAGGCGGGCTCCGTGCCGCCGCGACGATGTGCAGCCCAAGACGACCTCACTGAAGGCGTTGACGAAGTTATGTAGCAACAGGGAGAAGACGAACAAAACCAAGCCCGAAGGCAAACAAGCGAACGGATTAAAACAGGGTCACTCACTCACCGAAGGCGGCAATTAGACCAGAGAATGCAGAGTCGGTCACCGCCGACTAACAAAGGCGGTAAATGAACCCATGATAGCGACCGGCCGCTTCACCTGAAGCCTTCAAAAACAGGGAGCTTACAGCTCCTTAGGAATTACATATGATTTGACATGATAATTTTATTTAGAAGTTGTTTGTGATATATCTTATTTCAGATAGTTCGTTTTGATATGAAGCTGGCAAATGAGGGTGTTGGGATGCTTGCCTTCACGTCAGAACAAATTCCAGTACTTTTGCTTCTTCCAGAAATGGTATTATTATGGAACCATATCCGTTTTTATACTCTGCAGAATCATCAGCTAATGAGCAATAAAATGATCTTTATTTTGTTCAGGTGGAAAGGGTGGCGAGCATGTTAAATTACTTCCTCTTGCATCTTGCTGGTCCCCAGAGGAAATTGTTGACCGTTAAGGATTTGGAGAAGTATGAGTTCAGACGGAAGCAGCTATTGAAATAGGTCTCATGGAGAGGTTTACGTTATATTTGATAGTGCAGTGCTCGCATTTGGTGTTTTCTGCTACCTGAAGGCTCGCATGCTCCGAAACAAGTGCATATGATATCTACAACATGTGTTCTTCCCAATCTAAGCCATACAGTGTAAACAAGCTTGTGTGGCCAGTAATATTACTATAGTTGACTTTGCTCTGTGTAATACTTAATTATATGTATAATCTAATATTTTTTACGCATTTAATCTGGAATTTCTCATATTTGCTACTTCTGATATATGATTCTTTTCTTTCACAGTATACTCTCATGGAAGATCATGTGATACTACTGTCATCGTGGGTCACAATAGATTGTCCAGTTATTGTTCGGCATTTGCTTAGTAACAGTGCAAGTGCTGCGTTCCTGGATCGCACTGCTCCCTCTACAATCTATGCAAACTGTCTGTACTAGGCAGCGACACTTATCTGATATATTATGGTGTTTTTGACAGACTGATCCGTTCAACCGCTTACATCTCACACAATGCATGCTGATACCCGATACGGATCTCAAGTTGCGCATCCGAGATTTTGTAAGGTCTCAGTAGTCCAGGAAACGGCCGGCTGCTGACTCCGAAATGGCAGAGCCTAATGGTGCTGCTGATATGGTCGAATGAACTACCTAGACCTGTGATGAACATTTTTTTTTCGAAACATATATTATGCTATTCATCAGGCCGTCTGAAGTCGATTATCTTGGTTCTCCCCTACTTCTGCCCCTGCCTCAGTTATTTGTAAATGTTGTAAACTGATCTCCGCAAATCTGAGTCTAGCATACAGATTTAATCACACCAAGAAAAGGTACGTGTATTGTGTCACTCGGTGTCTTCATTCGTTAGGTTATGGCAAGTCCACTTGTATAAGCGTTTCATCATCTTGCCAATGTGATATGGGTTCTTGTTCCTTGTCAATTTGGTAGATGCTGAAGAGGATAAGCTATGTGCTGCTGTTGCGCCAATGCCTTTCATCGTAAGAGTATTAGTAGATTTTTTGACAGTAAGAGCATAATAGTTTACTTATTTAAACGATTAATGTACACTTTTCGATATACTATATAATATCAAAATAGTGTATATGTTTACGAAAGTCCGTGGCAACGCACGGGCATTCAACTAGTAAGATTTCAAAATACTATCATTGCATTTATTTAAATACTATGCAAGTTTGTTTGCAAAAGAATTGTTTACAAAAGAATTTATGTAAAATAAAGTAAGCATTACTCACAGTGTGTTTGAAAAAAAAATCAAAATGTTATAAAATATTTCCCTGACTTCAAAAGATTATGTTGAAACCCTATTTCTAATTTCATTATGAAAGTAAAGCCCCATGGGCCATTTCATAAAGTTTTTATGAAAATAAAGTTTATCTCTGAAAAGTGTATATCTTACTATTTTAAAACATTATGTTGAATTATAGAAAATTTCAGAAACTGGTTTGAATCAATTTGAATATCAAATGCAAAAGTTATAAAAGAATTGGAAAATAGAAAAAGAAAAAAAGGAAAAAGGAAGAAAAATAATATAAAGAGGCCGCGGGGAAACTGTCCGGCCCGAAGCCAGAAGAGGCCCACGGCCCGTTTACCCCGCATCCCGAACCGGTACCTGCTTTCCTCCTTCTCCCTCTGACGAGCGGGACCCATCGGTCAGGTTCTTCTTCCTCCGGTGAAAATTTCGCGGTGACCGAGCCCGCGCGCGTGATTCCCTCCCCTCTTAATTCCTCATTACTCCCTGCCCGTTTCGAGCTCTCGCCGTGCCTATAAGTAGCCCCCGCCTCCCTCTCCGTTTCCCCTCACCTTCCTCTCGCAAATTCGCCGCCAGGCCGGTGAATTTTACCGCCAGAGTCCACAGTCCCCAACGATGAACATCGTCGATTCCGACGAGGTAAGACGACCCCGACTCCTCCCTCTGGCCTCATCCTCTTCCCGTAGCTCCGGCGCATCCCCTGATGCCTCCGCTTGTCCTAATTCGCAGGGAATCGAGTCAGTCATCCGCTCCCGAAGCTCACCATCGCCAGAGCTCCTCTAGCCGCTCCCTTCTCTCTCTATTAGAAGCGATAGGCCTCGTCGATCACGCAATCGAGTTCTCCTTGCTCCCCTGCATCTCGTCCTGGTCTCCATCACCACCGAGGACCGTCGGAGCGTCACCGACGTCGAATCCTGAGCCGCTACCTCGCCGGAGATAGCCGGAACCCTAGCCGAGGTGAGCCACTCCCCTCTTCCTCTCACCGACCCTTGGATCTAGATCTAGTGACCAAGAACACATCACTTATCTGAATGGGTATCTTCAGATCCGCGCCGTTCAGATCGCATAAAATCCGACAGCTCTAATTGGTGATCCACCCGAAGGGGTACCAGCCAATCAGAATAGACCATATGGCCAGCCCCCTCGTTTAAATAGAAATCGATTTAGAAAATAGACAAATTATGCTGAAATTTTGGAAAATCATAACTTCTGAACCACAGATCCAAAAATAGCAAATAATATGTCTCTGGATTCCTAAAAATGTGTAGAACACACTTCTAAAATAAAATCTCACTTTCCAACTATTTCAAAATACTCAAATTTGAACATGTGAGTTTGAGTATTTTTGTTATAGTTCAAATTCTATAAATCCTTTTCAGTTAATTATTTTTGCAAATGGATCATATTGTTATCCTCTATCCATTAGAACTACTGCACAAATTATTTGAACCAATTTTATCAAGTATTCAAATTCAAATGGGGATTTGAGTATTTTCTCCCTAGATTAAATTCTATAAATATTTTAGGCATAATTCTTTTTGCAAAATTGCTTATCTTGATAATAGAAAACCACCAGAATACTTCACACACTTTTCATACTCATTCAAATCAACCCCACTAGTTCACCCTATTTTGCAAGCTATAGTTGTGTTATTTGAGCACCTTGCAAAATATCAAGTCTCAAATTCCTATTGGGCACTTTGTGCTATTTGACTCTTGATCCACTTTACAAATAGTGTGAAATATCCTAAGTCCTAGTGACCTTTCCACTCCACCATGACTTAGTGAAACTATACTCTCTATCCTTACCCTAGTGCAAAACTATCAACTCCATCTCATCTAAATTCTTCTAAGTATTTGACTACCCCAATCCATTTATATGGCCTAGAAGTTTCCTATATCAAGACCATGGAGAAGAAGTTGAAGAGAAGACAAGGAGTTGAAGGCAAAACAAAAAGTTGAAAGAGAAGACAAGGAGTTGAAGTCAAAAGAAGAAGATCAAGAGAAGAGAGCCCAAGTCAAGAAGATGAAAGTGTTAGACCTCATGACTTAGAATTTATCCAACTTCTCAACCCAAGCCTAAATTTTTCCTTGAAAACTTTTTTTTGCTAAGTGTTTGACACTTCTTAAACAAATTAGAAAACACCAATCAATCTTTAAGTCCTTGACTTAGCCAATCTCTCCATCCCTATCAAGTCAACTTCAGGGCACAATCTTCTGTCCAAATTATCACTAGGACTTTGAAAACTAAGCTAAAACAAATAAACACTTTTTGTCTTGTTTGATTATGTTGTTTTGAATGGTGTGTTTATGTCGTGTTACTTTCTATCTTATAGTTGTACGGAGAGCTACGTGTGTTGATTAAGAGAAGTACGATCTTCAGAAATTTCTAAGGCAAGTGTCACTCTTGTTCATAAAATTCCCAATGCCTTACTATGCATGTAGTGTTTCCTTTCTTTTAATAATATGCATGTGTAGATTGTTATGCTTGCTCTCTCCTATTTAGGATATCCCTGATTACCCTGTTAGAAGAAACACCGTAAGTGTAGATTGCTTAGTTGTGCTATAGAATTCATGGTTGGGATTCCACATGTTCTTTTATTAAAGTTTGAAAACTATGTTTTGCAAAAACTAAGAAAACAACTAAGTTAATAAAAACACCTGGGTGGAAATTGGTAAGATGGATTTATGTTGAGTGGTTACACCGGAGCCATCTCTATGGCGGTCGTGTGTATCTCACTTGTGGACGGCCACCCAGGAACAAAGAGATTGGAGACGTTCAAGTCGTGAAGCGTCCAGTGCAACCACGAGTCATATGGGCTCTGTCTTGACCAATTAAGTTGCGAGAACTCAGCCAGATGGACAGAGGGTGGTAGTGATTTGTAGGATGGAGCGCATCTGGGTTGGTCTGAGGGATTGCTTCTGAAAAGTCTCGTCTTAGTCTTCACTTGGCCATTTGAGCAAAATGAGCATCATGGCAAAAGAGGTTGACTGAGTCTTGTGGGAAAAGTGCACCACCTCTGCAGAGGGTTAAAAAACTAAGTACTTAGCCGTGTCCCCGGTTATGGACAATTTTGAGCGACATGAATTTGAAGCTGTTCAAGAATCTCCTCATCCCAGCTTTTTTAAATTAAAACTTGAAGGATTAACAAGGGATTGTTGTATGATCATAATTATGTACACCTGGTGGATTCCTGTGTGTGCATAATTAACTAGGAGCACCTGGTGGATTTGCAGTGTGTCCAATAGTGTTTTAAAAGAAAATGAGATCTTTTGAAAAGTAGGATAAACAATGGCTTTTCTGCAAGCTTAGCCTGAAGCTCCACTTAGCCAAATATTCATGTAAGTGTTAGGCTCCATTTGTGTCCACCAAAAAGTGACATCTTGCCAATACAATTCAAGTGTATTGACCCTTTGTGGCTGCAACGTTTCGTGTTGCAGGTTTTGACGATAAGAAAGGTACGATAGGGTTACAAGTCTATCTGCAGCATGTTCGCCTGTGGCACATGAAGAAGGACTCCATGCTATTTTTGATTTCGTTGTAAACTCTGAAAGCTCTAAGCTATGAGTATTGTAAAGTTTCTTTATGTAATTGCTGGATCATGCGATGTAATAAAGTGACCTTTGTTTCTTGATATTACATCTTAAACTGTGTGTGCTAGCATTTGATCCAGGGACTAGCACTAAAAAGCACAGGGATCATCATCTTTAAAAGGTGAGGTCACTACAGATGGTATCATAGCAAAGTGTTGCCCTTAGGTTCGTGACCCTAGGATTGGACAAAGACCCCTTAGAAATATAGGAGTTGCTTTTACTTCTAAGTTAAGATTTACACTTATTATCTTGTAAACTCTTTCCCTTAGTCATTTGTCTCTACTTCTCTTCATTTCAACTCAAAGACGAAGAGCTTCAACTTCAACACCTCAAAGGACTTCAAGATCCACCCACCTCCATCATCAAATGAAGCAAATTGAAGGATTCTAGAAGAAAAGGTCTAAGCATCAATAGTTCTAGGACTTAGAAATTCTTATGAAGGATCTTGATAACAATAGGACCAACGAACTGTTTTGCAAATGATGAGCTACTTGCCCACTCAAGGAGAAGGAAAAGATGATGAGCTTAGGAAATACCCTAGGATTTAAAAATTTATCCAAGTTTTACCTTCTTGTTATAATATTCTTTCACTACTTATTCCATTGTTTTAAAATCTTTTAGATGGCCAGCATCAACGAATCTATCAAGAAAGGACCCGTGATGACCATGACCCTGAAGAGTGAGACTGAATTTCCCAAAGCACTGAAGAACATCATGTTAAGCATGGGAATGCAAGGAGAAGCTGTCTACAAGGGATTTCCCATGATTGATGAAGGTCATGAATATTGGTGGGTACAACTCTACCTATACAATAACAAAGAAGACGACCACAAGAAGATGGGACTCTGGATGTTCACCAACTCCGAGATGTATCCATCGTTCTTTGACTCTGCAAGATGTGCTGCATGGGAAGCTATAAAAGAACTTGTAGAGAGACTCAAGTGGAGACTATATAATACTCAGAAGGACCTCAAGGAAGAAAGAGAGGATACTAATGAACTGAAGGACACCATAAGTCAACTTCAAGGTGACATGGTAGAGCTTGCATTCAAGCTTAGTGTTCAAGATGACCTCAACATCACCAAGGATGATCAGATTGCAGCTCTGAAGAAGCAGACAGACCAAACCAATGGATCTGCCTAAAAGGGGACCAAACTTTAGTTGGACCTCCACTTAAAGACTTGTAATAAGCGACATCGTTGTAATAAATGTTTATGATCATACCGACTTGTGGAATGATCGTACCTCTCGTTTGTGTTAAAACTTGATTGCTTAATGAGTTGAATGATTGCTAGATAATGTTGTAATATGAATTGCCTTGATCTGCTATGTTGGGTAGGATTTTCTTTAGATCCCTTCTATCTATTCTTATCCTTATTCAAACCCAAACAAGTGTTTCTTGACAAGCCTCCATGAAGACAACAACAATATCAGCTCCAGCTAAGATGCTCAGTATCAAGAAGATGCATAAATCAAGAGATGGCAACCCGAAGGATCTGCAAGCTAAGAGATTTTTACTATGAGAGTTTACACAAACCACTAGCTAAGGATCGATAGATTTGTTTTCTAAAAAATTCTTAACAAGAATTGAAACATGGATTCAATATCCATAGAATATTTTGTCAAAACTAGCAAGGTGACCAAGAGTTAGAATGCGAGATTCAATAAACCATATATGAAGTAATGATTTGGGTGTAGGATGGATTGATCACCATTCATACTACCCTTATTATTCGCTCTCATAATGTTGGCTTTGCGAATCTTGAGTGACATACCTACAAGAGGGACGATGTTGTTAAGCCTAAACCTTAGGAGGATAGAATATTATACCCTTAATATAGGCAAGTGTTGCCAAACATAGGAATACGGTGAGGATGAACCACAAGCTTACCATTGAAGATGACTTACAATGGAAGATGACCCTCAGAGTTCAGATATATCCAACAGTGGTGTACAAGAAGTTCCAATCCTAAGATGGAAGTCTATGAAGATCAAATAAGGGAATGAAATGAAGCTTTGAGAACATCTCAACTTGGTCTTGTGATTGACCCAAAGAGTGACTCTTCAGTGTCCAAAGTAATTCAACAAATGTCATTGAAGCTTTTCAATTGAGCAAAGTTATACTCAAGCCACCTTGAGGAAGAATGGATGCTATAGTATGTGAGATGACACCCACCTATTGGAAATGAAGGTAGAAGCAACATATGGTACAAAGATGACCCAGTGCCAAGTCAAAACCAAGGTGTGCCCCGTCTGAACCCAAGACCAAGAATACCCACAAAAGTTTCGTTTAAGGGTGGTAGCCCACCTAGTATCCCAAACCCATTTTCTTTCTATCCTCTCCAAATCTCGGGGACGAGATTTCTTTTAAGGGTGGTAGTCTGTCACATCCCAAAATTTGGAATGTGAAAAATAAATAAAATACGAACAATGTATGTTTGAATTAATTGAAATTCACAAAGAATTAAATTTTTTTTGTTTTAAAAAGCCTTATTAGGAAAACCATTTCAAACTTTCTATTATTATTCCTTGAAGAACTTATTTGAGAAAATAAGATTTCAAAATACTATCATTGCATTTATTCAAATACTATGCAAGTTTGTTTGCAAAAGAATTGTTTACAAAAGAATTTATGTAAAATAAAGTAAGCATTACTCACAGTGTGTTTGAAAATAAATTTCAAAATGTTATAAAATATTTCCCTAACTTCAAAAGATTATGTTGAAACCCTATTTCTAATTTCATCGTGAAAGTAAAGCCCCATGGGCCATTTCATAAAGTTTTTATGAAAATAAAGTTTATCTCTGAAAAGTGTATATCTTACTATTTTAAAACATTATGTTGAATTTTAGAAAATTTCAGAAACTAGTTTGAATCAATTTGAATATCAAATGCAAAAGTTATAAAAGAATTGGAAAACAGAAAAAGAAAAAAAGGAAAAAGGAAGAAAAAAATATAAAGAGGCCGTTGGGAAACCGTCTGGCCCGAAGCCAGAAGAGGCCCACGGCCCGTTTACCCCGCATCCCGAACCGGTACCTGCTTTCCTCCTTCTCCCTCTGACGAGCAAGACCCACCGGTCAGGTTCTTCTACCTCCGGCAAAAATTCCGTGGTGACCGAGCCCGCGCGCGTGATTCCCTCCCCTCTTAATTCCTCATTACTCCCTGCCCGTTTCGAGCTCTCGTCGTGCCTATAAGTAGCCCCCGCCCCCCTCTCCGTTTCCCCTCACCTTCCTCTCACAAATTCGCCGCAGGCCGGCGAATTTTACCACCGGAGTCCGCAGTCCCCGATGTTGAACACCGCTGATTCCGACGAGGTAAGACGACCCCGACTCCTCCCTCTGGCCTCATCCTCTTCCCGTAGCTCCGGCGCATCCCCTGATGCCTCCGCTTGTCCTAATTCGCAGGGAATGAAGTCAATCATCCGCTCCCAAAGCTCACCATCACCAGAGCTCCTCCGACCGCTCCCTTCTCTCTCTCCTGGAAGCGATAGGCCTCGTCGATCACGCAATCGAGTTCTCCTCGCTCTCCTGCATCTCGTCCTGGTCTCCATCGCCACCGAGGACCGTCGGAGCGTCGCCGACGTCGAATCCCGAGCCGCTACCTCACCGGAGACAGCCGGAACCCTAGCCGAGGTGAGCCACTCTCCTCTTCCTCTCACCGACCGTTGGATCTAGATCCAGTGACCAAGAACAGATCACTTATCTGAACGGGTATCTTCAAATCCACGCCGTTCAGATCGCATAAAATCCAATGGCTCTAATTGGTGATCCACCCGAAGGGGTACTAGCCAATCAGAACAGACCACGTGGCCAGCCCCCTCGTTTAAATAGAAATCGATTTAGAAAATAGACAAATTATGCTGAAACTTTGGAAAATCATAACTTCTGAACCACAGATCCAAAAATAGCAAATAATATGTCTCTGGATTCCTAAAAATGTGTATAACACACTTCTAAAATAAAATCTCACTTTCCAACTATTTCAAAATACTCAAATTTGAACATGTGGGTTTGAGTATTTTTGTTCTAGTTCAAATTCTATAAATCCTTTTCAGATAATTCTTTTTGCAAATGGATCATATTGTTATCCTCTATCCATTAGAACTACTGCACAAATTATTTGAACCAATTTTATCAAGTATTCAAATTCAAATGGGGATTTGAGTATTTTCTTCCTAGATTAAATTCTGTAAATATTTTAGGCATAATTCTTTTTGCAAAATTGCTTATCTTGATAATAGAAAACCACCAGAATACTTCACACACTTTTCATACTCATTCAAATCAACCCCGCTAGTTCATCCTATTTTGCAAGCTATAGTTGTGTTATTTGAGCACCTTGCAAAATATCAAGTCTCAAATTCCTATTGGGCACTTTGTGCTATTTGACTCTTGATCCACTTTACAAATGGTGTGAAATATCCTAAGTCCTAGTGACCTTTCCACTCCACCATGACTTAGTGAAATTATACTCTCTATCCTTACCCTAGTGCAAAACTATCAAGTCCATCTCATCTAAATTCTTCTAAGTATTTGACTACCCCAATCCAACTATATGGCCTAGAAGTTTCCTATATCAAGACCATGGAGAAGAAGTTGAAGAGAAGACAAGGAGTTGAAGGCTAAGCAAAAAGTTGAAAGAGAAGACAAAGAGTTGAAGTCAAAAGAAGAAGATCAAGAGAAGAGAGCCCAAGTCAAGAAGATGAAAGTGTTAGACCTCATGACTTAGAATTTATCCAACTTCTCAACCCAAGCCGAAGTTTTCCCTTGAAAACTATTTTTGCTAAGTGTTTGACACTTCTTAAACAAATTAGAAAACCCCAATCAATCTTTAAGTCCTTGACTTAGCCAATCTCTCCATCCCTATCAAGTCAACTTCAGGGCACAACCTTCTATCCAAATTATCACTAGGACTTTGAAAACTAAGCTAAAACAAATAAACACTTTTGTTGTCTTGTTTGATTATGTTGTTTTGAATGGTGTGTTTATGTTGTGTTACTTTCTATCTTATAGTTGTACGGAGAGCTACGTGTGTTGATTAAGAGAAGTACGATCTTCAGAAATTTCTAAGGCAAGTGTCACTCTTGTTCATAAAATTCCCAATGCCTTACTATGCATGTAGTGTTTCCATTCTTTTAATAATATGCATGTGTAGATTGTTATGCTTGCTATCTCATATTTAGGATATCCCTGATTACCCTGTTAGAAGAAACACCGTAAGTGTAGATTGCTTAGTTGTGCTATTGAATTCGTGGTTGGGATTCCACATGTTCTTTTATTAAAGTTTGAAAACTATGTTTTGCAAAAACTAAGAAAACAACTAAGTTAATGCAACACCTGGGTGGAAATTGGTAAGATGGATTTATGTTGAGTGGTTACACCAGATCCATCTCTATGGCGGTCGTGTGTATCTCACTTGTGGACGGCCACCCAGGAACAAAGAGATTGGAGACGTTCAAGTCGTGAAGCTTCCAGTGCAACCACGAGTCATATGGGCTCTGTCTTGACCAATTAAGTTGCGAGAACTCAGCCAGACGGACAGAGGGTGGTAGTGATTTGTAGGATGGAGCGCGTCCGGGTTGGTCTGAGGGATTGCTTCTGAAAAGTCTCGTCTTAGTCTTCACTTGGCCATTTGAGCAAAATGAGCATCATGGCAAAAGAGGTTGACTGAGTCTTGTGGGAAAAGTGCACCACCTCTGCAGAGGGTTAAAAAACTAAGTAGTTAGCCGTGTCTCCGGTTATGGACAATTTTGAGCGACATGAATTTGAAGCTATGCAAGAATCTCCTCATCCCAACTTCTTTAAATTAAACCTTGAAGGGTTAACAAGGGATTGTTGTGTGATCATAATTATGTACACCTGGTGGATTCCTGTGTGTGCATAATTAACTAGGAGCACCTGGTGGATTCCAGTGTGTCCAATAGTGTTTTAAAAGAAAATGAGATCTTTTGAAAAGTAGGATAAACAATTGCTTTTCTGCAAGCTTAGCCTGAAGCTCCACTTAGCCAAATATTCATGTAAGTGTTAGGCTCCATTTGTGTCCACCAAAAAGTGACATCTTGCCAATACAATTCAAGTGTATTGACCCTTTGTGGCTGCAATGTTTCGTGTTGCAGGTTCTGACGATAAGAAAGGTACGACTGGGTTACGAGTCTATCCGCAGCATGTTCGCCTGTGGCACATGAAGAAGGACTCCATGCTATTTTTGATTTCATTGTAAACTCTGAAAGCTCTAAGCTATGAGTATTGTAAAGTTTCTTTATGTAATTGCTGGATCATGCGATGTAATAAAGCGACCTTTGTTTCTTGATATTACATCTTAAACTGTGTGTTCTAGCGTTTGATCCAGGGACTAGCACTGAAAAGTACAGGGATCGTTATCTTTAAAAGGTGAGGTCACTACATGCTCACAGACTCACACCAACCCCACCTACCTCCCAGACAACCTTCGCTCCATTCTCCCTCTCTCCATCGAGCTCGCTGAAGCTAGCCGTGCTCCCAGAGCACCTCGTGTTCCCGGCGATTCCGATGCTTCCCCGACCTACAGCTGGTCCAGGGCGGCCGAGAAGAAGCTCCGCCACCGTTCTGCACCCTTGCCGCCGCTTCCCGTCACCGCCGGTGAGCCACCCGGGCTCCGCCCTCTCCCAGGCCTCGTCCCCATTGTGCTGAGGGAGATGACCCTCGGCCGTCAGATCCGATTCTAATCGGACGGCCGAGATGCCCTCATACCCCTTCGCATTTATAAGTGACCTGACAGGCAGGCCCAACCTGTCAGCTCTAGTTTTTTTACACTCGCACCCGGATGCGCTAAGTTGGGCCGTATCCGTCGGCCTGATTAGTTCGCCCCGTCAAACTCTCCAGCACCTGGACCGTTAACTGCCGAAAGAAAAAAAAGTGTAGTTATGGAATTAAAAATTTGAATCTAAACCAATTTTGAATTAAAGATTCTCAGAGTTTTAGGCATTCAAATTTAGCAAGTAATAGGTCGTTGGAAAGCTTAGAACATGCCTAAAATCCCTAAGTTAAGATTACCTAATTAACCACATGGAAAACTAGCATTTCATTTAAAAAGTTCTAATTTGAAAACTAATGTTACCAACAGATAGATAACACTAAATGTGAATTTTGATAGTTGGATTCATATTTTTTTGAATTTTATTTGATTTGTTATGAATTTTGTAAGATTGCAAAGATGTTGTTTTGTTATTTTTACCCAATTAAACATATAATTCTAAATGGGTTGAAAGCACCACCATTATGTAAATAGAATCAGCGCTTAGACCACTATACAAGCCTTGCATACTTCCTTTATTTTCCATTTATAAGATGGTTTGCGAGTGAATTCAATGTACTCATGGCATTGTCCCTGGCTATTTACTTGGCCAGACTATGAGGAGGAATATTTGGAGGAAGGATATGACAAAGAATACCAGAACTAAGATCATCTCCTAGTCGACATTACCTATAGGTTGAAGGCATGGGCCTGAAGACGTTAATTCTGCTGCTATCTTGTGTTGCAATAAGAACTTGGTCACGATGACCATTTGTATTAGAATCACTCGTATTGTAATGTCTATGGAACTGGTTACCAATTAAATTATGTATGTCACAACAATGATTCTAGGATTGTGATGGAACACATAACAAGCGCCTCACATTTCTTTAAATTTGCGGGTGTTACAAAGTTGGTATCAGAGCCTAGGCTGACCATAGGAGACCTTAGTTAGAATGGGTGTTAGGAAGAAATTAAAACTAGTTTCTCCTAAAAGTAAAAGGAAGGGAAGTGATAACACAATTTTGCTTACTCTCTTCTCTCTTGTTACTAAACTACTTACACTATTTATTTATATGCATACCTAAATTTTTTTTTGCACACTTGAGTCACTCACTAACTTAATCTACCTTAAAATTTTGTAGATGGAACCAGAGTTTGTCACACACTACCAGCTAGGGCGTGGTGGGAGTCTTGTCTTCAATTATGACCTCACTGCCTTGGCTTTGCACCTTGACCGTCCGTTTCCAGAATTCATGGGAACCCTGCTCCCTGATCACTCGGAATGGGAACTTCGGTGGCTTGTCGAGGCAATTTGTTGTGGCAAGGTTGGAGACCCCACTTCGATCACAATCGAGTTTGAAGTTAGGGAGAACACTTGGGCAGATGGCTTGGCCCGGGGTCTACCGGAGATGCTTGCCCGCGTGTGCAGACATCACCCCGAGGAGATCCAGGAGGAGCGTTTCTGGCATCTCGCCTGCCGTGATGACACCAGATGCCCCATGAACATGCCTGGACACCACGAGTTGAGTCACCACATGGATCACTTGGACTTCATGCTCTACTGAACACAGCAGGAGGCAGACCGTGCCCGCACCAAGGCCAACCTCGACCACTTCGCACTCTTGGAGGCTAGTAGCACCATCAAGCTCCTTGCCCGAGAGCGTAGGCGCCTTCGTTGCCACCGCAAAGCAAGAGATGACACCATTGTGGAGTTGGAGCTAAAGGTGGCAGAACTAACTGAGTATCTTAGCGATCTCGAGACCCATCTCGAGGATGCTGAGGAAGAAGGCATTGACCTTTGCAAGGAGAGAGATGCTCTCCTTAGCAATGATGAAGATTACTTGGAGGACATGGACATGGAGGATCAGGAGGATGATGATGACGATGGGTTCATCAATGATGATGAGGAGGATGCACCTGTAGTGGACCTCGACGATGATGAGTCTGAGGTTCCGGATGTTTAGATCACAGATCTAAGCATTATCTAGTGATTAGTTCACTTAGAGCACTTCGTGTAGGTGTGAGTTGTATCCCGTCTATCTAGTAGACGAGTCGCTATGGTTCAATGTCAACCATTTGTAATGTGTGAACTCGATGTGTTGTATGCTTGATGATTGTGGAATGAAAAAAATGAATTTGGCCCTTAAGGCCTTAATAAGATCATTTACATCACTTGGTTTCCCTTAGATTTTAGCAACTAGTTTTCCCTCTTGTCTTATACCCCTTATCTTCTGATGACTCGTGCTCCACCACCCCCGAACCTGGAAGTAGCGGAACTGCTAAGGATGATCATGGAAGATCGAGAAGCAGCCCGAGCGAAGTGCCAAACCAACTTGGCCACTCTTCAGCAACTAAAGCAGATGGCCATGAACCACAATGGCAATGGAAATGGCCAGGGAGAAGTGGAGAATAACGGCAATGGCAATGGAAATGGTTGATGGGTTCGTAGCATAGAAAACAAAATTTTTCCTATGCATGAACACAAAACTAGCCAAGAAAACTCTACGAGATGGTAGCAACGATTAACTGACCCTCGAAGACCGGAAGCGGGGATTACGTTCCCGCACAAACGTTGCCGATGGAGAGTTGAGGAAGACGCACGTAGTCGACGTAGTCATTCACTTGACGTAGTCGACATAGTGGTTCACTTGACGATCACAAGATCGTGTACACGGCGCCACAACTGGCAGCGCCCCCGTGCTCGGTCACACGTACAGCTCGACGTCGACTCCTCCACGCCCTCAGTCCAGCGGGGCAGCGGAAGAAGGGATCCACCGGACACTCCACCACACACTTCTCCAAGTGTATAAATTACGAACTACAATTCCGGCAGAGCTTCGCTAAGCTGAGACGGATATTGGGCAGCAACTATGCGGGGAAGGGGAGAATCAAGAAGGTGTGTGAAGAGGGAGAAGAGGGCTCCTTTTATAAGAGAGGAGGTGGCAGCCCCCTCTTCATGGTGGTAACTCCCACTTCATGGTGGTAACCCCCTCTTCATGGTGGTAACCCCCTCTTCATGGTGGTAACCTCTTCTTCATGGTGGTAACCCCCATTTTAATTTTGCATGACATTCATGCTAATTAAAATTCATACTTATTGATTTAATAAAACATTTTTATTTCTTTAATATTTGTTAATTCATTCAATTAACAAACATTAACAAATACACCCTTGAGTTATTTCGATATCCCGAAACAGTTTTGGTGCTTTTCTGAAATAACCCTCATGCTGTCCTATAATTCGATCGGAGTATCGTATCCACTCAAAAATGATGACGAACCTTAAGTGTGTCACCCTACGATTCGTGAATAACGTGGACATGATCGAGACTCCTCTCCGTTCAATAATCATCAGCGGGATCTGGAAATCCATGATGACTCCCACTTACTCAACGATGAACTAGTGATCGTGTGAACCAATAACGAACATAGTTAATTCCTTTTGTCTCGCAATATTATTACTTGTCCGAGATCCGATCATTTGGTATCAACCATACCTAGTTCGATCTCGTTCCCGACAAGTCTCTTTACTCGTTCTGTGATAATGCATTCCTGTGACCCAGTCACATGCTTCCAAGCGATTCTAATGCAATATCACCGAGAAGGGCCCAGAGAATATCTTCCCGTCATCGGGTCGGACAAATTCCACTCTTGATCCATGAGCCTCAACTAATACTTTCAGAATACCCAAATCAACCTTTATAATCACCCTGTGATGGTGTGACGTTTGATATCATCAAAGCACTCTTCCGGTATCAGTGATTAACATGATCTCATGGTCTGAGGATTAGAACTATTTCGTATGAGTTTGATATAGCAATGAACTTGATGACTTGATCGTATTGCTATTCTTACTATGGGTGTGAGTGTTCATCACATCATTCTTCTAATGATATGACCCCATTATTAACAACATCCAATGTTCATGATTAGGAAACCTTGATCATCGGTTAATCAACGAGCTAGTATAAAAGAGAGGCTTTACTAGGAACCTTTTAGTTTATTAATCACACAAGTATTAATGTTTCTGATTAATACAATTCTAGCATGAGAAATAAACATTTATCATAAACATGGAATATGATAATAACCACTTTATTATTGCCTCTCGGGCATATTCCCTTCAGTCTCCCACTTGCACTAGAGTCAATAATCTAGCTGATACTTGCGTATATAACACTTATGGCTTTCACGTGTTATCTGTACGCGTTGCATGTGGTTAATCTGATCTCCAGATCTGACACTTTCAGTTCTGTGTGTATTTGCATGTCTTTGCGTCTCTATGCATCACTCATTCTCAAATGAGATAGTTGGGTATAAATTTGGTCCTTAGGTGAGACCTTAGTTCCTTTAGCTAAAATCATGTTGCCACTACTGTCGCACAATAGATCTTTGCAGTAATAGCCAGCTTGGAACTACACCTAGTTTGATAACAAACTTCTTAACACAAATGCCCTCTTTTGCTACTTTTAAAGTAGCCATATACTCAACCTTTGTTGTAGAATCCATCACAATGTCTTAACTTTGGAACTCATCCAAATCCATCATGGAACTTCCTTCCATTACATTGTGCCACCTAACGTATAGCTAAAATTGAGATAAACTTAATTGTATCTTGTGACAAACTTAGTATCAATGTAACACTTTACAATGAACTATGTGTCACTTTGTCATACATAATATATATCCTTAGTCCTTCCAAAGCACATAAGGATATCTTTACTATTGTACAGTGATCATCTTATGACATTTATCACTCTGGTATATGCTCATAACATTTAGAGCATAGGACATATCTGGATATGTACATATCACGGTATACATGATCGATCAAATCCTTCATGTCGCTTCACTCATCAAGTGTCAAACACACCTGAATCTTGTTTCAACCTCTTCCATGCAACAAGAACTTTTCTTGTCGTTTCCATATTGAACTTCATTCAATATTTCATCTATGTACTTTGGCACAACCATATTGGTACCTCGATCTATCTATATAGACATCGAGACCCAATATTTTGGTTTTTCCTAAGTCTTTCATTGAAATCTAATTTTAATGAAATTCTTAACCTATGTCAATAAAAGATACATCATTTCCAATTAACAATATGTCTTCTACATAATGTACTAGAAATATGTCTCAGCGCTCCCACTTAATTTCCTGCAAATGCAAGCATATTCATCGTATCTGATGAAACTAAACCTTTTAATTATTTCATCACGGTGAATATTCCAACTCCGCGATGCTTACTTCAACCATTGAAGTTTGCATGCCTTTTAGCATCCTTTGAATTTACAAAACCCATTGGACCATGTCATGTACATGTCCTAGGTAACCATTCTATTAGAAGAATGTTGTCTTGTTTGTTCAACTAACATATACCAAACTTGGCATATGTAGTGGTTGCTACAGTAATCCGTCCAGACAGAATATCGCTATGAAAGATCAAATCTTGTCATAGTCAACTCACTGAACATAATCGTAAACAGTTTAACGATATGTCAACTATTTTATAGATGTTAAACATCCATGTCTGTCTTTATAGATCCTAACACGTTCATTAGGCTTCATGCCTTTTGAGGGTCTTCCAAGTTCAGAAACTTGGTTTCTCGTGTATGGAACTATCACGGATTTTATGGCTTCTAGCCATTTGATGGAGTCAGGGCCCATCATCGCTTCTTTGCATATAGTCGGTTCATCATTGTCAAACAATAATGATCTGTTCTCAAATCTAACTATTTGATTGTTATCCGACTCACGCGGTTCAATAGGAACTTTGATCTATGTGACCACAACCATTGAGGTACTACATCCATGCGCATTGTGGCCGCCTCCGGGACACTTCCCAGCACTGCGCTACTCAGCACATATAGCTTAGGTTCAATAACCCAATCAAATTTCTATTGTCCTCCCAATTAAATTTTTGCGAAAAATTCCTTCTCAAGAAACTTGACGTTTTTCAGCAACAAACACTTTTGTCTTAGGTGTTCTGGAGGAATACCCAACATTTACTTTGGGATAACCTACAAAGACGTATTTATCCAACTTTGGTTGTAAACATTTTACATATGCATAGCATACCAAAATTTTAGAAAAGACAACTTGGGTTTTATCCCATGCCATATCTCATATGGTGTCATTTCAATGGATCATGATGGCACTCTTTTCAGTGTAAAGCGGTAGTCTCTAAAGCTTTATCCTTAAAATATAATGGCAGTTTTATAGACGACACCTTTGATCCAACGATGTCAAACAAAGTTTGATTTCATCTCTCGAACACTCCATATTCCTATGGTGTTTCGGGAAATACAAGTCTATGGAACGATTCCTCAACTTTTAGGTGTTTGCTAAACTTGTAACTCAAATATCTTCCTTTATGATCCAATCATAAATTCTTTATTCTCTTGTTACAATGATTTTCAACTTCATCTAGAAATACTTTGAACATTTTTCAAATATTTCATACTTCTTCCTTATTAAGTAAATATACACATATATCTACTCAAATCATCGGTTAAAGTAAATGAAGTTCAAGAATTCACCACACACGGCTACACATAATGGACTATATACATCAACATGTACAATATCCAATAAGTTAGTCGTCCGTTCTTCTTTGGCCTACAAATGGAGTTTTAATCATCTCTAGGAAATTTTCACAAGTGTCAATTGATTCAAAATCAAAAGGACTCCAAAATTCCATCAAAATGGAGTTTCTTCATGTTTACTTTCCAATATGATTTAAACGATGGTGTCACTCATAAGTGATCTTCTAATCATTTGTGTTGAGACACTTTTAGCATCAGTGTTATGGATGTGATTTCTCCAATAAGATAAGCGTTCGTCCATCTTTTATGAATGTGGTAATAATTTGAACAACCATTGTTCTCATAATACCTGAACAAATTAACAATTAAAACAAATCTTGAAGGCTAGGTTTAATTCCAACGAAACACAATAAGACTTTATTTGTTTTCGATGAGAATCATCCCATATTCATTTGCTAGTTAATTAGGCCATTGTAGTTCTTGTATTGCGTTGTTCTGTATGACAGTTCATACCAATTTAGTATCAAATACCCAAGAACCTCATTGTTTTAACAAGCAATGAATACACCCATAATATGTATATCTTCTATATACCTAAGCTGGACATTTCCAGTCTTTTCTTTTCCGCCAGAATAAATTTTGGATTCTCTTTTAGCAATTATTTTCCCTTTTAGAAGAATCTATCAACATCAATAGTGGCGCCATTCACATGGCACATAGTTCAAAGCGTGATTAGTCAAACACTAATACCCTTGGACTCACACTTTGAAGTAAATCACCATAATCAAATATTTGGCGTTCTTCCAAATTCCATTTTTTAGTAATCTTTTAATGTAGTAAACATTTTACTGACATCTTGTATTCATCCTATCATGACAACTTTTATGATCAAGCTACTATAGCTCATGAGGATGAATTGTGAGTATAATGTTAGTTCCCAAAACCTTTTTAGGAAATCTGGACGCCTAGCGTCTCCAATCTTCACAAATTCTCATACAATATGAGAACATGTGTCTTACTAAATTATACTCTATCACATTGCAACCAAACATTGATTCAGATATCAAAATATCTTCCACATATGATAGTTTATGAAACAATTCTTTCAGCTCCTAGATAACCTTGATACTAAAAACAACTTTTGAATATCAAGGATCATGCAGGCAAGTGTGATACTTAGATACTAACACTGGAATTATTACTCTTGATTTAATACTACTTATTAAATTCTATCGAGTAACCAAGGTTTGCTAAAAGTTTGCAATAGGACTTTAAACTTTAGATTGACATTCAAACAATATGATACCAGTTCGTAAAGTTAACATCCAGAATTTTATAGTTCTATTATCTCAATTATAGCTAAACGCAAGGTAGTAAACGGATGCCAATGCCTACAACAAACTATGCAAATTCACTTTGATTTAGTTCATGATAAATTGAGTTCTATAATTCAAAAATTACTAAGTGAACTCCCACTTAAAAACAACATCCCTCTTAGTTTTCTTAAGTGATTACATGAACCAAATTCACTATACCGCAACCGATCATCACGTGCAACGGCATAGTTTCAAAGGCGAACATCACCATGTTCATCATATCAACCATATGACTCATGCTTAACCTTTCGGTTCGTGTTCCGACGCCATGTCTGTACATGCTAGGCTTGCCAAGTAGAACCATAACACTTGCGTGTGTAAAACTGTCTTACACCCGTCGTATGTGAACGTAGAGTCTGTCACACCCGATCATCACGTGGTGTCTCGAAACGACGAACTTTCTTGACGGTGCATGCTATGGAAGAACACATTTTATCTTGATATTTATGTGAGAGGGATCATCTTATAATGCTACCGCGCGATCAAATCTAAGCAAAATAAGATGCATAAAAGGATAAACATCACATGCATATATAATGTGATATGATATGGTCCTTCACGCATTTGATCTCCATCTTGTGCGTAATGGCATGATCTCCATCATTCCATCGGCGTAGCACCAAGGTCCATGGCGCGCCACCTTGGTTGTCTTCCTCCATTACAATATATCACTTGGATATATATATTCAGCATGTAGGCCATAAAATGAAAAGACAACCATATGGCTCCTGCCGGTTGTTTATAACTTACAAAAAGGATCATTGCATACAATTTGTAACATAAACAATTTAACCATATCACATCACATGCCCTGCAAAAACAAGTTAGACGCTTCTAATTTGTCTTGCATATTTTACGTGGTTTGGGGCTTTCTAGGAAGAACCGTTCTTACCTACGAACAAGTAACCACAACGGTGATAAAATATTATTAACAATTCTTTGTAAAATAGATCATAACTATAGTGGGAGAAACGTGCACTTGCAAAGCCACATATGCCGAAGCATGTCAAGTGTGGGACAAGTCTCATGAACGCGGTCACGTAAGGTTAGTCTCGGGCAGCTTCAATCTCACTATGCCACTATGATCCAAAATACAAAATAAATTGCAATAACATAATCATCAACGCCCACATCTACATGTGTTCTAACCGTGCATACCAACTACGCATAGAGATGGCTCTGATACCATTGATGGGTTTGTAGCATAGAAAACAAAAATTTTCCTACGCATGAACACAAAACTAGCCAAGAAAACTCTACGAGATGGTAGCAACGATTAACTGACCCTCGAAGACCGGAAGCGGGGATTACGTTCCCGCACAAACGTTGCCGATGGAGAGTCGAGGAAGACGCACGTAGTCGACGTAGTCGTTCACTTGACGTAGTCGACATAGTGGTTCACTTGACGATCACGAGATCGTGTACACGGCGCCACAACTGGCAGCGCCCCCGTGCTCGGTCACACGCACAGCTCGACGTCGACTCCTCCACGCCCTCAGTCCAGTGGGGCAGCGGAAGAAGGGATCCACCGGACACTCCACCACACACTTCTCCAAGTGTATGAATTACGAACTACAATTCCGGCAGAGCTTCGCTAAGCTGAGACGGATATTGGGCAGAAACTATGCGGGGAAGGGGAGAATCAAGGTGTGTGAAGAGGGAGAAGAGGGCTCCTTTTATAGGAGAGGAGGTGGCAGCCCCCTCTTCATGGTGGTAACTCCCACTTCATGGTGGTAACCCCCTCTTCATGGTGGTAACCCCCTCTTCATGGTGGTAACCCCCATTTTAATTTTGCATGACATTCATGCTAATTAAAATTCATACTTATTGATTTAATAAAACATTTTTATTTCTTTAATATTTGTTAATTCATTCAATTAACAAACATTAACAAATACACCCTTGGGTTATTTCGATATCCCAAAATAGTTTCGGTGCTTTTCTGAAACAACCCTCATGCTGTCCTATAATTCGATCGGAGTATCATATCCACTCAAAAATGATGACGAACCTTAAGTGTGTCACCCTACGGTTCGTGAATAACGTGGACATGATCGAGACTCCTCTCCGATCAATAATCATCAGCAGGATCTGGAAATCCATGATGACTCCCACTTACTCAACGATGAACTAGTGATCGTGTGAACCAATAACGAACATAGTTAATTCCTTTTGTCTCGTGATATTATTACTTGTCCGAGATCCGATCATTTGGTATCAACCATACCTAGTTCGATCTCATTCCCGACAAGTCTCTTTACTCGTTCCGTGATAATGCATTCCTGTGACCCAGTCACATGCTTGCAAGCGATTCTAATGCAATATCACCGAGAAGGGCCCAGAGAATATCTTCTCGTCATCGGGTTGGACAAATTCCACTCTTGATCCATGAGCCTCAAATAATACTTTTAGAATACCCAAATCAACCTTTATAATCACCCTGTGGCGGTGTGACGTTTGATATCATCAAAGCACTCTTCCGGTATCAGTGATTAACATGATCTCATGGTCTGAGGATTAGAACTATTTCGTATGAGTTTGATATAGCAATGAACTTGATGACTTGATCGTATTGCTATTCTTACTATGGGTGTGAGTGTTCATCACATCATTCTTCTAATGATATGACCCCGTTATTAACAACATCCAATGTTCATGATCAGGAAACCTTGATCATCGGTTAATCAACGAGCTAGTATAAAAGAGAGGCTTTACTAGGAACCTTTTAGTTTATTAATCACACAAGTATTAATGTTTCCGATTAATACAATTCTAGCATGAGAAATAAACATTTATCATAAACATGGAATATGATAATAACCACTTTATTATTGCCTCTCGGGCATATTCCCTTCAATGGTGAATGCCGCTCCAAGCTAAGGAGTTTCTAAAACACCAATCCACCAACATTTACTAAGTCTAAAGAACCTTTGGATGCCGATGACTGGCTTCACACTATGGAAAACAACTTGGAAGTTGCTGGAGTTGGTGAGCATGAGAAGGTTCTGTACACTACCCACTACCTTGCGGGAGCCGCAAGAGCCTAGTGGGATAGCACTCGCGCCATGCAACACAATGGGTATGTAATGCCCTGGGAAGAATTCAAGAGCAAGTTTAGCAAGGCTCATGTTCCTATGGGTCTAATCAAGAGGATGAGAGATGAGTTCAGAAATCTCAAGCAACGTTCCTTATCTGTTGTGAACTACCACGACAAGTTCCTTACCTTGTCAAGGTATGCCCCAGATGACGCAGACACTGATGAGAAGAAGAAAGAAAGGTTTCTGAATGGACTACATGATGAGATGCAGTGTGTCCTAGTCAGTATTCCCTTTGTTGATTTAGAGGCAATGGTGGACTCCGCCATTCAGATGGAAGGCAAGCTGAATCAAGGTAGCGAGAATCGCAAGCGCCGTATGATGTATCAAGGCAACTCCAGCTGACGAGGGTTAACTCGACAAATGTCCTAGATGAAGGACTTAGGATCGGGGAGACAGGGCGTCAGATGAACTCAAAGGTAAACTCAGTCAAACAAAGTGGCTATGAAAGTAAACGTGGGGGTAGAACTGTAGCGCCCCGCCTTTTGCTAAAGGCAGAACTCCTGTGTATTTGTGCCATTCCCTGGATCAGTAGATAGCACCATAGTACAAAATAAGTAATCATTGCGATAGCATCAATATTACAACGTAAATCCAGTTACATAGGTATTCAACCTTACGAGTACACAGCATAAAGCATAGATTGCAGTGAGCTTCCATCTTCATCAAGTGCCACAGGCAGACATGTTGGAATGTAAGCTCGAGATCCTACTCCTGGTTCCTTACTCGAAATAAGACCTGCACGTTTGAATATGCAGCCCCAGAGGGGTCAGTACAATGATGTACTGGCAAATGACACATATTTGGTGGCATTTTGTGGAAAGACTATACTACATGACATTTGGCTGGTGGATCTCATAGGCTGATTTGCGTAAAGCCAATTTTATCCTAAGAAACCTTTTCAGAACTTTCTTTCAAAATTTTATTTTTCAAGGGTCAAGACATCCCCCATACATTACATACTGGCCGGTATGTAGTTTCTGGGCGAAACTCAACAAAGTTTCGAACCTTAGGCACCACCACCCCTCGGAGTGCATGGTCCTTAGTTCCTACCTAGGGGTTTCTAGACAGATTTTAGTCATTCAGAATCGGTGATGAGATTCTTCCGTACATTCCATGTCGAGAGACTCAAATGTCCATAACCGAGGACACGGCTAATCGATTAGTTTTTGACACCTTGCAAGGGTTGTGCACTTTCACCTTACGATTCATTTTATGCCCATACATAAAATAAAACGAGACCTTTTAGAGGAGACAGCAACTAACCGGCAAGATCCGTTCCCAACCTATAATTCAACTACCACCATCTTCTTGCACACAAGTTGCACTCCCACATCTAATCAGTCAAGACAGAGCCCATAATGTCATAAGGCTGCACTGGAAGCACTCTAAGCATGGAGGACATAGTAACCTCTTTGTTCCTGGGTGGCAATCCACAAGTGAACGCCTAGGCAGCAACTACACAATGCGTAGCCCCAGGTCACGCCCAGGCAGCAACTACACAATGTGCAGCCCCAGGTCGCCACTCAACATCGCCTCCATCATCAAACCAATCCACCCAGGTGTTTCATTTTAGTTGAAGTTCTTAATTTGTTCACAAAACACTTTTCAAGTGATCAAGGCATGGCATCAATATTTTTCAATGTATTTAGCATCCTAACAGGTGGGGTTTGAGGATAGCTACACACTACTAGGATCTAAGCATTTGATAAAATAGTTGATCAATTCACCTATCATGCATACTACAAGAGGTGAATACACTAATGCTTAAGTAAAATGGGTAAAGGGACATGTGTGTCACTTTCCTTTTTGAAGATCACGACGTTTCACTTCTCTCAACTAAGCACGTAGCTCCTCGCACAAACTATAGCACAAAAATAACATAACATAAACAATCCATACAATACAATCAAACAAACAAATAATTGAAAAGTGTTTGTTTAACAATTTAGATTTATTGAGATGTTATGATAAGAAAGATATGGTAAAGGATCATGATTTGTGAGATATGGATTTGAGAGCTTAGTTGGGGAAGATCAACTTGATTGGAGAGGATTGTACTAGGCAAAATATAATTGATGAAGTCTTTATGCTTTATCAAAGCATGAATGAGTTTCAGAAAAGCTCGTGTGAAATAGTCACATAGGTGTGGGATAGTGCAACCACAATACTATTTGAATAAGCGTAACAATATTTATTCTTTAAATAGCATATATCACACTTAGGCACTAGGCTAGGTTTTAAGAATGCTTGAAGTACTCAATTAGCATAGTTGCAAGTTGAATAGTTCAATACATGTGACCAAAACTAGGTAGGCATTGGATTGGGTATGAATGATTGATATTTGAGGACATGGCTCAAATGGTTCATTGATCAACATGGTGTATAACACATACTATGGTATGGGTTATAACAACTCCACATTAATAGAATCTAGGTTTGAGATGAATTCATATTTCTACTCAAGTAGCACAATTGCAATTTGAATATATATAGGAATTAGACAAAATATAATGAGTGAGATATTTATGCTTTATCAAAGCATATTGAATCTGGGAATATCTCATGTGGGTAAATCACATAAGAGACAAAATAGTGCAATAGCAATACTATTGAATAAGTGTGACAACAATTATCCTTAAATAGTATATATTACACTTAAGCTTAGGCTAGGATTCTTATAACATTGAAATACTCAATTAACTCAAATGCAAATTGAATAGTTCAATGCCAGGCTAAGATTGAGTAGACATGAATAAATGGCTATAAGTAAAGGATATGTATAGAGGATAATTGAAAACATGGCTTAAGGTTCCTAATGAGTAAATAGGATTGGGTTAAGTACTATGATGTTGATTTGATCAATACCATAGTAACAAAGGTAGAAACTAGGGTTGAAAGTATCACACTTTACTCAAATGACACATTTGAAATTTGAATAAGTGGGTACTATACAAGATAGGTCTAAGTAGATATGATCCCGATCAAGATGTTGTTTAGACAACATTGATGACTAGGTATGATTATAGGATTTGCTATGGTAGAAGGAAACATTGATTGAAATAGAAATAGAATTAATCTATATAGGAATACTCAAATTCTCATATTAGAATTTGAATAATTGCGAAATGGTTCAAGAAAATTAAGATGTGACACTACTGGATAGCTTGCAGTAAACCAAGGTCACTGCAAGTGGAAGCATCCTAAAATAAGTTATAGAATTCAAACTATGATCAAATTAGTAATTTGGATAGATTTGAATGCACAAAGTGTGTGCACGTATCAAATTTGGATTTTCTTGATCCTATGATGTTCTACAAGGTCAGAGGATACCAGAGACTACAAATTTGTAATTTTTGGATTAACAGAACTAAAGATATGAATTAAACAAGCTAACAGAAGGTTTGATTCCAATTTGAAAATAGTTTCAAATTGAACCCCTAAAATATGAATTATTATTGTACTACTGAATTCTAGATGTTCTAAGGATTCCAACGGTATATTATTTGTTATTTTTGGACGCAGGAATCGAAAGATATGAATTTTACAAGATTTGATCAAAATCTGATTTGAAATTTCTAATTTGAATCGGGTTAGATCTGGATGCGACACGTGGCGTGATTTCATTAGCCGATACCGGTTCGGCCGGATCACCATCGTGGAGCGTTGGATCAAAAGGAGATTGGACGCGCGAGATTAATAGGTACTCTTCCACTTAAGTGGATCTATCAGATCCACTGGATCTTGTTTGGACGGCCAGGAGTAAAAGAGAGAGAGCTCACCGGAGAAAGGATGCCGGCGGCGAGGTCTGCGGCTCTGGAGGTCTACGGCGACTGCTCCGGTGACCTCCTGGCGATGGGAAAGAGTGGACGACGTGCAGCTTGACGCGGTGAGGACGGGAGCAAGATCGGCGATGTCGATTTCTTCCTGGAGCTTCGAGGAGGGGCGACCGGAGCGGCTCCAGGCGACGGTGAGATGCAGGTGAGGATCCACTCCTCGATTCGCTGTAAAACAGAGGGAACGGAGAATATCAGAAGGTGCGCAGGGACTTGGGGAGGAGTATGGACCAAAAGGGAGCGGCGCTAACTCACTGTGGCGGCCGTATCGAAGAAAACACGGTGGCAGCAGTGGCGGACTCCGACGATCGATTTCGCTGGCCTGGCGGTGCTATCGGCTCGTGAGCAAGAGGGGAAATGGAGAGGAGAGAGGGGGCTACTTATAGGCACAAAGGGTCGTCGGTTAAGGCAGGGAGTAAATGGAAATTAAGAGGGGAGTAAACGGCGAGATCGGGCGGTTTCTGGCGAGAAATCCGGATCGAGGTGGAAGACGACCTCGTGCTAATGAGGGGGTCCCACCAGTCAGTGACAGAGTGAGAGAGGGAGGATACCGCTTCGGGTTTGAGCTAGGTGGGCTGCGGGTTCTTTTCTGTGCTGGGCCGAACCGTTTCCCTTCGGCCTTTTCTATTTTTTTTTTCTTTCTTTTTTTCTGTTTTCTTATTTCCTTCATAGATTTTGCATTTTAAATTCAAATGACTTCAAACCAATTGCAAAAGTTTTCTTAAATTAAAATTAACATTTTGAAACAGTAGCAAACCTGTTTTCATAAATAAAATTAATTTCCCAATAAAACTCTATAATTTAGCCAAAAGGACTTATTTGCATAAACCAAAGTAGAAATAGGATTTTAAAATAATCCTTTTAAATTCAGAGAATAAAGTATACAAAAATAGTTTTTGAAATATATTTTTCAAACATTCCATTGGCATAGAAAACTTTATAAATCATTTTGTAGGACATTTCTTTTGCAAGCAAGCTTGCATAAGTTGGAATAAGAAGGAAGGAAAATAAAATTAGGATATTTGGTTTTCTCAAAGAAGTCCTTCAATAACTAATAGGAAGTTTGATATGGCTTTATAACAAAGTTTTTATAAAACTCAAAAAATTTTAAATCCTTGGGAATTTCCAATCATCTCAAGCAAAACAAAGGCAAAAAAAATTCCCCCAAAATTTGATAAAATATTGGGATGTTACAGACTACCACCCTTAAAAGAAATCTCGTCCTCGAGATTGGAGAAAGGCTAAAAGGTTTATTGGTTCAAATGGAACTAGGTTGCTACCACCCTTAAAAGGAAATTCCTCTTGGTGGTATCTTGATGCTTCCTTAGGCGCTTGCATTTTGTTCCCAGCTTGCATTCACCGTTGTGCCATTTTCCTTGAATCGCTCTTCTCGGAAGTTCTGATGTTCATCACTATGTTCAAAAGTGGGCATACCAAGGGTTCCATCCAATTCTGGTGATAAGCAGATATCATCCATTGCGTTGTCACCAATAAGGTAGTCTACTTCTTCATTTACAATCGGTGGGTGTCTATTCACAAATCCGGGCACCAACCTTCCTTATGGGGTTGCTTGAGGTAACCTTACTCTATTGTAGAGCTTTCTACCCAACGGGGTAGTTGTTGAACTACTTTGGACACTGAGGAGTCACTCTTTGGTTCAATCAGAGGACCAAGGTGAGTTGTCTCCTCTTTGGGTCATTCAGAAGACCAAGCTGAGAGGGTATCCTCTCATCATCTCAACTTCCTTATCATCATCCTTAGAGGTTCTTCATCTTAAGATTATATCATTTTGCTCTTAAATTTTCAACGATACCATTCTGTTCTAGTAACCTTCCTGGTTGTTGTACATCTTCCAAGAATGTGTATCTACCCTTTTCTTGGTCGGTCCTCACCAAGGCCAAGACAGCATACATGCCATCACCATACTCCTTGTTGCTTTTTAGCTGATTTTCGTTATAGAATCTCAAAAGATGACTCAGTGCCAAGTACTACATGCTTGCCCCATGAACATGATGAGACCACACATCCCAATGAATTAGGATGGCATCTCTCTGCAGTCTTCTCAAGCATTTCATAGGGGTAAACAAGGTGGACTCTGTAAGAGGTACTTGCACCTTTAAGGGACGGTAGGTCGCCTTATAACCAGCATTTGTTGAATCTTTTGTTGATATCGGTGCTCATCATGCTATCTGCCACTAGTACCAGATGGTCCTTAAGAATTCCTTTAGCAACCGTCTTCATAGTTGTTGAAAGGCGCTGAACAACTTGATCATATCTCGAAGATGAACTCCTTCTCAGGGAATAGGGATCTAATGAAGCTCTCATGGGCAAGAAAGTAGTTTCAGGGATTTGGAGAGTTGTCTCATAACGTTGCAGGTCGGGATGGGGTAGACTTCGGTGGAGTAAGGCTCTGGAATCAGGAGGCAATCGCATAGGTAGTGGTGGCTGTCTTTGTTGTGACTCTCTGGAGGGGAGTGAATCCTCTTTTATAGGCTTAGGGAGGTAGTCGAACAGGCCACGTGGGGAGTCGAAATGAAGAGTCGGGGAGGTGAATTGAATGGGCAGCCGCCGAAACTGAATAGTCTTTGCCTTCAATCCCACTGAGCAAAACGTTTCTGATTCGCGTAGCTTGTTCAAAAACCAAAACATCCTCACCGTAGTCCTACGTTTTGGCTGCACTGGCTCACTATAAGGGATGTAACATATTATCCCCCTAAGGTTATGGTTTAACGACGTCGTCTCTCATGTAGGTATGTCTCTCTAGATTCGCCATTCCTCATAACAAGAGCGAACAATATGAGTAGTCGTCATGGGGCGCAAATCCATGTCGCACCCAATCATTACCTTGTATTTGGTTTGGTGCATCTCGCATTCTAACTCTTGGTCAACCTCACTAGCTTTTTAAACAAAAGTTTTGTTGAAATTGGAACCAAGTTCCCAAATTCTATTTTGGATTTTGAACACAAAATCTATCGTTCCTAGCTAGAGGTTTTCAACAAAGTTTCATGGCAATAATCCTTAAATTGTAGATCCTTTGGTTTGCCATTTAAGAGGAAATAAGATCCTTTCCATTGCTCTGTTTGCTCTTTCCATTGCTCTGTTTGTCCTTTCCACCTTTCTTGCATGAGGTGGTTGAATATTATTACTTCCACATTAGCTACACCTTGGGGTGTCTTCTTATTGTTTGCGTGGTATCCTTCAGCCATCCTAGCTTACTGGAGTCTTGGGGTATCATCCTTTGTGCAACCTCTTGCAAAATGTTCCAGTCTCTTGTATTTGAAACACTACCTCTTGTTGTTGTACTCTGTATCCTTATCTCCAACTGAGGGTCATTGCAGTTGTTCTGTCGTTGAGAAAACTTTGGGTTTGGGTTTTAGGACAAGTTTAGGTCTTAGCATAGATAAGAATTAGATAGAAGAGATCTAAAAGAAAATCCTACCCAGACACATCAGATCAAGGCAATTCATCTCACAACAACATCTAACAAACATTCATCACATCAAGCAAACTAGTTCTATAACACACACAAAAAGGTACGATCATCCACAAGTCGGTATGATTGTAAACATCTATTACACGTCGTCTCTTATAAAATTTCCTAAATGGAGGTCCAACTAAGGCTTCTTGGTACTCTTCTAAGCAGATCCATTGTTCTGGTCCAGCTGCTTCAGTAGATTGGTAATTTGCTCGTCCTTGGTTTTGATGAGGTCTCTTTGAACACTAAGTTCAGATACTAGCTTTTCCATGTCACCTTGTAGTTGGTTTATGGTTGCCTTCAATGCAGTAGTATCTTCCTTTTCTTCTTTGAGGTGTTGCTGAGTATTGTGAAGTCTCCACTTGAGTCTTTCTCCAAGTTCCTTTATAGCTGACCAAGCAGCACTTCTTGCTGAGTCAAGGAATGATGGATACATCTCGGAGTTGGTAAACATCCAAAGTCCCATCTTCTTGTGGTCATCTTCCTTGTTCTTGTATAAATGAAGATTCCAAAGTCTCATCTTTTGTGTTCTTGTATAGACGAACATCCAAGGTCTCATCCTCTTATGGGTGCAACTCCATCTATATTCTTGACCTTATCAATCATGGGAAATCCTTTGTAAACTGCTTCTCCTTGCATTCCCATGCTTAACATGAGGTTCTTCAATGCTTTGGGAAACTCAGTTTCACTCTTCAGGGTCATGATCATTCTTAAGGGATTCAAAGAGGTTGGTCATCTAAATTAGAAGGAGGAGTAGTGTAAAACAAATGAATGGGGTAAGTCTGAATGGGGTAAGTCTTACAAGAAAATTTTCAAACTAAAAGTATATAGATTGATCTCATTTAGAAAACTGAATTGATTTTCTTTTTGAAGAGAGAGGAAAGAATCCTAGGGTTTCCTAGTCTATTCCAAACCTAGGGTCTCGATCCTACAGGCAACACTATGCTCTGATACCATTCTGTAGCGCCCCGCCTTTTGCTAAAGGCAGAACTCCTGTGTATCTGTGCCATTCCCTGGATCAGTAGATAGCACCACAGTACAAAATAAGTAATCATTGCGATAGCATCAATATTACAATGTAAATCCAGTTACATAGGTATTCAACCTTACGAGTACACAGCATAAAGCATAGATTGCAGTGAGCTTCAATCTTCATCAAGTGCCACAGGCAGACATGTTGGAATGTAAGCTCGAGATCCTACTCCTGGTTCCTTACTCGAAATAAGACCTGCACGTTTGAATATGCAGCCCTAGAGGGGTCAGTACAATGATGTACTGGCAAATGACACATATTTGGTGGCATTTTGTGGAAAGACTATACTACATGACATTTGGCTGGTGGATCTCATAGGCTGATTGGCGTAAAGCCAATTTTATCCTAAGAAACCTTTTCAGAACTTTCTTTCAAAATCTTATTTTTCAAGGGTCAAGACATCCCCCATACATTACATACTGGCCGGTATGTAGTTTCTGGGTGAAACTCAACAAAGTTTGGAACCTCAGGCACCACCACCCCTCGGAGTGCATGGTCCTTAGTTCCTACCTAGGGGTTTCTAGACAGATTTTAGTCATTCAGAATCGGTGATGAGATTCTTCCGTACATTCCATGTCTAGAGACTCAAATGTCCATAACCGAGGACACGGCTAATCGATTAGTTTTTGACACCTTGCAAGGGTTGTGCACTTTCACCTTACGATTCATTTTATGCCCATACATAAAATGAAACGAGACCTTTTAGAGGAGAGAGCAACTAACCGGCAAGATCCGTTCCCAACCTATAATTCAACTACCACCATCTTCTTGCACACAAGTTGCACTCCCACATCTAATCAGTCAAGACAGAGCCCATAATATCATAAGGCTGCACTGGAAGCACTCTAAGCATGGAAGACATAGTAACCTCTTTGTTCCTGGGTGGCAATCCACAAGTGAACGCCTAGGCAGCAACTACACAATGCGTAGCCCCAGGTCGCGCCCAGGCAGCAACTACACAATGTGCAGCCCCAGGTCGCCACTCAACATCGCCTCCATCATCAAACCAATCCACCCAGGTGTTTCATTTTAGTTGAAGTTCTTAATTTGTTCACAAAACACTTTTCAAGTGATCAAGGCATGGCATCAATATTTTTCAAAGTATTTAGCATTCTAACAGGTGGGGCTTGAAGATAGCTACACACTACTAGGATCTAAGCATTTGATAAAATAGTTGATCAATTCACCTATCATGCATACTACAAGAGGTGAATACACTAATGCATAAGTAAAATGGGTAAAGGGACATGTGTGTCACTTGCCTTTTTGAAGATCACGACGTTTCACTTCTCTCAACTAAGCATGTAGCTCCTTGCACAAACTATAGCACATAAATAACATAACATAAACAATCCATATAACACAATCAAACAAACAAATAATTGAAAAGTGTTTGTTTAACAATTTAGATTTATTGAGATGTTATGATAAGAAAGATATGGTAAAGGATCATGATTTGTGAGATATGGATTTGAGAGCTTAGTTGGGGAAGATCAACTTGATTGGAGAGGATTGGACTAGGCAAAATATAATTGATGAAGTCTTTATGCTTTATCAAAGCATGAATGAGTTTCAGAAAAGCTCATGTGAAATAGATCACATAGGTGTGGGATAGTGGAACCACAATACTATTTGAATAAGCGTAACAATATTTATTCTTTAAATAGTATATATCACACTTAGGCACTAGGCTAGGTTTTAAGAATGCTTGAAGTACTCAATTAGCACAGTTGCAAGTTGAATAGTTCAATACATGTGAACAAAACTAGGTAGGCATTGGATTGGGTATGAATGATTGATATTTGAGGACATGGCTCAAATGGTTCATTGATCAACATGGTGTATAACACATACTATGGTATGGGTTATAACAACTCCACATTAATAGAATCTAGGTTTGAGATGAATTCATATTTCTACTCAAGTAGCACAATTGCAATTTGAATATATATATGAATTAGACAAAATATAATGAGTGAGATCTTTATGCTTTATCAAAGCATATTGAATCTGGGAATATCTCATGTGGGCAAATCATATAAGAGACAAAATAGTGCAATAGCAATACTATTGAATAAGTGTGACAACAATTATTCTTAAATAGTATATATTACACTTAAGCTTAGGCTAGGATTCTTATAACATTGAAATACTCAATTAACTCAAATGCAAATTGAATAGTTCAATGCCAGGCTAAGATTGAGTAGACATGAATAAATGGATATAGGTAAAGGATATGTATAGAGGATAATTGAAAACATGGCTTAAGGTTCCTAATGAGTAAATAGGATTGGGTTAAGTACTATGATGTTGATTTGATCAATACCATAGTAACAAAGGTAGAAACTAGGGTTGAAAGTATCACACTTTACTCAAATGACACATTTGAAATTTGAATAAGTGGGTACTATACAAGATAGGTCTAAGTAGATATGATCTCGATCAAGATGTTGTTTAGACAACATTGATGACTAGGTATGATTATAGGATTTGCTATGGTAGAAGGAAACATTGATTGAAATAGAAATAGAATTAGTCTATATAGGAATACTCAAATTCTCATATTAGAATTTGAATAATTGTGAAATGGTTCAAGAAAATTAAGATGTGACACTACTGGATAGCTTGCAGTAAACCAAGGTCACTGCAAGTGGAAGCATCCTAAAATAAGTTATAGAATTCAAACTATGATCAAATTAGTAATTTGGATAGATTTGAACGCACAAAGTGTGTGCACGTATCAAATTTGGATTTTCTTGATCCTATGATGTTCTACAAGGTCAGAGGATTCCAGAGACTACAAATTTGTAATTTTTGGATTAACAGAACTAAAGATATGAATTAAACAAGCTAACAGAAGGTTTGATTCTAATTTGAAAATAGTTTCAAATTGAACCCATAAAATATGAATTATTATTTTACTACTGAATTCTAGATGTTCTAAGGATTCCAACGGTATATTATTTGTTATTTTTGGACGCAGGAATCGAAAGATATGAATTTTACAAGATTTGATCAAAATCTGATTTGAAATTTCTAATTTGAATCGGGTTAGATCTGGATGCGACACGTGGCGTGATTTCATTAGCCGATACCGGTTTGGCCGGATCACCATCGTGGAGCGTTGGATCAAAAGGAGATTGGACGCGCGAGATTAACAGGTACTCTTCCACTTAAGTGGATCTATCAGATCCACTAGATCTTGTTTGGACGGCCAGGAGTAAAAGAGAGAGAGCTCACCGGAGAAAGGACGCTGGCGGCGAGGTCTGCGGCTATGGAGGTCTACGGCGACTGCTCCGGTGACCTCCTGGCGATGGGAAAGAGTGGACGATGTGCAGCTTGACGCGGTGAGGACGGGAGCAAGATCGGCGGCGTCGATTTCTTCCTGGAGCTTCCAGGAGGGGCGACCGGAGCGGCTCCAGGCGACGGTGAGATGTAGGTGAGGATCCACTCCTCGATTCACTGTAAAACAGAGGGAACGGAGAATATCAGAAGGTGCGCAGGAACTTGGGGAGGAGTATGGACCAAAAGGGAGCGGCGCTAACTCACTGTGGCGGCCGTATCGAAGAAAACACGGCGGCAGCAGTGGCGGACTCCGACGATCGATTTCGCCAGCCTGGCGGCGCTATCGGCTCGGGAGCAAGAGGAGAAATGGAGAGGAGAGAGGGGGCTACTTATAGGCACGGAGGGTCGTCGGTTAAGGCAGGGAGTAAATGGAAATTAAGAGGGGAGTAAACGGCGAGATCGGGCGGTTTCCGGCGAGAAATCCGGATCGAGGTGGAAGACGACCTCGTGCTGACGAGGGGGTCCCACCAGTCAGTGACAGAGTGAGAGAGGGAGGATACCGCTTCGGGTTTGAGCTAGGTGGGCTGCGGGTTCTTTTCTATGCTGGGCCGAACCGTTTCCCTTCGGCCTTTTCTATTTTTTTTTCTTTCTTTTTTTCTGTTTTCTTATTTCCTTCATAGATTTTGCATTTTAAATTCAAATGACTTCAAACCAATTGCAAAAGTTTTCTTATATTAAAATTAACATTTTAAAATAGTAGCAAACCTGTTTCCATAAATTAATTTAATTTCCCAATAAAACTCTATAATTTAGTCAAAAGGACTTATTTGCATAAACCAAAGTAGAAATAGGATTTTAAAATAATCCTTTTAAATTCAGAGAATAAAGTTTACAAAAATAGTTTTTTAAATATATTTTTCAAACATTCCTTTGGCATAGAAAACTTTATAAATCATTTTGTAGGACATTTCTTTTGCAAGCAAGCTTGCATAAGTTGGAATAAGAAGGAAGGAAAATAAAATTAGGATATTTGGTTTTCTCAAAGAAGTCCTTCAATAACTAATAGGAAGTTTGATATGGTTTTATAACAAAATTTTATAAAACTCAAAAAGTTTTAAATCCTTGGGAATTTCCAATCATCTCAAGCAAAACAAAGGCAAAAAAATTTCCCCCAAAATTTGATAAAATATTGGGATGTTAGAAGAACCTGGCTTGCTATCAATCTGTCCCACACCGTCCCCTCCTGGCCCCTATATATAGGTCGCCAGGTCTCGAGGATCGGGTGGGATCCGATACAGATTACAATATTGATATACGACATGAACTCGTATTTCGACTAATATTACAATTGGGCCTAGCTTAACGGGCCTCAGGGGTACTCAACTGACGGGCTCTATTATCTATACCCTTGTCAGTAGCCCCTGAGATTCTACCAGAATTGAAGATTCAGGTTGAATCTCTAATTTTTAAATCTTTGACTTGATCATTTCTTTGACTTCTTCATATCTTCAAATCTTTGACTTGGTCTTTTGACTTATTTTCATTATAATACCTCGCAAGGGGTTTTGATGAACAAACCTGACAACTCTGACGGATCAAGAGGCCAGTTAACTGCCGGAACAGATACTTGTCACCTACTTCAAATTCAATTCCGTTGGACTTGAATTCGGGAAACCGGTCAAATCCATTCTTTTGCCGCATTTAGGACTTATAAAGAATGAATCCCAGTGGTTCTCAGGGTACCCAGTGCATCCACCAGGATTTTTCTTCGCGTCGTAGACACGAATATATACCAGCAGAGCACATGCATGTGCGTATACCGGGCCACACAGGACGGATCCTGGGGTCTTACCTTCGTAATATATTTCAATCACGGCATTCGAGTTTTGTTGCGATGACGCAACTCGAGGATCATATGTTGTAGCCTTGTTTGACTGTTTCAGAGTATAAAATATTCGAGTTACTTTAACTTAAATCGATAAAAAGTTCTCTCCCAATGGGAGTAATAAAACTTTCTGAATTTTCTTTCACTTTCTTTGCTTCAGTATTCATGGATAAATATCATCGGGTGCACGCCCAGTGCTCCCGATGGGAGTAGCCCCCGAGGCTATAGCCGAAATTTTCGGGTATAGGCTCAAGAAAATGGATAAGTATATTCTTTGTACTTCTTTGTGCGTCAGTTGTCAACTTCTTTCACATATGCAATGTATTCCTTCTCTTCGAAGGTCGCAAGCCCCCGAGTCAAAGATGGGGTAAACTTGTGCTTCTTTGATAGATATTTTCTTATTCCCTGATTCCTTTATTTTTTGCTGTGTTGTTTTCCTCTTTTTCTTCTTCTTCTCTTTTTTTTATGCATCCTTTTCCTGGATATGTTGACCTGTCTGTTATCGTCTGCTCTGGGCAGCATATAAGAGCCTGTAATTATATTTTGGACCTTTACCCTTGTAAAGGCCCATTATACATGCTTATAAATAAAGCACATCTGGCGATAGGTAAAAACCCTAATCTAGTCATTAGCTTTTCCGCCGCACCATCTTCCTCCCCTTAAACACATCTAGGGTTTCTTTTTTCAACTTCTGCCTCCATGGCTGATGCGAGTGGATCTCGCTTGAACCTTGGCGCCCCGGTGGAGAAGCGGGGCCGCGGCCGTCCTCGCGGCAGTAAAAACAAGATTGTCTCTGCAGCTGCGGTAGCATCATCTTCTACTCTGGTGAAGCGACGCCCCGGCCGTCCGGCCGGAAGCAGGAATAAACCCAAGGCGCCCTATGCTGCGCCAGGTTCAAGTGCTCCTTCCCCTGATGCTTCTTCTTCACCTAGAATCTATTCCTTCTTTTGCATCTGCAACGCACAGTGATGCGAAATTCAGTGCCTGCCACTGAATTTTACTAAATTCATGGATGGGCGAGAACTACGTGAAGCAGTTCTCCGTGAATACTCTGGTGGAGGAACCCCATACGAAGTGGAGGTGTGGTACGACGGCGCCAGTGAACAATTCTTCAAGGGCGGCTGGTCGTGATTTGCGGAGGATCATGACCTCCATCAGCGGTTCTTCATGACCTTTGATTTCCATGTTGGCACGTCGAAGTTCAATGTGAAGATCTACGACTGCACCCAGTGCCAGAAGGAGTATAAAGGCGAAATGTAGTTTTACTAGTTTTCTCCTTTTATGTAATCCAGTTGTTTCTTCATCGTACTTATCTGTAATCGTATTGGAATTATGTGTTTATGAATAGACCATGGGAATGAATCATGGTTCCGAGGTATGTGCATTAATATTTTATCGGGTTCCCTTGAACCATATATGGTGCTGTCGCAATATCGGGTTGCAATCAACCTTGTAATATGTTGCAGATAATCACAAAACTTGCTAATATTATTTCGTACAACTCGAGGGTCTTAGCCCCCGAGTGTAAAGTAAAATATTTACACATATTGTCGATTTGACCCAATGAACCCGACCTATGGCCTCATGTTCTAGATTTAGAGGGTCATAACTCGAGAAAAACTCCTTGGTCGCCTTATTTCGCCTATGCATAGAACCATCGTAGCTGCTCTGCATTCCATGGGTTACTCTCGTTTTGCCCCATTTTCTTGTCTTGTAGTCGATAAGCTCCTCCTGGTATCACTTTTGTCACGATGTAAGGTCCCACCCATGGGACTTGAGTTTTCCATGGCCATCTTGCTTGAGTCATAGAACTAGATCTCCTACCACAAAAGATCGTGGACAAACTCAACTGATGTGGTAATTTCGCAAATTTTACTGATACTGAGTAGCTCTGGCGAGCGCTACATCTCTTGCCTCATCGAGTGCATCGACATCATCCTAAAGTGCTTTTGTGGAGGTTGCCTCATCGTATGCCGTGATTCTTGGAGCTTCATGAGTTATTTCAACTGGAAGCACAGCTTCTGCGCCATGGACCAGGAAAAAGGGTGTTTCTTGAGTAGCTGCGTTGGGTGTAGTTCGTAGACTCCAAAGCACGGAGGGTAGCTCATCTACCCAGGCGTGCTTGGCTTTCTCAAGGGGTGCCAACAGCCATTTCTTTATCCCATTGCATATTAGTCCATTGGCTTTTTCGACTTGCCCGTTTGTATTCAGATGTGCTACAGATGCAAATTTCAATTTGATTCTCAATCCTTCGCAATAGTCCTTGAACTCCTTTGACGTGAAATTTGTGCCGTTGTCTGTGATTATGCTGTGTGGTACTCCAAAGCAAAAGACTATAGACTTGATGAAATTTATTGCGGCTTTAGAATCTTGGGTTGTTACTGGAGCTGCTTCTACCCAATTAGTGAATTTGTCGACTACCACCAGCATATAGACGTGCCCTCCTGGCCAGGATTTGTGCAATTTCCTCACCATGTCGAGACCCCACTGCGCAAAGGGCCAGGATAATGGTATTGGTTGTAACTCTGCTGCTGGCGCATGTGGCCAAGATGCAAACATTTGGCATGCTTCACACTTTCGAACTATGTCTTTTGCGTCTTTGATGGTTGTTAACCAATAGAATCCTGCTCGAAAGGCTTTGGCCGCGATAGCTCTGCTACTCGCATGATGTCCACACACTCCTGCATGAATATCCTTTAAGATTTCTTGTCCTTCTTGAGGAGTGACGCATCGTTGCAAGACGCCTGATATACTTTTCTTATATAACTTTCCTTGTAACACGACGAAAGCCTTGGATCGTCGTATTATTCTTTTTGCTTCTACCGTGTCTTCGGGTAGTGTTTTGTTTATCATGTATGCCAGATATGGCTGCATCCAAGTTTCTTCTATCATCATGACTTCTTCTGGTTCTGTTGCACTTGTTTTTTCAGCCCCCAAGCCTATTGTTTGTCCCTCTGTAGTCGAGGTTTTGCTGTTTTTTATTGATCGCTCTATGATTTCCTCCTAGAAGACTCCTTGTGGTACGGGTAAGCATTGGGACCCGATGTTTGCTAAATTGTCGGCTTCCTCATTGCTGGCTCTGCTAATGTGCGAAACTTCACATCCATTGAATGTTCCTTCGAGATAGTAGTATAAGTTTATGTATGCTGTCATGTTGTCGCTGATGGCGTCGCATTTGTTCATTACTTGTTGGACGATGAGGTTTGAGTCTCCAAATATTTTAAGTCGAGTTGCTCCACAAGCTTTTGCCATTTTCATTCCATGGAGCAACGCCTCGTATTCGGCTTCATTGTTAGAAGCTTGGGGAAAACTCATCCGTAACACATATTTCAATTTGTCGCCTTGTGGTGATATCAGGACTACGCCTGCTCCTGCGCCTTGGATTCTTTTTGAGCCATCGAAATACATCGTCCAAACACTCGATAAATCTGGAGGACCTGCACTTTGTAATTCCAGCCACTCTGCTGTGAAGTCTGGCAGAATTTGTGACTTGATTGCCTTTCGCTTTTCGTACGTGATGTCTAGGGGCGATAATTCAATTCCCCATAAAGAGACACGTCCTATTGCCGAAGGGTTGTTCAATATATTGGATAGTGGTGCTTCGTTGAACACTATAATTGGGTGCACCGCAAAGTATTGTCGTAGTTTCCAAGCTGTTGTGAAGACGCTGTATGCAAGCTTTTGATAATGCGGGTACCTTTGTTTTGTTGGAGAGACTACTTCGCTGATGAAATAGACTGGCCTCTGAACACCGTGAGCTTTTCCTTCTTTGCTTCTTTCGACTACCAGTACTGTACTCACCACTTGATGTGTTGCCGCAATGTATAGTAGTAGTGGTTCTTTTTCCTTTGGTGCGACCAACACCGGAGGTGTGGAGAGCACTTTTTTTAACTGCGTGAAGACTACATCCGCTTCTTCCGTCCACTCAAATTTATCATCTGATTTTTTCATGAGCGCATAGAAAGGTAGTGCTTTCTCTCCCAGTCGAGCCACAAATCGACTTAGCGCCGCGACGCGCCCTGTGAGCTTCTGTACGTCATGTAGCTTTGTTGGTTTTCCCATTGTTAATATTGCTTGGATTTTTCCTGGGTTTGCCTCTATTCCTCTTGCTGATACTAGGAACCCCAAAAGTTGTCCTGTGGATACACCGAAAGAGCATTTTGTCGGGTTGAGCTTAAGCTTGTACATGTTCAGGTTGTCGAAAGTTTCCGCCAGGTCGCTGATAAGAGACTCTCCTTCCTCGTGGTGATGACCACGTTGTCGATGTAAACTTGGATATTGCGTCCTATTTGACTTCCGAGGCAATTTTGCATCATCCGCTGGTAGGTTGCTCCTGCGTTTTTCAGGCCGAAAGGCATGACCTAATAACAAAACATGCCGTATGGTGTGATGAAGGCTGTCTTTTCCTCGTCTTCCTTTTTTAATTTGATCTGATTGTAACCGGAGTATGCATCTAGGAAGGAAAGCCTTGTGCACCCCGCTGTTGAGTCAATTATTTGATCAATGCGTGGTAGGGGGAAGGGATCCTTTGGACAGTGCTTATTGAGGGATGTGTAGTCGACACATACTCTTTGTACGTCTGTATTTTTCTTGGGGACTATAACTGGATTAGATACCCAAGTCGATGTTTTGATTTCTCGGATGAACCCTGCGTTTTCCATTCTATGTAGCTTTGACGCTATGGCTTTCCTCTTGGGTTCATCAAATGGTCGTAGTAGTTGCTTGACTGGCTTTGCTTTAGGATCCACGTTTAGTGCATGCTCGACGAGTTCCCTGGGAACGCCTGGCATATCTGAAGGACACCAGACGAAAATTTCCCAGCGCTCACAGAGGAACTCGATGAGCACGCTTTCCTATGCGGGATCCAAGTTTACCGCTATGGATGTGGTCTTGTTCGGGTCCGTTGGGTGAACCTGTATTTTCTTCGAGTCTTGAGTTGCATCGAAAGCCTGATCTGGCAGGGATCGCCCGACATCGGGTAGCACGTTGTGGTCAGTTTCACCTTTTAGCCTCGCATATTCTGCCGTCATGCCAAAGGTTTGCGCTAACCTGTTGAATTCTTTGTCAAAAGTGTTGGATACTTCAAAACTTCCTTGTACCGTGATCGTTCCTTTAGTTCCTAGGATCTTGAGTGTGAGATACGCATAGTGAGGTACTGCCATGAATTTTGCAAATGCTGGGCGCCCCAGGATTGCATGGTATTGTGAGGGCCAGTCCATGACTTCAAACTCCAACTTTTCTCTACGATAATTGCTGCTATCGCCGAAACAGACGTCGAGTTCTATTTTGCCCAAAGGATAATTTGCGGCTCCTGGTACTATTCCATGGAAAGAAAAATCTGTTGGCTTTAGATTTTCCAATGATATGCACATTGCTTTCAACATTCTGGCATATATTAGGTTTATACCACTTCCTGCATCCATGAATACTCTTCCGACATCATATCCTCCTATCTACGCTTTGAGCACCATTGGTGAGTGACCCGGTCTAGGAACTTTCCTCGGGTGGTCTGCTCTGCTGAACCTAACTGGTTGATTGGACCATTTAGATACTCTGTAGTAGCTGGTGGTGATGTTATTGCCAGGTTGACCTGTCTTGATATGCTCTTCCTTTCTTTCTTCGAATTTGGTACTGGTTGGATCATTGCTGATATATATATACTTTTGACTCCAGCTGCTTTGCGAATCGTTGCATTTGATATCCTTGACTTATGCTTTTTCCTCCCTGTCGTGCTCCTTGGCTTGAATCCATGGCGTTTTGCAACCTTAGGAAGGTTCTGCAATCCTTCATCTGATGGCTGGACACTCTTTTCCCATCTAGGTAAGCATAATGGATGCGACAAGGACCATATAGCACATCTTCTGCCGAAGGACCCGAGTACCTTGGCTTCTCCTTTCCCCTGCTGTCTCTCGTAGGAAATTCGATGTTTTCATATCCTTCTTCACTCCTTCCGTCATATCCTGCGACTATTTGATTTCTCCTTTTGTGGTTGTCGCCATTTCGGTATCTTCGCCTTTGCCTACTTATTTTGTCGACTTCTGGTGAATGCTCCCTTTTGTTATTGTATGCGTCTTCCCCATCGGTGAATCTGTTGGCTGTTTCCATTAGCTCAGATACTGTTCTTGGCCTTGTTCTTCCTATCTCTTCTACTAGGTCTGCACGACGAAGGCCGCTCGAAAAAGCATCTATCGCTCTTTCTTCGGAGATGTCTTCTGCTAAATTTTTGATTACACTCCAGCATTGTATGTAAGAGCATAGGGTTTTGCCTTTCTGCTGTACGCATGACTTGACTTCTTCTAGCGATGCTGGGCACTTATATGTTGAGCGAAAATTTCTCGCAAATTGATTCTCTAATTCTCCCCAACTTCCAATGGAATCGTTGGGTAGGGTATTTAACCAGGACCGTGCTGCGCCGGTGAGGTGTAGCTGTAAACTTTGCATAACTGTTGCTCTTGTTCCTCCTAGTATCTGTATTGCTTGCAGGTAATCTGACAACCATAGAGTTGGCTCTTGCGACCCATCATACTTTTCTTGGTCATGTGGCAACTTAAAACCTTTGGGTACCCGCGTTTTGCAAACCCTTCGGGTAAGGCATAGCGCGCCCATCTCTTTTTCGTCGTCTTCGTAGTTTTCTTCCCTCCACGCGTAACGTGAGTTATTTACCCTTGCTTGTGCTATTATGTTCCTTGCATCCTCCTTCCTCTTTTGGCTCTTCTCGTCTTCTAAGGACTCGCTAGTTTCGTTCCGCGAAGATTTGCGCTTGACCTCTTCTTTTTTCCTTTCACTGTGGTGAGTCGACTTTTTCTCTGAAATGTTGCCTTTTAGCTTTTCTTCTACTAACCCGAGGCTCCGTATCGCGGCTTGATGCATTTGTTCCCATGGGTCACCAGGTTTTGGTTGCGTGGTTAGTAGGTATGTCTGTGCTGCTATCAATGCTGCTTCTGGTGTCTCTTGCACGAATTCTTCCTCCTCTTCTAGTTGGTTCGCGCTTAGGCTTCTCGTATAGCTTTCTTCCACTACATGTGCTGTTGTCCTTCTATTGTGCTTTGGGTCTTTGTGCCTCTCCATGCTGCTTTCTAATGCGTCGCTGTACTCATCCCAGTGTTCTCCGCTTGACATACTATCGTCGCGTCAACTTCTCATGAACATGTCTCTTTCCTCCCTTAACTTTTTCCTGCGCTGGTGTAGCCCGTATTGGTACCCCATTAAAACTTATCTTCTTGAATCTGCGAGTACATCAGTCCCATGGTTGACAGCTATCATGATCATTCTCCACTCTCCCGCCGAAACTTGCACTTTCTCCTTCTCTTTCTTGCCATTGCTTCTTATTTTGTCGACTTGCATGTCGGCCTCCTTGTTGCCAGTGTGATTGTTTTCTTCTTCTGCTACTTATGTAATGATAACTACTTGTTGCATGGTGAATGCCCAGCCCGTTGGGAACCCCAAGAGGAAGGTGTGATGAGTATAGCAGCTAATTTTCCCTCAGTTAAGAAACCAAGGTTTATCGTTCAGGAGAGAAAAGCAGACAATGTGACTGAAGGTGATGCTTGCTAGTTTGCGACAGCTTCGGACAATTTATATATGGCGCCTCGTCCAAGCTTTGCTTGCTAGCTGCAATGCGGAACCTGCACACAAACAACCAAGTACTTTGTTCCCAACTTGCGATGAGGTTGTCAATCTCACCGGTTTGCTTGAAACAAAGGTTATGAGCGTATCGAGTGGAAAGCAGTAGAAGTATGCGAGTAAAGTAAACAGTGCGAGTAAAGTAAACAGGTGATAGCAATATGATGGAAATAGGACCGGGGTCCATAGTTCACTAGTGGTGTCTCTCCATAAGATAAATAACACATGCTGGGTAAACAAATTACAGTTGGGCAATGGATAGAATAAAGATAAACGTGATATGTCAAGAAGATCACTATGAGATTGACTCTGGACATTACAACAAAATACATAGACCGCCATCCAACTGCATCTATGACTAATAATCCACTTGTGGCGAATTAATCCAAGAACTCCACAAGTATTAAGTTGTGAACAACAGATAATTGCATTAAGCAAAGTGTGTAATGTAAACAAAGCATATGCCCTTGAGCATATGATTGTTATTTTCTCCCTAGTAGCAACAGCACATCTACAACCTTAGAGGTTTCTGTCACTCCCCCAGGTTAAATAGAGGCATGAACCCACTATCGAGCATAAATACCCCCTCTTGGAGTCACTAGCAACTACTCGGCCAAGATAGCTACTAACAACGGAGAGCATGCAAGATCATAAACAACATAGAGATAACATAAGATATATTTCAGTATAGCAACTCAATCATAACACCAATATTCATCGGATCCCAACAAACCAAACATGTAGAATTACATAACGGTGATCTCAATCATGTAGGGCAGCTCATGAGATCTAAACATGAAGCACATGGTGGAGAAGACAACCATCTAGCTACTGCTATGGACCCATAGTCCAAGGTAGACTGCTCACTCATCGCTCCAGAGGCAAGCATGGCGATGAAGAAGACCTCCGGTGGCGATTCCCCTCTCCGGCAGGGTGCCGGGAAGAGCTTCTGGACCCTCCCGATCTTCGGGTCGACGGCGGCGGCGGATCACGATGTGTTCTGGAAAATTCATCGGGTACTTAGGTTTTTCCCGTCGGGGGGTCTTTATAGGCGAAGGGGCGATGTCAGAGGTGGAGCCAGGCGGCCTCACACCAGGGCGGCGCGGCCTAGGCCCTGGCCATGCCAGCCTGGTGTGTGGGGCCCCTGTGCCCCCCCTCCTACTCCTCTTCGGATCTCTGGAAGCTTCCGGGTAAAATAAGACTTCAGGAACTTGTTTCTTCCAATTCCGAGAATATTTCCTGTGTATCACTTCTGAAACACAAAAAGAGCAGAAAATAGGGAACTGGCACTGTGGCGACTTGTTAATAGATTAGTTCCGGAAAATGCTTAAAAGTGCCACTAAGTGTAACGAAACATTGGGCAAATGGTGTAAAAACAAGCATGGAGCATCAAAAATTATAGATACGTTTGAGATGTATCAAGCATCCCCAAGCTTAACTCCTGCTCGTCCTCGAGTAGGTAAGTGATAACAAAATAATAATTTTTGAGGTGACATGCACCTACACAATCTTGATCATGTATGTAAACATTTGTGATCTGGGATCATAAGAACTTAAAACATGGGCATGAAGATACAATCTTGACAATAAGAAACTTAGCAACCATGTTGTAAACATGCAAATGAACACAAACAAAAGATCATGAAAATGAAACAATGAAAGTCAAACGTGTGTTCAAATCATAAGGAAAAACATACAAATGGTTTTCAGCTTGTCCTTCAAAGAGAGCAAAACATAAATGCATAGGACACCTTCAAGTTTAAGAGGGCGACTAGATACAAATAATTTAAGAACAAGTGAAACCAACAATATGAATCAATCAATGAAAACTTTGGGACAATGCACATTATACTAAGAATGACAACTATGCTCTCTTAATGGTGCATAAAGAAAGAAGGTGGTGACTCAACATAAAAGTAGAAGAAAGGCCCTTCGCGGAGGGAAGCAGTGATTGCAAGTTTTATAACCTTCAAAAATTATGGTACTTACCAGCTTTGAGCTCTCATTGCCCCCATCATAAGCATCTTGAATGGTTAAAGTTAATGCGAGAACAATTATGATGCATATGCTTGACAAATCATAAGTTGAAAACTTCGTGTCCCGTGAATACGAGTACCCAAACCTCATGCTACTTTACTTAGAGTCCCAAGCAAGGCTCTTGTCATTGTAAATATATGCATATCATTGAGAACCGCCAATGGGGTACCTCCGTGCCCGATGACATGGAACAAGCCCACACCAAAATGACAGGACAAGCAGACAATGAACACCTCGACATCTCTTTTATTTGCCATTTGTTTAGCTTTTTATTGTGAGATGTGTCGTCGAATGTTCACCATGGGTATGCTGCAAATTTCCACCATGAATTATGCATGGCTTAGATTGGCGGCCCGGCGTTTCCCTAACACATATAAAAACTCCATGATCCCCACAAGATTCCCAAGTCATTTCACACCGCGGGCATCCATAAACAAAAGATCACGATATCAACGCAAATAAGAAGTGCAATGTTGAAAGCTTGCCCATGACTGCATGGCTGGGCTAGTCTCCAACTTACAACTTGCAAGCATAACAACTCAACATAAGAGACCACAATGTCAAATTTTTAAGAACAGGAAAAAGTAAAGTGTGCCTTCCGGTTCGTGAGAGCTTTACTGACCGAATTTCGCATAACACTGGTAAGAGTTTAATTTAAAGAGAAAATAAAAGCAAGTCAAATTTACTTGGAATAGCAAATTGCTAGTAGGTATGTATGGTGGACACTTTGGAAAACTTTGGCTTTTAGGAGTTGGATGCACGAGTAGAGCTCATACTCAGTACAAGGCGAGGGCTAGCAAAAGACTGGGAGCGACCAACTAAGAGAGCAATAATGGCCATAATCATGCAAAGCTACAAAGCGACATTAAAAGAAGCATAAGATGGCATCAAAAGTCAAAACCTAAATGATCATGAAGGCTATTGGCGACTTTGTAAGAGTCTAACATGTGTGAGCATGCGCCAAGTCAACCCAAATAAAGCATCAAGGAGAAAACCAAAATAATTCTTTTGAATAATTAAAAACAACGCATGATTTTTTCAAAGGCTCATTAAGCAATCTCAGTTATTTGAGACAATTCATGCTACAGCAAAACCACTAAGCATACTATCAAAAAGACATCAAGCATGACATGAAAAAGCCTAAGCCGCAGTCTACACAAGCTCCTTCTTGTACCACTATTTTGCATAAAGCTTTTTCTCTTTTCCAACACCATTTGAAATTTTTAAAGACACCTCTTTTGATGAATACCAATAAAGATCAGAGGAAAAAATACACCTTGAAGAAGAGATATGACAAGGTCTGAACGCAAATCAAGGCGAAAACGAAAACCAAAAGCAGTAGCGAAAAAAGAAGAACACTCGGTGAACGATAAGAGTGAAAAACTGAGTGTTCTTTGCAAATGAAAATGAGTACATCTCCTACAAAAGAAATTTGTTGGCGTCCAACCATTTATTGTAGCAAACAAAACTAAACTAACTAAGAAAACTAAAACAACTGACGCTCCAAGAAAAACACATAGTGCATAAAGCAATAAAAATATAGTGTTTTGAAAGGTGACCTGATTTTTGCCGATGAAGAAGGGGTGCCTCGGGGGCATCCCCAAGCTTTGACACTTGTACTTCTTGGATATTTCTTGGGGTGATGCATGGGTATCCCCAAGCTTGAGCTTTTGTCCATTCTTCAACTCATCTCATCATTCTCCAATCCCTACACTTGAAAACTTCCTTCATACAAAACTAAACACAAATCTATTAGCAACATTAGTGTAGCATAACATATAATCAACCTCTTTTTTTGCTTCAGGTTTCAACCCAAAACCACCACATATATAGAAAATACTACTGTAGCAACTTCCCCAAAAGTTCCGTGATCAAAAGAACTCAAAAGAAAGCGATAAAGTGGCAAACACAAATATTGGCAGAAATCTATCAAAACAGAACAGCTGACAAAGGACGAATTTTTGAGGGGTTTTCTGTTGCTCAAATCAAAAAGAGTTCAACTAACGAAAGTTTGGATATAACCTGGGGCATATGCACAAGAAATCGCAGGTCCAAAAGATATACGTAAAATCTATACGAATTTTTACGGTGCAGCACCGAAAACAGTTTCAGGACAGCAACATCCCCAAATCTTTACCTCACTCAAATTAGAGGCTTCTCTTGGCACAAAAACAAAATAAAAAGGATAAGGAGCGGTCATTACAGTAGTAATGACTTCCAAGACTCAAATAAAAGAAAAATTACTGAAAATAAAACACTGGGTTATCTCCCAAGAGTGCTTTTCTTTAACGCCTTTGAGCTAGGCGCAGAAAATTGTGAATCAAGTAATATCAAGTGATGAAGTGCTAGGATCAGCGGGTGCCTTACGTCTTCCTTTCTTACCTTTGATCTTGACTCTAGGAAAGACATGGCTATTGCAAGGTGGAGAGATAAATCTTATATTGCCTTTTTCCACATCAATGACGGCGCCCAGGAGCTTTAATAGAGATCTTCCAAGTGTGATTTGTCCTTTTCCTACACATTCAGTAACAAGATAATCAGTAGATATCATTCTTCCTAGGACTTTTGTAAAGACTCCTTCAGCAATTCCAATGGGAAATATAGTGGCATTATTAGTAAGAGAAATTCCTTCTCCCCCCTCAGAAAGCTTCCAAAGGCTCAAAGATTCATAAACATCCTTTGAAATGAGACAAAATTCAGACATAATGTCACAACGAGCATGAAAAGTTTCACCACTAATGGTGATTTTTACCGTAGGATACCAACTCGAAGGTTCAGAATTTGTTGGCACATAATCAAAATGCTAACGCAAAGTATTGTAGCAAGAATTCAAACTAGCAGTGCGAGTCTCAAGAGTATCAAGTCTATTAAAAATGCACACAAGAGAGGAATCAAAATAGGTTGGCATGCTATAAATTGCAATCAACTTTTTTATAATATTGAAGGCTTGATCTCCATCACAATGAAGGAAATCTCCTTCTGCAGTAGCATCCAAAGCATATCTATAATGAAGAGCAAGTCCAAAGTAAAAGCTACTAAGAAGCAAACTCAAGGTCATTTTAGGTTCAGTTTTTCCATGCCACTCATAAATTCTAGACCAAGCTTCTTTAAAACTTTCATCATCCTTCTGTTTAAAAGTAAAAATCATATCCTCGGGCGACATAGTAATAGCAACTGAACTAGACATAATAAACAACTACTAAGGATTCTAATTTTTTTGGGTTTTTGATATAAAATGATGCAGGTAAAATAAATAAAGTAAAGCAAAACAATAACAAAGTAAAGGATGTGCGTGCGAAAAACTCCCCTTGCAGAGGTCTTCCACTCTTCTCCCCGGCAACGGCGCCAGAAAACTTGTTGCTTGTTGCGTGGTGAATGCCCAGCCCGTTGGGAACCCCAAGAGGAAGGTGTGATGAGTATAGCAGCTAGTTTTCCCTCAGTTAAGAAACCAAGGTTTATCGTTCAGGAGAGAAAAGCAGACAATGTGACTGAAGGTGATGCTTGCTAGTTTGCGACAGCTTCGGACAATTTATATATGGCGCCTCGTCCAAGCTTTGCTTGCTAGCTGCAACGCGGAACCTGCACACACACAACCAAGTACTTTGTTCCCAACTTGCGATGAGGTTGTCAATCTCACCGGTTTGCTTGAAACAAAGGTTATGAGCGTATCGAGTGGAAAGCAGTAGAAGTATGCGAGTAAAGTAAATAGTGCGAGTAAAGTAAACAGGTGATAGCAATATGATGGAAATAGGACCGGGGTCCATAGTTCACTAGTGGTGTCTCTCCATAAGATAAATAACACATGCTAGGTAAACAAATTACAGTTGGGCAATTGATAGAATAAAGATAAACGTGATATGTCAAGAAGATCACTATGAGATTTACTCTGGGCATTACAACAAAATACATAGACCGCCATCCAACTGCATCTATGACTAATAATCCACTTGTGGCGAATCAATCCGAGAACTCCACAAGTATTAAGTTGCGAACAACATATAATTGCATTAAGCAAAGTGTGTAATGTAAACAAAGCATATGCCCTTGAGCATATGATTGTTGTTTTCTCCCTAGTAGCAACAGCACATCTACAACCTTAGAGGTTTCTGTCACTCCCCCAGGTTAAATAGAGGCATGAACCCACTATCGAGCATAAATACCCCCTCTTGGAGTCACTAGCAACTACTCGGCCAAGATAGCTACTAACAACGGAGAGCATGCAAGATCATAAACAACATAGAGATAAGATAAGATATATTTCAGTATAGCAACTCAATCATAACACCAATATTCATCGGATCCCAACAAACCAAACATGTAGAATTACATAACGGTGATCTCAATCATGTAGGGCAGCTCATGAGATCTAAACATGAAGAACATGGTGGAGAAGACAACCATCTAGCTACTGCTATGGACCCATAGTCCAAGGTAGACTACTCACTCATCGCTTCGGAGGCAAGCATGGCGATGAAGAAGACCTCCGGTGGCGATTCCCCTCTCCGGCAGGGTGTCGGGAAGAGCTTCTGGACCCTCCCGATCTTCGGGTCGACGGCGGCGGCGGATCGCAATGTGTTCTGGAAAATTGATCGGGTACTTAGGTTTTTCCCGTCGGGGGGTCTTTATAGGTGAAGGGGCAATATCAGAGGTGGAGCCAGGTGGCCTCACACCAGGGCAGCGCGGCCCAGGCCCTGGCCGCGCCAGCCTGGTGTGTGGGGCCCCTGTGGCCCCCCTCCTACTCCTCTTTGGATCTCTGGAAGCTTTCGGGTAAAATAAGACTTCAGGAACTCGTTTCGTCCAATTCCGAGAATATTTCCTGTGTATCACTTCTGAAACACAAAAACAGCAGAAAACAGGGAACTGGCACTGTGGCGACTTGTTAATAGGTTAGTTCCGGAAAATGCATAAAAGTGCCACTAACTGTAACGAAACATTGGGCAAATGGTGTAAAAACAAGCATGGAGCATCAAAACTTATAGATACGTTTGAGACGTATCAATAATGCATAATTGGTGTATGCTCCTAGAGACGCCGCTGCTTCTACTGGCGATATCCCTTGATTTGTCCACTTCTTCTTCCATAATGGTCTCTTGCCCGATTTCGTCGGGTTCCTCTAATTTTCCCTGCAAATTTTCTGTTGCTGCTAAGCTGACTGGCGAGTTTTCCTCGCTACAAGAGCCTACAGATGATCCAGATGCTGTCATCCTCTCTGCTTTACCCGTCGATGGAACTGATTTCGTCAGATCGAAAGGCGAGTTGAACCCAAAGGTCCGATGTAGAAGCTTAAACTTCCGAACGTCAATTCCATCTATTGATTTTCGTCGACTTCTAGATTGCTATTGGCTAAAAGCGAAAAAGCCGTCGAATTCATGCTTCCAACGCCCCGAGTCCCCACGGTCGGCGCCAATTGACGAGGGTTAACTCGACAAATGTCCTAGATGAAGGATTTAGGATCGGGGAGACAAGGCATCGGATGAACTCGAAGGTAAACTCAGTCAAACAAAGTGGCTATGAAAGTAAACATGGGGGTAGAACCTGGCTTGCTTTCAATCTGTCCCACACTGTCCCCTCCTGGCCCCTATATATAGGTGGCCAGGTCTCGAGGATCGGGTGGGATCCGATACAGATTACAATATCAATATACGACATGAACTCGTATTTTGACTAATATTACAATTGGGCCTAGCTTAACGGGCCTCAGGGGTACTCAACCGATGGGCTCTATTATCTATACCCTTGTCACCAGCAATACACAGAAGCCAAGGGGAAATCCATCTTCAGGTTTTGTCCCTTGACCCAACAGGGCGCCTGCACCTGCACTATGCCCCAACTGTTCAAGAGGCAACAACTTCAACCGTGCACCCCCGAGGCCTAGTTGTAACAACTTCAACTCTACCACTCCAAGGTTGGGTGGCGAACCTGCCCTGCCCCAGCCTGGTGACAAGTCTGGTGTTACCTGCTATGGGTGCAGACTCAGGGGGCACTACTCCAATGAGTGCCCAAAGAAGATGAATGTTGCACCAAAGCCTGCTGCCCCTGCTCAACAGCAGCGCCGTGATGGAAATGGCAAGAACTATGCACCAAGGAACCTGCCTAACCCTAGAGGTCGGCTGAACCCCATGAATGTTGAACAAGTTCAGGAGGCAACTGACGTTGTTCTAGGTATGTTCCCTATTAACTCAGTTCCAGCAAGAGTTCTGTTTGATTCTAGAGCTTCACATTCTTTTGTTACGGAAACATTTGCCTGCAAAAGTGGACTTCAACCGACACCCGTAAAAAATTTAATGTTAGTACAAATACCTAGGTCAATAACAAAGGCTAGATGGACCTGTTTGGCAGTTCCCATAGAAATCCATGGGATAAAGTTCCTAGCCAGCCTGATTGTTTTAGGAACCAAAGGATTGGAAGAAGTCCTAGGTATGGATTGGATGTCTCGGCATCAAGGAGTAATAGATTGTGCTAAAAAGACCATCACAATGACCAGTAGCACTGGAATTGTAGTGAAGCATTTATCTGAAAACCCCCTAAGACCATCCAATGTCACAAGAGTATATCGGGACCAACTTTGGATCAAGTCCCAATAGTTTGTGAGTATCTGGATGTTTTTCCTGATGAGTTACCCGGTATGCCACCAGATCGGGATATTGAGTTCATCATTGAGCTTATTACTGGAACGGGACCAATAGCTGAGAGGCCGTACAGAATGAACCCAGTTGAACTAGTTGAGTTGAAGAAACAATTAGATGATATGCTACAGAAAGGTCTAATCCAACCAAGTTCATCATCCTCAAGGTCACCAGTTTTGTTTGTGGACAAAAGTGATGGTTCCAGCAGATTGTGCACTGATTACCGCAAGCTAAATGATGTTACCATCAAGAACAAGTATCCTCTTCCCAAAATTGAAGATCTTTTTGACCAATTGAACAGTTCTCAAGTCTTCTCTAAGATAGACCTTAGAACTAGATATCATCAACTGAAGATCCGTGTAACAGATATACCTAAAACAGCTTTCATCACCCGCTACGGATTGTATGAGTACACCGTAATGTCTTTTGGTTCAACCAATGCCCCTGCCTATTTCATGAACCTCATGAATAAGGTATTCATGGAGTTTCTAGATAAGTTTGTTGTTGTCTTCATCGATGACATTCTTATTTATTCCAAGTCCGAAGAGGAGCATGCCACCAATTTGAAGTTAGTCTTAGAAACTTTGAGAGAGCACCAACTTTATGTGTAACATCCTAGATTTTCATTATTGAATTTCTGTTGTGCATCATGTCATCATGCAAAACTTTTCAATTTTCAAAAATGTTTTGTTTTGTTTTCAATCAAAGACCCCATTATTCTTCTCAAATTTATCTCATAGGCAATAGGTTAAATTGTCATGTGACAAATTTTTATTTAGTTTTGTTTAGTGCAAAGTGGATTCCAAAATGCTCTAACAAGCTACATGAATTTTTACAAATTTTCCGTATTTTATTTGGCTATTTTTAGAGGCATAAAACAAAACCAGGAAAAAGAAACAGAAAAAGAAAAAAAAGGAAAAAAAAAGTCCGGCCAACCGGACCGAGAGGCCCGGCCCGGTCCAGCTGGCCACCGGCACCCATGCCGCATCAGCGCGGTGGATAAAGAAGGCCGCCCATGCGAGCCGGCCCAAGCAAACCAGCAGCCCAGCGCCGCCCTCTCTTCTTTTCTTTTTTCCTTTGTTTTTTTTCCTGACCGCCGGGGCCCACTCATCAGGGGGTCTTCTCCAGGAGGTTGAGATCTGAACTCACCGGATACAAATCCCACCGATTTCAGCCATTTTTGGTGCGATTTGTTTCGGACCTTGCCCCTATAAATACCCAGACCCCCTCTATCTATCCCCCGAAACCCTAGCTTTTTGAGCCGCCAGGCTACCCCAATCTCTCATCGGATCGCCGCCATTGGAGCTTGGTAAGAGCTCGAATTCGTCTCCCCCAAGCCCTTCTTTTATCCCTATTCTTCTTTCCATACTATACCGACCCTCCTCACCAGTTTTCCCCATCTGTAGATTACCGAGACGCTCGTAATTGCTCGCCGGAGTTCAACCAAAGTTGGAGAGCTCCATCCGTCCGTAGCCGCCATTCCGGGAAGAATTAGCCACCACCAAGGACGTCACCAGGACTACCGTCGCACGATGCACCTCGTCCACCACCTTGGCACCACCGGGGACTGCCGGAGTCCACCGCCGAGCCGCTGACCTCGCCGGAGTTCACGTCACCGGTGAGTTTTCCCCGAACAGATCTGAGCCGTCCGATCGTGCCTCGATCCAATGACTCGTATAGCCGATCAGCTCAAAGGGGTACGGACCAATCAGACGCCGCCTCGTTGCAGGAAATATTCCTGCCCGGTTTCGATTTTTGAATTCAAACTCAGAATTTATGCAAACTTGAAAAAATTCATATATTTTGTTTTGTAACTCGGTTTTTCACAAATAATATACCGTTGGATTCCTAAAAAAGTAGGAACATTTTTGTACTGTTAGTTTTCAAGGTTTCGAAACTGTCAGATTTTTAAATTTCAAATAGTGATTATAGAGTTTTGGCTATATTTTAAAATCTATAAATGATTTTTGGGTGATTCCAATTGCATTTGAAAGGTTTAGATTTGTCTAACCAGTAGCACCTGTAGCAAAAAAAAATTGAAACTATTTCTAGCTGCAAGTTTATTTGTTACTTAACAAAAGCTATTTTAGACTCTATTTATTGATTATAAATTATTTATAAAGCGCATTGAAAAATGTTTTGTTTTCTATCATGCATACTTTCATTTTTGTTGTGCATTGCTTGCTTGTATCCTCTGGATGATTATTGTGTGAATGTTTTCCACGTTAGATTATCCGGAGTGCAACATGTGTGACTGCTTCGACTGTGTGAATGTGAACACCGACCAAGGCAAGTGTCACTTCATTGTCCCAATATTTTTCCTATGCATGTATTTTATTTTTAGTATAGATGCATGACTAGGATGTTTTCTTAGTTATATATGCTATGCTATAAAAACCTAGTAGGCTAGCCATATGTTCATCACAATACTACTTGTCGCCATCGTAGGTATTTGCTTAGCTATGCTACTAGATGTGTTGTTTGGGATTAGTGATTAGAGTGGTGAGGAATGAAATCTGTTTTGTTATAATGAAAACAACAATTAACGAAACACCTAGGTGAATGGTTTCGGGTTACATGTGAAAGGGTGTTTGACACCACGGCGGAAAGCACCCAGGCTTAAAGATATTGGACAGGTTTCTGGTTTAGTAGCTTTCTTGTACAGCCACATGTCATATGGGCTCTATCTTGACTAATTAAGTTATGGAAACTTGACCTGCCGTGACCAACAGATGTAGATGTGTAGGTGTATGGGTCCAGAGTCAGGCTCAGGAATCTGTTTCCCAAAGGTCTCGTCCTGGTCTTCTCTCCTCCAGTTCCCACTGGGCGGTTTTGGAATAACACGAGGTTGACTGGGTCATGTGGGTAAAGTGTACAGCCCCTGCGTAGGGTGTAAAACTAATCGATTAGCCATGTCCTCGATTATGGACAACTATGAGCGACTGGATTCTGGAACTGTTTGGAAGATCTCATCATTTCAATTTCTTAATAAAATTTGATGGGTTAACAAGGGATTATGTGCACCTGGTGGATACCTTTTGTACATAATTAGGAGCATCTGGTTGATCCCAGTGTGTCCAAAAATGTTTCAAAGAAAATATTTTGAAAAGTAGGAAGAAGCAATTGTTTTGTGCAAATTAGCCTAACTCCACCAGCCAAATTTGCATGTAGTTAATAGGCGCCATTTATTTATCCACCAAACAGTGACATTTGCCAATACAATTCCAAATGTATTGACCATTCATTGCTGCAATGTTTTATGTTGCAGGTTTCTCCGACAATGAGTAAGGTACGGGTGATAGGCCGCGAGTCTCCACTCATCTGTTCGCCTGTGGCAATGATAGAGCTCTTTTATTTCAGTTAGTTTCCACAAGAATTTGAACTCAGTTTTATTTGCGCCAGCCAAGGGCTGTGCAAGGATGTAATAAATATACTCTGGATCATTCGTTGTAATAATTAACATTTTGCTATTTTGTTTATTCATCGAACTATGTGTGCTAGCGAGATCCAGGGACTAGCACTGAAAAGCATAGAGATTCTACCTTTACCAGGTTGGATCACTTCAGATGGTATCAGAGCACTACGTTGACTGTAGGTTCGTGGCCTTAGAAATGGATTAGAAATAGGAAGACCATAGGATTGAAAACTTAATTTATATCCCATTTTACATAGATAGATGCCATGCTCACTGACTAGCAAGTTTCATATCCCATTTTAGATTACTTACTTAGGAAAAACATGAAAAATATTTGAAGAACATCTTGAATTCAAGATGATCCATTAGGAACCCTGATCAAACATGCTTATCAATAGATTCGTAGGTTGTGTGAATTATGAGTTGTCATTTTTCTTCTTGTTTTCATGAAATCCATAAAAAAATTCTTTTGTAAAGCTGTTTGTGTGACGATTGCTAGTATGTTTAGAATGTGCTTGCCTTGTTTTTTTGTTTGTTGCTGTGTTATGGGTAGAGTTTTTCTCCTTTAGTTCTATCTATCTAAACTTACCTATGCTAACCACAGATGCCTCCACGTCGTGAGAACAACAACAACAACAACAATGGCAACAACAACAACAACAATGGCAATGAGATTCAACAATTTCTAGGAGCACAGGCGCAGTTGATTTAGTTGTTAACTCAGAAGTTGGCGAATCAGAACAGCAACAACAACAACAATCCACCTCCGCCACCGCCTCCACAAATGGATATGCTTGCAAGATTCTTGAGGCTTCGCCCAGCAAAGTTCTCTTGTGCTACTGAGCCATTGCAAGCTATTGACTGGATCCGCTCTATGAACAAGGACTTGGTGACCATTGGTTGTACTAATGCTAAGAAGGTCAGGTTTGCAGCTCATCTACTGGAAGGACCAGCAGCAAACTGGTGGGAAACTTATCAGATCACTCACCCCATCGATGAAGTGACATGGGACTCATTCCAGGAAGGATTCTGGGCTGCACATATCTCATCTGGAGTGATGAGCCTGAAGAAGAACAAATTCCGTGACCTCAAACAGAGGTACTGCACTATGTCAGAATACATTGATGAGTTCACTAATCTATCACGCTATGCACCAGATGATAGTGACACTGATGCAAAGAGGAAGGAGAAGTTCTTGAAGGGCCTCAATGATGAATTGTCTATCCCTCTGTCAGTTGCCTATACTCCTACCTTCCAGGCACTCCTTGATCAAGCTATACTTCTAGAGAACAAGATGAAGCTGTCAGAAAATAGGAAGAGGAAGCACCATGCTAACAAGTATCATGAGCCTGCACATAAGTGTAACTTCCATGATGGCAATGTAGTTTCTAGTTTTCACAATAATGGAGGGAACAACCACCACAATAATGGTGGCAATGGACATCAGCACCACAAAGGAAATGGCCACCACCATAATGGCCACAAGAGTCACAACAATCACAACTCTGCAAGAGGTAATGGGAATAACAATGGAGGCAACAATAGTAGGAACAACAATGATTTCGTCAAGAAGGATCTTAGTCTTGTGGAGTGCTTCAAGTGCCACAAGAATGGACATTATGCCACTGACTGCCCTGAGAAGAAGAAGGATGATGAGAACAAGCCAAATCCATTCTAGAAGGGACATGTGAACCATGTCAATGTGGAGGAAGTCTATGAGGAGCTTGATGCTGTGATTGGTACGTTCTTGCTCAATAACTTCCCAGCACTCATATTATTTGATACTGGTGCATCACATTCATTCATATCAAGGGTATTTGTGGATAGAAATAAGTTACCTACCCAAGCCATTAGTGTACCCCTTAGAGTTAGCTCGCTAGGAGGTTAAATAATGGCCAATAGTGGATGCCACCGGTTAATCATAAGGATTTGAGAGTATTGTTTACCCACTAGCGTAATTGTATTGGAAACGCACGGTTTAGATGTGATCCTAGGCATGAATTGGATGACAGAGTATGAAGGCATAATAGATTGTGCGAAACGAACCATAACACTCACAACCCTAGAAAAGAAACGCATTCGTTTCAAGTCAAACTTTGAGCTTAAGGGAAGTAAGGTGAACTCTCTTAAGGGGGTTAGCCTAGAGAATGTGCGAGTAGTGAAGGAATACCCAGATGTGTTCCCAGAGGAGTTACCAGGAATGCCACCAGACAGAGATGTCGAGTTCCTTATTGACTTGATGCTAGGAACTAGGCCTATAGCTAAGAGGCTGTATTAGATGGATGTGGATGAGTTGAAAGAACTCAAGAAGAAACTTAGGGAGCAGCTGGATAAAGGTTTTATTCAACCTAGTTCATCATCTTGGGGAGCACCTGTTCTATTTGTGGAGAAAAAGGATAGTAGCAAGAGGCTGGTTGTTGACTATCGCTCGCTGAATGAAGTAACAATTAAGAACAAATATCCTCTGCCCAATATAAATGACCTGTTTGACCAACTGAAGGGAGCCAAGGTGTTCTCAATGATTGATATTCGATCAGGATATTTCCAATTGAAGATTTGAGAACAAGACATACCTAAGATAGCTTTCACCACTAGGTATGGTTTATATGAGTATACCGTTATGTCATTTGGACTAACAAATGCACTGGTATATTTTATGACTATGATGAACAAGGTATTCATGGAGTACTTGGATAAATTTGTGGTGGTTTTCATCGATGATATATTGATTTATTCAAAGGATGATGCTGAGCGTGAGAAACATCTACGTTCGATCATGGAGAAGCTTAGAGAACACAAGTTGTATACTAAATTTAGCAAATGTGAGTTTTGGTTGAACAAAGTGGGATTTCTTGGACACATAGTTTCAGCCGAAGGAGTTGAAGTGGATCCTAGTAAGGTAGATTCCGTGACTGAATAGGAATCGCCTAAGAATGCGGGAGATATTCAGAGTTTCTTAGGACTTGCTGGATATTATCGTAGATTCATTGAAAACTTTTCCAAGATCGCAAAGCCCATGACAGAACTGTTGAAGAAGGAGAAGAAATTTGAGTGGTCTGACACATGTGACACTAGCTTTCAGGAATTGAAGCAATGGTTGGTGAGTGCGCCAGTTTTATGTTTGCCAGATATTCAGAAGGATTTCTAAGTGTATTGTGACGCTTCTCGTCAAGGACTTGGTTGTGTGCTAATTCAAGATGGGAAAGTGGTGTCTTATGCTTCACGTCAACTGAAGCATCACGAAAGGAATTATCCCACACATGACTTGGAATTAGCTTCAGTTGTACATGCACTCAAGGTATGGATACATTATCTAATGGGTAAGCATTGTGATGTGTTCACTGATCACAAGAGCTTGAAGTATATATTCACTCAGAAGGAGCTGAACATGAGGCAAAGGAGATGGTTAGAACTCATAAAGGATTATGATTTGAGTTTGCAGTATCACCCTGGGAAGGCAAACATTGTAGCAGATGCGCTGAGTCATAAGACTTACATAAATCAACTAACCGCAGGAGAATTACCATTGGATCTGTGTAAGCAATTCAAGGATCTCAGATTAGAAATAGTACCGCAAGGTTATCTAGCATCGATGGAAGTGAAGTCTACCTTGTTGGATAGAATTAGAGAAGCCCAGAAAGGAGATAGTGAGATGGTAGCAATAAAAGAGAACATGAGCAAGGGCAAAGGTGAAGGTTTTCGTGAGGATGAACAAGGGACGCTATGGTTCAAGAAGTGTCTGTGTGTGCCCAATGATCCTGAGATTAGGAAGTTGATTTTTCAGGAGGCTAATGATTCACCGTATTCGATACACCAAGGAAATACCAAAATGTACATGGATCTGCGAGATAGATTTTGGTGGTCCAATATGAAGAGAGAAATTGCAGAGTACATTGCTTTGTGTGATGTGTGCAGTAGAGTTAAAGCTGAACATCAGAAGCTAGCTGGATTGTTACAGCCATTGCCTATACCTGATTGGCAGTGGGACAAGATTGGTATGGATTTCATCACAGGATTGCCCAAGACTAGATCAGGATACGATTCTATTTGGGTAGTGGTTGATCATTTGACCAAACTGGCACATTTTATACTAGTGAAGACCACCTATACAAGTGCCACGTTAGCTAAGATCTACATGAACAAGATTGTGTGTTTACATGGAGTTCCTAAGGGAATTGTTTCTGACAGAGGCACTCAGTTAACTTCGCATTTTTGGCGCCAATTGCATGAATCACTGGGAACAAGACTAGAGTTTAGTACAACGTTTCATCCACATACTGATGGACAGACTGAAAGAGTAAATCAGATACTAGAAGATATGTTGAGAGCTTGTGCTTTGGACTGTGGATCTAGCTGGGATGAAAATTTGGCATATGCAGAATTCTCATACAACAACAGTTATCAATCTAGCATAGGGACGTCTCCGTTCGAGGCGTTGTATGGCAGAAAGTGTAGAACACCATTGCTATGGGATGGTGTTGGAGAACGTAGTTTCTTCGGTCCCGACTTGATTAAAGAAGCCGAGGAGAAAGTTAGACTTATCCGTGATAGGTTAAAAGTAGCCCAATCGAGACAAAAGAGTTATGCTGACTCAAAACAGAAGGAAGTAACGTATGAGGTAGGAGATCGGGCATACCTCAGAGTTTCACCTTTACGTGGAGTGAAGAGATTTGGAATCAAAGGAAAACTTGCACCCCGTTTTATTGGGCCATACAAAATTCTTGCACGTAAGGGAGAAGTTGCGTATCAGTTGGAATTGCCAAAGGCATTGTAAGCAGTTCACAATGTATTTCATGTATCACAGTTGAAGAAGTGTCATCCAAACATGGTAGGTGCACCGCTAAGAGATACAGTCCCACTTGAGGAGGTTCAGTTGGAGAGTGATCTCACATACGAGGAGAAGCCTATCAAAATTCTTGAAACATCAGAGAGAGTTACTTGCACCAAAACGATCAGCTTTTGTAAGGTTCACTGGAGTCACCATATCGAAAAAGAAGCCACATGGGAACGAGAGGATGATCTACGAGAAGACCACCCAAACCCATTTGCTAGCCATTCCGAATCTCGGGGATGAGATTCATCTTAAGGGGGTAGGTTTGTAACATCCTAGATTTTCATTATTGAATTTCTGTTGTGCATCATGTCATCATGCAAAACTTTTCAATTCTCAAAAATGTTTTGTTTTCAATCAAAGACCCCATTATTCTTTTCAAATTTCTCTCATAGCCAATAGGCTAAATTGTCATGTGACCAATTTTTATTTAGTTTTTCCTAAATGCTCTAACAAGCTACAGGAATTTTTACAAATTTTCCGTATTATATTTGGCTATTATTAGAGGCCTAAAACTAAACCAAGAAAAAGAAACAGAAAAAAAGGAAAAAAAGAAACTGAGCGGCCCAGCCCTTCCCAGCTAGCCACCGGCGCCCGCACCGCGCCAACGCGGTGGATAAAGAAGGCCGCCCACACGAGCCGGCCCAAGCAAACCAGCAGCCCAGTGCCGCCCTCTCTTTTTTCTTTTTCCTTTGTTTTTTTTCTTGACCGTTGGGGCCCACTTGTCAGGGTGTTTTCTCCAGGAGGTTGAGATCTGCACAAACCGGAAACAAATCCCACTGATTTTGGCCATTTTTGGTGCGATTTGTTCCTGACCTTGCCCCGATAAATACCCCCAGACCCCCTCTATCTATCCCCCCCCCCCGAAACCCTAGCTTTTTGAGCCGCCAGGCTGCCCCAATCTCTCGCTGGAGCGCCGCCATTGGAGCTCAGTAAGAGCTCGAATTTGTCTCCCCCAAGCCCTCCTTTTATCCCTAGTCTTCTTTCCATACTATACCGACCCTGCTCACCAGTTTTCCCCATCTGTAGATTACCGAGACGCCCGCAATTGCTCGCCGGAGTTCCACCAAAGTTGGAGAGCTCCATCCGTCCGTAGCCGCCGTTCTGGGAAGAACTTGCTGCCACCAAGGACATCACCAGGACCATCATCACATGACGCACCTCGTCCGCCACCGCCGGAGACCGCCGGAGTCCACCGCCGAGCCGCCGACCTTGCCTGAGTTCACGTCACCGGTGAGTTTTCCCCGAACAGATCTGAGTCGTCCGATCTTGCCTCAATCCAACGGCTCGTATAGCTGATCCACGCGACGGGGTACGGACCAATCAAACCCCGCCACGTTGCAGGGAATATTCCCGGAATATTCCTGCCCGGTTTCGATTTTCGAATTAAAACTAAGAATTTATGCAAACTTGCAAAATTCATATCTTTTGTTTTGTAACTCGGTTTTTCGCAAATAATATACCGTTGGATTCCTAAAAATGAGAGGAATATTTTTGTACTGTTAGTTTTCAAGTTTTCGAAACTTTAAGATTTTCAAATTTCAAAGAGTGATTATAGAGTTTTGGCTATATTTTAAAATCTGTAATGATTTTTGGGCAATTCCAATTGCATTTGAAAGGTTTTAGATTTGTCTAACTAGTAGCACCTGTAGCAAAAAAATTGAAACTATTTCTAGCTGCAAGTTTATTTCTTACTTAACAAAAGCTATTTTAGACTCTATTTATCGATTATAAATTATTTATAAAGCGCATTGAAAAATGTTTTGTTTTCTATGATGCATACTTTCATTTTTGTTGTGCATTGGTTGCTTGTATTCCTTGGATGCTTATTGTATGAATGTTTTCCATGTTAGATTGTCCGGAGTACAACCCGTGTGACTGCTTCGACTGTGTGAACGTGAACACCGACAAAGGCAAGTGTCACTTCATTGTCCCAATATTTTTCCAATGCATGTATTTTATTTTCAGTATAGATGCATGACTAGGATGTTTTCTTAGTTATATACATTATGCTATAAAAACCTAGTAGGATAGCCATATGTTCATCACAATACTACTTGTCACCATCGTAGGTAGTTGCTTAGCTATGCTACTAGATGCGTTGTTTGGGATTCGTGATTATGAGTGGTGAGGAATGAAATCTTTTTTGTTATAATGAAAACAACATTTAACGAAACACCTGGGTGAATGGTTTCGGGTTACATGTGAAAGGGTGTTTTTCACCACGGCGGAAAGGACCCAGGCTAAAAGAGATTGGACAGGTTTCTGGTTTATTATCTTCCTTGTACAACCACATGTCATATGGGCTCTATCTTGACTAATTAAATAATGGAAACTTGACCTGCCTTGACCAGCTGATGTAGATGTGTAGGTGTCTGGGTCCGGAGTCAGGCTCAGGAATCTATTTCCCAAAGGTCTTGTCCTGGTCTTCTCTCGTCCAATTCCCACTGGGCGGTTTTGGAATAACACGAGGTTGAATGGGTCATGTAGGTAAAGCGTACAGCCCCTGCAGGGTGTAAAACTAATCGATTAGCCATGTCCCCAGTTATGGACAACTATGAGCGACTGGATTCTAGAACTGTTTGAAAGATCTCATCATTCCAATTTCTTAATAAAATTTGATGGGTTAACAAGGGATTATGTGCACCTGGTGGATTCCTTGTGTACATAATTAGGAGCACCTTGTGGATTCCAGTGTGTCCAGAAATGTTTCAAAGAAAATATTTTGAAAAGTAGGAAGAAGCAATTGTTTTGCGCAAATTAGCCTAAACTCCACCAGCCAAATATCCATGTATAGGCCCCATTTATTTATCCACCAAACAGTGACATTTGCCAATATAATTCCAAATGTATTGACCATTCGTGGCTGCAACGTTTTATGTTGCAGGTTTCTCCGACAACGAGTAAGGTACTAGTGATAGGCCACGAGTCTTCACTCATCGTGTTTGCCTATGGCAATGATGGAGCTCTTTTATTTCAGTTTGTTTCCGCAAGAATATGAACTCAGTTTTATTTGCGCCAGCCATGGGCTGTGCAAGGATGTAATAAATATACTCTGGATCATTCGTTGTAATAATTGACGTTTTGCTATTTTGTTTATTCATCGAACTGTGTGTGCTAGCGCGATCCAGGAACTAGCACTAAAAAGCATACAGATTCTACCTGTACCAGGTTGGATCGCTTCATTATGCCAAGTTTAGTAAGTGTGAATTTTGGCTAAAGGAAGTCGGGTTTTTAGGACATGTCTTGTCTGCCGGAGGAGTCTCTGTTGACCCAAAGAAAATCCAATTGGTTATGGATTGGGAAGTGCCTACCACCCAAGCGGAAGTTAGAAGTTGTAGCGCCCTACCTATTGCTAAAGGCAGAACTCCTGTGTTACTGTGCTATTCCCTGGATCATTAGATAGCACCACAGTACAAAATATAGTAATCATTGCAATAGCATCAAATATTATAACGTAAATCCAGTTACATTAGGTCTTTAACCTTATGAGTACATAGCATAAAGCATAGTTGCGTCGAACCTCCATCTTCATCACGTGCCACATGCAGACATGTTGGAATGTAGACTCGAGATCCTACTGGTCGTTCCTTATTCGAATAAAAACCTGCACGTTTGAATATACAGCCCCAAAAGGGTCAGTACAACAACGTACTGGCAAATGACACATGTTTGGTGGCATTTGTGAAAAAAATATACTACATGATATTTGGCTGGTATATCTCATAGGCTAATTTGAATAAAGCCAATTTTATCCTATAAACTTTTGCAAAAATATTTTTATCAAAATTTTATTTATGAAGGGCTGAAATAACCCCCATACACTACATACTAGCTAGGCATATAGTTCTGGACGAAACTCAACAATGTTGAAACAATAGTAACCAACACCCCGGGGAGTGCATGGTCCTGAGCTTCTGTTTAGAAGTTTGTAACCAAATTTTAGAACTTTTAGAAAGCGGTGATGAGATTCTTCTGAACATTCTATTACAAGAGACTCAACTGTCCATAACCGAGAAAACGGCTAAGCGCTTAGATTTGACACCTTGCAGGGTTGTGCACTTTCACCTTAAGACTTATTTTACCCCAAAGAATAAAATAAGACAAGACCTTTCATAAGAAGCATTCAACCAAACTAGTCTGACCGTGCCCCCTAACCATCATCAACTACCACCTCATGTCAGTACTCTTGGTGGAACCTTTACATCGTACTCAATCAAGACAGAGCCCATAGTGTCATAAGGCTGCACTGGAACTACTCTAATCATAGAAGACATAGTAATCTCTTTAATCTTGAGTGGCCATCCCGAGCAGTATCCTGAGTACACATCCTGTTACGAGGCATGTGCCCCAGAACCCACCTTCTTCACCTCCACAACAAACCAATCCACCCAGGTAGTTCATTTTAGTTGAAGTTGTTAATTTATTCTCAAAACAACTTTTCATGTGATCAAGCATAGCATTAACATTCATGTATTTTAGCATCCTACCAAGTGGGGTTCAGGGATAGCTACTCACTACTAGGATCTAGCATTTTATAAAATTGCTGAATATTCCACCTATCATGCATACTACTGAAAACACTAATGCAGCAGTAAAAATAGGTAGAAGATATGTGTGTCACTTGCCTTTTTGAAGGATACGATCTTTCCACTTCTCTCAACTAAGCACGTAGTTCTCCATACAAAGCTATAGCACTAAATAGCACAACATAAACATACAATATAAACAAAATCAAACAAGGCAAACAATTGAAAAGGTTTGTTTATCAATTTAGATTTCTCAAGATATTGTGATAGAGATATATGGCAAAATAATAGTGAATGGCTTTTGAGAGCTTAGTTTGAAGATTCATATTGATGGTAGAGAATTAGACTAAACAAAATATAAATTTTGAAGTCTTTATGCTTTTCTAAAGCATGAATGAAATTTAGAAAGACCCATGTGAACTAAATCACACAAGTGTCAAATAGTGCAACAACAATACTACTGAATAAGTGTGACAACAATTACTCATAATAGTATGCATTACACTTAGGCTTTGGGTATAGATTTTATGAAGCATCGAATTACTCAATTAACTCAATTGTTAATTGAATAGTTCAATACATGTGTAAAAGATTAAGTGAACAAAGGATTGAACATGAATGACTGACATTTGAGAGTATGTCTCAAGGATTCATTGAATAACTTAGTGTAAGAACATGTGCTATGGTATTTGATTATAACAACACCATATTAGCAAGAGTAGGTTCTAGAATTGCAATGTATTCACACTATACTCAATAACACAATTGTAATTTGAATACATGTGAACTAGACAAGATATATTTTGATAGATATGAGATTGGATCATGGTGAGGTCTAGATGGTGTTTGATAACTAGCTACGATTATAGGATTCACTATTGTAGGAAGAAACATTAATTTAAAGAAATAAAATTATTCCTATAATGGAAATTACTCAAATCCCCATATTTGAATTTGAATAATTGTGAAGTTATTCAAGAAAAATTGGAAGTGATGCTACTGCATAGCTTGCAGTGAAACAAAGCTAAAGCATTTGGAATCATTCTAAAATAATTTGTAGAACTCAAATTATGATCAAATTAGTGATTTGGGTAGATTTGAATTGACAAAGTGTGTGCACATATCAAAATTGATGTTTCTTGATTCTATGATGCTCTACATGATTCGGGGATTCCAAGGACTACAAATTTGTAATTTTTGAATACTTAGAACAAAAGATATGAATTAAACAAGTTAACAGATAGGTTTGATTCAATTTTAAAATGAATTCAATTTGAATACCGAAACTATGTGATATTATTACACTAACGGATTCTATTGTTTATGAGCTTTCCAATGGTATATTATTTGCAATTTTTGGATGCATGGTTTGAAAGATATGATTTTTCAAAGATTTAACTGAAATCAGATTCGAATTTCTATTTTGAATTCTGTTTGAACCAGGAGTCGCCACGTGGCTGATTATTACTGGACGGTACCGGTTTGTGCGGATAATGGATTAGGGCCGTCGGATTTAAAGAGATCTGGATGGATCAGATCGTCCAGTACCGATTCACCTAAGTGAATCTGTCCAGACCGTTGGATCAAGATCGGACAGACGAGATTTAAAGGGAGAGGGAGCTCACCGGATAGGGTTAGGTTTCCGGTGAGTTTTCCGGTGAGGGCGTGCAGGTGGTGGACTCCGGCGGCGTTCTGGAGATCTCCAGCACTGGAGAAGATGTGAACGGTGATCGGCATATCACGGCGAGCTCGGGTGTTTGGTTGTCGTTGAGGATCATGTCTAGAGAAGCGAGGTAGGAGCGGCTGGAGATGTGGGCGCGTCGGGTGTGCGTCGGCCTTGCGGTTTTGCTATAGAACAGAGCAAGACAAAGGCGTGAGGAGATGTATCGGAGGGAGGAGAAGAGAATAGGAGGGAGAAGGAGGAGTGGGGTTCACCGTCGGTGTCGAATTCGACCAGAGTTGTCTGCTGGGAGGCGGCGGGTCTGCAGGTGTTCCGTCGAGAAATTCGGCGGCTTGAGGAGGTCTTCACGAGGGAAAAGGAAAGGAGGCGAGGGAGGAGTTCCGGGGCTATTTGTAGCCGCCCGATTTCTTGGAGAGGAGGCTAGGGTTCAGACAGGGCGATGCGATGGACGACGGAGGAGGAGTCGGGCTCGGGCGGGACAACATCCAGAGGAGGAAGGCGACCCTGACACGTGGGCCCAACGTGTCAGCGGCTGAGGGGGGTACCGATTCGGGTCTGAGAGTTAGCGGGCCGTGGGCTCCTTCTAAGGTTGGGCTGGAAGGTTTCCCCGGGGCCCTCTCATATTTTTTTTGTTCTGATTCCTTTTCTTTTTTTGTTTTCTGATTTATTTCAAATCTTTTGCAAACTTGATTCAAATCAATTCAAACAAATTTCTAAATTCTTCTAATAATCAACACAATGTTTTAAATCAGTAAGAAACACAGTTTTCAAAATAAAACTGGATTTTTACTAAAAGCTCATGGGTTGAGAAAAGGACTTTGTTTGCATAATGCAAAATAGAGGTAGGGGTTGGAAGCTAATACTTTTAAATTAGGACAATATTATTTTATAAAATAGTAATTGAGAATCACTCATCAATCATAGTTTTGAAAGAAACAAACTTTTAATAAACAACACATTTGTGATTCATTCCTTTTGCAAGCAAGCTTGCATAGGTTTGAATAAAAGATTGAAAATAGTATTTTGAAATCTTTCATTTTCCCAAAGAAGTTCTAAAGTTTGAGATAGTTTTTATAGTAAAGCCTTTAAATAAACTCAAAAGTTTTAAATTCCTGTGAATTTTCAATCAACACAGGCAAAGCAAAAGCAAAAATTTCCCTCCAAAATTTGATAAAATCCTGGGTTGTTACAGACTACCACCCTTAAAAGAAATCTCATTCCCGAGATTGGAGAGGCTAGAAAGAAAGAAGGGCTTGGGTTACCTAGGTGGCTACCACCCTTAAAAGAAACTTTTGTAGGTAGTCTAGGTCCTTGGGTTCAACCAGACACTTTGGTCTTAACTTGGCACTGGATCAACTTTTGACTTGGCACTGGATCATCTTTTGAACCCATTGTTAGTCTTCATCTTCATTTACAATAGGTGGGTGTCTATTCACAAGCTTGGGCACCAACCTTCCTCAGGGGTTGCTTGAGGATAATCTCGCTCCCTTGTAGAGCTTCTATCCAATAAGGTAGTTGTTGAACTACTTTGGACACTGAAGAGTCACCTTTTTGGGTCAATCAGAAGACCAAGCTCAGGGGTCTCCTTTCTTCATCTCAAACTCTTAGTCAATGTCCTTGGAGGTTCTTCATCTTATGGTTCCTTCTTTTATGAGTACCATTCTGTTCAAGTGGTGTCATCCATGTTGGTAAACTTATTCCATGGCGAGTCTTCTTCAGCAGAAGCTTGGAGTTCATCCTCACCGTTTCCTACGTTTTGGCAGCACTTGCCTACTATAAGGGTGTAGTATTTTATCCTCCTATGGTTCAGGTTTTAACAACATCGTCTCTTATAGGTATGTCTCTCCAGGTTCGCAAAGCCAACATTATGAGAGCGAATAATAAGAGTAGTAAGAATGGTGATCAATCCACTCTGCACTCAAATCATTACTCCATACTTGGTTTATTAAACCTCGTATTATATTTTGGTCAACCTCACTAGCTTTTAACAAATGTTTTATTGGGTATGGACTCGAAATTCCAAATCCCATTTTTGAATTTTGAAAACAAAATCTATCATTACTTAGCTAGGGGTTTGAGACTAAGACTCATGGCATTAACCTTTCTGGTTGCAGTTTCTTTGGTTAGTCATCTTATGAGAAGATATAATCCATTCCAGTAGGTTGAGCATTGCTCTTACATAACCTTTTGATATCTGTTACAAGTAGTAGCTGATTACAATTACTTCCAAGTTGGTCACTACTTATGGTGTCTTTCCTTTGGTCTTCGAGTCCCTCTAGTCATCTTTGTTCACGGCAGTTTGGATGCGTTTTTCTCTGGACATTGATTTGAATAGTGTCCCTTCTGTTTGCACTTGAAACAAGTAACATGGTTGAGGTCCCTCTCTTTCTTCTTTTCCTTTGTGGGTAATTCCAGTGCTAGGAGCTCTGTCACCTCATTTTCTTGGTATTCCACTACTGTTGTAGGGAACCTTTCTCATTTCTTTGTGCAGTTTCCAGGCAACTATTCTTGTTTTCTGCCTGGTAAGCAACTTTGAGTGGCAGTGTCAGAGTTTTCTTCCTTGTCTTTTGCTTCCACCTTCGCTGTAGGCCTTCTATCTTCAGGGGTCCTTTCTAGCAAATGAATTAGCCTACCCGTAGCTTGTTGATACATTTGTTGCACCGTGAAGTAGAACTTACATTCCTTGGGTACATGATTGGTTTCGTCGCATAGGAAACAAGTGACCATAGTCATAGGGCATTCTCTAGTTGGGTGGCTTGTATTGCAATGGGGGCATTCCTCCTGACATTCTTCAGACAGGTGTCCTATTTCTCCGCAGATTTTGCAAGCTTGCAGTGTTATCTTAGCTCCATCTCTTGGTTCCTTGCTACCAAAATTGTTTTGAGGCAGGTTGCTATTGGTTCTAGCCAAGATCTGGGGCATCATTTGTACCATTTGAGAGTGATTATCTAGTACGTGCTGCATTCCTGGAGGTAACTCCTTGCTATCCCAATGGATCATGCACTGGGTCATTACTTGCATCACCTTAGTGTGTGCTTCTACCATTTGTTGCACTGCTAAACCCAACTGTGGTTTGTTGGAACTGTTCTGGCTTTGAGAATACATCTGTTTGGGTTTAGTATAGGTTTAGAGCTTAGCATAGATGAGAGTAGGTAGAAGGGATCTAAAGAAGATTCCTACCCAAACACAGCAGATCAAGGCAATTCATCTTACAAGCAACATCTAACAAACATTCAACCATCTAGCAAACTAGTTCAAACACTAACAATCTAGTATGGTCATACCCCAATTTGGTATGATCATTAGATTATTACGATATCGTTGGTTCCATAAACTGAAATTATTGGTTGTCTTGTCTAACACTGTCTTCATTGTTCCTTGTTCTCATTTCCACTTCCTCATTGTATTGCTGGGTGTTGTGCAGTCTTCATATCAATATTTCTCCATGTTCTTTGTTGGCCTTCAGTGTAGTTCTTCATGCTGAGTCGATGAATATCCTATGAGTAGAAGTCTCATTCTTCTGGCACATTGCGATCTTCTTGTCCTTTCATGAAGGTTTCAGGGTTGGGTCATTTTAAAGCCAAAAAGGAAAACATTTAAAGATGAAGTAGGGGAGAATACAAGGAGTTTTCAAGATGCAACCATTTTTTATACATATAGAAGTAAGATGAGATAGATTTCTTTTAGAAAACCAAAATGAAATTTTATTTTAAAAGAAGAAAACCAAATCTTAGGGGCTTCCTAGTCTATTCCAAAACTAGGGTCTCGATCGTACAGGCAACACTATGCTCTGATACCATTCTGTAGCGCCCTACCTTTTGCTAAAGGCAGAAATCCTATGTTACTGTGCTATTCCCTGGATAATTAGATAGCACCACAGTACAAAATATAGTAATAATTGCAATAGCATCAAATATTACAACGTAAATCCAGTTACAATAGGTCTTCAACCTTATGAGTACACAGTATAAAGCATAGTTGCGGTGAACCTCCATCTTCATCACGTGCCACAGGCAGACATGTTGGAATGTAGACTCGAGATCCTACTGGTCATTCCTTATTCGAATAAAAACCTGCACATTTGAATATGCAGCCCCAAAGGGGTCAGTACAACAACGTACTGGCGAATGACACATGTTTGGTGGCATTTGTGAAAAAACTATACTACATGATATTTGGCTGGTGTATCTCATAGGCTAATTTGCATAAAGCCAATTTTATCCTATAAACTTTTGTAAAAATATTTTTATCAAAATTTTATTGATGAAGGGCTGAAATAACCCCCATACACTACATACTAGCTAGGCATGTAGTTCTGGGCGAAACTCAACAATGTTGAAACAACAGTAACCAACACCCCGGGGAGTGCATGGTCCTGAGCTTCTGTTTAGAAGTTTCTAACCAAATTTTAGACCATTCAGAAAGGGGTGATGAGATTCTTCTGAACATTCTATGACAAGAGACTCAACTGTCCATAACCGAGGACACGGCTAAACGCTTAGATTTGACACCTTGCAAGGGTTGTTCACTTTTACCTTAAGACCTATTTTACCCCGAACAATAAAATAAGACAAGACCTTTTAGAAGAAGCATTCAACCAAACTAGTCTGACCATGGCCCCTAACCATCATCAACTACCACCTCATGTCAGTACTCTTGGTTGAACCCTTACATCGTACTCAATCAAGATAGAGCCCATATTGTCATAAGGCTGCACTGGAAGTACTCTAATCATAGAAGACATAGTAATCTCTTTAATCTTGAGTGGCCATCCCGAGCAGTATCCTGAGTACACATCCTGTTATGAGGCATGTGCCCCAGAACCCACCTTCTTCACCTCCACAACAAACCAATCCACCCAGGTAGTTCATTTTAGTTGAAGTTGTTAATTTATTCTCGAAACAACTTTTCATGTGATCAAGCATAGCATCAACATTCATGTATTTTAGCATCCTACCAAGTGGGGTTCAGGGATAGCTACTCACGACTGGGATCTAGCATTTTATAAAACAGCAGAATATTCCACCTATCATGCATAATACTGAAAACACTAATGCAGCAGTAAAAATAGGTAGAAGATATGTGTGTCACTTGCCTTTTTTAAGGATACGATCTTTCCACTTCTCTCAACTAAGCACGTAGTTCTCCGTACAAAGCTATAGCACAACATAAACATACAATACAAACAAAATCAAACAAGACAAACAATTGAAAATGTTTGTTTATCAATTTAGGTTTCTCAAGATATTGTGATAGAGATATATGGCAAAAGAATAGTGAATGGCTTTCGAGAGCTTAGTTTGAAGATTCATATTGATGGGAGAGAATTGGACTAAACAAAATATAAATGTTGAAGTATTTATGCTTTTCTAAAGCATGAATGAAATTTAGAAAGACACATGTGAACTAAATCGCACAAGTGTCAAATAGTGCAACAACAATACTACTGAATAAGTGTGACAAAAATTACTCATAAATAGTATGCATTACACTTAGGCTTTGGGTATAGATTTTATGAAGCATCGAATTACTCAATTAACTCATTTGTTAATTGAATAGTTCAATACATGTGTAAAAGATTAAGTGAACAAAGGATTGAACATGAATGACAGACATTTGAGAGTATGTCTCAAGGATTCATTGAATAACTTAGAGTAAGAACATGTGCTATGGTATTTGATTATAACAACACCATATTAGCAAGAGTAGGTTCTAGAATTGTAATGTATTCACACTATACTCAATAACACAATTGTAATTTGAATACATGTGAACTAGACAAAATAGATTTTGATAGATATGACATCAGATCATGGTGAGGTCTAGATGGTGTTTGATAACTAGCTACGATTATAGGATTCACAATTGTAGAAAGAAACATTAATTGAAAGAAATAAAATTATTCCTATAATGGAAATTACTCAAATACTCATATTTGAATTTGAAGAATTGTGAAGTTATTCAAGAAAAATTGGAAGTGATGCTACTGGATAGCTTGCAGTGAAACAAAGATAAAGCAATTGGAATCATTCTAAAATAATTTGTAGAACTCAAATTATGATCAAATTAGTGATTTAGATAGATTTGAATGCACAAAGTGTGTGCACGTATAAAAATTAATGTTTCTTGATTCTATGATGTTCTACATGATCAGAGGATTCCAAGGACTACAAATTTGTAATTTTGAATACTTAGAACAAAAGATATGAATTAAACAAGTTAACAGATAGGTTTGATTCAATTTGAATACTGAAACTATGTGATATTATTGCACTAATGGTTTCTAGTGTTTATGAGCTTTCCAATGGTATATTATTTGCAATTTTCGGACGCATGGTTTGAAAGATATGATTTTTCAAATATTTAACTGAAATCAGATTCAAATTTCTATTTTGAATTCTGTTTGAACCAGGAGTCGCCACGTGGCTGATTATTACTGGACGGTACCGGTTCATGCGGATAATGGATTAGGGTCGTCAGATTTAAAGAGATCTGGATGAATCAGATCATCCAGTACCGATTCACTTAAGTGAATCTGTCCAGGCCATTGGATCAAGATCGGACAGACGAGATTTAAAGGGAGAGGGAGCTCACCGGCTAGGGTTAGGTTTTTGGCAAGTTTTTCGGTGAGGGCGTGCAGGTGTTGGACTCCGGTGGTGTTCTGGAGATCTCCAGCACTAGAGACGACATGGACGGTGATCGACATGTCATGGCGAGCTCGGGTGTTTGGTCGTCGTCGAGGATTGCTTGCTGCTGTTTGATGAGGAAGCAAACTGTCCTTGTGCGTGGTGATGACCAGCCCGTTGGGAACCCCAAGAGGAAGGTATGATGAGTGTAGCGGCTAGTTTTCCCTCAGTTAAGAAACCAAGGTTTATCGATCAGGAGAAGAGAGATGATGACGACTGAAGGTGTTTGTGGAACCTGCACACACACAAATAAATACTTTGTTCCCAACTTGCGATGAGGTTGTCAATCTCACCGGTTTGCTTGAAACAAAGGTTATGAGTGTATCGAGTGGAAAACAGTAGAGTATATGCGAGTAAAGTAAACAGTGCGGGAAAAGTAAACAGGTGATTGCAATATGATTAAAATAGGACCGGGGTCCACAGTTCACTAGTGGTGTCTCTCCATAGATAAAATAACATGCTGGGTAAACAAATTACAGTTGGGCAATTGATAGAATAAAGATAACGTGATATGTCAAGAAGATCACTATGAGATTTACTCTGGGCATTACAACAAAATACATAGACCGCCATCCAACTGCATCTATGACTAATAATCCACCCCCGGGGATATCATCCGAACACCCTAGAAGTATTAAGTTGCGAACAACAGATAATTGCATTAAGCAAAGTGTGTAATGTAAACAAAGCATATGCCCTTGAGCATATGAATGTTGTTTTCTCCCTAGTAGCAACAGCACATCTACCACCATAGAGGTTTCAGTCACTCCCCCAGGTGAAATAGAGACATGAACCCACTATCGAGCATAAATACCCCCTCTTGGAGTCACTAGCAACTACTCGGCCAAGATAGCTACTAACAACGGAGAGCATGCAAGATCATAAACAACATAGAGATAACAAAAGATATAATTCAGTACAGCAACTTAATCATAAACACCAATATTCATTGGATCCCAACAAACCAACATCATAGAATTACATAACGGTGATCTCAATCATGTAGGGCAGCTCATGAGATCTAAACATGAAGCACATGGTGGAGAAGACAACCATCTAGCTACTGCTATGGACCCATAGTCCAAGGTAGACTACTCACTCATCGCTCCGGAGGCAAGCATGGCGATGAAGAAGACCTCCGGTGGCGATTCCCCTCTCCGGCAGGGTGCCGGGAAGAGCTTCTGGACCCTCCCGATCTTCGGGTCGACGGCGGCGGCGGATCGCGATGTATTCTGGAAAACTGATCGGGCCCTTAGGTTTTTCTCGTCAGGGGGTACTTATAGGCGAAGGGACGATGTCAGGAGAGGGACCAGGCGCCCTCACACAGGGGTGGCGCGGCCAGGGGCCAGTCCGCGCCGCCCCCTTGTGTGGGGCCCTGGTGGCCCCCCTCCGACACTTCTTCGGATCTCTGGAAGCTTTTGGGTAAAATATGACTTCAGGAACTTGTTTCGTCCAATTCCGAGAATATTTCCTGTGTATCACTTCTGAAACACAAAAACAGCAGAAAACAGGAAACTGGCACTGTGGCACTTCGTTAATAGGTTAGTTCCGGAAAATGCATAAAAATGCCACTAAGTGTAACGAAACAATAGGCAAATGGTGTAAAACAAGCATGGAGCATCAAAAATTAGAGATACGTTTGAGACGTATCAAGGATCGTGTCCAGAGTAGCGAGGTAGGAGCGACTGGAGATCCGGGCGCGTCGGGTGTGCGTCGGCCTCGTGGTTTTGCTACAGAACAGAGCAAGACAAGGGTGTGAGGAGATGCGCCGAAGGAAGGAGAAGAGAATAGGAGGGAGAAGGAGGAGTGGGGTTCACCGTCGGTGTCGAATTGGACCGGAGTTGTTTGCAGGGAGGCGGCGGGACTGCAGGTGTTCCGTCAAGAAATTTGGCGGCTTGAGGAGGTCTTCACAAGGGAAAAGGAAAGGAGGCAAGGGAGGAGTTCCGGGGCTATTTATAGCCGCCCGATTTCTTGCAGAGGACGCTAGGGTTCGGACGGGGTGATGCGATGAACAGCAGAGGAGGAGTCGGCCTCGGGCGGGACATCGTCCAGATGAGGAAGGCGACCCTGACACATGGGCCCGGCGTGTCAGCGGCTGAGGAGGGTACCGATTTGGGTCTGAGAGTTAGCGGGCCGTGGGCTCCTTCTGAGGTTGGGCTAGAAGGTTTCCCCGGGGCCCTCTCATATTTTTTTTGTTCTAATTCCTTTTCTTTATCTGTTTTCTGATTTATTTCAAATCTTTTGCAAACTTGATATAAATCAATTCAAACAAATTTCTAAATTATTCTAATAATCAACACAATGTTTTAAATCAGTAAGAAACACAGTTTTCAAAATAAAACATGATTTTACTAAAAGTTCATGGGTTGAGAAAAGGACTTTGTTTGCATAATGCAAAATAGAGGTAGGGGTTGGAAGCTAATACTTTTAAATTAGGAAAATATTATTTTATAAAATAGTAATTAAGAATCACTCATCAATCAAAGTTTTGAAAGAAACAAACTTTTAATAGACAACACATTTGTGATTCATTCCTTTTGCAAGCAAGCTTGCATAGGTTTGAATAAAAGATTGAAAATAGTATTTTGAATTCTTTCATTTTCTCAAAGAAGTTCTTCAATAATTGATAAAAAAGTTTGAGATAGTTTTTATAGTAAAGCCTTTAAATAAAATCAAAAGTTTTAAATTCCTATGAATTTTCAATCAACACAGGCAAAGCAAAAGCAAAAATTTCCCTCCAAAATTTGATAAAATCCTGGGATGTTACAGAAGTTTCCTTGGATTAGCGGGATATTACCACAAGTTTGTTGAAAGATTTTCAAGTATTGCATGCCCCATGACTCAATTGTTGAAGAAATACAAGAAGTTTGAATGGACCCCCAAGTGTGAAGAAAGTTTTCAAGAGCTGAAGCAACAGTTGGTTACTGCACCCATCTTAACCATGCCTGATATAACCAAGAATTTTGATGTCTATTGCGACGCATCCAAACTTGGGCTTGGATGTGTACTAATGCAAGAAGGCAAGGTCACAACCTACTTATCTCGACAGCTTCGGCCCCATGAAGAAAATTATCCAACCCATGATCTGGAGTTAGCAGCTGTAGTCCTCGCTTTGAAGACATGGAGACATTACCTCATGGGAAATCGCTGCGAGATCTACACCGACCATCAGAGCGTGAAGTAAATTTACTCTCAGAAGGAGTTGAACAAGAGGCAAAGGAGATGGATTGAACTGATAAAGGATTATGATCTTGAAATTCACTATCATCCCGGAAAGGCCAATGTAGTGGCCGATGCTCTTAGTAGAAAACCATGGTCCTTGAACATGTTGATCAAGGAGGAGCAACCCAAGTTGCATCAAGAATTTGAACGATTTGGATTGGAGCTAGTTAGCCTAGGATTTTTAGCTAATCTCGAGCTTCAACCCACTTTGATGAGCCAAATCAAAGAAGCCTAAAAAGGAAATGAAAGTATCGAAGGAATCAAGCGCTGAATTAGTATCGGCGAGGTGCCAGGTTTTGAGGAAGATGAACAAGGAGTTATTTGGTATAAGGGATGTATTTGTGTGCCTGCTGATTCTGAACTAAAGGAAGTCATTATGAAGGAAGCCCATGAAACACCTTATTCCATTCATCCTGGTGGAACCAAAATGTACCAAGATTTGAAGGAACAATTTTGGGGCATGGTATGAAGCGAGAAATTGCTTCATATATATCCAAGTGTGATATTTGCCAAAGAGTCAAGGCTGAGCATCAACAACCTGCTAGACTGTTGCAGCCATTACAGCCGAAAGAAAAAAAAAGTGTAGTGATGGAATTAAAATTTTGAATCTGAACCACTTTTGAATTAAAGATTCCCAGAGTTTTAGGCATTCAAATTTAGCAAGTAATAGGTCGTTGGAAAGCTTAGAACATGATCTATCCAATGGTGGTGCTTTCAAACCATTTAGAATTATATGTTTAATTGGGTAAAAATAAAAAAACAATAGCTTCGCAATATTACAAAATTCAGAACAAATCAAATAAAATTCAAAAAAATATGAATCCAACTTTCAAAATTCACATTTAGTGTTATCTATCTGTTGGTAACATTATTTTTCAAATTAAAACTTTTTAAATGAAATGCTAGTTTTCCATGTGGTTAATTAGGTAATCTTAATTAGGGATTTTAGGGAAATATTTTGATAAATAGAAATTTTATACCTCCCTTGGTACTAAACCACCATTTAGAATCTCTGTAAGAATTGACCTTGGTCAAGTGAACTTGCAAGAGATTTTTTGAAACTCAATTATCTATTAGTAAACCTTTGCACACTTCAACTTACACCCCTATTTTCAAAATAAATCCAAATCCTTGGAACCCAACCAAATTAGTGCAAGATAATAGTTGCTCTATTTTAAAACTTGTGTGTACGCTTGGAGTGATGTTTGAACATGTTTGGTGATTGTGTGTATATTTTGTGTATCGTTAATAGACGCTAGTGTTGCCGAAGAAGCACCCGAGGAAGGATACTACCAAGAAGAAGAAGAAGACTACCCCGGACACTTTGCCAACCAAGGCAAGCCATCTTTTGAATCATACCCAATACCTAGCTTTCAAATTGCATACTTTCTTGTCTTGAAATTAAATTGCGTGATTGAATTGCTAGAGTAGAGGAATAATTGTAGTGAGGTCTTGCTTAGCAAGATTACCAAACGGAGCTTTCTACTACTCCCTTCGATCAAGCATTATTCCATTAGTTTGCTTAGCTGCTAAAAAAATTGGAGTAATCTAGATAGGAACCCTATTGAAAGTTCTGAACTGAGGTTGAAAATCTTGAATGGAGATTGTCTACCCAAGATGAAATTTTTGAAAGAAAAGCAATAATGACTAATGACTATGAAATCAAGTTTGAATGATGAGGTGTGAAGTATATGCCGGACCAACCTTACAGTATGACCACACTACCCCTAAATGGTTCCCGGCAGATTTATTGAATCTTGTGGGTAAAGTGTACCCCTCTGCAGAGGTCAAAACTATTTGAATAGTGGCGTTTGCGGTCATGGATAGTTGGTTTAGTGGTACTTAACCTTTGTCAGGATTTTGACATTGAGGAAATGAACTATGACACCAGTAAATGATTTGACTTGATTAATGACTATGAGCAACACTTGAGGTTCCATCTTAGGTTCCAATTAGATAACTAAAAAACTTCCTTATCCTTTTAATGAATATTCTTGGGCAAGAAAACTAGCTTTATAGTTGCTTCTTTGCAGTTCATGCAAGAGCAAACAATACCAATTCTCAACTTAGTCTTAAATTTCCAAATTTCTTTTTCAAACCCTATTTAAAATTTGTCCAAAGTTTGAATTCAATTCATAGGACACTCCCAAATTCAAATTAGTTTTTAGCAAAATAGAACCTTTTAACCGATGAAAAATATATTTGGAACCCTTATCCAATATAATGATCACCCAAACTTGAAAATTTTCAAAATTCAAATATTTTGTTCTTGCGGCCATTTCATCGAACAGGTGGCATGCAGAAATCAGGCAAATTACCAATTACTATGGTAAATCTCGATTTAACACTCCTAGAGGACAAATAGCCTTCATACCACCCTGCTGGTACCCCTCTCGTCCATTACCCCTCTGTCCACTTGCACCAATTGCACTGACATGGCGTTGGCAAGGAGAAAATTCGCCGCTGCCCTCCCTCTCTCAATTCTCCCAGTACAAGCCCCAAAGTCCTCTCTTAGCTCGCCTGGATGCTCTCCGTGCTCCGCAGCCGCCACCTGCGCCCTCTTTACCTCTCTCTTAACCCCCAACGGTCGGCGCCCTTGAGTTATGTTGCCCCAGTACACCGCCCGTGCCCCCCCTCTCCGGCCTTTAAAAGGCGCCACCGATCACGCTCACAGACTCACACCAACCCCACCTACCTCCTAGACAACCTTCGCTCCATTCTCGCTCTCTCCATCGAGCTCGCTGGAGCTAGCCGAGCTCCCAGAGCACCTTGTTTTCCCGGCAATGCCGACGCTTCCCCGACCTGCAGCTGGTCCAGGGCGACCGAGAAGAAGCTCCGCCGCCGTTCTGCACCCTCGCCGCCGCTTCCCATCACCGCCGGTGAGCCACCCAGGCTCCGCCCTCTCCCAGGCCTCGCCCCCTCTCTCATCCCCGTCATGCTAAGGGAGATGACCCTCGACCATCAGATCTGATTCTAATCAGACGGCCGAGACGTCCTCATACCCCTTCGCGTTTATAAGTGACCTGACATGCGGGCCCCGCCTATCAGCTCTATTTTTTTTTTCACTCGCACCTGGACGCGCTAAGTTGGGCCATATCTGTCGGCCTGATTAGTTCGGACTGTCAAACTCACCAGCACCTGGCCCGTTAACTGCCGAAAGAAAAAAAAGTGTAGTGATGGAATAAAAAATTGAATCTGAACCACTTTTGAATTAAAGATTCCTAGAGTTTCAGCCATTCAAATTTAGCAAGTAATAGGTCGTTGGAAAGCTTAGAACATGATATTCTATTAAAGATACACAAAATATACACACAATCACCAAATATGTTCAAACATCACTCCAAGCGTACACACAAGTTTGAAAATAGAGCAACTATTATCTCGCACTAATTTGGTTGGGTTCCAAGGGTTTGGATTTATTTTGAAAATAAGGGTGTAAGTTGAAGTGTGCAAAGGTTTACTAATAGATAATTGAGTTTCAAAAATATCTCCTCCAAGTTCACTTGACCAAGGTCAATTCTTACAGAGATTCTAAATGGCAGTTTAGTACCAAGGGAGGTATAAAATTTCTATTTATCAAAATATTTGCCTAGAATCCCCAAGTTAGGATTACCTAATTAACCACATGGAAAACTAGCATTTCATGTAAAAAGTTCTAATTTGAAAACTAATGTTACCAGGTCTTGCTTAGCAAGATTACCAAACAGAGCTTTCTACTAATCCCTTCGATCAAGCATTATTCCATTAGTTTGCTTAGCCGCTAATTTTGTTTGGAGTAATCTAGATAGGAACCCTATTGAAAGTTGTGAACTGAGGTTGAAAATCTTGAATGGAGATTGTCTATCCAAGATGAAATTTTTGAAAGAAAAGCAATAATGACTAATGACTATGAAATGAAGTTTGAATGATGAGGTTTGAAGTATATGCCGGACCAACCTTACAGTACGACCACACTACCCCTAAATGGGAAGGGGCTTGGTCCATAGCTTTTTTGCTTTAGTATGGGACACCTTGCATCATCCTTTATAGAAGTGCATGATGTGCTTGATACTTCCGAACCGAGTGGAACCGTCCATTCATGCAGCACCCCGTAGCGGGGAAAACTAGGGGTGCCAGAGTGGGAATTTCGTGTCTCAGACTCCTAGGGAAGGATCCTATACTAGAGTAGGCAAGTGAAAGTTTTTGTTTGATCATCTGAACACCGCATACTCGTGTATGACGATCCGTGGATGGTTCCCGGAAGATGTATTGCATCTTGTGGGTAAAGTGCACCCCTTTGCAGAGGTCAAAACTATTCGAATAGTCGCGTCCGCGGTCATGGACAGTTGGGTTAGCGGTACTTAACCTTTGTCAGGATTTTGACATTGAGGAAATGAACTATGACACCAGTAAATGATTTGAATTGATTAATGACTATGAGCAACACTTGAGGTTCCATCTTAGGTTCCAATTAGAGAACTAAAACTTCCTTATCCTTTTAATGAATATTCTTGGGCAAGAAAACTAGCATTATAGTTGTTTCTTCGCAGGTCATGCAAGAGCAAACAATACCAATTCTCAACTTAGTCTTAACTTTCCAAATTTCTTTTTCAAACCCTATTTAAAATCTGTCCAAAGTTTGAATTCAATTCATAGGACACTCCCAAATTCAAATTAGTTTTTAGCAAAATAGAACCTTTTGACCTATGAAAAATATATTTGGAACCCTTATCCAATATAACGATCACCCAAACATGAAATTTTTCAAAATTCAAATATTTTGTTCTTGTGGCCATTTCATCGAACAGGTGGCATGCAGAAATCAGGCAAATTACCAATTACTATGGTAAATCTTGATTTAACACTCCCAGAGGACAAATAGCCTTCATACCACCCTGCTGGTACCCCTCTCGTCAATTACCCCTCTGTCCACTTGCACCAATTGCACTAACATGGCGTTGGCAAGGAGAAAATTTGTCGCCGCCCTCCCTCTCTCAATTCTTCGAGTACATTCCCCAAAGTCCTCTCTCAACTCACCTGCATGCTCTCCGTGCTCCGCAGCCGCCGCCTGCGCCCTCTTTACCTCTATCTTAACCCCCAACGGTCGGCGCCCTCGAGTTACGGTGCCCCAGTACACCGCCCGTGCCCCCCTCTCCGGCCTTTAAAAGGCGCCCCCAATCACGCTCAGAGACTCACACCACCCCACCTACCTCCTAGACAGCCTTCGCTCCATTCTAGCTCTCTCCATCGAGCTCGCCGGAGCTAACCGAGATCTCAAAGCACCTCGTGTTCCCGGCGATGCCGATGCTTCCTAGACCTGCAGCTGGTCCAGGGCGGCCGAGAAAAAGCTTCGCCGCCATTCTGCACCCTCGCCGCCGCTTCCCGTCACCACCGGTGAGCCACCCGGGCTCCGCCCTCTCCCAGCCCCTGCCCCCTCTCTCATCCCCGTCATGCCGAGGGAGATGACCCTTGGCCGTCGGATCTAATTCTAATCAGACGGCCGAGACGCCCTCATACCCTTTCAAGTTTATAAGTGACCTGACAGGCGGGCCCCGCCTGTCAGCTCTAGTTTCACTCGCGCTCGGATGCGCTAAGTTGGGCCATATCCGTTGGCCTGATTAGTTCAGCCCGTCAAACTCTCCAGCACCTGGCTCGTTAACTACCAAAAGAAAAAAAAAGTGTAGTGACGGAATTTTTTTTTTTGAATCCGAACCACTTTTGAATTAAAGATTCCCAGAGTTTTAGGCATTCAAATTTAGCAAGTAATAGGTCGTTGGAAAGCTTAGAACATGATCTTCTATTAACGATACACAAAATATACACATAATCACCAAACATGTTCAAACATCACTCCAAACGTACACACAAGTTTTAAAATAGAGCAACTATTATCTCGCACTAATTTGGTTGGGTTCCAAGGGTTTGGATTTGTTTTGAAAATAGGGGTGTAAGTTGAAGTGTGCAAAGGTTTACTAATAGATAATTGAGTTTCAAAAATATCTCCTGCAAGTTCACTTGACCAAGGTCAATTCTTACAGAGATTCTAAATGGTGGTTTAGTACCAAGGGAGGTATAAAATTTCTATTTATCAAAATATTTGCCTAAAATCCATAAGTTAAGATTAACTAATTAACCACATGGAAAACTAGCATTTCATTTAAAAAGTTCTAATTTGAAAACTAATGTTACCAGGTCATGCTTAGCAAGATTACCAAACGGAGCTTTCTAGTACTCCCTTCGATCAAGCATTATTCCATTAGCTTGCTTAGCCGCTATTTTTTTTGGAGTAATCTAGATAGGAACCCTATTGAAAGTTGTGAACTGAGGTTGAAAATCTTGAATGGAGATTATCTATCCAAGTGAAATTTTTGAAAGAATAGCAATAATGACTAATGACTATGAAATGAAGTTTGAATGATGAGGTGTGAAGTATATACCGGACCAACCTTACAGTATGACCACACTACCCCTAAATGGGAAGGGGCTTGGCCCATAGCTTGTTTGCTTTAGTATGTGATACCTTGCATCATCCTTTATAGAAGTGCACGATGTGCTTGATACTTCCGAACTGAGTGGAATCGTCCATTCATACAGCACCCTATAGCGGGCAAAACTAGGGGTGCCGGAGCGGGAATGCCGTGTCTCGGACTCCTAGGGAATGATCCTATATTATAGTAGGCAAGTGAAAGATTTTGTTTGATCATCTAAACACCGCATACTCGTGTATGACGATCCGTGGATGGTTCCCGGCAGATGAATTGAATCTTGTGGGTAAAGTGTACCCCTCTGCAGAGGTCAAAACTATTCGAATAGCCGCGTCCGCGGTCATGGACAGTTGGGTTAGCGGTACTTAACCTTTGTCAGGATTTTGACATTGAGGAAATGAACTATGACACCAGTAAATGATTTGACTTGATTAATGACTATGAGCAACACTTGAGGTTCCATCTTAGGTTCCAATTAGAGAACTAAAACTTCCTTATCCTTTTAATGAATATTCTTGGGAAAGAAAACTAGCTTTATGTAAATAGAATTAGAGCTTAGACCACTATACAAGCCTTGCATACTTCCTTTATTTTCCATTTATAAGATGGTTTGCGAGTGCATTCAATGTACTCATGGCGTTGTCACTGGCTATTTACTTGGCCAGACTATGAGGAGGAATATTTAGAGGAAGGATACGACGAAGAATACCAGAACTAAGATCATCTCCTAGTCGGCATTGCCTGTAGGGTGAAGGCATGGGCCTGAAGACGTTAATTCCACTGCTATCTTGTGTTGTAATAAGAACTTGGTCACTATGACCATTTGTATTTGAATCACTTGTATTGTAATGTCTATGGAACTGGTTACTGATTACGTTATGTATGTCACAACAATGATTTTGGGATTATGATGGAACACATAGCGGGCACCTCGCATTTCTTTAAATTTGCGGGTGTTACAGTAGTAATGATATGCCGGTGATTATCGGGAAAGAATATACTCATCGCTTCTTATGAACTAATATGACGTGAAATTAAATGTGAGTGTCGTAGGTAAGGTGCTAGAGAAGGGCTTCCCTTAGGTCCACTGTCAGAGGTAATATACTCACGACGCATAGATAGAAGAACAGTCATCGGTAATTAGCTATGAATGAAGGGATTTACATGCATGAGCCCATCTGCCGACGTGGAGTTTATAACAAATGCGTCACATGCACCTATAGTTGATGGGAGCGAGTTATGAAGACCCGTCAGATCTGGAATACGATGGACGCACACCAACTATCAAGAGCGTCACTGGAATGTCGCAGCTCGTTAGATCAAGCAGCTTAGGTCGACGAATGAAAATATATCCGAGCGTCACCGCCAAGTGCTATACATGACTAGCCATCGGCGATACACATTACCAGTGGCTGCAAATCGGTGATGGATGTCTCCATCGTCAGTGTATGGGAAAACAGGCTCATCACTGCTAGGCGTTTTTAGCGTAGTGAGTTGTGTACTTTATGGCAAACTCTTTCTGTTATATAAAGTAAAGAATCCCTACCCGATGAGGTACGCCAGGAGAGCGAATCTATTTTTCTCCTAGTCTATTAGGGCGGACTCTAAATCCTTGCCGCTATAGTGTCCGCCTTGGCGGGAGGCCTCGATATGGAGCGAGGGCCATCAGTGGTCGATCGAGAAGCCTGGCCGTTTTAGATTTTCTAGTATCTGTTTTTTATGTGGACTATTTATGCCTGTTATGTTGGAAAGAGTGATTTGCTATCTATTATTATATACTAAAAGCATAATATGGGGTTTGTTAAATAAAGACACCACGTTAATCCACATCATCAGAATTATTATTGATAGTTAGATCTAAAATTTATGGTGAGGATTTAATAATACATTAATAGTTACGTAACAATAAAAAACTGGGTTGACACGATCCAAATATAAACGTACCTTGAGGTACGTCCGACCAAGTTATAGAAAAAAAAGGCCAACTGATTTGTCTCCAGTCTGTTCAAGATATAATAAGAAAAAAGAAACAGCTGATTGGTTTTGCTTGTGACGTAAGGAAAAATAAGGTGATTCATCCATGGTTCAACATAGGGAAAAAGTATACTAAAGAAAAAAAGGGATCTACACCCGTTTAAAATAAAAGAGAATCTAATTGCTTTCCTTACAAACAGTTGATTCCTCCGTTCAATATAAGAAAAAAAAGATTTCTAAAGGAAATCTAGGTATCTAGCTAGCTTATAAATAGCTAGACCATGGTTGCAAGACAAATGTCTATCTGATATCTTAATTTATAATGTAAAATTAGGAAAATAAATTTCTAAAAATTCATTGGCATTCCATTCCTGCTCAAAATTTTAAGAGTGAAATTTATAAGGTTTGTGCATGCGATATTATAGACTAAAAAATAAAATTCAGTTCGGAGTCCAACATCAAAATGGCATTTTGTGATAACAGAACACATGACAAATTGATCTTTCGTAACTATATGGATCTTATCTATCTTACCTTTAATAGACCCCAATAACTAGATTTTCATAACCTTGCAAAAAGGTTATATCGCCATTGCTATTTTGGACCCTAAATATTATCTACACCATAAATTTACGCTTTCATAACGACATCTAATTAGGATAACAATAATATGAACTTTTAATACATAGAAATACTCAACAATCTCCTAATATCACGTAAAGTATATTTGTTAATATGGTGTTTATCAATGTACTATAGTAGTCATGCACATATAATCTCAAGTAGCTACACAACTTTATCTGTAATTCCATAGTTTGAATATCTAAAGAAATCATATTTAACCCATACTTTTCATATTAAAGACAACTTCCTCCATATTTGCGAGGACTAATTAAATACATATCTATACCAATATAAAAAGGGAGAGAGAGGGGCAGATCCAACAAATCATAGCCTTTAAATTAACATCAAAAGGCTAAAAACTCACCCGCAATTAGCGTTAAAACAGTCTGGGGACGGACAACTCCAGTAATAAATAACCTGACTCGCTAATCACGCATCTAATTTCCCAAATCCAGCGCCTCCACACGTCCGGAGCCTCGCAACCCCTGGAACACGGCCGCCGAACCTCCACAGCAACGGGAGCACGGACGCCACCGCCACCGACCCTCCCCAGCCTGGCAGCCCCTAGAACATGGAACACCGCCGCCGACCCTCCACGACGCCCGGAACACGGACGGCGCCGCCGACCCTCTCGGCATTGTGTCCTAGGACGCCGCCACCGACCCTCGCAGCGCCGTGTTCCAGGACACCGCCGTCCATCACCAGCTGGGCCGTCGCGAGGACGCCATGCTCCACGCCTCCGCTGCCCTTCGCGAGACGCCACCGCCCAGCACATGCCTTCTGGCGCCCGTCCAAGAGCTCGCCGCCCGTACAAGAGCCCGCCGACCGTCCCAGCGCCGACGTCGGCCATCGGCCGTCCCCGTCGCGACCGGCGCCGTCCTTCCTCTAGGATGCGCTGCCGATCGCGAGGACGCCAAACCACTTCACCCGGCGGCGTAGTGCTCCTCCAAGGTACCTTCATATTCTACCTTCATTAGTTTAGATTGGGTCTCTAACATTTATTTGCAGACAAAATGAATTCCATCATGTATTTAGTTCACAACAGATCCGTGTTATTCAGTTAAGGATTGAAGGTTGTACACTGCTTATGACACAACAGAGGTCAAAAGGTAGAGGGATCGTGTATCTGGATAAGTGAATAACCAATTATGCATGATCTGAACCTAATACTGTTACTTATTTGTTGTAATTGTGCACATCTTGGAAGGGTACCAGGAACCTGCACAGAACACCCTTGGTGAGTATACTCACTATCTGTTAGGAATGTATGAACCAGGTACTGGTGAGCTTGCGACCTACGCTCAGTTTTCTGGGCACCATTTTGATATGTAAATGTCATGGTTCAATACTTGCAGCAAGAGTTAAGAAATTATGTTTATGGGGTAATGCTCTGAAAGTATAGGAGAGTAATTCAGTAAGAAAGGCAAAAGGAAGAACAAAGAATCACATGGGAGATGGGATTACCATGTTTATGTGCACGTACAGAGGAACATAATATAAGCAACTGCATTTTCAAATATCAAAGTTTTGATTTTTAACGTGTGGCCGTCATGATAGGTTATCGCAATTGATTAATGTAACCTATGCTGTCAAGCATCATCCTCTTGGTAATGGTTGCATGGTTGCTACAGCTAAGCTGTACAAAATTTAACCATTCAAGGTGTATGTATACGCAAAGCTGTTTTACAAGTCATGGTGTTATCAATCCAGCACAAGAACTTTGTTCATTTCATTGAGCACTGGTGGAAAAAGGGCCATTAATCCCGGTCTGTAACGGCCTTTAGTCCCGGTTTCCAAACTGGGACTAGCAAAGCGCGATTAAAGGCCCATACCCTTTAGTCCCGGTTGCAAACGAACCGGGACTAATGGCCGTCCACGTGGGCACGGCTGGGAGCGCCGTCTCGGGGACCTTTAGTCCCGGTTCGTAATGAGAACCGGGACTAAAGTGTTCTGTTTTTGTTTTTATTTTTATTGCTGTTTCAGATTATAGGTTTAGGGTTTATGCTTAATTGGGGTTCATTTTAATTTCAAACGAGTTTCCGTACCTATATTCTACGACTAGTACATACACATTACACGTTGGTGCATGCATATATAATATTATACGATGTCTCGCGACTGTATATACTACAATTTCAAACAAGTGTATGTACAACTATTTTTCAAACAAGTTTCAAAACAAACTAAGTTACATGGAGATCACTAAATTACAGATAGCGTTCTTCGTCCTCCACATAGTGTTCTCCTTTCTCATCGAGGACCTCCCTCATGATGAATCCTGCCAGCTCCTCTTGAATTGCTTTTAGGCGCTGGGTTGGTACGAGCTTCTCCCGCATCACATACAACTTTAAGAAGATCGATATGGATATATATAAGTTGGATGAAACTCAACACAATTGATTATAATAAAAGAAAACTGTGAATATTATTTACGTACATCAAAGTCTGTGGAATATGCTCTCCGCTCACTGGTGTACCACCGGATGAACTCGCAGACGTAGAATCCACAGAGATTGGTCCCCGGTGGTTGCTGCAAACCCTTTATCTTTTTAAAAGTTAGCTGTTCTTTGAATTCACCTATTACCGACCTTCTGAAACGTGTCCAAACGCTACAGGGCAAAGAAAATGAGCAAATGAGTTATTAAATACTTGATATCAGGAAATTAATGAAAGGAGCTGATATATATAGTCGGGTAATGATTGAAATTACTTTTGCAGCATTTCTTTCATGTCGCTAAACAGGACGTCGGGCTTATCCAATGAGTCCAAGATATGAACAGTTGATGTGTCCAATTGAATCTTTAGCAGAATCTAGTGGTAACATGCGATCCAACTTCTCCCTCTCCTTATTAGTTTCGCATTCTCTCCGTGCATCAGCAATGGTCCGACCGAGATCATCAGGGGCCTCATCATGTGTCTCTCCTTCAGCTTCCCCTTCAGCTCCCCCTTCAGCTCCCCCTTCAGATTCTCCCATGAAAGTATCACCATATTCAGGGAATCCAGGATAGTTGTCATCATCCTCTTCTTCATTGTTTTCCATTGTAACACCTCTTTCTCCATGCTTGATCCAACAATTGTAGCTGGGCATAAAACCGTGCTGAAGCAGGTGCACGTGAAGGGTTCTTGATGAAGAGTAATTCTTCAGATTCTTACACGCACTACATGGATAGACAACAAAACCATTCCGCTTGTTCGCATCAGCCACACGGAGGAAATCCTACAAGCCCTTAATGAACTCGCTTGAGACTCGGCTACCGTACATCCATTGCCGGTTCATCTGCATTATTATATAAGTATATAATAAACCAAATTAATACAAGTAATAAACTCACATTGCATATAAATCATATATACTCCCACATTACTCTCTAACGTTACAAAAATTATTGCAAATAAATCCTACTAAAAAATTATTATTGTAAATCACATAAGCTCATAATTACTACCACATTACTTTCTAACATTAATTACTCCACAAATCCCTCTATTTTATTGAGCATAAAAAGAGCTATATATGTGCATGACAAATTTCTACTTCATACTCATTTTGGTCCACATACAAGTACACCACCTCTACACATGTGCAAACTAAGAAATTAATTTAAGCTCAAATGCTATATAAATCAAATTAACTCCCATAATTACTCCCAAATTATAGCCACAAATCTCACCACATCTAGAGCATTATATGAGCTAAATTAGCAATTAAAGATGAGAGAGTAAAGTTGCTAACCTTTTGAACCAATTAGATAGATGAAATAACTCAAAATCTTGGATAATTTTGATAAAAAAATCGGGCATGACCTCTCCACTCAATCCAAGCTTCCGACCACCATTGGTGTACTGGCAGGCTCGGGAAAAGAGAAGCTGGATTTTGTAGGCGACGGCCTTTAGTCCCGGTCCGTGTTAAAGGCCGGGATTAAAGGTTGCCCTTTAGTCCCGGTCGTTAACACGGGCCGGGACTAAAGGCCGTCGCCCGTGGGGTTCCCGCCCGCCAACCCTTTAGTCCCGGTCCGTGTTAACGACCGGGACTAAAGGTCCATTACGAACCGGGACTAGGTGCTGGCCGTGCCCCAGCGGCACAAACCGGGACTAATGCCCCCTTTAGTCCCGGCCCATATAGTTTGGGGACTAAAGGTTGCGGATAGAAGCCTCTTTTTCCACTAGTGGAGATTCTGTTTATAGACATTCTCACTGTAAGAGAGCTTTGATTTTGATTAAGACATACAAGCAAATATGTAAATTAACCTTCTAAGTTTGCCTCGAGAGTCTGATTATCAAATGTGTTGAAAAGTTATATAGAACTTTTCCTGCTCAATATGCAAATCTTATTTTGAGATCTCAACGGGATGCATACTCAGAAATGTAGTGATATTGCCATTTTTTATTCGACAACCTGCTCAACTGCATATTGTACTGTATTTTCTGAAATTTTTGAATCTATGGACACATGTGCCCAAAATGATTAGGGGAATTAGTTTAAACCCATTACTGCTTCATGTTCAGATAATATGGGCGAATCTTGCTATATGGTTGCTATATAAGACTGAATTTTGTTGTCTGTTACTTATGAGAATAAGATATGGAAAATACATCCAAATTATGCATTACTTTAGTGGATCCATATCTTAGCACATGAATGTAAATTATATATTCGATATATTTTTTTACTGGTGGTGACTTAATTAGATGAATCTTGCATTATGTAAGTGTTTGCTAGAGCAAGCTAGAAACTTAAAACAAATTGCAATTGGTTGTAACTATGATGAATCTTCTTAGACTTTGCTCTGCATGTATTTTTAATAAATAGAGGGGAAATTTGCTAGAAATTTGACTTCCCTCTACCACCAACCGAATAATAATACATTAACAATTAACAATATTTGTCACCTAAGATTACACGTGCATTGCACGTGCACAATTACTAGTTCCCTACAGAGGTACAATTTACTCCCACAGAATGTGAATATTCATAAAATTTTAAACTTCTCCATACTTTTGAGTTTTGACGCACTAAAATGATACCCTCGTATTTGCCAATATCTTAGTAATATACATAAAATTAAGGTGAAAATTAACCTTTGGGAATGTATCTGTGCGTAATAGATATACAATTAATAGGACGAATCACTGGTGGAAAAAAGGCCATTGGTCCCGGCCTGTAACGCCCATTAGTCCCGGTTGTAGCAACCGGGACTAACAAAGCGGGACTAAAGGCTTAATCCTTTAGTCCCGGTTGCTTACGAACCGGGACCAATGGTCCTCCACGTGGCTAGGGGCATGTGCTGCGGCTGGAGGACCTTTGGTCCCGGTTCGTAACACGGACCGGGACTAAAGGTCCATTCGGAATAAAATTTGTATTTTCTGTTTCGGAATTTCTGTATTTTCTTTATTTCTCTATTTTCTTTATTTCTCTATTATCTAATCATCTCTATTCCTTCCCTCTACTAGCTTCCAAGAGTATATGGTCCTCACTCCATTGTCATGTCAAATTATAAGTACTTGTGGTCCTCACTTCCCGGTCGGTCACCCATCCTCACACTACTCCACCCTTAGCACGCTTAACTTCTCTATTCCTTCCCTACTAGCTTCCAAGACTGCGCTCGCGACTTATTGATAATACTATGCTACCAATTCTATTAACCTATACCCTTAGGAAACATATAATATTACTTTTTTAAATTCCAAATAAATTCACAAATTAAGCAACATTGATTAAGTAATAATAAGCATGAATGAATTCCAAATAATTTTTATACATAATTTAATTTTTAATTTTTAATAATTAAAATATTCAAAAAAGACCAAAAAACTTGAAAAATCCAAAATAATAGCAATATAATAGACTTGTTAACCAAATAAGAGGGAGTACATTTTTTCATATATATATATGCACTCGACTCGCACACCACACCACACACACATCTAGCTAGCTAGTAGCCTTCTAGCTTCCAATAACTCCTAGCAATCTCAAAGCTCAAGCGAGCGTCTAGAGCGGCATACAACACTTGCTTGTCGCTTAATGGAACTTTGGCCCAACCATATATAAGTTCTTCTTCTTCTTCCTCGTCGCCGCCCTTCTTCTTGTTCTTCTTGATCTTCTTCTTCTTCTCAAGCTTTGTCCCAATAGTAGCATTGGACAGATCATATAGACTTGGAATTGGTTTCGTGATGGGGTTCGGTATGATCACTTGGAGGTCGTGCACCGACGCAATTTGAATTCCGTATGGAGATAGCATGCGCACGTCATTGCCGATAGCCGCGCCGCAGAATTTAATGGTGGGGTCCCCCAAGAAATCCCTGAGCAGCTGCGGCACATGATCGGCCCGACATAGTTGGAAGAGCAAAACCTCGGACGCCACCGAGAGTTGAAGGAGGGCGGCACGCTGATGAGGCTTATCACGAGGGGTGGTGAACTCGCAGTCCAAGCCCACACATTTGACCGGTGCGGCATCGAGGAACCGCTCCTTGACAGCGTGGAGCCACTTCTCCACTGTTGATGCACAGACGGTTTGCGTGATGGTGAATTCCATCCCTTCGGCGGTGAGATTATGCACCCGCGTCGCCCCGGCCGGCTCCATTGAAATGAGATGGAGAGAGAGAGAGAGAGCTCTCCGCGGTGAGAGAGCTTGATGCCGCCGGCGGTGAGAGAGCTTGTCGCCGGTGAGAGAACTTGCCGCCGGCCGGTGAGAGAGCTAGCTAGCTAGCTTTATTGGCTATGGTGGTTTTGAGGAGAGATTAGGAGGAAGATGATGATCAAGAAAGCAAAATGAAGGTTTCTTATATACTAGAGATGGAAGATCAAGAGAGGGCCGCCGGTGTACTGATTACTGAAACTCTCCCGATGCGTTCGTCGTTCCATATTACCGAAACGATCGATCGTAATGGCGCAGCAATTTCCGAAACGATACGCGGGAGTGGCGGTTCGTTTGAACTGCCCTTTAGTCTCGGCTCGTGGCTCAAACCGGGACTAAAGGGTACCCTTTAGTCCCGGTCTGATAAGGATCACGCCGATGATCCTTGAGTTTTTGTCCCGATCTTTCACAGCGAGTCTACCCGGATATAAATCTTCCAACAACGCAAAGAACGTCACCTGAAGACGAGGACGAATCCAGCAAGCAACGTGATGATGAACACCACGCCTAAACCAAAGCACGACAATCCTTGATGAACACAAGAACCTCCGCAGCAACTTTATTCGATAAACGGCATCGCCGTCCCCGGAGGGATGCTTCACCAATAAACACAACATGATAGTTTGTAAACTAAAATTCTGAACTCCATAAACCCTAGACTGCTGGCCTCCTTATATAGATGGCCAGAAAACTGTTGGGCTTGGACAGGCCCAACAGTTTTTTGGCCATCTATATAAGGAGGCCAGCAGTTTAGGGTTTGGGAGAGTTCAGTTGTTTAGTTGAAAACTATCGTGTGCTCCACCGTGTATCATCCCTCCGAGGAAACGGCGCTGCCGTGTTTCTAGTAAAGATTGCTGCGAGGGTTCTTGCGTCATCAAGGATTATCGAGTTGTGGTTTGAGGCGTGGTGATCTTTATCACGTTGCTTGCTGGATCCGTTCCTCTTCTTCAGGTGACGTTCATTGCGTTGTTGGAAGATTATTTATCCGGGTTGACTCGCTGTGAAAGATTGGGACAAAACTCATAGGATCACCGGCGTGATCCTTATCATGTGGTATCAGATTACTGGGTTGCTCACGGTGAGATTTATCTGCTGATTGTTCATCATACGAGCAGTTGTCAGATCAAAGAGATTGGAGCAGATTGGCTGCAATTTGTCGATCGGATTCTGCAAGTCTGCGCGTGGTAAATTGCTATTTTGAAGTTGTTGTTGCAGGAGGCAGTCCAGGGCTCGATCGATCTGAGAGAAGGAAAAAGAAACAGCAAACGAGATCGATTTTTTCTGGCCAGATTCGATCGGGAATAGAGGAGTTAAAAAAAAATATCGGATCGCTCGTGCGCGTCGGGGCACGGAGACGGTCTGCCCCTTGGCAAACGCCCGCCCTCGCCTGGATCGCCCTGCGTCGTGGCGTGTTTGGGCCGGATCGACCCCGCGCCTCGCTCGCTTCGCGCGGCCACGCGCTGCCCGCCTGGGATCGCCGATCGGGAGCGCTCGCTCGAGCGCAGCGGGCCGGCCCATCATCCCGCGCGCCTGGGAAGGCCTTGCCCCGAGCGCATCACCGCACCACGCGCCTGCCGCGCGCTCGCTCAGCCGCGCGCGCTCGCGACGCCCCAGTGGGCCGACCCACTCCGTCGCCTGCCGCGCGCTCCTTTGCCTGCTCGCTCGCCCAGGATCGATCGACGCCTGCCTGCACGCGCTGGAGCCCGGAGACTGTCTGCCCCCCAGCGCCCCGCGAGCCTGCATCTTCTTCGTGCCTTAGCCGCTCTGTCAGCTTTCAGTTCAGTCTGTTTTACTTCTGTTTGCACAGTTTTTGCAGATTGTTGTGTGACAGATCACTAGGAGTAACACAGGATATTTTGAATCAGTGCCGGCTGGGATAAATTAGTACTACAATGGACTCTTTTCCGGATGATTATTACGGCTATAAGTGTCGCCGTGGCAAGAAATCTAGCGATATTTTTAATGATTATCTTGACCTGCTGGATGGTGTTTTAGCATATGATGCATATGAGATCAATTGGCAACTGACCTATGATGCAACAGCTGAAGAGTATGAGTCATGGGAACGTCATATGCTACAGGGTTTCTACAGGTGTGCTACCTATGATCAAAACTTGACTGATTCTCACCGTTTGGCTCTTGCAGACCGACGCGTGGATGCCAGGCTATACAGTTGGTGGCATAAAGCGTTGAGCGAGAAGAGCATTACCTCTGCAACTTGGGCAAATTTCAGAAAATTTCTGCGAGAGTGCTTTATACCTTCTAGCAACGTGGTTCCTTCTCGAAAGCCCATGGTACCCGTAGAAGTAATTAAGCAGCCACCCAAGATTGTGCATCAGATAGAGGATGTTGGCAAGAGCATAGCTCCTATACAGAAGGTCGCGACAGCTGTGACTACTCATGAGAAGTTGACAGTTGTTCCATTGCCGATAGTTAGCAAGGTGGTAGCCACGAATTCTGAATTGTCAGCGGTTGATGTTGTCAAGGCTGATGTTGTCAAGGATATCGTGGAGGAGGTTGTACCATTGAGTGGGCTGAATATGCAACTCAAAAGAGTACATGATGAGACTTGCATGACAGCGGATAGAGGCCAGCGATGGAATTTATTTCAGACGCAGTGCATAATCAAAGGTAAAGCATGCAAGTTGATGATTGATACTGGTAGTTACTGTAATGGCATTAGCAAGGCAGTTGTGGAGGCTTTGGGTTTATCCACATGGCGTATTCCAGAACCAAGGCATGTTGAGTGGGTTAATAGCTGCGGTATGCTGAAAATTACTCACAAGGTGCGTGTGCCATTTATAGTTGATGACTATGTTGATGAGGTGGAATGTGATGTGTTGCCATTGGAGGTGTGTGGGCTGTTACTTGGACGTCCATGGCAGTATGATCACAATGCTATGCATGCTGGGAGAGCAAATACATATTCTTTTGTGCATGATGGCAAACAGCGGACTTTGAAGCCTATGAGAGATGATCAAATCAAGTCCGATGTCGTGCTGGTGGTTCACAAGGCAAAGTTGCGCAAGGCCAAGCCAAAATCTGGGCTAGCTACGCCGCAGCATGAGGAGCATGATGCGAAAAGCATCGATGGTGATAATGTTTCAGCCAAGCCTGTAGATGACAAGCCAGATGTTCTTGTTAGTGACAAGCCGGTTGAAGTCAAGCCTCATATTGATGAAGGGAAGGATATGTCAGCATGTTTTCCATGTGTTTCACTTCCAGTTCGTGTTGACATGGGTGTTCAGACCGATGACGGTGGTGCTGATCGGGTTCCGGTGCATATGGTGCCGCGGGTAGTCAGCCACAGTTTTGTGAGAACACCTCGGAAACGTTTTGTTGGAGCAGCAGTACGTGTGCACACAGGCAAGGATGGACGTGTTCGTCAGTTGTGTGGCCCAGGCATTACTACTTTGCAGGGTCGTGCACAGAAGGTTCATGTTCAGCAGCACAAAGCTCCATCAAGAGTTGAGAAGAAGAAGAAGGTGGAGGCGCTTAAGTACAAGTTCATTTGGCGAAGAAAAGAGGTGCAGCCACCCAGGGCTGTATCAAGTCGAGCAGGCCAAGAGGGAGGATGTGGTGAGGAAGGCAAGCAAGACTTGAAGACGGCGAATATGCGTGGTGCCATTGTTGATATTCCGCCACCCTTTCGAGCAGACCCTCACGCGTTGGGGACAACGCTTTTTGAAGGGGGGGAGGATGATATGGGCACGAAGGAGGAGGTGAAGCCCAATTTCAGGACTCCACCAAGATGAGGGAAGCTCATTGCAGTTTGGCACGCCAGGACGACCTACGATATGAGATAATTTAGTCTAAGGTTGTGTCAGCATTTATATACCTGTTTATGTTATTTCTGTGTGCTAGGTCATGTTATGGGCCACTTAGTTTTATTTGAGTTTTGGGTTTGGGCCTGTCCAAGCCCAACAGTTTTCTGGCCATCTATATAAGGAGGCCAGCAGTTTAGGGTTTGGGAGAGTTCAGTTGTTTAGTTGAAAACTATCGTGTGCTCCACCGTGTATCATCCCTCCGGGGAAACGGCGCTGCCGTGTTTCTAGTAAAGATTGCTGCGAGGGTTCTTGCGTCATCAAGGATTATCGAGCTGTGGTTTGAGGCGTGGTGATCTTTATCACGTTGCTTGCTGGATCCGTTCCTCTTCTTCAGGTGACGTTCATTGCGTTGTTGGAAGATTATTTATCCGGGTTGACTCGCTGTGAAAGATCGGGACAAAACTCATAGGATCACCGGTGTGATCCTTATCACGGTCCATGCCACGAGCCGGGACTAAAGGCCCAAAGGCATTAGTCCCGGCTGGTGGCTGAATCCGGGACCGAAGGACCCATTTGAACCGGGACTAATGCCCCTGGCCCACATTTTTAAACGAACCGGGACTGATGGACCCTTTAGCCGCGGACCAAACACGTTGGGGACTAATGGGGGCGAATGGAAGCCCTTTTTTCTACTAGTGAATGAGCGGAAAAATTATTAATTAAAGAGAACATAAATATTACATATTTCAAAATGCTAAAGATGATGCCCTCGCATTTTCGAGGGCCACCTTGCTAGTTCTCTATAAGAATAAGAATTTGATAAAATATATGTGAGTAAAAAAATTACTGTGATTTTTCTTCTTCCGCTGAAACTTGGCTCCTGTGATGTGATACGGGGCAGCGACCAGCAAGATACTAACCTTTTCTTCTCTCATTGCAACGCACATGCATTTTTGCTATTTTTAAAAAAATAGAAAATAATGAAACCATATTTTATTTTTTAAACACTTTCAAACAACTAGAGAAAATAATGTGCTAGTTACCTCAAATTTGATTTTTGGGCAGCTTTTTAAGCGTGCCACAGAAACTTTCGCGGACATGAGTTTACTTCCGAAAGCGCCCAAAAATGTATTTAGATCACACAATTGAATATATGAGGCATTTTGAAGTGCCCCATAATTGCCCGTGGTAATTGGAGTCACAATCGCAATGCAGCAACAGTGCAAGACTCTTAAAGCAGCGTACCGTACATAAGTGGCTCTGCAGAATCTATAGGCTAGCTCGAGTACTCTGCATCTTTTTTTAATAGAACAAAATATATATTAAACTAGCAAGCCACCTCATTAAAAACCTCTCAGTCCCCTTCGATAGCCTAGTGAGAAAAAAGAGTACCCTGGCTAGCTCGAGCACTCGGCATCTTATTGTCCCTGCGACTGCGAAAGAATAGCCTCATGATCCCCTGGCGGGCATGTAAGGTAGGCAACCTAAGAGCACCTCCAGCCATTGGCGCTTCCCACGGCCAAATCCGACGATAAATAGCGCTGGATGGGACGAACTTCCAGCTGTCTCCCCAGGTTAGACGCCCGGAGATCGACGTTTTTGTCTTAGTTTCACAAATAAATTCACAGTTCGGCGAATTTGACAAATTTTGCCAATATTTAGCTTATTTTTACAAATAAACGTTATAGTTCAACAAAACAAGCAAATAATTTGACACCGCCTTTATAATTTGACAGTGCAGCCTTTTTCGTGACCCTTGTACATTCCCTGCCAGGTAAATGGACAGTTCTTCCATTTCCAATGCATACAGTCAATGCTTCCAAGCATCCCCGGAAATCCTCAAGCTTCATTGAAAGCGAGGATGTGAGCAGTGTCTTGCACAGTGGGTGATCTCAAATAGATGTCCCCGAACACTGCTCGGTAGGAACAATCAAAGGCATTGGACTCCGCCATCCAAAGATAGTCATCGGTAGAATCACCAGGAGATCCATATGCCAGCATCCGCATAGCCACCGTGCACTTTTGGAGGGCGGAAAATCCTGCCATGCCGGTGCAATCCAACTTGCATCTGAAATAGGAGTCGTACTCTTGAAGGGCATACACAATTTTCAAGAAGAGCTTCCGGCTCATCCTGAAACGACGCCTAAAAAAGCCTCACCGTGCAATGAACTGTCGGTGAAGTAGTGGGCGTAGAGTATGCAGTAGCCCTCCATTCGCTGCCTTGGCTTGCACTTCCGGCGACCTGGTCCCGACCCACCACGGCGACCAATGGCCTTCTCCGCGTACAAGCCGGATAGGCAAGCTAGGATCAACATGTGCTCCTCGTCTTGGGCGGCGGCTGCCAACTCTTCTTCAAAAAGCTCGGCGAACATCTGCTCCTCCTCGTCGTCTGAGTCCATGTCCGCCCAGGCAAATGGACGAACACCTGTCGGGCGAGTCGACGAGGCGCGACGCGAGGAGTTGCCCGATAAAAGAATATAGGCAGACGACACGACGGACGGCGGAATATAGGCTGGTGGGAGAAGGGAGGGCGGAGTGGAGGCAACCGGCCTGTGGATCGGCGAGGAGTGGTGCTGGCGGCGATAGAGCAACGAGAGGGAAGGGGGGTTTGCGACGAGAAAGTGGGGTTCGCGTGTTCTCTCGCCGACAGAGCGGGCCTGTCCCCACTTTTCTCTCGTCCGAAGTCCCCGAGCACACCCCGGGGAGACAGGGATGGCCTGGGCTCTCTAGATGGATTAAGGGCCTACTAGCATAAATGCCCGTGCGTTGCAACAGGTTTTAAATAATATTTATTTAGGTTATAAAGAATTGAACTACTAAATATAATGCTTGTGCCACAATGAAAGAAAGCTACTCCCTTTAACCCATATTACATTTTACAAATATGGATATATCTAGCTCTAAAATATATCTAGATATATCTGTGTTTGCGAAAGGTAATATGGGTAGGAGGGACTACTTGGGTTTAACTCTTCATGTGCTTACTCTATTTAGTTAGTTTGAGAAAAATGTCCAAGGATGTTCAGGACTACCATCTATCGCTGTAACTGTAAATCCCGACCAGTTACTGGACAAATTTGAAAACCAACTCTTAAATTCAAATTCTTAGATATACCTACCTATTAAGGATGCTTGTTTGATTTAATTTTTGAAAAAGTTTTGGATTTTTTTTGGCCGGTAACCCCATTTACATGGCATGCTGAGATATTCGTTTAAAGTCTCGTGTCTGGTCACAACCCTCGCTCCTGTCTTGCCCCCACGCGGGCGAGCAGGGGCAAACACTAGCCACCATCTTCTAGCCCCCTCTCCCTTCCTCCTCTCCGCCGCCGCCGGCGTAGGCCGCCGGGCGTTGCCTGTGCGGTGCCGGCGGCGGCGGCCGGTCCTTCCCCGCGCGCGTGGAGTGGTGGCGCGGCGCACGGCGGCCCGTGGCGGCGTGTTTCGGCCGTCTCCGGTCCGGGCGCGGCTCGGGTGTTCCTGGTGGCGATGGAGCGGCCTCTTGGCGGCAGGGCGGCCGTGGTAGCAGGAGGTTTGCCGGCTGGTCACCTGAGCGCGGCCGGCGGCGCCCTACCGGCCCAGATCTGGGGCCCTTTGGGCCCATCTGGGTCTGGCTGGGCCGCCTCAGGCGCTGTGGTGGCGCCCCCGGCGGTCGGAGGAGCGGGTCCTCAGGGCTGGGTGGCAGTGACGGTGGCTTGCTTGCTGCAATGCGGTGGCGGGGCTTTACGAGCCCGATTGAGGCCCGACCACCAGGCCAGTATGGGCCTGGTTGTCCCTGCCGCTGCATCCGGTCGGCTACCGCCGACGGTGGTGGAGGTCGTTCCCTCCGGCTTGCTACGGTACTGCTTCCCTCGCAGGAGTTCTCTCTTTTCTGTCTTGCTGGCCTCACAACATGGTTCACGGTGAGACGACGATGGTGATTGCAAGGCCGTGGTGGCGCGTTGGTGGGTGGCAAGCTTGGTGGAGCACTTTGGATCGTTCGAGGTGTGGTTTTTTGGGGGTCGGGAGAAATCCATGTCATCTCGACACCGACGCGGTGACGCTTGCGGGTGTCGCCTTTCCTTCTTGAAGGGCGTCGGGTGTACCTCTTCCCTATTCCTCGTAGCGTACCGGGGGAAACCCTAGGATAAGCCCGGGCAGCAAGCGTCGTCATCGTCGCTTTCCTTCTTTGAGGTGTTGCTTGGTACGTGGCGTTTTAAAGTGCTAGGAGCGTGGTGGGAATTCTCCGGTGGACGCAGCGGTTGCGGGTCATCTTCGTTTTCGTTGATCCGCCGGTTTCGGCATTATTTTCTTTTCTTTTTTTCTCTCTTTTTCTTTTGGGCTTGATTGTGCTGAGGCCTCAGCAGTTCGTTGTATCGTGTGGTTGCTATATTAATATAGCGGGGCGAAAGCCTGTTTTGAGATATCCGTTTACCGGCCGGATTTCTCGACTGGAAAAAACTTGACAAATACCATCCACCGGAAGATTTCATGCACCTTGTGTGGGTACAATACAACGAAGTACTACAATGCGATATAAGTTGAGGTTAAGAACTTACGCAAGTTTTCCAATCGTACTTGCTTTCCATGGATTATTACCGGGCCGATAGCCTGGTACACACCCATATTGGTCCATCATAGCTACACGAAGGCAGCAGCAATCAGCACACAAGCAGGCAGCGGATCGATCGCTAGGAAAAAGCAGACCAGAGCAGCATGTACGCATCTGAGACCGTCGGCGTCACGCGGTTTGACGCCGCCACAGCGACTCACCGTCTCAGCCCCTCTCGTTCTCTTGACCACTCCAACCCGAATGCCTCGCCTCCCGCCTGCTCGCGCGTGCCGACGCCTTTTGGGGAGAATTTGAGAGGCTGCAGCTAGCTCACCATGCCGCATGCCGAGTAGCCGACGCGAGCCCGTGCACCATCAGCCACAGCCCCAGCCCCACCATTAGATCTAATGGATTGGTCCAGTGGAGGATGAGGAAAGGTAGCCTGCCAAGCGATGGAGGAAGGATGGACCTGGGTCCTGGGCTGGCACCAGGAGTACCTAGCACCGTCCTCCCGTTCGCCTCCGATGCCGAGATGTTGAGCAACCGCAGCTACAAATTTCAGCATTGTCTCCTGGTCGGACGCGAGGCTGGCTGCCATGACCTCGCGTCGTCCTCGTAGTCGTACGACAGTCGACAGACTATAGTTGCCGACGTCGCCGCGCCTTGGAGGCTCGTCGTAGGAGGAGCCGAGGCTCGCACGGCTTGGGCGGGCCGAGACATAGGAGAGCGACGTGATGGTTCGCCTAGGACAAATTCTGAACATACGCTAGGAAGGACGTAGTAGAACTGTATAACGCAGGGGATAGATTGCCGGGCGTGTATTAGTAGAAGGGGTGGCCAGGTGGTATAGAGGAGAGGAGATCGGGTTGGATTAGAGATTGGCCACAGAACGCACAAGGATGCAGAAAAAATCAACAGGCCTACGCAAGGAGACAGACGAAAGGAATAACACGGACGAAAATGTATTTAAGTTGGTTGAAAGCGTATTGTACGGACACAGACCAGTCCTATTAGAATATCTAAACTAATAATACGGCTTGAGGACGCGATGATTCAAAAACCGTGGTAGGTCAAAAAACCGGCGGTCTTTTTTGGTACGTCAAAAAGTTCGGACGTCAAAAAAACCATCGTCCGATCTGTCCCTCTCGCGTTGCTCGTTTGTTTCGTACGTCATAAAAACTGCTTCGTCCGTTACAAAAACCAGAGCATCTGGTTTTTTCTGCCAAGAGCCATCGCATCGATCTACCGTACAGCGAACAAAATTCTCATCGGTTGTGGAAACTCAATCGTGTCCCACTCGAATACTTCAAGGGAGACTCGATCAGTCAAACTGATACATAAACAGACAGGCGACGATGCACTAGACATCGAGTTTGCAGGACACGAGGAAGAAACAAACCAGGATAGCTGGCATCATCGAACTCTGCCGATCGCCATGGTCGTGGTCGTTCTCAGCATAAACTGGATCGTTAGCGTCTCCGTGGAGACGTGGGAGAGACATGGCCCCCGTGACTGTTGGCCGCTACCACGACCGCGCCGGACCAAGACCACAGCGCAGCAAACAACCGTCGAAACGAAGGAGGCACTCGGGGAGACGGGGAGGCCCTCCGGCGGCTGGCGTGGCACGATCATGGCATGCCGCAGCATCCAATTGTGGCAATGAATCAACGCGTGAAGCAAGCCCATCACTCTCCTTCTCAATCAGCCTTGCGGCGGATCCTCCCAACGGCGGCCATCGGCTTCGACCTCCGACACGTCTAAACCTCAGCTTCTCATGTAAAAAGTTAATCTATGCTGTGTTGGTGGCATCGGAAAGCTCCTGGATGGAGGTATTGGGCAACGATGTGGCAAGATGGGAGAGCAGAAGGTGCTGAAAAAATACTGCTTTCTCGGTGTGGATATCCCGCGCCGGCAACCATGGGCATGATGCTCTGGACGAGCACCCATCGGGAGACAACGATGGGCTAGAGTTAGACACGCGCAATAGCAGCAGCAGCAACACGCTACCCGGCCCCTCCCTCCAGATCCCGCGTAACGCCGCCACAACGTCGTGTCTCACCCCGGTGCACAACGTCGTGCAGCTGGGCGTGCTGGTCGATGGTCGTCCACGGAGACGAGACGCGCCAGCTCCACGCGGACCACGCCCCACACCCGAAGTTCCTCTACCTCTGAAACAGGCAGCCGGGCTCGTCCTGTTACTTAGATACTCAATGTTGCATAGGTGGTTGCAAGGAACGGGTAACAACTGCCAACAGAACCAGAAGCCAAGATGCAAATGTGCAATTGAACATGAACCTTTATGTGGTGTGAACAAGATGAACAACATGACAGCTTTGCAGTGGGAATCATAATCGAATCATACATGTGGGGTTACCAGTACCGTTTTTTCTATAAAACCATGGAAGAGCAAGATGTATACATTTTGCATCGTAAGTTCGTAACTGAAGATGGTGCATGTCAAGAGCAGGTAAAACTATGCGTTTCACTCGCTGAAGATGAGTGCGATAGCTTTATTTCTTGGATGTGTAGGGAGCTTCAACCTGGTACATAGCTCAGTACCTTCTACTTGATGCAACAACAGATAATTATGCACAGTGATACAGGTGTTAAAATCAGCACCATGCATCATACCTTATCTACGGTTTTCCTAAAGTATTTAGTTATATTTTATTACAGTTATACTATATCAATGATTGTCAGTAGACTAAATACTAAATACTTTACGAAAACCAGTTACACCATGCATCATACCTTGCAAACCATCAAAACAATTTTTCTTGCGAGGAGCTAAAATACACATAATCATTCTCAATTTATCCCATAATATGCATATGTAGTCTAGGTATCTGGAAAATATTTGAGAAGTTTAGGGGTGTTTCATAGGATCAGCTGCTGCAGTTTCAGTTTCAACTGGGAAAACAAAAGAACATGCATTTAGTTTGAGTTTTAGGTAAGCAGATAATGTATGCATCATTATCAGCTACGTGCCTATTTTGGGGTAACTTTCGTAATGATGTGAAGATTACTGTTAAGTTATGGTGAAATTACCTTGATCTCATCATGGAACATGGTCTGTATAGTGCAGTTATAATAGCTTCAGGTAATATTTATCACACAAATTTATTCCAATTCATGCTGGCCTCCTACAGTAATAGTCACTACTAAAAGAATATATGGTGCATGCCACTGGTAGTTTTAATTTGAAATATTTTATTTCGAATGATATATATTTAACTAAAATCCTCTCAACTTTGCTATGATACACATCTATTTAAGGGCAATCATATCAAGTGCATTGTGCACTATGAAGTTGTATTGACTTTGCAGGATCAGCCAGCTATTTATCTATGCGTTGGATTGTCAATTATGCAGCTAGAGTTAACTTGAACTTAGTGGTTGCTGCTGATTTCAAAATGGCATGCTATTTCCCTTGGGTTTCTACCATGTCGACAAAACTTGGGTTATGTGAATACTACATTACAACTATAACTGATTCATTTGGATGGATAAGTAGGGTATGTGCCTTATTGGTTTTACTTCTATTCTTGTTTTAGACAGTTGTCTAATGAGTCATGAACTTTGGTCTTAGCTTGAAGTAAAACTGTAGAATTATCCATCATTCTATGCTCCAATCTTCAGTTCATATAGCCGTGATGGTATGCCAATTTAATATTAATTATCACATGGGTATAAGGTACTAGGATATTTGCGTGGTCAATACAAAAAATCTTAAGACTATCACATGACAACTTTATTTATTAAAAAACATTGTGCCTTCACATATAATGTGCATGTTGTATTCGCCAACATAATACATTGCTGCCATTTTAGTTTTGTTTTCTATTTAAGCCCGGAGTAGAAATATTTTGTTCTTCTTGTTACACTCAAATAGAGGTATATGCATTAAAGTGAATACAAATGCCTACCATAGCAATGCACAGAGATGGGCCCATGGGGGAACTGAGGCAAATTTATTTGGTAACGGGGAGTAGTGACAATCAAGGAGCTGACTCTGATTAAATCGGCTAATAGGAACAGACGACAACATGATCGAGCGATATGACCAAAGGCAAAACTTGCGATTGACATGATCGAGACAAAGTGTAATATGCCGACTCTTTGGTCTGATAGAAGCGAGACAAGCTAAGTGGAATCTCAGTAGAAGTGCAAATGATGTTTAATTAAGCCTTTTTCAAATTATATTTAATCAAAGACATCTTTATTGTTTTGCAATATCATGTGTATATTTGTTTCTATACCTGGAAATTATGTGCATTATATAACATGGATGCAAGAAAATACCTAAATAGCCCGTAGCAATGCACGGGCATCCAACTAGTTATTAGTAGAGATTTCAGGGAAAACGAGAAACCGGGAGCGCCGCTAGACCTGGATGAAAAAAAAGGCCGCCGGTGCGAATCGCATGATTCGGGTTGGAAGCAGCGGTATAGAGGGCTCAGCGCCACAGCGTCAGAGGATCGGATTCCCCACTTGTCCTATTCGCGCTAGCTGTTGGTGGCAGTGAGTGGCATGGCATGGTGGCCAAGCCGCCGCCGCTGGCGCACGGCACAGCACGCACGCGGCCACCCACCTCCACTCCAAACTCTGGCGTGGTCGACCGTCGATCAAGGAAGCGGCGCTGAAGCGAAGAAGGTGTCGGGTGGGCGACACGTGGGAGGTGGAGCCGCCGCGTCAGGAGGAGCGGATGAGCTGGGCTGCCGAGGCTTTTTGGAGCAGGAGACGCGGTCACGAGGCACGCGCCACCCACCACCCCCAATCGAGTGCCCACGCAGCCACGCGCGCGCGGTATCATAGTATCTCATCACTTCTTCCTCCTCCTCTCTCTTCTTCCGTCCATGGATCCATCGATTCGATTTGCTCCTCCCCCTCCTCTCTCTGCATCTGCACCTGTATCTACTCAAAAGGAGTGCAGCGGAATATAAATTAAAGACGCCACGGCTAGGACGGGGGAAAGGGGGGAAATCCCTGCCGGCCCTTTTATAAACCCTCTCAGCTCCTACCCTCGTCGCCATTGCACACACCCCCCCCCCCCCCCCCCCCCCCTTTTCTCCCTCTCTCTCCTTCTATCTATCTAGTTCGGCTTCATCAAAGACGATCTGCCTCCCTCGCCACTTGGGTTTTCAGGTGATCGATCGCCGCATTGTGAATCAACTCAAGTCGTCGTCGGACAGGGATCGCAGGGCCGAGGGCCGTACGTGCGTGCATTGGGGCGAAACGGGGAGAAGACGCGAGTCCATCGCCTCCTCGATCGTTGCATGTACTCTCTCTCGTCTTACTTTCCTAGTTTTCGTGCTACTGGTTTGCTTGGTCTCTGCCGATTATCACCGTGAACCATGATTGTGTTCGTTTCTTAGTAAATCCTGCCATAACACCTCACCGGGAAGAAAGCAAGCTTGAAATGACAGTAGAAGCGATACATTTTCGATACCTTGTCTCCTTTGTGATCGATGTTGTCAACTTGGTACGCATCAATATAGCTACACGCCATTTAGAATACTGAGTACGTAGGATTCAGAACTATATTACTCTACCCTGTTATGTTCAGAATTGACTTTTTCCGCGGTATTATCCAAGGGCCGATCTGTTGGGTTTGGCCACCTTTTGCGGCTGATGCTCAGCCTAGTGCATCTTGTTCATGCGCTTCAGCGGCCTAGCTAGTGCATTTTGCTGCACGCGTTGCGAATCACGGAAGCATGCCCCCCTCCTTTTTCGATAAATGCTATCCCCACTCTAGCTAGCCGCTTTTCTTCTGACTTCTAGTGTAGCACCAGCAGTCTTTTACGTGCGCTCTGTTTATGCGGGGGGACCTTTCTTGGCTACCACTACTACTAGTATGGAGGCACTATGATGCATCGCAAGTTGGAACCCTCTTTGTGTTCTCTCAGTTTGCACTCTCACGAAAACCTTTAGCTCTGTTTTGTTCTGCCTTAGCATAACCCCACGTCCCCACCCCATGCTGCTTGTGTCCAAGTTGGTAGTACAACTTTCAAAAGTCTCTTTAGTCTCACTATATACACCATATATATTCGTATGCTTGGTGTATACATAAACGACAATGATTTGATCATACGTGCATATGGCCATATGGGTCTTCTTCATTGACACTGCCTATTCCGATTACAAGTACGTAGTAGTATTGCTTTCAACTCTTCTTTACGAATATAATCTGACGAACTAAGGTGTTTTCGTGTGGACTTCGGCATGCAGGTCTAGTACTTCCGTCGGATTCTCAGCCCTGTGACATTACACAATTAATCATCTCGTCTACACACAGGTAACCAAGAAAACAGAGGAAGCAGAGCGCACAAAAGTCGTGTGGCAAGACGAAAAAGAAAACACTTCGTTCTAGTAGTTCAAAGCAAGCGGCTTGATGCAGGGAGGCCATGGGTACTACGGCGGCGGTGGCTCCCCGCCTCAGGGGTACGGCTACGGGGGCTACGGCTACGGTAGCTACGGCCACGACGCCGGGTACTACTCCAACGTCTACCCGTCGGTGCCGGGGGCGTACGACGACCCGCTCGCCGGAGAGAAGTCGACGCACGTGTTCCCAGCAGCGCCAACGAACGAGCTCCAGTTCCAGCCGTCGGAGACGTGCCCCAAGAACTACGTCATCTTCGACCAGACGTACGCGGAGAGCCGGGTGATGTTCCATCCGTCTCTGACCCACAAGATCGGCGGGGCGCCGGAGTACGTCCAGGAGGCCGGCAAGGGCACGTACCGGCATAGAGACGACATCTGCTCGGTCCGGCAGAAGGAGGACACCGACGAGATCGACGCGCTGCTGAGCTCGGAGGAAGACGACGTGGTGAGCACGGGAAGGACCCCGGGGTACCGGGACGGGAGCTCCCCGGACTCGTGCTCGTCCGAGCACACCAGCGGCGGCCGCAAAAAGAAGGAGCGGATAAAGAAGATGGTGCGGACACTCAAGGGCATCATCCCCGGCGGCAACCAGATGGACACGCCGGCCGTGCTGGACGAGGCCGTCAAGTACCTCAAGTCTCTCAAGGTGGAGGTCAAGAAGCTCGGCGTGCGCGACTCGGACAGCTAGCTAGCTGGCTGGCGCATGTGTGCATCAACGGGTAGCACTGATCATCGATCGAGTACTGAGTACTGACACCACAGCTAGCCCTACTGCATCGTCCCGGCAGCTTAACCGATGGTTTCTGCATTGTCACTGGTGCAAGGCAGCTTTGCTGGCTCTCTTTTCGCAGTGCCATGATCGACCTGGCTAAACTCTTTTTGTTCACTGTCCCTTTGATATCCATGATGAGAGCATGGGGAGAGACTGGCCTGTATCGATGAATGCACAATAGCTAGTGGCCTGCGCGCTTTGGGTAGCACCAGTAGTGGAGCGAGATGATGGAGGAGTCGGGGCGGAGAGCAATTCATGGATGCTCACTTCACCTGCCCTCTTGTTGGTGTTGGTGTGTCTAGGGTCTAGCTAGCTATAGCTAGTGCATGCTCCTCCTTTTTCACTTGTAAGCCTCAGGAGAGGAGCAGCCTGGATGCTGTGGTTTTCGTTGTTTTGCTTTCCAGTCGTTGCAGCCTGCAATCTGCATGCTACTTTTGTCTCTTGTTCCAATTCGATCTCGATCGATCCATGGTGCATTCATGCAATGCCAGTGTTATACTCCAGTACTGATATATATGGTCCCTAGGTGTACGTATGTATATGTATAAATGTCATGATCATAGTGCTTGATGCTCATGATGGTCGTGATTATGATGGCACGCTGGGGCTGGACGTGGCTGTGTGTCTATGCCGTGTTGTGCTTACCACTAGCGATCGATTGAGCTGGCCTTTCGCGAGCATCCTTTTCCGGTCTAGCTAGTGCTCGAATCCCACACGGGAAAAGGGATTAGCCCAGTGTTGCATGCTTTAGCAATGTCAACTTGATGCATGCTTAAAGGCACGCCTCTAATTAATCATGCATAGAATATGCGATGTGCACCACGACCATGCCCCGCCCTAGCTAGGGCGTGATTGGTAGGTCGCATCCTCTCGAAACAGGTCTCCGGATGTAAAAGTCAGCTGATTGGATACCCTCTCGTGGTCTACGTTGTGCCTGGCACGCTGTGCAAAGCACCTTCGGCTCAGGCCCGCTGGATACTCTTGAATCGGTCGTTTTCCCGGTGTAGGCGACAACCGTGCAAAAAGTGGGAACAGCATGCGCACGGGAGGCCTCCTCGAGAACGCGGGAGAAACCAAAATCGACTGCTACGTTTCACGGGATAGTAGTGTCATCTCTCCTCTTTTCGGTCACCTCCCAATAGAACATCCCCCATGCTAGTCTCGACACCGGTAGCGGCGATGGCGGCTCTGCAGATCTACTCCATCTCCAGCCATGGGAGGCGCGGCGGAGGTCTTCTTCAACTCTGGCCTTGTCTTCCAAATCCACGCCGACGGACTAAAATGGCGGAGGTACATCACCATGCCCTCCAAATCCTTCTGTTCCTATAGTTATTGGTCTGCATTGAGGCAATTGATGGTACTCATGTGTGACATCCAGGCCTAGGGCTTAATACGATTGATATGATACTCATATCAACAAGGTTTACCTTCTTTTTTAGAAGCTCATCTGAAAAGAACTCCAGGTTAAGCGTGCTTGGCCTGGAACGATTTAAGGATGAGTGACCAACCGGAAAGTTGTTCTCGGGTGCGCATGAGTGAGGACAAAGTGCGTAAAAAAGACTAGTGTTGGTCTATGGGGCTAGTCTAAAGATCCTAGAGAGCTGTCAGGGGTAACAGGCCCGGCCATGGGGTGGCTGGGTGTTACATTTGGTATCAAAGCTAATCCTTGCGGTAACAAGGGCGTGTGCAAGTCAGGTGCGCGGACTGGTGGTCCATCGTGGCACATGGGCCACCACTTGGACGCATGGACGTGTCCAAGAGGGAGAGTTCCTGGGCTGGGGTTGACCAACGAGGACGTCGGTCTTCTAAGCGGGTGAGGGTGTGTCATCAAGGCCCACGGCTTAATAAGATTGATAGGATACTCATATCAATAAGGTATACCTTCTTTTCCAGAAGTTTGTCTATAAAAAACTCCAGGTTAAAGTGCGCAAAACAGAGTGTTAGTCCATGGGGCTAGTCTAGAGATCCTAGAGAGCTGCCACGGGTAATAGGCCCGGCCACGGGGTGGGTGGTGTGTTACATTTGGTATCAGAGCCGACCTATGCGGTAACACGGGCGTGTGCGGTTCTGGTGCGCAGACATGTGGTCCGTCGTGGCACATGGGCCAGCACTGGACGCATGGACGTGTCCAAGAGGGGGAGTTCCTGGACTGGGGTTGACCGACGAGGACATCGATCTTCTAAGGGTGTGAGGGTATGACATCCTGGCCTAGTGCTTAATGGGATTGATAGGATACTCATATAAACAAGGTATACCTTCTTTTCCAGAAGCTCATCTGAAAAGAACTCTAGGTTAAGTGTGTTGTTCTGGAGCGATTTAAGGATGGGTGACCAACCGGGAAGTTTTTCCTGGGTGTGCATGAGTGAGGACAAAGTGTGCAGAAGTGTTGGTCTGTGGGGCTAGTCTAGAGATCCTAAAGAGCTGCTAGGGGTAACAGGCCCGGACACGGGGTGGCTGCGGTATTACATCATGTCACTACTAGAGTGCCGAAATCAGCATGCCCTCCAAATTGAGTACCATGTCTGTTCTTATCATGATATGAATGCATTGGGGCAATTGATGTTACTCATGTTACTGCTAGAGTGCCAAAATTCCAATCAGCAGCATACAGAGGCAGGAAAACACCACACTAGCCATAACGTACTAGCTGTTGTGGATTTCGATCTTAAGTTTACATATGTTCTTGCTGGCTGGGAAGGATCAGCCCATGATGCAAGCATTCTAAACGATAGTCTGAACAGACCTGATCGCATTCAACTCTCTGAAGGTAAGTTCTACCTTGGAGATGCAGGTTACGCTTGTTGGTCAGGAATCCTCCCCCCACCCTCTTCAAGAAAACCCGGTATCATCTGAACGAGTTTTCTCTAAGGAACAGACCACAAAATGCAGAGGAGCTGTTCAATCTTAGACACTCTAGTCTCACGGTGACCATCGAGAGGGCTTTTGCTGCATTAAAAAATAGGTTCAAAATCCTAGACCAGAAACTATTTCACACTTTCCCCAATCAAGTAAAGCTTGTTCTTGCTTGTTACATCCTGCATAACTGGATCTTGGGCTTGGGCGAGGATGACTATATCCCAGACAAGGCTGAAATTACTTCTGATGATGTGGAGACTGGACATGGTGTCGAGCAGGGTGACACCCAGGCTTGGAAAAACAAGAGGAACGAGTGAGCTCAGTCAATGTGGTTGCATAGAAAGGATGTCTTCTACGGTTGATATTGAAGCAAGAATCATAAGGTTTGCACCCCCCATAGGCCACCATTGTTTAATTGTTTCCTGGTCTATAATGTTGAACTGTCATTCGTAAGTAGCTAGGGTTCGAATGCATGTAATGTTGCTCAGATGCTAAACTAGTAGTGCTTAGCTGAATAACCTATTGGTATGTAGCTGGGGCGCGGTTAATACGGCCATAATTCAATTGTTTCTCGCTGTGTGTTATGAGGCCGTTTGTAGTGTCATGGTGGTGTGCTATGTTATCCTCACCACTGAAGAGAAGAGGTGACCAGATAACCTGCGCAGCATGAACCAAACAGTTCTGCCGTGACGCAGGCTACCAATCAACTTGAGCATTTTGGCTCTCTGAATGTGACTCGGGCCACCAAACGAAACGTCAAAGTTAGTTTTTGAGTCGCATGATGCGATCAAGACCTGCCAGTGCATGTCCACAAGAGCCAAAAAAGAGCTGCGAGCAACCAGCCGTGCCCCTAATTCAATTGCACTAGCGTTTTGCATGTCGATGCATGTTCATGCTAGTGTTGACCAAAGATTCTCCAACCAATACATAATTGTCTTCGGCTAGCTAGTAGATGGGTGCTGGTATTTGATAGCCTTTTTGCATGCGTTGAGTGTCGTAATCTTCAACCAAGCTTCACTTATCAGCTGTTGACTATTTGAATGTCGCCATCACGGATTGTATTGGACTGGACAAAACAAACATTGAAGAGAACTACACATAGACACCATAATTCAGTACTCCCTCCGATCCATAATACTCTTCGCTAATAATGATGTATTTAAACATATTTTAGTGATAGATACATCTGTATTAACGAAAAGTAATATGTGTCGGAGGGAGTAGTACAAAATCAATTGCTACGGTACTTTAAAAAAATACCGATTATTACGGTATGTTCGAAGAGTCGGTAAATTTTTTTTGAACGGGGGAGGGGTCTAGAAAGACCCCGATGCTGCCATTAAAATCGTCGGTGGAGTACATTTACACAAAGGGCCTCAAAGGCAAAGAGAATAGCAACTAGGCCCTGCGAAAATGCAAAGAAGACCCTGAAACTAACAGCCAAGCTGCAATCAGGTCCAAGACCTCCTCTTGCTCCTTCTCCACCGCATCCAAGACTCCGCTGAGCACGGCCGAATGCGCCACCGCCAGGGACTATGCCACTTGGGGTGGAACACCGGGAGCATACCGTCTCGGCATCGAAAGACCTCCACAATGGCATCACAGCCTCGAGGATAACGGCCCTGCGCCAGCAGCATGGCGAGCAGGGAGGGAGTGGCTGCCCTACAGCCCTGGGGCTCGGCGAATGGATGGCCTCCTGCCATCAAGAGATCACCGAGGAGGAACTCCCAAGAAAGCGGAGCGGCTGCCCTTCAGCTATTGTGGTCGACGGCGAGGCGGCCGCCGAGAAGACGCTCCAATCGGACGCAGCATCGGCGTCAGGATAAGGCCTGCACCTCCAACGCCCACGAATCTGAGCACCATCATCCTTCCCCTCACTGCCATGGCCGGCTGGGAGGAAGGTGAAGTCTTGATGCAGACGAGGTCGATGAAGGCCGCACGTGAAGAAGAGGGAGGTGGCCGCCAGCCACGTCGCCGGCCGCTTCGACCCCATGCCACCACGGCCGGTCGGAGGAAGCGGAGACACCGACATGGACGAGGCCGGCCGCTGCCAGGCGCCGCGCACAAATGCCAGAACAGGAACTCCCTCGCTGCCTCTAGGTCCTAGCGCCACCGATCTCCACATATTCTTCCCCTCGCCACCACGCCCGGCCAGCGGAAGATGAAGGAGCCCCGGAGCATCCCAGACTGAGAGGAGGAGGGCCTGAGATTTATTCACCGATGCGGTGGTCGCCGCCGTCAGCCGTAGCCCCATCCGAAGGAGCCAGAGGACGCCGACGAGCAACCCTAGTGCCCAGATCCAAGACGCGAGATCTGGAGCTCCGCACCCAGGCAAAGAGCCGACTACCGGCACGAGACCGACTAAAAGACCTACTCTACAACCTACATCTACTCCGGCGGCTGTCCTCCGCTGCCCCTCGCCGGCTATTCCGGCGAGAGGGGCTTGGGAGCGCCCCCGCCTCCCTTGCACGACTTTCAAAGTAGCAGGGGGAGGGGGAGAATCGACTAGTAACACCTAGCTCTTCTCCATGCGGCTAGGCCAAGGAAACATACATGAACAGTGAAGAGTCGGTATTACTAGTTAAGAAACGAACAGGCTCTGGACATAGTTAACGCAGACGATTTTTTGTGCAACACCTACTCCAGGGAAACAACGGTCGGCTATATTTGATAATACTATCCCACTGGACTTTTTACAGAACAGACAGAAAGTATAACCACAATCAATCTTTTAATTATATTATTATAAGACTCTTAAGGGCAGCATTACCCCTCGACTATTTTTCCCCCAAAATGGTGGTGACAAGGGTATAGTTACTAAGACCCATTATTTTAGTACTCCTGGGGCCCGTTCCGGTAATAGTCCCGTGGGAATTATGCCCAATCATAGTTATAATCGAAATACGAGATGATATCGTATACAAATGTTATAATTTGTATTGAACCCGACCGGATCTTTGAGACCTGACTACCTATATATATATAGGAGCCAGGATAGGCCGGCCAGGGACAGATAAAGATTAAGTCAATTGCACTAGAAGAAACGTGTCCATCTACCACGACTGGCACTTTTGGTCGTTGTTGAAGACTCCCCTTCTACCACGATTTTGGTCGATTTTGTGGTAGATTGAAAAACTTTTTCTTCTCGTTTCCAAGGCCCTCTACAGCCACGGATTAGGGCAAATTGTGGTAGATGGTCGTCCGACGCGTGGTAAATGTTGATTTTTCGATTACGCTTCCGATTTTGGATTCGACCGATATTTTCAGGTTGTGGGGCCCTGATGTCAGTGTCTCTAGCAGACTTGTTTTTTTGTTCCCGCGACCTAGCTCATGTTGCTTGATGCAACAGTATATGCTCTGGACCACGGGTCCCTGATGTCAGCCTCTCCGTTCAATTATCTGTTCCACATGATTGCTGGCTACTTGCTTTTATTTTTCAAAACCGCTCGCTTTGATAATGTTCATGGACGCCGCAGTTTGGTGGGACCTTGATGTCAGGCTCTCTGAACAAGAAATCTCTGCTATGTTCAGAATGTTCATGGACGCTGTTGTCGGGTGGGTCCTCGATGTCAGCCTCTCTGAACAACAAACCTATTTACGAGGGTTTACTCGACAAATGTCCTAGATGAAGAACTTTGGATCAGGGAAAAGGCGACAACTAGAGATTCCGGGAGCGAGATTGGCACACGATCTACCCAGGTTCACGTCTCCACGGTGGAGGATCGCTACATCCTACTAGCAATTTAGTATATGATCACAATGGTGTTTACATGGTGCCGCCGTAGGAGGAGTTTTGTATCTAGTCTATGTCTAATCTCTCTGTAATCTATCTTGTATATTCTTGCTCTCGATGTAACTTGTAAGTTGTCTCTCTAGGGGCACCCCTGCCTGGCTTTATATATGCAACCAGGCTAGGTTTTACAAGTGTCCTAGTAGAATACAGATTAGAACCTTCCTTCTTCGTCTCCAAGTCAATCTTTGAGTCCTTGTACTTGTCCACCTCCATAATGGGCCGGACCCGGTACACTAATCCATGGGTACCCGACGGGCATACCCACGTTAGTAGCCTCCAAGACTCTACTTGAGTTGCAAACTCGGGTTGAGTCTCCAAACTTTGACTTCTTCAATCTTCAACTTCTTCATATCTTTTGATGTCTTCAATCTTCGGCTTCTCCAAATTTCAACTTCTTCAATCTTCGACTTCTTCAAACTTCGATTTCTTCAATCTTCGATTTGGCTAATGCAATGGCCGAAATCACCGAGTTCTTGAATCCGCTCTCCCGATGGGAGTAAATTTCGAGTTTATTTTCTGGTGCTTGCCACCGACAATGGACCCAAAATTTTCTTTCTCTTTCTTCTTGAAGTAATTCTTCATCGGGTGCGCGACCAGCGCTCCCGATGGGAGCAGCCCCCGAGGCTATGGTCAGATACTTGTAGTTGATCATAGGCTCCAATTTTCTTCTGCTTCATCTATTACTTGCTCAAATCTTTCTCTTTTTCATCTCTTTTATCGAATTCTTTCTCAAATTTGTCCTTCTATCGGGTGCACGGCCAACGCTCCCGATGGGAGTAGCCCCCGAGTCTATGTTCGGGTACTTGTAGCCGGGCATATACTCAAGTTGTACTACTCGGGGAAGTTTGACTCCTGCAGAAAATATGAAAAGTTGTTAAATACTTTGTCTCTAAAGAGATATTGTGTTTCGAGATTGTAATGAGGATACAGTATGAAAAATATAACTCAGAGCTTTTTGTATAATTTATCGATCGTACGTAAGACCCTTCCGTTAGCCTGATGCAGTCGCGGCTCGATCAACTACTCAGGTCAGACATAGTTTCTGCGGTTTACTTGCTAAGACTTTTCGTTAGCCTGACGCCCCAGGTTTCCGTGTCTTGCCAACCTATCATTTGGGCTGTAACTGGGTCGGAGTTTTCAAGGATTCGACAAGGAGCGCCAGCTACTCGGGCTTTCGCAGTTTTTCGAAGTCAATGATATGCATGATGATTTTTCATGGCGGAGCCCTTGAGTGTTGGGTGCGGCAAAAGTAAATAATAATCGACTCTGAACTTAGCTTTTATCGGGTGCGACGTGGCCGGCGCGGCCGTAGTCGATGATGTAGAGGTAGGTGAGTTGTTGTCGTAGAATCACAACCACGATCGGAGACGAAGCTGTTGTCGAGCCCCCGAGCGTTGTTGGGATCGCCGTGTTGATGATGCCGACGAAATCGCAGGTCTTAAGTATGAGCTTCCGCACTCAGGGGTGAGTTGATGTCGAGCCCCCGAGCGTTGCCGATAGTTTGCACGAGTGCATGATGGCGAGCCCCCGAGCGTGATAAACCGTGGTCGACGATGTAGCCGATGATTTTTTTTTTAAACAGTTCGCGTGTTGCTGATAATTCGCCGATGTATACCGTCGCAATTTGATGAATCGTCAAGTAGCAATACTGGAAGTATCGGCTTTTTTGACTGGCTCAAACTCCGTACGGCTGTACGTTCCCTTCTTTTTTTTCCTTGAGCTTGACTGAATACGTGCACACGCACGCACGTGTAGCTGCTTTGACTTGCTTCATGAAGATTTGCTAGTTGCACGTGAAGAACTAGTAGCATCAATTTGATCAATCTCTTAGCTTCATGTGAGCTGATACTTGTTGACCAGTCTCATCTCCTCATCGTGTCTTGTATGCGACATGGCTTAGTGCTATGCTGACTGCTGCTTTTCTTTTCTTTGTTGTCTCGGTTTTGTAGACTCAGCGATCCATCTAGCAAATTGGAAACGGAGCCGGCGAATCGCTGGCTTGCACCGAACGGAAGCCGATAAATCTTCAAAGGCATCATATCTTCCAGGAGGTGGTGTTCCAAATCCGACGAGTTGGCTAGATGCAATCTGGCTCTAGATCGATCGGGACTCGGGACATCCTGACGACGAATTCGAGCCTGTTGATGTAAACGATTTGTTTGATGTTGATCCTGCCGATGAAGATGATGTGACAAGATACGATCTGTTGAAGCGATCTGGCTGCTGCCGTCGGCAGCCGCAAAATTTGCTGATCTTGATGAAGAAAAGTTAAGGATCTTGTCATGATGACAAAATCCAGTCGTCACGATCCCCACGGTCGGCGTCAATTGACAAGGGTTAACTCAAAAAATATCCTAGATGAAGGAATTTGGATCGAGGGAAAGGCGACAACTAGAGATTCCGCGAGCGAGATTGACACACGATGTACCCAGGTTCACGTCTCCGCGGTGGAGGATTGCTACATCCTGCTAGCAATCTAGTATATGATCACAATGGTGTTTACATGGTGCCGCCGTAGGCGGAGTTTTGTATTTAGTTTATGTCTAATCTCTCTGTAATATATCTTATATATTCTAGCTCTCGATGTAACTTATAAGTTGTCTCTCTAGGGGCATCCCTGCCTGGCTTTATATATGCAATCAGGCTAGGTTTTACAAGTGTCCTAGTAGAATACGGATTAGAACCTTCCTTCTTCGTCTCCAAGTCAATCTTCGAGTCCTTGTACTTGTCCACCTCCATAATGGGCCGGACACGATATACTAATCCGTGGGTACACGAAGGGCATACCCACGTCACCTGTGCTATATATATTTTTAGATAATGTTCATAGTCGCTGCAGTCGGGTGGGTCCTCGATGTCAGCCTTTCTGAACAACAAAAACATGTGCTATATATGTTGATAATGTTCAGGTGGGTCCTTGATGTCAGACTCTTTGAACAAGAAACGTGTGCTATGTTGAGTTATTTTCTTCAGCATCATTGTTGTCTACTTGGCTGTTCTTTTCGAACCCGCCCATGAGATTTTGAATTTCTAAAGGTCGAGGACGCTGCTGATAGGTGGGTCCCCGATGTCAGACTCTCTGAACAATAAACATGTGCTATCTGTTGGCTACTGGATTTTATTTTTGAACCCGCCCCTGAAATTTGAACTTGATAAGGTTGAGGGACGCTGCTGACGGGTGGGTCCTCGATATCAGAATCTCTGAATAATACGTGTGCTATCTGAATTTTATTTTTGTTCCCCGTGAATCCGGGCTACTAGGCTATTATTTTTTAACCCGTGTATGAAATTCGACTTGATAAAATTGTGGAACGCTGCTGATTGGTTGGTCCCAGATGTCAGAATCTCTGAACAATATGTCAGACGCCTCTGACAGGTGGGTCCAAGATTTTAGACTATCTGAAAAAGAAATGTGTGCTCTGCTAAGTTGGATTTATTTTGTTACCCGTGATTGCTGCAGACACTTCTGACGGGTGGGTCCCTGATGTCAGCATGTATCTCATTTTCCAAAAAAACATATGACTTGGGCCACCTTTGCAGTCCTTCCTACTCAGGCTGCTATGGCGATCTGAGCCTTTAATAAATTTGGCCCAGTAAGGACCGGTTTGTGGGGTACGCTTCCTTTTTTGCTATTAGAAAAAAGGTATCTTCGTCCCAAAGAGAAAAGCTACAGAAGGTACTCATATACAGCATATGTACTACCCCGTAATATATAGTTGCTGCTAAAAGTAATCTCTAGGAGGTTTCCTATTTGCGCCTTGCAAGTGTTTTTGAACATATGTTTGTCATTACATTTTGACTTCACCAAACAAAAGAATAGTGTGTGTTCATCACAATACGGCCAACAAAAGCGCATAATAATAATATAACTAGACATATGACCTGTAGTTCTAGGTCAACATAACAATACCTCCAGGTTTACTCGGAGGCGAAGCATTTTATCATCATGTCAACCACAATATGAGTGATTATATTATATAGACCACTTCTCTACAAACCAATTGTAAGTGATGGGTGATAACCTGCACACCTGATCCTGATCTCGCAGTAATTGTGATAAAAAACGAGCATCTGGAGGGATCTGGTGTCAAGCTTCTTGAATACAAGGAAGTATCCTACCTTCAAGTCATGTGCTTTCACAAACTCTGACATCCTCCGTCCATGACAATTTTCCCATTTTCCATCTTCAGGTCGACATCCTAGATGCAGCCACTGGAGACCTTCAGCTTGATCTTCTTCGGACACTCGCCTTCAAAGCAGTGCACAAAGCCGCTGGGAATGGCACGCACATCTGACCCGGCCGGGAGTAACAACAACTTGCTGAAGCTGTCAGCGGTGTTCTCCTCATGGGCGTGCCTAACCTGCTATGGTGGACTCGCCATTCTCTTTTCTTCTTCAGTGATGAGCTCTCTCCAAGCTAGCTTTAGCTTCTTGCCTGAACACTGCAAACAAAATTTCCTCGATAAGACAATTAATGTTTGTAGCTACTGCAAAATACCTAATCAAAGACATCTAACAAAGTCAAGTGGTGAATGTTCTTATTGAACACACAATCTGAACATTTGAGGTTCTGAATCTAGTATTACCAAATATCTGCAGGTTCGTGAAAACGCTCAGGATTAATTAAATAGCCAAAGCCAAACTTATACGAACCCATATTGGGATAGAACACTATCAGCATTGGCATCATATTGCTGGCAAGGTCTAGCATCAAAGTGATGCACAGCTCGTCAATCATCAACGGCAAGTATAGATCGACCAAGCTAACAAAAAAATCATAGTCAGCCTGTAGACCATCCAAGTTCTTCTGGAAATCCTAGATATGCAGAGATGAAAGTCGGCCTCAGTGATCTAACGGTGCCAGCCTCACAGATCTTCATCGGTCGTGGATCGATCAATACCCATTCTGAACATATTCTTACTAATCACACCAGATCTAGCCCCATTCTGAACATATTCTTACTATTCACACAAAGGGGTAAATATGTAGATGAGATCGAACTACTATGCGCCAAACAATGCTAGGAAACCAACAATGAACAATTCACCGCATCATCTATCATTTGTCATGGGGGTTTGGGGGAGGAGGAGGGGGATCATTTACGAACACACCGCACAATGCCGCAACAGAGTATGAGAATTGCGCCACCGCCGTAGATAAGGTTGCTGCGAGGCCGCCGTAGATAACGTTGTCGCGCCGCCGCTATAGCTGAGGGAGGCGACACCCCAGTGGTGTTAGCCGATGGAGGTAGTACTAGGCAATATGGGGAGAGAAAGGAAGAGAGAGTGTTTAATTTGTGGGTATGGGCGGTGAGAGAGGGAGGATAAATGCCGCATGGCTCAGAAGTCAGAAGGAACGAAAACTACACCAGGCGGCTATGAGCCCTATGTCACTTACATGTGGGGTGAGTGGAAACTAGAGTTGACTGTTTCCTTAAAAAAGTACTTCTACTGGTAATTTTTTTTAAGAGTGAGCAGCACTATATCAATACCCAAGTTTCACATTCAGCATCATGGGCCACTAGTGGGCTCCCGCCGGCCTACATAAGTACAGACCCACGGGGACGTACAGAAGAAGAAGAAAAATGTTACTCCCAAACACCAATGAAGTGACACTATTACAAATAAACAGCGATACATGGTTTATGAACGTGAAAGGCAACACGAAGTGTAAAAGCATTGACATAAACTGTCTCATCTAATTTGCCAAAAAGAAACTGTTTAATCTAGACAATGAAGTCTTCATACTAGATAGCATGTTCCTGTATAGTACATAACATGTATCTGCACTAGAAAGATCCATGGATCACACTTCAAAGAAAAAGATACAATGTACATGGGTCGGACTAGGAATCAATCAACATGCGAATATTACCTAAGCTAGGATTGAACCACATCGCCGCCTGTCCGAGAGTATACCACCAAGCTGGTTGAAGGATGATGACTACTAAAGGTTCATCTTGCACTGGCTTCAGGTTCCACCGGGTAGCGTATGGAAAACCACGTGAACTAAAACTATAGGATTATCCATACACACAGTTTGCCCTCAATAATGGATTTAGGGTGTCCTTAGGTGTTGATGACCCACAAGTATAGGGGATCGCAACAGTCTTCGAGGGAAGTAAAACCCAAATTTATTGATTCAACACAAGGGGAGCCAAAGGATATTTATAAGTCTTAACAGATGAGTTGTCAATTCAGCTGCACCTAGAAACAGACTTGCTCGCAGCGGTTTTTCAGTAGCAACAGTTTTATAGTGGTGACAGTAGTAAAAATAGTAGCAAGAATAATAAAGTAAAGACGATAATAGTAGCAATAGTAAATAGTAGGATTAAATACTGTAGGCATAGGGATGGATGAATGGGCGTTGCATGGATAAGATAATTCATCTAATAATCAAGACATGTGCAATTGCAGATAAATAATAATAAAGCATCCTAGTACCAAACAACCATAGGCATGTGTTCCGTATATAGTCGTACGTGCTCGCGATGAGAAACTTGCATGACATCTTCTGTCCTACCAGCCTGTTTGCAGCAGGGCCTCAAGGGAATCTACTGGTAATTAAGGTACTCCTTTTAATAAAGTATTGGAGCAAAGCATTAACACTCGGTGAACACATGTGATCCTCACATCACAGCCATCCCCTGCGGTTATCCCAATTGCTGTCACTTTGGGGCCTCGGGTTCCGGACAACGATATGTGTATACAACTTGCAGGTAAGACCATAAACAAAAATTATCATAATGAAACAATAATAAGTTCAGATCTGAGATCATGGCACTTGGGCCCAAAGTGACAAGCATTAAGCATAACATGTTGCAACAATGTCATAAGTACTAATAATAGATACTAGGCACCATGCCCTAACAATCTCATAGTAAATTACATGAATGATCTCATCCAATCTCTACCATCCCCTTCGCCTACATCGGGAATTACTCACACAAGGATGGGGGAGTCATGGATGGTTGATGGAGAGACGTCGGTGATGATGGTGATGAAGATCTCCTCCAAATCCCCGTCTCGATAGGGTGCCAGAACGGAGTTTCTGGTTCCGAATCGCGGTTTCTGATGGTGGCGGCGCAATGGAACTCTATCTGGGAAAAACGCCGAACCCCCGATAGTTTCAGGTCTGGAGGTATTTGTAGGCGGAAGGAGGGCTCGAGGAGGCGGCTGGGGTGGCCTCACCACACCTAGCACGGCCAAGCCTGGGCCGCGCCACCAGGTGGTGTGGCGGCCTTCCAGCCCCTCTCCGTCTCATATTTTGGCTCCGTGGGTCTTCTGGTAAAATAGAATTTTTGCAGTATTTTCTGGGATTTTTCCTGAAAATTGGATTTCTGCACAAAAATAAGACACCAGGGCAATTCTGCTGAAAACAACGTTAGTCCGCGTTAGTTGTATTCAAAACACACAAATTAGAGGAGAAACAACAGCAAAAGTGTTCGGGAAAGTAGATATGTTTTGGACGTATAACTCCCCCAAGCTTAGCTTATTGCTTGTCCTCAAGCAATTCAGTTAACAACTGAGTGCGATAAAAGAAACTTTTACGAACACATTTGCTTCATGAGATGCATATATTCTCACTATATGATCAAGTACTCAGGAAATTCATAATAAGAAATATGCAACTAATGTTATCTCATAGTCAAGCAAGCTATGAAAAAGTGCCAATGCACTAATAACAAGTAACATGAAACATAAGAAGCTACAAGATTGTAATGCTCATAATAAGATATGAAAGAGTGGTATCCTGCTTGCCTTTATTTGTGGAGCAAAACATAAATGCTGAGGCACCTCTGAAGTTCAAGGGAAGACTAGAAGTAAAAATATCAAAGATACAAGCATCAAAGTTATACCACAATTAACCGTGTTCTGGGACAAGCACATTACACTAAGAATGATAGCTATGCTCTCAAGAAAGTGCTTAAAGTTAGACGATGGAGACTCAGCATAAAAATAAAAGAAAGGCCCTTCGTAGAGGGAAGCAGTGATTAAACATGTGCTAGAGCTTTTCATTTGTAAAACAGAGATAAAAATTCATTTTGAGAGGTGGTTGTTTCCTGTCAACGACTGGAAATGGGTTCTTGCTATCTTCCATAATAAACAAGTGAGAGCAGTTTCGAGTTCTTTGAAAATTTGGCACATAGGTGCTCTTTTATAAAGCTTTGGCACTCCTCCCCACCTTTTTCCTTTCTCAAACCATGGCTAACCGATTCCATCGGGTGCCCACCAACTTTCACATACCATGGAGGAGTGCCTTTTTTCTTCTTTTCTTTTTTTATATATTTAGATTACAATGGTCTCACCAGCTCCCTTGCAAAATTAATGATGAGCAGATGAAGCATGCAAGTCGAGGGGTACTTAATTTAATATGGAAGATAGCAATTCCGACCACTACGTCCTCATGAGCTAAAAACTGTGGCACAAAACGAGAAGTATTTGAAAGTTTTGAAAGGTAGCACATGAAAATTTACTTGGAATGGCTTTGAAATACCATGCATAGGAATTTATAGTGGACTCTTTGGGGTTACTTGGTTTTTAGGAGTTGGATGCACGAGAAGTATTCCCTCTCAGTACAAGTGAAGGCTAGCAACAAACTAGGAAGCGACAAATCGAGAGAGCAATAACGGTCATAATCATGCTTGCGAGAAAACAAAATTAATATAGGCATAAAAACGATACAAGAGCTGTGAGGCAAAGTAAATCATCGAGGCTTAATTGACTTTTTGTTCAGTCATATGCATGCTTAAGCATGTGCCAAGTCAATTCAAATGAAACTTTCAGAGGAGAATACCACAAAGTCATACCGTCTTATGAATAAAACAATGCAAGCAAACATCTACATGACATGCTACAAACTATTAGTAAATTGAAACTAATCATATGAGAGCAAGCACTACAAAGCATCCATTAGATAACATATACCTTACATGAACAGGCTAAGCACATTCACATAGATGAGTATATGTACCAAAATGAAAACAAATAGAGTTCATACCAGCTTCTTACCACATCTCGAGTCGCATATGTTATCATTATTGCCTTTCACTTGTGTGGCTTGAATAATATGAAGTAATAACCAAGCTCCAATGGAGTCACAGGAGACTGAACTCTGCAACAAACTTTACAAAACCGAAGAAGAACAACAATTTTTTTTGGGGTTTTTGAATTTTGCGACAAGAACAGAAGGAAACAGCAAACAAACAAAATCTTTTTGGATTTTTCAAATAACAAACCAAAAATAAGAAATAAAGCAAACCAAAGATAGAGAACTAAAAAGGCAAACAAAGAGAAACAACGGAAATATTTTTGTTCTTTTTGTGTTTTGGAAAGTGGAAATAAAAACAAGAGAAATAAAGAAAAGAAAGAAAACAAAACATGGATATACAAAGTACCGATAAAATATGATATGTAGATGAGTGAATCGTCGGTGTACCTCCCCCCAAGCTTAGGCTTTTGGCCTAAGTAGAGATCAATCCCACCTCCGATAATCGCCCTAGGCTGGTGGGTCATCATTGGCATGGTCATAGTCTGGCTCTCATGAAGATGAAGCATATGGTGCATAATCGTAATAGGACTGCTGGTACAGAAACTCCCAAGTGTTGGAGGGCTGGACCGACTCTTCGGTCGCCTCTCCATCCGCGTGCGTGTGCTGGGGGTGCTCCACCATGTACACGTCAAGCTCATCCTCCGTAAGCGACCATCCATTCCTGCGATCAAGGTTAAACAAAAGAGGTGCAGGCAAATGGACTGATCGATCAGTCTTAACTACTTTCCAGGCTGATTCCTTGAAAAGGGTTATCTCAAATAACAAGTTATCCAAACAAGCATGAGAAGAAACAAACTTATGATGTAGCATAGAATTAAAATCAAGCCTCTCTATAGGGAACTAAAGGTCTAAAACACGAGGCAGTACACCATGCAAAGCTAATAAGCGAGAAGCAATAAGACCTCCACAAACTCCCCCTTTCTCACTGTTAGTAGCAAGACGGAAAGCTATCAAAGCACCTAAATTATAAGTCCTATCACATCTCAAAGCAGCAGCCATAAAAGCTAGATCATAGGAGGATAACTTGCTTGTAGTCTTCCTAGCAAGAACAAACTTGGTAATAAAGTAGGCAAAATATCGAATAGATGGGAAATGAATATTTTGAATTTTACCACACTCTCCTGACAAACTTCTTCCTTGACAAATCTCCTCATATAAGTCCATCAATGTCCTGGGCTGCTCCCTCATCTTTTCGCGTGATCCCCACTGTGGTATTCTAATAGTTGCACAGAAAACATCAAAGGGCAAGTCCACAGATTTATTGTAGATCTTATAATGAACCATGGGTTTAGATGAAGACCAACTGAATCTAAAATCCTGCACCACAGACATTGTTAGTTTAGCATATTGGTGAGGTTCACCATTAATAAAATGTTCCAATCCTGCATTAGAGATTAGAGTTTGGAAGTCCTGCAGGATCCCAACAACATTCATGAACTCTAAGCATGGATAGATTGAGGGAAAGACTCCCTCTTCACGGTGAACTCCCATGACTTCATGCACTTCTAGTTCATGTTGAAAGAGTTGGTATGCATTCTCCTCCATCTCTGAAATTTTTAAGCAAACCTCATAAAAAGTGATTTTGAAACAAACAAATATAGGGAACTACTATAGGGAGTTGCAAGAGGGTTAACATGCATCAAAATAACATTTCTAAGAAATAGAACAAGCATGCAAACTCATCTAACCTGTCACTTATATAGCTAAAATACTCAAGAAATACTCCACTAAACAAAATTCTAATTGGACAATCGAAGGAGTCACATACCGGAGAACAAATGCTCCAAATCTCAGCAGCAAAGATGGGCTGAGCAAGGAGATCGAAAAATCGCGAGGAAGAACAGCAAAAACATGGGTTTGAGCTGTGGTGTGGAGATATTTCGGGAGAGAGAGTGAAGTGAAGGTGGAGAGGTAAGTGGAGGGCCAGGGGGGCCCCCTCACCATGCCACGGCGCGACCAAGCCTGGGCCGCGCCACCATGTGGTGAGGTGGCACGGTGGGTCCCCCTGAGGTGTCCCAGGTGCCTCTCTGCCCCATTTTTGACATAAAAATTTAAAAAGAATAGAATTTTTCGAGAAACTTTATTTTTGAGGATTTTTTAGAAATTGAAAAGAGATTCAAAACTCGGGAAAACAAAGATGGAACGATAGAAAGTGAATTCAAACCAATGTTATAGCAGCTCTAAGGTATTCTAATATGAAACTAAACAGTGACAAAAAAGGAACAAGGTGGAAACAAAAGTAAATGCGGTGAAAACATAGCTTTGGTCATTCAAAAACTGCTTTGTTAACAAGGTTGATCAAGTCTTGTTACCAAACCACTTTTCTATGAAGCAAAACTTTACATTTCATTTAATGATTATGTTACCTCGACCTTGATAGGCATAGTCCCAACCATAACAATTTGATATTCTTCTTTGGGCTTTGGCTCTGAACAATAAATTTGACCAACTTTGATGGTCTCAACATTCTTGATTGAGTTTAGAGCATATTTTCTATCAATCTTCTTAGGAAAATAAACCGTATGCTCTTTATCATTGACATTAAAAGTGACTTTGTAACATCCCAAGATTTTATCAAATTTTGGGGGAAAATTTTTGTTTTTATTTTTCTTTTTCTGATTGAAAATTCACAAGGATTTAAAACTTTTTGAGTTATTTACAGACTTCATTAGAGACTATCTCAAATTCCCTATCTTTTCTTGAAGAACTTCATTGAGAAAAACCTAGAATCAAAATATTATTTTCTTTCAATTAATCAAAACCTATGCATGCTTATTAGCATAGGGAGTGTTTATCAAAAGGTTTATATTTATTAAAGATTGCATTTTCAAAACTATAATTGAAGATGAATCTCAGGTGTTGTTTGATAAAAGTATTTTTGTTTGATTTCAAAGGATTCATTTAGGAAACCCTAATTCTATTTCTTTTATGCAAGCAAAACTATATGGCTTATTTAAGATTTATCTAGGAAATCTTGTTTTGTTTCTAGAAATTTGTTCTATTACTAGTTTAAAACCTTGGTGTGAATTTTACAAAATTCCTGAAAATGGTTTGCATTGTTTTGAAGCATTTTTGCAAATTATATGAAACAAATATAAATCAGAAAAAGAAAAAGGAAAAAGAAATAAAGAAAAATAGAAAAGAGGCCGGGGGAACCAAACCGGCCCAGCCTCAGATTCGGCCCACGGCCTACCCCAGACGGATTCCCGAACCGGTATGGGACTCTATCTCCCCCGACGCTGACGGCCTGACCCCACATGTCGGCGCCATCTTCTACCTCTGGACAGAGTCCTGCCCATGCCCGACGGCTCTGCGTCGTCCATCGCCTCCCCCTCCCAAACCCTAACCCCCTACGCACGCCACGGCCCTCTATAAAACCTCCAAGGATTCCTCCCTCGCCTCCTTTTTCCTCTTCATTCGAGATGCAGCAAGGTCGGCGAAATCCATCATCGGAGTCCCGCACACCTGCAGGCATTTCCGATCGAATTCGACGCCGACGGTGACCACGAGCCCCACCCTCTCCTCCTGACCTCTTCTCCCCTTCCTGGCGCATCTCCCTGACTGATTCCCTGATCTTTTTCTGCAGCAGATCCAGCAGCACACCGATGACCGAAGCGCACCAGCACCCTCGCCGCCTCCAGTCGCCTCCCTTTCCTTCGTCTGTAAGCAATTGGGGACGACGACCAAACACCCGAGCTCGCCGTGTCATCCTGAAGCCCATCATAGCCTCGCCGTCGTCCAGAAGTCGCCGGAGCATCACCGAAGCTTGGCACCTGGCCGCAATCTCACAGGCGACGACTTGAACCCTAACCCTAGGTACCCTCTCCCTCTCTATTCGAATCTCACCGTCTGATCTCAATCAAACGGCTCAGATAAGATGACATACCGAATCGGTACGGGCCAATTAGATCCGTCCAATCTAATTTAGATCTAACGCTCCACGATGTTGATCCCACCGAAACGGTATCGGCGAATAGAAAATCACCACGCGTCAGCCCCAGGTCCAAACTCGATTTAAAAAAGAAATTTGAATCTAATTTGAACCAAATCTTTAGAAATTCATATCTTTTGATTCATAGGTCCAAATATTGCAAATAATATGTCATTGGAAAGATTATAAACTGTAGAATCCATTAGTGTATTAATATCACATAGCTTCAGTATTCAATTTGAACTCATTTTCAAATTGAATCAAACATGTATGTTTCACTATTTAATTCATATCTTCTGTTCTGAGTATCCAAAAATTACAAATTTGTAGTCTTTGGAATCCTCTAATCATGTAGAACATCATAGAAATAAGAAACATCAAAGTTTATACGTGCACACACTTTGTGCATTCAAATCCATCCAAACCACTAATTTGATCATAATTTGAATTCCAGACTTTATTTTAGGATGATTCCAATTGAATTTGCTTTGTTTTACTGCAAGCTATATATTAGCATCACTTCTTAATTTTCTTGAATCACTCCACAAACATTCAAATTCAAATATGAGAATTTGAGTATTTTCATTCATAGAATAATTCTATTTCCTTTAGCATTGTTTCTTTCCACTATAGTGAATCCTATGATCATAGCTAGCTATCAAAGATCATCTTGACACTACCATGACACATATCATATCTATCTAAGTCAATCTTGTGTAGTTCACATATTCAAATTACAATTGTGTTATTTTGAGTAAAGTGTGATACATTCCCATCATAGGTCCTATTCTTGCTAATGTGGTGTTGTTATAATCAATATCATAGCACATATCCATACTCCATGTACCCAATAGAAACCTTAAGCCATAACCTCAAATGTTATCTACCCATACTCAATCCTTTGTTCACTTAATCTTGAATTCATGTGTTGAACTATTCAATTTGCAAATGAGTTAATTGAGTAATTCAATGCTTGATAAACCTTGCCCAATACCTAAGTGTAATTCATGCTATTTAAGAATAATTGTTGTCACACTTATTCAATAGTATTGCTATTGCACTAATTGACACTATGTGATCTAGTTCACATGAATCATTCCAAGTTTCATTCATGCTTTGGTAAAGCATAAAGACTACATCAGTTATGTCTTGCTTAGCCAATTCTCACTAAACATCTTGATCTTGCCACTCAAACTCTCAGAGTCTATTTGTTGCAATCCATAATCAATTGCCATATCTTTTCTATCACAATATCATAAGAAATCTAAATTGTTAAACAGACCCTTTTCAATTGTTTGTCTTATTTGACTGTGTTTGTATTGTATGGTATGTTTATGTTATGTTATTTTGTACTATAGTTTGTGCGAAGAGCTACGTGCTTAGTTGACAGAAGTGGAAATATCGTATTCTTCAAAAAGGCAAGTGACACACATATCTTCTACCTACTTTTATTATGCATTAGTGTTTCAGTAGTATGCATGATAGGTGGAATATTCAACTGTTTTACAAAATGCTAGATCCCAGTAGTGAGTAGCTATCCCTGAACCCCACTTGGTAGGATGCTAAAATATATGAATATTGATGCTATGCTTTGATCATATGAAAAGTTGTTTTGTGAGTAAAATTAACAACTTCAACTAAAATAAACTACCTGGGTGGATGGGTTTGTGATGGAGGTGAAGTAGGTGGGTTCTGGGGCACATGCCTCATAACAGGATGCGTACTCAGGATACCGCTCGGCATGGCCACTCAGGATTAAAGGGATTAATATGGCTTCCATGATTAAAGTACTTTCAGTGCAGCCTTATGACAATATGGGCTCTGTCTTGATTGAGTAGGATTAAGAGTTCAGCCATAGGGTACTGACAGCAGGTGGTAGCAAAATATAGGGGGTACGGTCAGATCCAGATGGTTGAATGTTTTTTCTGAAAGGTCTTGTCTCATTTTATGTATGGGCGTAAAATGAGTCTTAAGGTGAAAGTGCACAACCCTTGCAAGGTATCTATCTATTATATTATTAAAACAACTAACAATCAATGGTGGAGATTTCACCCTAATAAAACATAGAGATTTTACGGTCAAGATCTAATAGAGTAGATTTGATGTCCGGGCTCAACACGTGAACCAAAACATAAACGCGCACGTGCAATCTGAAAAGAGATCGGTGCCAATCCGGACACAGTAATTGGTCCGTTAATTGACATAGACGCTAGCATTAAGCCCCAAAAGCGTACACGCTTGGACACCCAGCGAATCAATCGAAGGCTCAGGGCACCCCACGGCAGATCAAGATCGCCAAGAACTCTCGCTTGCATTGACAAATCGACGGAACTACAGAGCAGCAGGGCACCACCAGATGAAATGATCGTTCTGTCTCAACAAAAACCCTCATCTATACCTAGGAAAGCTCTCATCTCTTTGCCCAATCTAAGTCGTGATTAGCGCTTCTCAGCGAGACGACAATAACGATCTCTCGTCGCAACGACGAAGCTAGCTCGACGGGAACAGAATTCTCGAGCCAGCACAACCTGCCCTGAATCTACTAAAGTATTCAACGAGTTTGTATGAGCTGTTGCGATACCAATCTATCAATAAGCGACGATGCCTGAAATCCACGAGGCGGTTTGGATCGATGGCGACAGGGGCCAGGTGAGACGCCCGTTGAACAGTAGATGATCTGGAGACCCACCGTGCCACTGCAGTATGCATCGCTGAGCTTGATTGGTTTCCTACTATCACGCGCGTTGACTCCTCTCTTGGGTGAAATCGGATCAACGGCACTCCATGGCAGCACAGGAACCCTCGCCTTAATTCTTATCGGAAAGTATAAGCATTAAGCAACCATCACGCTGATTGAGTGGTGTAAAAGCACACAGGATTCAGCACCGCCTTCCATACAGCAACCTCAAAGGTACGGTTGATGGACTCTATCTCTACTAATAATACGGCTTGAGGACGCGATGGTCACAAAACCGTGGTAGGTCAAAAAAACCACCGGTTTATTTTCGTACGTCACATAAATCTGCCCTGTCCGTGTCGTCCGTGTGTATGCCATATTCCTCTCTCGTGAGGTCGCTACCTCTTCTTCTTCCCCGTTTACAATCCTCCCTCACGCTGCCCGTATAGGCCTCTGCCACCAGCGCGGCACCCATCGAGGCGTCCTCTATCCACTTCTCCATTCGCCTCCATGACTCCCCTACACTGGAAGCTGCAGCCCCTGTGATTCCACCGCTTCGGTAACGCTGCCGGCTGAGACTTCCCCATGCGAAGGCACTGGACACCGCCGCCGGTTCCTGGCGTGAATCCCCACCCCTCCCACTGGACGCCACTGTCGCAGCACAGGCCCACAACGACGTCGTGTGTCCTGCACTGCTGTTGAGGTCACTGACGATGCTGACGCGTCGGAGCTTGCTGCTTGCGTGTCGCTGCTGAAGAAGGCCAGCCAATCGCTTTTGACCCGAGGCCACTTCTCGAGGAGGCACCGTCCACCAAGGATGCCTTCACGCACTTTTATCTGAACGCTCAAGGAGCTATTCTGATGGAGTTCCACGGTGCTGTGCAATGATTTTGATCATGCGTGACTTTTTTAACTGAATTAGATCTAGCTTATTTTCCATGGCCCTTTCCCGTGCCCTTAATTTTGTATTGCTTCATGTAGATTAAATTGATCCATTCGTAGCTTCACACAATCTTCAAAGGCAGCATGCTTGTTCTTGCATCACACCTAATTATTGGTTCGTTATGTGAATATGAAGATTAATTAGACTGATTCTAATTTGTATGGTACCTGTAGAGTGACAGGCTGCTACTGACATTGACATTGACATTGAAACTGAAATTATTCTTCTGCTACTGAAGCTGGCACTGAATCTACATTGGAAGTGATGTGCCAAGGGATGGGCAGCTGGTTTTGTATTGTGCTTTGTTGCCATGAATGCAAGCTATTGTTCAAGCATCAAGTGGATGCAGATAAAAGGAAGTAAGTTCTTGGAACCCCCAGATATCTTATTAGAATTACTTACTTCTATAGCTAAAGGGGCTGGAGGGGAGAAAGGAATCTTCTATCATTTACTCCTATAGCTAAAGGGGCTATAGAAAGTAGAGGCTTTGAACTTGTATTGATGTAATCTATTTTTCATACTGGAAGAGTTCAACACTAATTCATGGTAATTGCAAGATCAACATGGTGATACTGAATTGCACTTACCTACACATGTTTGTAAAAAATTTATGCAATGATAAGCGCCGGATAATTAATTATGGATAAAATGCTGTTTATTAATTAGCTTTTATATGTATGGTCGAATTATAATTTTTTTTGCTAAATGCACTTGCTGTGTTATGTCTTTTTTAAAAATATATATAGATGAACAGTAGAAATTCTTGCGTTGCACATGCACGCTTACTTCTCCATACTTGCTTCCTGATCCTTGGGAGCTAGACTTTCCTATACAATCTATTTAGGTTCTCAAGTCCGAATGTTGTCCTTTTTTGACACATTTGGGGTTCAGAATTTAGCCATATTCAGTCCATGTCATATTCCTCTCTCGTGAGGTCGCTACTATTTAGGCTAAGCAAGCTGAATCACCTAGGTTCCTGTCAATTCATTATTTCTTCAGAAATAGAAGTAAATCAGTAGTAAGTTATGTAAAATAGGCAACCTAGGATCATCCTGATAATGGTTGATTTACAATGCACCAAGGAGGATACTGGTCCTACAAAAATTAACAATGCACAAGAGGGATAGAAATTTGAAACTCATTGATGCTTATGTTCAGCTTGGTTACTTAACTCTAAGTTGCTGCAATCAAACAGAACACATCCTTTTGTGGTTGGTCATAACGGGCTATTTTTGAAGTGCGTATCACAATCGTTTCGATACCTAACTGAACCACACTTGTTTTTTCCATGCAACCCCCAGAAAAGTTTGGTTACTACTATCGTTCAGATAACCGAAGAACGAACCGAATAACAAACAAGCTCCCATGTGCAAAGAAGTCTTTAACTAGCGCCGCTTACTGCTAACGCCAAAACCTACATAACTAGAGGTTTTAAGCACAAAATGAAAGGTAATTTCCAACAGTGCCCAGGGCTTAGAACGAGTTTGGTCATCAAGATCACAAAATCAGCCAAACCAATCAACTTTCATTTCGGTCACTAACCATCCATTTCCACAGGTTCAAAATCCTACACTTCTTCTTTCAGCCCTCAAGCATCATCATCATCTAAATGATCAGGGGTTGTGGTGGTTCATCTAGCACCAGTGGCCCATCAACAATTGTACTTATTGTGCATTGGATAGATAATTCTGCTGATGAACTTGCAGCTTTGAAGGATGGTTTCAGATTGGTGGGCATCATTCCAAGCGTTGTAGTTGTAAAAAACTGCAGTTAACTATAGTACTAAATTACTTACAACTTTTTCTCTCTTGTGCAGATAATACTTCAGGAAAAAAATACATGTCATCTTCTAGATTGAATATGGGGCTTTTCTATGCTAATTACTTAATCAAATTGTTTTCATTTTGATGTTTTAGTTTGGAAGTTATCTTTTTTTCATGGTTCATCCAGTAGAGTTGTGAGATGAGATTGCCCTTTGAATTTGAGGCCTATGGAAAAATAGGAACTAGAATCCTGCCAGAGCATCGGCGAGTGGTCGGCGAAGTAAAGATTGCTGCAATGCTCGTCGTGACCCTCCTATGTGCGCATGTGTAGAGGTATGGGCCTCTCAGAATGTACAACCTGAATTTGAAGCTAAACAGATTGTTGCCAATGGAAGAACAATGCAGAGAGATCACTAATAGAGAGTTTGCTGCTGCAAGTGCAAGACACGACGCCGAGGACAGAGGCAACTACAACTGCATATTAAGATAATAATGAGCCGGTAGTTGACATTGGTTATCCTCTAAGATCATTCTAATAATGATGTTGCACATGAGAAAGTAAGGGGAAAGGCACCATATTCATAATGTATCCGCCAGTACAAGCTCAAGCCACTGCAGGATTGAGGGACTGAGGTGGACATAAAATCATAATATTTTATTTATTTTATTTCCTTGACCCATTGCAACGCACGGGTATTGTGCTAGTGAGTATTATCTATGCATTCAGCAAGCTTTGCACCACAAATATATCTTTTTTTAATCATCCATGTAGGATCACGGGCGGTTGGAAGCAAGTACGAGATGTTGGGACAGAGTCAGACCAATAATTCGATCCGCTATATGTAGTCTCTTGGACTACAGCTAGCCACTATTGATCTGTTCGACGTGCAAATTCTCACTACAGAGATCTGTTTGGGTTAACACATCTATCAAGATTTTATATATCTCTTTATTTAATAGCCATTGTGATGTAAAACAGTCAGTAGAAGTAGATTATGTCTACATCTACATACAAATGATTCGTGGAAGCCTTAAGGCATTCTGATGCAAGAGGCTGTAGATGCAAGTACAGTTTACGAGTAAATGAATAATTAGTTCTATAAGAAACTAACCCATTACCCTATATAAGATAACTAAAGCGGAAAGAAGCGCAACTCACGCAAATATAGTAATCTATTCATTAGTTGTTGTAACACAATGATAAATGCCTCCTCCGTATCAAATTAATTAAAATTCTGTGTTTGTTCAAAGGAAAATGACTGCTACATTTATAAAAAACGTCTACAGCACCAATTTAGTAAATCATCATGCAATATATTTTTATGTAATATTGTTGTGACTTTATGGATATTTCAACTTTTCTCCATAAATCTGGTCAAATTTAGAGAAAATATGAATTATGACAAAACCTTGACTTGAATCGTTTTGGAACAGAGCAAGTAGAAAAAAGTCACTAATTCCCAATGGACCTATGAAATATACTTCTACATAATACATCTTACTAATTCAACCCAAATTACAAAGATGTAGATAAGTTAATTAATCTACTTGCATAAATTATATTATATTACTAACGCGGTTTAAAATAAGTCATCAAGTTCATCAAAAACTGGTAGAAAGAATTCTTATTAGGTCGACAAAGTAGAAAACTTTGATATGCAATTAGATATGAGAAGCAAAAAAGTTTCACATAACTAATTTTCATTGAAACTCGATAAAATGCATAGATTGACACATTAGCCTGTAAATTATATTCATGAAAATAAATTTGATAAAAAATAAACAAACATAATCAGAATGATAAGCTATGAAGGGCGTGAGAGAGAATTTTTTGAGCAAAAGTCATCAACATACACAATTAGTTCCGCCAACTTGGATGAGCGAGCAATAACTGGTCAAGGTAATTAACTAATGTATAATTAACTAATGTGTGATATAAGTAGTTCTGCCAACTTGCATGATATTGTTATCGCCACATTTTGGCCAAATAAGGAGATGTGCCGTAATCAAGATGGGCTTGGAGGCTGGATCGGCCTTGCGCGTGGATTTGGGCTAATTGCCCGTGTATCTGTATATTATGATAGAGTACGTTTCGGTTTAAACAAGAGATAGAGTTGTTAGGTTTATTCCAAAGATAGAAAGTCTCCGGACTATAAATATGTACCTAGGGTTATTGAGAAAGGAGGACGATCACGTTCACAACAAACACAATCTCGGCGCATCGCCACCCCTTGTTTCGAGGGTTTCTTTCAGGTAAGCGTCGTGCTGCCTAGATCGCATCTCGCGATCTAGGCAGCATCTGCTTATGTGTTATTTGGTGTTGCTCGTACTGAAGCCTTGTTGATGGCGAGTAATACTGTTATCATAGATCTGTTTGGGCTAGCATCGGTGCTTTTGGTTATGTTTGCTTAGTCTTGCTGCCCCTAGAGATCTCGCTGCCTTTGCACCTATTTTGGGTGTAAGGGCAGCATCTTGCTTGATCTTTATTCAGTCGATTCAATCTGTCATAGTTGTTCCTTGTTCTCCAAGGATTAGTTTGATATCCGCATGGTTAGGCCTCACAAACGGGTTGAACGATCCAGTAGTACGTAAGGATATGGTTTGCCAATTCGAGAGGAGTTGTTCTGGGAATTGACTCTATGTTGGTTTTTTGGCCTCCTCTAGGGTTAGTTTTCTGTTATCTTTCGTATCTACCAGGCTCAATTACGTGTGGGATGTTCCAATCATGTGGTGAAAGCGTTAAACTGTCGTAGATCGATTTGACTTGTATTGATAAAGCAAAACCCCATGTTATCGTAGATCCAATGCAGATCCATGGGACAATCGGCTACATGAGCCGATTCACAGGGAAACCTGAGAGCCGATCGAGGCTCGTATTTAACGTTTACATGTCTGCCATGCAGGGAACTAATCGAAGCAATCCATCACCTTCCTGATCAGGTATAGGTCAGGTGGCACGCCCTTGCATCAGCCAGGACGTGTGCCGGAGTTTTGCGGGCCGTTGCCCGAGGGACCAGGGCCCACCAGCAGTTCTGGGAGCCTCCCGGCTCTTCGTGTTGCTCGTCGCTGCTCGCCGGTGGGTTTTGACAGGCAACACATTCTGGCACGCCCGGTGGGACTCTCAACAACATCTGACGCTGCGATGGGGGACAGACCAATCACGTACGACGATCTGTCTGATGAGCACAAGAAGAGGTATGATGATATCAAAGCTCTCTTCGAAGCCGATCTCATCGGCTCTTTTGAGAGGACCCGTAAGCATGGCATCAGGTGGAAAGGGTTCTCACCCGAAGGCGCTCTCGATGAGGTGGATCTGTCTGTTCCTTCAGAGGATCGCACCAGAGCTCTGCGACAGGAAGTCAATTACATGGTGGCTCATTCTCTTCACCGCCATTCTGAGAGCCTGGTGAACGCTTTCGAGCGCGTCGCGGTTCGCGTGGTTCAGGAGATCATGAAACATCAGTACTCTCCGTCGGGGCCTACCCTAGGGACTCACCAGGGAGAAAGACCGCTCCAGACCAGGCCACAGCTACCATTCACGCTTGCAGCTCCGGAGCCACCGGGGTCACCGGCGTACGTCGTCTACAAGATTGGAGGTGATCCTGGCGATTACCAATTCCTGTCTGAGCCACCTAAAGAAATCCCACATGGATATGTGTGCACATACGTGCCGGACTGCAACAGCCTGACGCGCACGAACCAGATTGCAACCGCAGGGATTTCTGGGGCAGGTGTTTCTGGAGTAGGGATTTCGGGAGCAGGGATGTCCGGGATGGACGCTGATAAACAGGCGTGGCTAGCTAAGTATGCCACCGGAACGAGTCACGAGAATTTAGCCCCTGCAGCTCAAACGGTGGAGCAAATCAGTACCATCTTGAGAGACCAGTTCGGCTTCGTGCCGAAGAGGAGAACAATCGGCTATTCCAAGCCGTACCCCAACGAGTATGATCTGATTCCGCTTCCACCCAAGTATCGGCTCCCTGAGTTCTCAAAATTTAATGGTTCAGAAGGGTCTAGCTCGATCGAGCACGTGAGCCGATATTTGGCACAGTTAGGCATGATTTCAGCATCGGATCAGTTACGCGTAAGGTTCTTTGCGCAATCTCTGACAGGACCAGCTTTTGGGTGGTACACCTCGTTGCCACCAGATTCGATCCGGACCTGGAAGCAGCTGGAAGAACAGTTCCATATTCAGTATCATTCAGAAGCTACCGAGGCTGGCATTACCGATCTGGCGCAGGTGCGGTAGAAGCGGGGAGAAACGGTAGCCGAGTATATTCAGCGTTTCAGGACTGTCAAGAACCGATGTTATTCGGCTCGTTTAACTGAGAAAGAAGCAGTCGAGCTGGCCGTGTTGGGTCTCTCAGCACCGATCAAGGATCTGGCTTTCCAAGTAGAATACAATTCACTGGCGCACATGGTCCAGAAACTGACGATGTATGAGCAGCGCCACCCTGAGTTGTACCAAGACAAGTTCAAACGTCCGATAGGCCTGGTCGATACAGAAGAAGAGGATCTTGTAGAAGACCAGGAGATAGCCGTGGCTGAATGGGCTCGGGGAGCAGATCCTGTGTCCTGCAAATGGGTGAAACAGCAAGGGCCTGCAAAAGGGTTCGACTTCGATGTAAGCAAAGCTGAGCAGATATTCGATTTACTGCTGAAGGAAAAGCAGCTGAAGTTACCCGAAGGCCATAAAATCCCTACGGCACAAGAGATGAACGGGAGATCATACTGCAAGTGGCATCACTCGTTCACCCACACCACCAATGATTGCAAAGAGCTACGTCGGCAGATCCAAACGGCGATAGAACAGGGCCGTCTGATCCTTGGGCAGTTCGCCATGAAAGTGGACACCAACCCGTTTCCCGGCATCAACATGGTAGAGCACAGCCACTCCACGAGGCGTCAGCTAGATTTCTCGTTCGATATTAACATGGCAGGGCCTGTGTACCACCATGGCAAGTATAACGAGGAAAGCGGCCACTCCCGGGGCAAAGAAAAGGAAGAGGCCGGTCCACGCGACCGGCCCCGGTATGATGATAGGCGGTATATAACCGAGGAACAAGTGAGAAGCGTGCGATATCAGAAGCCACACTCCACGCATCTCCTTAACAAGTATGAGCGTCAGTATGACCGACGTCGGTAGTACGACAGAGATGATGAAAGAGATCGTCGGACCGACGCATACGATGGGAGATACCGTCGGCATGATAGAGATGATGAAGGATATGAGCACCGCGCTAGGGGAAGGTCAAAGGAAAAGGAAGGCGTGGATAAACATTGGGATTGTCCTTTCTTCAAGTACTGTTGGGATGCGGGAATGAGCCGATTGCCTACAATCGACAACTGCCCGGAATGTGGACAGCAGAAGGATGACACAAGTCCAGTTTCAGTGTTCAAGCGTCTAGGGCCTCTCCCGCCTCAGAACAGACAAGAGGAGTCATCTCGAGCAAAAGATCTCGAGGAGTCAGAGGATGAAGAAGAAGATAGATATCACCGGCCAAGGTGGTGTCCCGATGGACTCAGACACACCCAAAAGCGTAGAGTTCAACGGCTACGTAGCTTGGAGGAAGCCGAAGCGCAGTACCTCCACACTTTAAGGAAAGCCCGGCCTGATCTGGCCATAAAAATTCAGCAAACCTTGGAGACGGAGGCCCGTCCAAAAAGGAAAGAGTGGCGCCCCAAACCAGTAAAAGCCGATGCGAAGACATCGGCTGACACAAACATGGTGTTCATACTTCCGTCAGAGTTTTGCGCTCCAAGAACCGAAGAACTACCAGTGGCACAGTTTGACTGCGGCCCACGGCCGGTCATCTTTGAAAAGCCACAGGAGAAGGGCTACACACATCTGAAAGCCCTGTACCTGAGAGGTTATATCAATGGGCAGCCTGTCCGCAAGATGTTGGTTGACACCGGAGCGGCAGTCAATATAATGCCATACTCCATGCTGCGGCGTTTGGGACGCTCCACTGCAGATGTGATCAAAACCAACGACATGCTAAGCGACTTCAACGGCCAAGCTTCAGAAACGCAAGGCGTTCTGAACGTGGATCTGACCGTGGGTAGAAAAACCATCCCTACGTCGTTCTTCATTGTTGACAGCAAAAGCACCTACGCTGTCTTGCTGGGAAGGGATTGGATTCACGCTAACTGCTGCATTCCATCCACGATGCACCAATGCCTGATACAGTGGGATGGAGATGAAGTGGAGGTCATTCATGCAGATGATTCGATCGAGATCTCAATAGCTGGCATGAACATTTGGGACGCAGAAGACCAAGAGCCGATCTCTGGAGTCAGTCTAGACGGATGTGAGCGCATTGAAGCTACAAAAAACGGGGTGAGGCTGGTCTTATCCACTGGCCTGACAGAGTAGCAAAGCCCACGATTGTGCGTGGTAAGGCCGATCCCTGCGATCGGCCACAAAAAATAAAAAGCAGTGATCTTACGACAAGCATGTCATGTAGTCGTAGTAGGGAGATTCCCTACCATTGTAGAGCACAAATAAGTTGTAAACCTTCCTTGAGTAATGCAATCAAAAAGGGGGCCGATTCCGGCAATCGGCCCAAATCATCTTTGTTATCCTCACCAAACTTTTGGCCTGTGTTCAGCATCGATTTTGCAGGTGACGGAAAGCTGGGGTATGGGTTTACATCCGCTGATGAGCTAGAGGAGATTGACATCGGTCCTGGGGATAAGCCACGACCGACATTTATCAGCAAAAAGTTAGATCCGAATCTGCGGGGTCCGATGATAGCTTTGTTGAAAGAATATCCAGATTGCTTTGCCTGGGACTATACGGAGATGCCCGGGTTAGACAGGAGCATCATTGAGCATCGGCTCCCGCTTAAAAAAGGGTTTCGGCCATTCCAGCAGCGAGCACGACAGATGAAGGCCGAAATTTTAGAGGAAGTCAAGAAAGAGATCGAGAAAATGTTGAAAGCTGGGTTCATCAGGCCATGCAGGTATGCTGAGTGGATTTCTAGTATCGTACCTGTGGAGAAAAATAATGGCCGATGGCGTGTTGCCATAGATTTTCGGGATCTCAATAGAGCCACTCCAAAGGATGAGTATCCGATGCCGGTAGCAGAGACATTGATCAACGCAGCTGCTGGTCATAAGGTCTTGAGCTTTATGGATGGCAATGCCGGTTACAATCAAATTTTTATGGCTCCAGAAGATATACACAAGACTGCATTCAGAGTCCCAGGTTCGGTGGGGTTGTTTGAATATGTAGTCATGACATTTGGACTGAAGAATGCCGGCGCCACATACCAAAGAGCCATGAATTACATTTTCCATGATCTGATTGGCAAGCTGGTGGAGATTTATATCGATGACGTGGTGGTCAAGTCTGCTTCAGTACAAGGACACTTGGACGATCTGCGACGCGTCCTGGACCGAACCAGAAAATTCGGACTACGGATGAATCCAAAGAAGTGTGCCTTCGGTGTGACGGCCGGTCAGTTCTTGGGTTTCTTGGTCCATGAACGCGGAATTGAGATCGGCCTGAAAAGTCAGGAGGCGGTGCGAACAATGAAGCCACCTACCACGAAGAAAGAACTGCAGTGTCTCATCGGCAAGATCAACTTCGTCAGAAGGTTCATCTCCAATCTGTCAGGAAGAATAGAGCCGTTCATGGGACTGGTGAAAATTAAATCTGATGAGGAGTTCCGCTGGGGGACAGAACAACAACGAGCCTTCGACGAGATCAAAGAATATCTAACGAAGCCGCCAGTGTTGGTTCCACCGCAGCAGGATAGGCCGTTCTACATTTACTTGTCGGTGGCTGACACGTCCATCGCCTCGGTGGTGGTGCAAGTTTATGATGGTCTGGAGCGAGTTGTGTTTTACATCAGCAGAAGGATGCTGGATGCAGAGACGAGATATCCTGAGATCGAGAAGTTATGCCTCTGCCTATTTTTCACCTGCACCAAGCTGCGACACATCTTGCTGTCAGCAGAGATTATCATCATATGCAAATCAGATGTCATAAAACATATGCTGTCGGCTCCTGTGTTGAAAGGCCGACTCGGCAAATGGATGTTTGCATTATCGGAATTTGATATCCGGTATCAACCCGCCAAAGCAGTTAAAGGACAGGCGTTGGCCGATCTTATTTCTGAACGAATCAACACTGATATAGCAGCACTGTCTGTACGTGCATGGGCTATGTTTTTCGATGGATCAGCTTGTGATGATGGTTGCGGCATCGGCATTCTACTCGTGTCGCCCCGGGGGGCAACATATTCCTTCTCCGTCAGGCTATCTACCCCTTGCACCAACAATGTCGCTGAGTATGAGGCAATACGCAAGGGAATGGAGTTGCTCATTGAAGCCGGAGCGGAAGCAGTGGAACTTTTTGGAGACTCCAAATTGGTGATTTCCCAACTCACGGACGAATACAAGTGTGAGAGCGAGTCACTCTTCCCATTATGGTTGCAATGCCGTGAGCTGATGGCACAGTTCAGGTACTTAAACTTTAACTGGATCCCGCGATCGCAGAATACCGAGGCGAATGATCTCGCACAAATGGCTTCAGGCTACAAGGACATAGCAGATGGAACTGATGTTCAGGTACAGTTCCTGGAGGCGGACGACTGGAGAGCCAATATCTTCAATTACTTGAAAGATTCGGCTCGGGGGGCACCTAAACGGATAAGGTACAAGGCCATGAAGTATGTGCTTATTGGGGATGACATGTTCTACAGGACTTTGGAAGGGTTACTGCTCAAATGTCTGGGGCCAGCCGAGGCAAATCGGCTTCTACACGAGGTACACGAAGGCGCCTGTGGAACTCACCAATCGGCTCACAAGATGAAATGGTTGATCAGGCGATCAGGGTTTTATTGGCCCACCATGCTTGAGGACTGTTTTAAGTACTATAAAGGGTGTCAAGCATGTCAGAAATTCGGGAAGATTCAGATGGTACCTGCATCAGCGATGAACCCCATCATCAAGCCTTGGCCATTCCGAGGTTGGGGCATGGATATGATTGGCAAGATCAATCCTCCATCAAGCAAAGGCCACATGTGGATTTTGGCCATTACGGATTATTTCACTAAATGGGTGGAAGCCGTCCCTATGAAGTCAGTAAACTCGAAGGATGTTATCAATTTCGTGAAAGAACATGTCATTCATAGGTTCGGGATTCCCCAAACTATCACGACCGATGGAGGTTCGGTCTTCATTTCTCACGAGTTTAGAGAGTTCTGCGAGGACACGGGAATTAAGCTGATCCGATCATCTCCATATTATGCTCAAGCAAATGGGCAAGCTGAAGCGTCCAATCAGAGCCTTATCAAGCTGATCAAGAGAAAAATCGACGAGCACCCTAGGCGTTGGCACGAGGTTTTGTCAGAAGCTTTGTGGGCTTATCGCATGTCATGTCATGGAGCGATAAAAACCTCGCCATACCATCTAGTCTATGGACAAGAAGCCATATTGCCATGGGAGATTACGGCTGGATCGAGACGTGTCACTTTTCAGAACGATCTAACAACTGAAGAATATGTAGCCCTGATGAGTGACAGTGTTGAGGATTTAACTGAACTTAGGCTGTGGTCGCTTGAGAAAATTAAAGAGAACAAAGCCAAGGTAGCTCGTGCATATAATAAGAAGGTGAGACCAAAGGAGTTCCACGTTGGTGATCTGGTATGGGAAGCTGTATTGCCATTGTGAACTAAGGATGCAGCATACGGTAAATGGTCTCCAAATTGGCACGGGCCATACAGGGTCGACCAAGTTTTAAGGGGCAACGCGTACATGCTTGAGGAGCTGGACGGTGTGAAATTCCCAGTGGCTGTTAACGGTCAGCATCTCAAGAAATATTTCCCAAGCATGTGGGATGATGGACAGTGAAATATGGGGGCCGATACATGAAATCGGCCAGTAAAAAAAAGATCCACCTCGGCGATCTCAGCTTCGTCATCATCGTCCTTGCCCGTCACTAGCTGCTTGCTCAGGGCACGTATTTCTGTCAGATCAGTCTTCAGTTGAGCTTTGAGGCCTTCTGCTTCGTCTTGGGAGCGGGCGATGAATGCTTCCTTGTCATGAATGAGTTTTTTAGTCGCCCGGACCTTCTCTTCGAGATCTTCCAATTCCTTTTTTAAGGATGCAAGCTCGGCGGTGCTGACAGAGGTGTCAGTTTTGGCATCCAGAGATGCCTTTTTCTCATTGAGCCGCTGACATTTGGCTGCAATATCGGCCTTCAGTGGGAGTTGGGCGTGGCGTAGATTGATCCTCTCACGAGCCAACTTCACCCTTGACCCGTAGAAAGACAGAGTCACAACTGGCCAAAGCTTCACCTGCAATGCTACCGGGAGTTGGTCCTTGATTTCGTCAAGAACACTCTTCACCTCTTCAGAACCCTCGACCAACCTCTCAATTGGGGAGGACAGCAAGGCTTTGAGACGCTGGAATTGAGGTAGAACAGCGCTTGCTCGTGGTTCATCGTTGGCGGCAGAGGGAGCTGGTTCGATGGATTCAGGGTCGAACGTCAGCAAGCCTGAGATATCACAACCCTGGCAGGCAGAAGTGGCGTCAGTATGCGTCAAACAGGGAAGGATGAGTCGAAAGAAGCGAACATACCTCTCCTGAGATCAGGGGGAAAGCCGACGGCGAGACAATCAGCTCGTGTGTTGTTGCTGATGGCTTGGCCAGATTGGCAACCGTTTCATCTATACCTTCAGGGATTACTAGATCCAGGCTTGCGGAAGGCATCGGCACTTCCCCGACTTTCCCACTAGGAGTGTCCTTCGTCTGCATGAAAGGTGCTTAGCCGATGTAAATAGCAATGAATCGGCATAAAAAAGGAGTGGTAAGAGTATGGAGGATAATTACTTTCGAAGCCTCCTGGCTCGGAGAAGAAGTTTGCAGTCCCTTACGAGCCCTCTTGGGGCTCACAGCTTGCCCCGCCTCGACTGCTGCTCGGGGGGCAACAGGTTCAGGAACAGGCCTTTTCCTGGAAGCCGATGGTGGCACATCTGGCTGGCTCGGTGTGGTGGTTCTCTCAGAGTCTGCTGAGCTCGAATCTCCTCGATTGGATTGTGTTTCCTCGCTGGAGGTGTCTTCGATGGAGACCTGTAAGAAAGGGAGAGTTGGTAAGCACGAGCATGTTTACAAAGATAAATGAGATCAACCAAGGCATGAATCAGCATACGTGCGAGCTCTCTGGAGAAGGGCTCCGGCGCCTCAAAGTTTTCTTGGCCACTATCTTCCTCACCGCCGTTCTTGTTTTAGTTGGAACTCGGGGGGCAGCTGACCCGGAAGTTGCTTGGCTCTTGGAAGCCGATTTTGGTGATATCGGCTGGTTCTGCATCACGACCTGTTTCAAAGGTGGCGAGTTTTTGCAGAAAAGGACCACAGGAGCTGGTGGGAGGAATTCGAAGGGGGAGCCATCCTCGTTGGTAGGTTCTGGACCATCTTGTTGCTGCAAGGAGACAGAGCAGGATATTAAAAGCATCGTCGTGAGCTGCATCAAGAAAATTTACAAGTAGCAGTACCTGTTCTATGGGGATGTCATATTCAGCATCGAGCTGTTCCAGCAATGGTCCCAGAGCTCTCCTAAAGGCATGAGTCTTCCACATCGACCACCAGTTCTCAAAACCATCGGTTGATGAAGCGAAAGTGAGGTTGTTAGGAATTGGGATGGTCAGAGCATCGAAGAAAGAATAACACCTCTGACTGGTGAGAGAATCGGGCAGGTCAGCTCTGCTCTCTGTGAGGTGGTGGAGAAAGAAATGAGGAGGTACTTGCCCAAGGCCAAATTGCCGAGCTGCTACGACCGGCTGGTAGAACTCGTATCCAGGCTTGATTATTCTGTTGGATGTGCTCATGCCAACTGGGAGGAAGCAGGGACGGATCACGGTGGAAAATAGTTGCCGAGTGCTAGTGTCATCGGCAAAGTTGTCCAGACTGAAGGAGATTGGATTTTCAAAATTTTCCGATTCCTCCGTGTAAGGAAAGAAGATAGGATTGTCCAGGCCTTGGAAGAAAATGCTGAACCACTTGGATGCTTCATGAGGGATCAGTTTACTACCTGGCAGGCTATACAGAGCTTAGCCGTAGCTGGTGCATCGGATCTGCTTCCCTTTGGCATCTGGAAAGTTGCAACTTGCCAAAAGGGGGAAGTTTGGGATATGGTTTTGAAAGTACAGCTGAGCCCATAGTTGAATAAACCACCAAGGACCTCCTATTTTGACTGCTATGTGGGAGGATAGTTTGACAGACATCAACTGGAGATATCGATAGACTTCTCCAAGGAACAGTTTGCCGATGCCAAGTTGAGTGCCTCTGGCAAGTTCGTAGGCCAAGGGAAGATAATTCTTGGTTGGAGCAAGGGAAGGGCCACAGAATATGAAATGTTCCAGCCAGAAATTGAGGAAGGCCGTGTGTTCTTTCTCTGTGACAGGGCCCTTAGTTTTCATGTGGCTTCGAAGATAAGCACCCCAGTTCGTGCAATCTGTTTTGGAAGAAAGCTTGAAGGGGACTTTTGGCAGCATAAAAGCAGAGGGGCTGGGTGATGTGACGTCCAGACCAGTAATCATCACCACGTCTAACAGAGTTGGTGTCATGGGGCCGTGGCCGAACATGAAGCAGTTCAGAGCATCAGACCAGAAATAGCCGATAGTTTTTAGAAGATTTTCATGTTTCTCAAGGGGAGACAATGACAAAGACAAGGCATCGGCTATTCCCGTGGTTTCCCATTGGGACTGGTAAGTTTTGGCTACCCTACTGTACCAAGAAACCCAATATTCGGGAGGATTAGGCCAGGCTCATAAGCAGTCGGCCCAAGAATCCAAATCTAAGTTTTGGCTTGCGAAGGGGATTCTGTTTGCCTCGCAAGAGATCAGATGGGCAGGACTAGATTCTGTACGGGGGCCAAGGCAGAGAGAAGTTGGGAGAGAAGGATGCGGCAGCAGAATGTCTGAAACCTAAAATTTCAATGATGGGATAAAGCATTAATTCAGGTGTTTGCTATTAACTCTAGCACCGTGCTCGGATTGCGAGGAACAGTTAAGGATTACCTTCAGACCGGAGACTGCTGTGTTGGCGCTGGACGATTCCGCCATCTAATTTGCCGGCGGAGATGGATCTATGCGGTGGGGAATCTAGGGTTCGTGTCGCTGTGAGCCCGATTTGTTCAATGAGGCAATTGGAGATCTGAGTTAGCCTTTTTGAAGATGGTTGCAGGTTACCGTTGAAATTGGAAAGTGACCGCTCAGACTTGTCTAAATAAGCGACCGAGTTTGACCTTGTCAACGTTTGTGGGAAAAGCCGATGTGTTGCCATCGGCTCTTTGGGCTTTGACTTGGTTGATCATATCAAACGTGGTATGGTGAAAGCCGATTCGTTACTATCGGCTTTTGGAACGTTGACCTATTTGACTATCGGCAAAATCAAATTGGGAAAAGCAAGCTTTGTTGATTCCAAAGATGGTTGTTTACAATGAAGCCGATTGCTTACAAAATGGAGATCTACTACTAGTACTACTACTACTAGTTCCTAATCTAAAAGGCGGCGTCGTCGTCGTCGCCGTTGCCATTGCCGCCGCCGTCCTCGCTGTCATCGGCGCTGCTGCCGGCGTAGTCCTCACCACTGCTGCTGAAGTTATCAGCGGGGGCCTCCTCGTCCTCGTCGTCGTCGTCGGTGTCCTCGCTGGACCCGGCGCGGAAGCGCTTCACCGGCGGGTATTCGTTGGAGGAGGTGTCCTCCTCTGCTTCTTCCTCCTCATCGGAAGAGCCGATGTCCTCGCCCCAGGACATGGCGTCGTCGGCGCTCTCCGCCTCCAGTTCCCCGTCGACGAGGAGTTGGAGGTCCTCCTCGCCGTCGGTCAGGGACTCGTCGTCCTCTGACTGGGCGGTGAAGTCCCAGTCTCTCTCGTCCCACCATTGTGGGGCGAGAGCTTCATACGCCGCCATTGGCGGGTGCTCCGGCGTCGGCTCCCGGTTGACGGAGTCGGAGGATTGGAAGGAAAGGCCGGATGTGTTGGAGGAAGAAGAGGAGGCCATGGCGGAGGAAGAGGGTTTTTTGGGCTATTGGAGAAGAATGAGGATGCAAATGGTTCGGATAGATTTAAATAAGAGGAATAGTGGAAGGTGGTTCAATGCCATAGCGGTTTTCGAGAATGTGGTGCCAGAGTTGTCAAATCGTGTACTGCGGAGAAGTTGAGAAGGCGAGGCATCATGATGAGGAGGCGATATGACGGTTCTGCTCTGCAACGCGTGACCCGATGAGGAAAAAACAGAGTGGTTTTGGAATTATTATTGCCAAAACCAGGGGGGCATGTGTTATCGCCACATTTTGGCCAAATAAGGAGATGGGCCGTAATCAAGATGGGCTTGGAGGCTGGATCGGCCTTGCGCGTGGATTTGGGCTAATTGCCCGTGTATCTGTATATTATGATAGAGTACGTTTCGGTTTAAACAAGAGATAGAGTTGTTAGGTTTATTCCAAAGATAGAAAGTCTCCGGACTATAAATATGTACCTAGGGTTATTGAGAAAGGAGGACGATCACGTTCACAACAAACACAATCTCGGCGCATCGCCACCCCTTGTTTCGAGGGTTTCTTTCAGGTAAGCGTCGTGCTGCCTAGATCGCATCTCGCGATCTAGGCAGCATATGCTTATGTGTTATTTGGTGTTGCTCGTACTGAAGCCTTGTTGATGGCGAGTAATACTGTTATCATAGATCTGTTTGGGCTAGCATCGGTGCTTTTGGTTATGTTTGCTTAGTCTTGCTGCCCCTAGAGATCTCGCTGCCTTTGCACCTATTTTGGGTGTAAGGGCAGCATCTTGCTTGATCTTTATTCAGTCGATTCAATCTGTCATAGTTGTTCCTTGTTCTCCAAGGATTAGTTTGATATCCGCATGGTTAGGCCTCACAAACGGGTTGAACGATCCAGTAGTACGTAAGGATATGGTTTGCCAATTCGAGAGGAGTTGTTCCGGGAATTGACTCTATGTTGGTTTTTTGGCCTCCTCTAGGGTTAGTTTTCTGTTATCTTTCGTATCTACCAGGCTCAATTACATGTGGGATGTTCCAATCATGTGGTGAAAGCGTTAAACTGTCGTAGATCGATTTGACTTGTATTGATAAAGCAAAACCCCATGTTATCGTAGATCCAATGCAGATCCATGGGACAATCGGCTACATGAGCCGATTCACAGGGAAACCTGAGAGCCGATCGAGGCTCGTATTTAACGTTTACATGTCTGCCATGCAGGGAACTAATCGAAGCAATCCATCACCTTCCTGATCAGGTATAGGTCAGGTGGCACGCCCTTGCATCAGCCAGGACGTGTGCCGGAGTTTTGCGGGCCGTTGCCCGAGGGACCAGGGCCCACCAGCAGTTCTGGGAGCCTCCCGGCTCTTCGTGTTGCTCGTCGCTGCTCGCCGGTGGGTTTTGACAGGCAACAGATATATACCATTAACTGACAAAGGAAACTTAGAATCAACATGCATCAAGAGAGAAATATATGGCCCCATGTGTGATATCTAATTATTCACGGAGAACTACTCAGATATAGATTGGTACAAGGATCAATAAGAAAAAATGGAGATCCGTCCTCCGCTTTCACATAAAAAGGTATTACAATCTAATGCACCAAGACATAGGTCTACTATCTATTTATTTGAGTGTAATTATTACTAATGAATTAAATTAAATAGTAGTTTGGTGCATTGAAATAAAGTTGGCAGCAAAAATATTTCAAACATAAAGATTCATGGCAACTAGCCGCGCAAATGCGCGGGCCATCCAGCTAGTTAAAATCTAATCGATTAGTCGAGTCCTCGGAATAGACAATTGAGTCTCTAGCCATGGAATGTTCGGAAGAATCTCATCACCGTTTCTGAATGCTTTAAAACTTGACTAGCAACTAACAGGAGAAGCTTAGGGCCATACACTCCGAGGGGTGGTGGTTTCTGTTGTTTCAGAACTATGTTGAGTTTTGCCCAGAAACTACATACCGGCCAGTATGTAATGTATGGGGGTTATTTCAGCCCTTCATAAATAAAATTTTGATAAAAGGATTTTGAAAAGTATTATAGGATAAATTGGCTTTATGCAAACTAGCCTTTGAGATCCACCAAGCCAAATATCATGTAGTATAGTCTTTTCACAAATGCCACCAAATGTGTCATTTGCCAGTACGTTGTTGTACTGACCCCTCTGGGGCTGCATATTCAAATGTGAAGGTTTTATTTCAGATAAGGAACGACCAGTAGGATCTCGAGTCTATATTTCAACATGTCTGCCTGTGGCACTTGATGAAGATGTAGGCTCATTGCAACTATGCTTATGTTGTGTACTCGTAAGGTTGAAGACCTATGTAACTAGATTTACGTTGTAATATATGATGCTATTGCAATGATTACTATATTTTGTACTGTGGTATCTACTGATCCAGGGAATGGCACATATACACAGGAGTTCTGCCTTGAGCGATAAAAACCTCGCCATACCATCTAGTCTATGGACAAGAAGCCGTATTGCCATGGGAGATTACGGCTGGATCGAGACGTGTCACTTTTCAGAACGATCTAACAACTGAAGAATATGCAGCCCTGATGAGTGACAGTGTTGAGGATTTAACTGAACTTAGGCTGTGGTCGCTTGAGAAAATTAAAGAGAACAAAGCCAAGGTAGCTCGTGCATATAATAAGAAGGTGAGACCAAAGGAGTTCCACGTTGGTGATCTGGTATGGGAAGCTGTATTGCCATTGGGAACTAAGGATGCAGCATACGGTAAATGGTCTCCAAATTGGCACGGGCCATACAGGGTCGACCAAGTTTTAAGGGGCAACGCGTACATGCTTGAGGAGCTGGACGGTGTGAAATTCCCAGTGGCTGTCAACGGTCAGCATCTCAAGAAATATTTCCCAAGCATGTGGGATGATGGACAGTGAAATATGGGGGCCGATACATGAAATCGGCCAGTAAAAAAAAAGGAAATGGGGCCAACATAACGCCATAAACATGCGCAGATCTCGAGTCTGTCGAAGTTCAGTACATAATAGCACTGAGTGCCTCAGAGGGGGTCGCCGCGTCACCTCGAGCTACGTCATTCGCCTGCCCGACAGGCTGCTCAGGCAGTATTTCTGCCAGATCAGTCTTCAGTTGAGCTTTGAGGCCTTCTGCTTCGTCTTGGGAGCGGGCGATGAATGCTTCCTTGTCATGAATGAGCTTTTTAGTCGCCCGGACCTTCTCTTCGAGATCTTCCAATTCCTTTTTTAAGGATGCAAGCTCGGCGGTGCTGACAGAGGTGTCAGTTTTGGCATCCAGAGACGCCTTTTTCTCATTGAGCCGCTGACATTTGGCTGCAATATCGGCCTTCAGTGGGAGTTGGGCGTGGCGTAGATTGATCCTCTCACGAGCCAACTTCACCCTTGACCCGTAGAAAGACAGAGTCACAACTGGCCAAAGCTTCACCTGCAATGCTACCGGGAGTTGGTCCTTGATTTCGTCAAGAACACTCTTCACCTCTTCAGAACCCTCGACCAACCTCTCGATTGGGGAGGACAGCAAGGCTTTGAGACGCTGGAATTGAGGTAGAACAGCGCTTGCTCGTGGTTCATCGTTGGCGGCAGAGGGAGCTGGTTCGATGGATTCAGGGTCGAACGTCAGCAAGCCTGAGATATCACAACCCTGGCAGGCAGAAGTGGCGTCAGTATGCGTCAAACAGGGAAGGATGAGTCGAAAGAAGCGAACATACCTCTCCTGAGATCAGGGGGAAAGCCGACGGCGAGACAATCGGCTCGTGTGTTGTTGCTGAGGGCTTGGCCAGATTGGCAACCGTTTCATCTACACCTTCAGGGATTACTAGATCCAGGCTTGCGGAAGGCATCGGCACTTCCCCGACTTTCCCACTAGGAGTGTCCTTCGTCTGCATGAAAGGTGCTTAGCCGATGTGAATAGCAATGAATCGGCATAAAAAAGGTGGTAAGAGTATGGAGGATAATTACTTTCGAAGCCTCCTGGCTCGAAGAAGAAGTTTGCAGTCCCTTGCGAGCCCTCTTGGGGCTCACAGCTTGCCCCGCCTCGACTGCTGCTCGGGGGGCAACAGGTTCAGGAACAGGCCTTTTCCTGGAAGCCGATGGTGGCACATCTGGCTGGCTCGGTGTGGTGGTTCTCTCAGAGTCTGCTGAGCTCGAATCTCCTCGATTGGATTGTGTTTCCTCGCTGGAGGTGTCTTCGATGGAGACCTGTAAGAAAGGGAGAGTTGGTAAGCACGAGCATGTTTACAAAGATAAATGAGATCAACCAAGGCATGAATCAGCGTACGTGCGAGCTCTCTGGAGAAGGGCTCCGGCGCCTCAAAGTTTTCTTGGCCACTATCTTCCTCACCGCCGTTCTTGTTTTAGTTGGAACTCGGGGGCAGCTGACCCGGAAGTTGCTTGGCTCTTGGAAGCCGATTTTGGTGATATCGGCTGGTTCTGCATCACGACCTGTTTCAAAGGTGGCGAGTTTTTGCAGAAAAGGACCACAGGAGCTGGTGGGAGGAATTCGAAGGGGGAGCCATCCTCGTTGGTAGGTTCTGGACCATCTTGTTGCTGCAAGGAGACAGAGCAGGATATTAAAAGCATCGTCGTGAGCTGCATCAAGAAAATTTACAAGTAGCAGTACCTGTTCTACGGGGATGTCATATTCAGCATCGAGCTGTTCCAGCAATGGTCCCAGAGCTCTCCTGAAGGCATGAGTCTTCCACATCGACCACCAGTTCTCAAAACCATCGGTTGATGAAGCGAAAGTGAGGTTGTTAGGAATTGGGATGGTCAGAGCATCGAAGAAAGAATAACACCTCTGACTGGTGAGAGAATCGGGCAGGTCAGCTCTGCTCTCTGTGAGGTGGTGGAGAAAGAAATGAGGAGGTACTTGCCCAAGGCCAAATTGCCGAGCTGCTACGACCGGCTGGTAGAACTCGTATCCAGGCTTGATTATTCTGTTGGATGTGCTCATGCCAACTGGGAGGAAGCAGGGACGGATCACGGTGGAGAATAGTGCCGAGTGCTAGTGTCATCGGCAAAGTTGTCCAGCCTGAAGGAGATTGGATTTTCAAAATTTTCCGATTCCTCCGTGTAAGGAAAGAAGATAGGATTGTCCAGGCCTTGGAAGAAAATGCTGAACCACTTGGATGCTTCATGAGGGATCAGTTTACTACCTGGCAGGCTATACAGAGCTTGGCCGTAGCTGGTGCATCGGATCTGCTTCCCTTTGGCATCTGGAAAGGTGCAACTTGCCAAAAGGGGGAAGTTTGGGATATGGTTTTGAAAGTACAGCTGAGCCCATAGTTGAATAAACCACCAAGGACCTCCTGTTTTGACTGCTATGTGGGAGGATAGTTTGACAGACATCAACTGGAGATATCGATAGACTTCTCCAAGGAACAGTTTGCCGATGCCAAGTTGAGTGCCTCTGGCAAGTTCGTAGGCCAAGGGAAGATAATTCTTGGTTGGAGCAAGGGAAGGGCCACAGAATATGAAATGTTCCAGCCAGAAATTGAGGAAGGCCGTGTGTTCTTTCTCTGTGACAGGGCCCTTAGTTTTCATGTGGCTTCGAAGATAAGCACCCCAGTTCGTGCAATCTGTTTTGGAAGAAAGCTTGAAGGGGACTTTTGGCAGCATAAAAGCAGAGGGGCTGGGTGATGTGACGTCAGACCAGTAATCATCACCACGTCTAACAGAGTTGGTGTCATGGGGCCATGGCCGAACATGAAGCAGTTCAGAGCATCAGACCAGAAATAGCCGATGGTTTTTAGAAGATTTTCATGTTTCTCAAGGGGAGACAATGACAAAGTCAAGGCATCGGCTATTCCCGTGGTTTCCCATTGGGATTGGTAAGTTTTGGCTACCCTACTGTACCAAGAAACCCAATATTCGGGAGGATTAGGCCAGGCTCGTAAGCAGTCGGCCCAAGAATCCAAATCTAAGTTTTGGCTTACGAAGGGGATTCTGTTTGCCTCGCAAGAGATCAGATGGGCAGGACTAGATTCTGTACGGGGGCCAAGGCAGAGAGAATTTGGGAGAGAAGGATGCGGCAGCAGAATGTCTGAAACCTAAAATTTCAATGATGGGATAAAGCATTAATTCAGGTGTTTGCTATTAATTCTAGCACCGTGCTCGGATTGCGAGGAACAGTTAAGGATTACCTTCAGACCGGAGACCGCTGTGTTGGCGCTGGACGATTCCGCCATCTAATTTGCCGGCGGAGATGGATCTATGCGGTGGGGAATCTAGGGTTCGTGTCGCCGTGAGCCCGATTTGTTCAATGAGGCAATTGGAGATCTGAGTTAGCCTTTTTGAAGATGGTTGCAGGTTACCGTTGAAATTGGAAAGTGACCGCTCAGACTTGTCTAAATAAGCGACCGAGTTTGACCTTGCCAACGTTTGTGGGAAAAGCCGATGTGTTGCCATCGGCTCTTTGGGCTTTGACTTGGTTGATCGTATCAAACGTGGTATGGTGAAAGCCGATTCGTTACTATCGGCTTTTGGAACGTTGACCTATTTGACTATCGGCAAAATCAAATTGGGAAAAGCAAGCTTTGTTGATTCCAAAGATGGTTGTTTACAATGAAGCCGATTGCTTACAAAATGGGATCTACTACTAGTACTACTACTACTACTTCCTAATCTAAAGGCGGCGCGTCGTCGTCGCCGTTGCCATTGCCGCCGCCGTCTTCGCTGTCATCGGCGCTGCTGCCGGCGTAGTCCTCACCGCTGCTGCTGAAGTTGTCAGCGGGGGCCTCCTCGTCCTCGTCGTCGTCGTCGGTGTCCTCGCTGGACCCGGCGCGGAAGCGCTTCACCGGCGGGTATTCGTCGGAGGAGGTGTCCTCCTCTGCTTCTTCCTCCTCATCGGAAGAGCCGATGTCCTCGCCCCAGGACAGGCGTCGTCGGCGCTCTCCGCCTCCAGTTCCCCGTCGACGAGGAGTTGGAGTCCTCCTCGCCGTCGGTCAGGGACTCGTCGTCCTCTGACTGGGCGGCGAAGTCCCAGTCTCTCTCGTCCCACCATTGTGGGGCGAGAGCTTCGTACGCCGCCATTGGCGGGTGCTCCGGCGTCGGCTCCCGGTTGACGGAGTCGGAGGATTGGAAGGAAAGGCCGGATGTGTTGGAGGAAGAAGAGGAGGCCATGGGGAGGAAGAGGGTTTTTTGGCTATTGGAGAAGAATGAGGATGCAAATGGTTCGGATGGATTTAAATAAGGGGAATAGTGGAAGGTGGTTCAATGCCATAGCGGTTTTCGAGAATGTGGTGCCAGAGTTGTCAAATCGTGTACTGCGGAGAAGTTGAGAAGGCGAGGCATCATGATGAGGAGGCGATATGACGGTTCTGCTCTGCAACGCGTGACCCGATGAAGAAAAAACAGAGTGGTTTTGGAATTATTATTGCCAAAACCAGGGGGGCATGTGTTATCGCCACATTTTGGCCAAATGAGGAGATGGGCCGTAATCAAGATGGGCTTGGAGGCTGGATCGGCCTTGCGCGTGGATTTGGGCTAATTGCCCGTGTATCTGTATATTATGATAGAGTACGTTTCGGTTTAAACAAGAGATAGAGTTGTTAGGTTTATTCCAAAGATAGAAAGTCTCCGGACTATAAATATGTACCTAGGGTTATTGAGAAAGGAGGACGACCACGTTCACAACAAACACAATCTCGGCGCATCGCCACCCCTTGTTTCGAGGGTTTCTTTCAGGTAAGCGTCGTGCTGCCTAGATCGCATCTCGCGATCTAGGCAGCATCTGCTTATGTGTTATTTGGTGTTGCTCGTACTGAAGCCTTGTTGATGGCGAGTAATACTGTTATCATAGATCTGTTTGGGCTAGCATCGGTGCTTTTTGTTATGTTTGCTTAGTCATGCTGCCCCTAGAGATCTCGCTGCCTTTGCACCTATTTTGGGTGTAAGGGCAGCATCTTGCTTGATCTTTATTCAGTCGATTCAATCTGTCATAGTTGTTCCTTGTTCTCCAAGGATTAGTTTAATATCCGCATGGTTAGGCCTCACAAACGGGTTGAACGATCCAGTAGTACGTAAGGATATGGTTTGCCAATTCGAGAGGAGTTGTTCCGGGAATTGACTCTACGTTGGTTTTTTGGCCTCCTCTAGGGTTAGTTTTCTGTTATCTTTCGTATCTACCAGGCTCAATTACGTGTGGGATGTTCCAATTATGTGGTGAAAGCGTTAAACTGTCGTAGATCGATTTGACTTGTATTGATAAAGCAAAACCCCATGTTATCGTAGATCCAATGCAGATCCATGGGACAATCGGCTACTGAGCCGATTCACAGGGAAACCTGAGAGCCGATCGAGGCTCGTATTTAATGTTTACATGTCTGCCATGCAGGAAACAATCGAAGCAATCCATCACCTTCCTGATCAGGTATAGGTCAGGTGGCACGCCCTTGCATCAGCCAGGACGTGTGCCGGAGTTTTGCGGGCCGTTGACCGAGGGACCAGGGCCCACCAGCAGCTCTGGGAGCCTCCCGGCTCTTCGTGTTGCTCGTCGCTGCTCGCCGGTGGGTTTTGACAGGCAACAATAAGAGACTTGATTTAGAAAAATTGATATCAACTGATATATCTTTGCAAATGGCTGATAAGTCTACTACTATTCCTATTGGTATATGTGACAATGTTCCTGTTCAAGTTGCTAATAATTGTTTGATATTAACTGACTTTGTTGTGTTGGAAATGCCTGAAGATGATAATATGTCTATTATTCTTGGGAGACCTTTTCTAAACACTGCAGGTGTTGTTATTGATTGCAACCAAGGGAAAGTCTGTAGCACCCTACCTTTTGCTA